>CM040977.1:17052598-17075672 GCA_022985145.1 Pangasius djambal
TTGGAAGAATGGTCAAAAATTCCTATAAACACACTCCTCAACCTTGTGGACAGCCTTCCCAGAAGAGTTGAAGCTGTAATAGCTGCAAAAGGTGGACCGACATCATATTGAACCCTATGGGTTAGGAATGGGATGGCACTTAAGTTCATATGTGAGTCAAGGCAGGTGACCGAATACTTTTGGTAATATAGTGTACCTGAAGTTCATGGTTTGGACCATCCGTGGTCTAGAAGTGCTCTAGAAAATTGGGCCCCACAGTTCAAAATGGGTTTGTATTCATTCTTATTTTCTTGTTCCAAAGAAGGATGGAGCTTTGCTGTCCAATTTTCAATTTCAATCAAACGGCAAAACTGTAAATATAAATGCTGTTTCCATTGCACAGATCTTTCCGAGAGTTTGCCTTCCAAGGTCAGGCTTTCCAATTATACAGCTGGCCTTGTCTCCTCAGATGGCCACTGGCATCAGGATATTGTCATATCTGGACAACTAGCTGTGTGCTCTCACTAAAAAGCAAGCCATCCAAAACTCATCCATCGTCCTCTCTCACACTGTGGCACATGAGCTCATGGTGAACTCCAAAACACCAAAGCAAAGCACACAATTCACTGGCATGAAGCTGGACCTACTAAGACTGCTAGCCAACCCCAGCATGTGGCGAATATAATCATGCTTGCCAGTGAGGCTGTCTACAGTATCAGCTTCTGTTGAGAATGCTTGGGCTGATGACAGCAGCCACATTCCCCTAGGCTTGCTAGAACTGCAGTCATTCCAGAGATGGGTCATCAGCCTGCAACCGAACCCCAAATGCTACAGACTGAAAGGTGTTCTTGCCTCAGTAGACGGAGGTCAGTCATTAGCCCTCTGGCTATGCTGGTGTTTCTAACAGAAGGAGTCAGGTTCAGGGCTATTCCTCACTGGATAGATAATCACCATACATTGTATATGTCCCTCACAGAATGGGGGCTATCGGGTGGGCTATCTGATACCACAGGGATTTCTACTAAAGTATAGCAACCAACTGGAGTTGACGACATGCCATCCTGCATCCTAACGGCACTGTTTGTCACTACTAGCTATTAGCCCATGAGATAAGCTCTTCCTGCAGTTTCTTTTTCACAATAGTGGTCCAGCCCCTTGTATTTTTAAGGAGAGAAATTTTTAAGGAGAGAAAAATTCAGCTGTCACAATCAAGTCTGCACAAATATGGTGTCATTACTCCTCATTTAGCTAATTTACGGCAAGGAATGTATTAAAGTTTTGGCATCTCCCTGCTTGAACTGCAACTAAATGAAATATTGTTTGCAGAATCATCTTTAGTCGTTGTTTATTAATACAGTACATTTAATGATATGAATGACGCATTCATTTTCACAGATGATTCCATAATGACATAACAGAAATAACTGGTGGTTGATGTTTCAGAAATATTGATAACAAATCAAGAGTAATCTCTTTCCCTTAATGTTTTAGGATCTCTCCTGCCTTTTCCTTTCTTCATTAATGTAACTACACTTGTTTTTCAAGGGATCTTTTGCTTCTTTGACCTGGGAGAGGAATAGGATCATACACCTATGATTCTCATAGGACAGCTCGACTTTCTAACCATCCTTCCCATGAACTTTTGCGAATGTCTGTTTGTCATCTTCATTATCATGTTCTTATGCAAGGCATCCTTTTGTTAAAAAGGCTCTCAAAGGGCCAAAGCAGTACAAGATGTTCTGCTGCATGTTTCCTAAAGAGTTATATAAATAACTGAAATGCTCAGCGTCAAACCTGGGGAGATAGAGATACTTAGAGTCCAAGACCAACAAGACTCTGCAAAAAATCATTCCGGAAGATTCCTTGTACAAGGAGATTTGGACAATATTGTGTTTACACATTATGATTATGTCTTTGTGGGATTCTCAAAACCAAACAGGCCAAATTGGTCAAACTGCAGGTGTCTGTAGCTGCTAATAAATGTAATAAAATCTGGTTGCGATTTCCCAAGATGTTAACATCAGTAAAGTGGAAAATCAGAACTTTGCTTTTAAACTAATCCAAACTTATGTTGAACAGTGAACTGCCCTTACAGAAATCTTCACATGAATTTCGCATGTGAATAGTCATATGTTTTTTTTTTTGACACATCACATGTTATTCCTCACATTTTTCACATGTGGAATTTTATTTTATTTTTTTTTATTTTTACATTGTACATGTAGGGCATTTATTTTTTAATGTGATTCCTATCCCCCCATGATTCATTTTCACATGCTATATTTTCAAATGTAGGGCATTTGCTTTTATTTTATTTTCTGATTCATTTATTTTCAAGTGATTTGCTTCTTTTCACATGTAAATGTAGGGCATGTGCTTTCCCCCCCAAAGTTATCACAAATTAAAATGATACCACGTGTTCGGGCATAACATAGTGAATAATAATCACATGTGAAATGTATGTACTTTTTCCATAAAGGAGAGCAGTTTTTCTTCTTTGTTTTAAAGGGATAGATTATGAGAGGCTTTAGCACTTTCAGATCTGTTTATGATAAGCAGTGCTTTCTCACAAATAGTCTAATAGGGTGCCTTGGGGCATTCAGATCTGCTTCTCTCTGTCTGTCTCCCTACTGATGTCCTCACCTGTTGCTTACTAAAACAACCGTGAGTGCCAACAAGGCTTCAGATGTCCAAGCCAGTGCCAAAATAAACAACAAAAACTCATCTGCCCTTAGAGAAAATTGTATACAGATTATTTTTAAAACAGTAACTACTAACCACATGTATTTCCTGTAGAACAGTGCCTCACTGAAAAACTGAAAGAATGTCCCAACAGATAATTTACTATTCCTCCCACTTATAAGTGAGGGGGAGATTCAGAAAGTATGGCGTTACAGCTCAGTTGATCCTTGTAGGTGTGGCTGAATTCCAATTCTCTTTAGTTTTTTTTTTTTTTTTTTAATTTTACAAAGAAACTATTATAAGGACTGACGTGTTAGTTAAGCATTTGCCTGGAAGTACAAAACAAAGACCCATTAATGTGCCTCATAAGGTTGTATGACCACACTGATGCTGCACATTTGATTGAAAATAACTTTAAAATAACTAAAAATTCTTAATGTTGAAAGAAGGTTTGCTTTTTAAAAAGCATAATAAAAGACCTTATGAACAAATATCTAGTGTCAGGAATAGGCAGGAATAGGCTTGCCTAATGATTGCTAGTCTAACGATGCTATCTACAGATCAGGGAGGGAATCCAGTCAAACGTAACTATAAAGTACACTAAGGTAACAGAAAAGATGTTGTTCTTTCATTTCAGTGAATCTTATGAGAGTTATACCTTCTTGTCAATATATCAGACAGTGGGCTAGTGAAACAAATCTTCCTTTTCTCATTTTCACTGAAAAGAAACTAAAGATGTCCTATCCACTGGCACATTTCAAAGTACCTCTCCCTACCTCCCTTCTGGGTTGTCCTACACATTTCTTCTCCCTCCCCCTGGTGCTTAGGCACCCCTCCTCCCAGCTGCTGAGTGGTCATGCTACTGGAGGCCGGCGTTCACATTCTCCTCACTGAGAGACTCTTCTCACAATATCACACATTCTCATAAAGGCAAGTACACGGAGGCTTTTACACACTTGTATCCAGATAGGTATTTTGGCAACATGTCCAAAAAAAGACTTTCACGCTGCAATGGATCTTGGTGGGCTATTTAACCCTTACTTTTATTGAACACTTAAATCAAGGAAATGGAACATCTACGCTGGCATACTCAAAATATGATGAACATCTAAATACTTCAGGAAGGAGGTTTTCCTTACTCCCATCAGTGAAGACTGTTGGAACAACTGTATTGGACTTCCATGATGAGCTTGAAAAGGAGAAAATCGAGCATGGCATTTAGCTGGCATAAGTCATTTACCATCCTCGCACCTTGGAGGAAAGGTAAGACTCTGACTACCTGCTTTGCAACCCTGTTTATGTGAGATCATGTTACCTCTAATTGTCAGATAAGAATAACAGATGGATTAGTGGCTGCAGGTAGTAATTTTTGTGGCTGAGGTGTCAGATTTAAAAAAAATAATAATAATTTTGCAAGCAAACAGCATAATTTATATACAGCCATTTGCCATACATTTACAACTTCAATTATATCTAATTAATGAGGATTTTATTTTAAATTCCATGAGATTAGGAATTTATATTTATTTATATTATATAAATTTTATATATTTTATATAAATATATAATTTATTTATAATATATAACTGGTTATTAATATATTAAGAATTTCAAGAAATGCTTCAGGCATTCGTGATACTAATTATTCACATTTTGTATCTACACAATGAGATTTTATACTTACAGTAAGTAAAAACCAAAAAGAAGTCAATATACCTAATTCCTTACAGTCTGTTTTGTTGTGGCTTAGTAGTAACCAGTAAAGCATGGCATACTGGAATGTGATTTTTCACATAAAGTAATCAGTTGGCTTTAATTAGCAAGATCTAATTCTCTTTTCTGGCATCTGTTACAAATGTAAACCTAATGAACATGTTTATGTGTGGCATAAAATGGAGTGCTCGCCACTATAATTTGTTAAAGACTAATAAATGTAGAATGCTTGTGGGTTAATTGAGAGATCAGGAAATGCTTTTATTTTTCTTGGAATTGGAAAATGCTGAATAGCTGGATGCCATTTATATGCCATTTTATATTCCAACCATTTTAAAACGTGACAAATATCAAGCTGAAAGCAAAGACTGAAAACCTCATTGTTTAATCAACATAAGTTTATACTTAAGAGTCTTCTGAGATGTTTGCATATTTCTCCTCGTCAAGAGAAATCATCTCATCTCACAAGGATATAATTGCACTTTAGCAAAGGGATTTCTTGGGTGAGATCAGGTTTGTGCAAGAGGAAATTTGCAGACAATATGAATAGTTTTTTTGAATGATTGTGTACTGCATTTGTACTATAAATTCTCAGTTCACTAGCAGGCCATTAGTAATTGATGCACGTTGTTATCACGAGTACATTGACTGTTTTGTGACCATTATTACTGAGGTGCTAAAATCATTTTATGTAAAATAATTATTTTGCATAAGAGTTTTAGACCCAGGCAAACCAGGATTACGAAAGTGATGTGAATGTTTGTGAGAGGACAGACATTGCCAAAACCTTTTTTTCCCCAATAAATATCTCCTATCAAACCATGGTTATAGATATAAGTGACTCACTAAGCCAGGTGTTGACAGCAGACTAAATTATTGTCCACAATTTAAAGGCGTTTTTAGATTATTTGCCAATCTGTTTGACTGTGAATCAGAGTATTAAATGTACTCTAATGGTTTCTAATGATTTTGAATCTTGTTAGGACTAATCCATAAAGCCAGTATTTCTGGGCAGTGAGAGATTTAAGCCATGCTTAGGACACATCTGTGAGTGTATATGCATCTGAGGAAATCTAAGCTGGAGTTACAGCTCCTGCACATTCTTTTCTTATCCTAAAAATGTCAGATAATGAAAGACTGGACCTTTCCAGCTCACATTGATAATGTGTCTGGAAGGGCTTCTCAGGATTCCCATCCCAGCCTGAGAATGGGGGTGAAATACTCCATTATCGCATTGAGACAGACAGGCGAGAAGTGCTGAGCTTATAGAAAGAGGGTGGGGGAGGTGGGAAGGTGTGCAGCTGCATTTCGCACCTCATGAAACGTGACATCTGGTCTTTGTCATCTAAAGTGAAGACACACAAGGCCAAGGAAAAACAGCAATTCCATCAAACCGTTTGTCAACTACCTAGCAAGTCTGAGCTGAGAATGACTTTTAGTCAGAGGCAACAAGTTTCATTCAAATTGGCTGAATAATCTGATCAATTTTAAACTTAATTAAAACGATTTGATTCTGTGGCTGAGCAAGGAGTATAATCTGCGGAGGAGTGATATTAGTAGTTCTCTTCTTAATCTTAACTAATCTAATCTTAATTTGTCACTTACTTATAAAGAAAATATGTTATTGAATAATTCCACCATACCCATTAATCAATATTGAACACAATGTGAAATTTAAATTGTATATAAAAATAAAAACCTTAATTCAGTCAAAAAACAGCTTGGTTGATGTACAAGGTTGGACATTTTGAGTTACAGAAATTGCACCTTGTGGTCACTGAGTCTGACCACCCATAGTGCTAGCCAGCTTCTGACATTCTCTTAAGCTCTTTTAACCATAAAAATAGCAGACCTGTCTTGGCCTGCCTCTGACCTCTCCACCCAGGAGCTCAGGGTCTGAGCCATGGGACAGCCTAGCCCAAGGCTTAGAGAAAGCTTTATTTATGTGAGAACACCAGGCTTGCCCAATAAGCCTACTATAACACACCTAGATGTAACTTATAATTGCAGTTGGTGCACATCTAAAAAGTTTTGGCTCCATATTATATTTTTTCTTATACGAAAACATAAACACTTTAAGTATGCCGGGTCTCTGTTCAGAGCTGTCTCTTGTCAGTGGTCACCTCAGAGACAGACTAGGTAAATCTGACTAGGGCACAGTCTTTTACTTAAGACTACATATCTATGCTTTTATCACACTCATCACTGGGGCACTCAACACTAAAGAGTCCTAAGTCAGCAGACCATGAGACTTTTTGCTGGTTGAGAATCTACCTTTTTTTTTTTTTTTTTTTGAGCGCAACATACTAGCTTACCTTACATTAAACAACCCAAGGCACTGAGTCTCTGACATGACATCATTCAAATAAATTAGAGACTTTGTACAAATAATGTATGATGAAACACATGCTTTGGGTTACAACTCGGTAATAAAGAGCTTTACATTGTTTGTTTCTGGATATAACACCTGTTTCAATACAACCAGATAACAGAAAGCAACGCTGTAGAATCAGACAGAAAGTTTTGTACATTGTTGCAAGAAGATTAGTCAGAGTGTAAGACTCTTCAGGTACTCTTCATCACTCTCTAATTTCATGCCTCTACAGCTAAGAAGCAGAAGTGCTCAAAAACACTAAATATAAGTGACTCAGATCAGATAGGGTAAATAATGTCCATAATATCACTTTGACTAAAGAATTCCCCCAGCGCCCAATCATTCTTGAATTTTTGGTCAAAAGAATGAGCATGACCAATGTTAATAATTGACAACATACGTTTTGAATTGTGAAGTCTCACAAAATGTCCACAAGGAAAAGCTATTAAACATTGCTTAAAGATATCTAGTGTCCTTCTGTTTCATATCAGTGGCCCCACATTCCTAATCATTGCTGAAGTTGAAAAATCAAAGCAAAAGGCTTCATAACTCCATAACTCTTGAGTGAGCACTGACTTTTTTGATCAACTTAAAAATGTGAGGTATTTTCCAGTAGTACGGAGGGGAAAAAGCTCCGGGACTCCTAAAGCCAAACAACCGCTCCAGGTGGGACATGACTAAAATACTTGCTTTACAATTGGAAAAAAGTTGGGCAAGAAAACAAGGTCAAAGCTTTATGTCAAAACCAAAAATGTTTTGGTGTGTAGAGGATGGAAACACAGTTTCCATGGATTTGGATTCAGATGCTTTTGAAATAATTTACTCACATAAAACCTCCTGGGCGATAAGAGACCAGAAAAATGTGAGTCACATTCTCTTCCAACAATCTTATTAACCTGCCTTTTTTTTTTTTTTTTTTTTTTTTTTTTTTTTTTTTTTTTTTTTTTTTTTTTTTTTTTTTTTTTTTTTTTTTTTTTTTTTTGCTTGTTTGTATTTTTAATGCGTTCATTCTCTGGTGCACGTAGGACCTCAGCATTAGTCACATTCCTGCCTTCCAGGGTCTGGATGAGGGCCTGTTTGATCTCTCTATACCAGCAGCCAGGTCTTGGGGATGTTAATTGAAAACCAAGGGGGATTGAGATGCAGATTGCTTTCTCCTACAGAGTGGCACCAAAAAATGCTCCACCATCAGCAGTTCTGTATTTCTTGCTGGCATAAACTGCTGCATGAGGATCTGGATTGGCAAACGTTTCTGATTGACCATTTAAATCAAATTAGCCCATTTTGTTCTGGGCCTTTGGTCTGCTTGTATAGTGAGATTATCAACTTCACACATTGCACTGGGAGAGATAACAAGCTCCATGTATTCACTGCCATACCAGGCATAGGAATATGTAATACAATATATACTATATGTAGTATTTTTCATTTAGGGCCAGTGTACACATCCTGTACCTAAGGATGCCAGAAATTTTTTTTCGAGAACACCACTGGGGAGATAGCCATGCTATAAAGTGCACTTTAGTGTTCTTCCAGGGTTATCTAAGACTAATTAATGTATGTCTAAAAAGAAATGATGTGTAAAAAAAATGTTGAATTACTTAGCTTCAGATTAATGGATCATTGCTAAAAAAAAAAACCCACACAGATAGTTGGGAACCAGGTTTATGTTTATGTTGTGGTGCTTGTATTGATAGCCTGAGGGGTTCTGTCAGGAGAGTTCATGAGAAAAAGCTGACAAAACACAGCCATTGTTTTGGATTGGGGAAAAATCCTAGACCAGGAGCAAAGTTTTTATGACCTCGAATGATTGAAATGGTATCATTGTTTGTGCAGAGCCACTATCCAATCTGAAAACAACTACCCATCTGAATGAAAAAGCACATTCTGTTCTCATGGATGTTAAACGACTGATTATTTTTAACTGAAAAACTGAAAACAGCTCTAAGTGTGATCCTGACACCATATGATGTTTATATTACTCTAAATACATTTAATTAAGTGTTCGATAAATCATTTAGATGTAACGACAAACAAAAACATATGAAAACATGTTGTCTTTTGAGAGGTTAAAACCTATAGCCATTGCTTAAAGGATCAGAGGCAGTGGCCTAATTACAGTTTCCAGATAGATAATTTCTGAGTCTGCTGTTAAAACGCTTAGTTGTTTGGGGAAGGGAGCTTATTATTTAGCAGGACCTAGAACCCAGGTAACAGGTCTTTAAAATTCTGACAAAAAAGGAATACTTGACAGACACCTGAAAAGTATCAGATTGCTGAAGGTTAGAAATAGGAGAAGTCACATATGACCGAACCCTGTAATGTCATTAACCAAGCCACAAGATCAAAGCTGGACAGTTCAGTGCATAACTATGCACATAACTATGGGCTCACTGCATCCTGAGCCTTTTTGGATCTCTGATGTTAAAGAATGCTTTATAGTATAAAAGATAAGCTTTCAGCACTGTGAACAGATTTCTGAATACATGCCCTCATATAAAACTTGAATGCTGAGCTTGAGTCTGCAGTGGCATATCAGGAGTCTTCCAAAAGGAGAAAAGAGCATTTTTCAAATACCTATTCTGTTCTTGTCACTAAATGCCTGCCTATATTGAAAAAACAAACCCCTTTTGTTTGCATAAATGACAAATACAATCTCATTCCAATGTTCTGGATATGTGATTTAGAAGTTTCTACCATTTGTTTAATAATTTACTCAAAAGCTGGGCGGTCACAAATTCCTCTTTTTCCTTCCTTCCTCAACTACACAAAACTGGAACATGGCTCTCTGTTTTTGTTGTATTAGTAGATAGCATGATATATTGAGTGAAGTGAGTAAAAACATTTTGGATCTTTTTGCAGGCAAAGGGGACATGGCTTTAGAAAGTGAGGTTGTGCTGACAAAGATGAAGCTCTTCAAAAACGTCCATGAGAAACTCTTAAATACGGAGGACTTTGCGTCAAATGTGTCCATGTCTGAGCAGGATATCCCTACACCACTCAAGGCTGAAGAAGAAATCTCTGTCAACAGTGTGGCACCTGAACCAAACATGGTGGAGTCTAAGAAAGACTATTTATCTGCAATTTTTTCCAGTTCCCAGTTGCCAGGATTGTACAAATTTGAATCTGAGGACTCTGGGGTAGAGATGCCTAGTGGAGCGAACTCACCATCTACTCCAACTGGTTCAGAGCAGAGCTTTGTCGTTCACAGTAGAGAGTCTTCATGTGACTCTGGAAATCCAAACCCTCACATACGAGCCAGCAGTTGTCTCCTCTCACTGGAACAGAGTACAGACTCCTTACAGACTGAACCAGCATCATGTACATATGCACAAGAAACCAATCTCACAGTATTACAAGACGAGGATGAGATGGATAATGTTCAACTGGAGGTTGTAAGAGATTCAGAAAGGTTAGAAAATGGCACCTTGGTGAAAGCCTCAGAAAGCAGTGAGGATGGCTCCGTATGTGCAGAGACAGTAGATACAATAACAGAGGGTGATGCTGCTGAGGACACAGGATCAATTATCCATGCCATTGACGCATATGACGGGAACATGGAAGTGGATTTGCAACAGCAGCCATTGAGGAAAAGCACAACGAGTGACAGTCTGGATGAATACATGGAGGAGTGCTGCAGGCTTAGTGAGGTAACTATAACAGTTTACCAAATTTGGATGGTATTTACTCAAAGACTTGGGTTTGTTTCCAGTTTTATATAAGCAGATCACCACTGTCTACACAGCTTCACAGTGACAAGAACATTACATGAACATTATTTTCAGAAGCAAAATACAACATTTAGGCAGTAGAAGTAGTTCTTTTTGGCAAGCATTCACAGCCATTGCATTTTTCACACTTTTAGACGTAGCATGCTAGCATGAATGATACATGGCTCATTATTCTTTTTTTTCTTTTAACAGTCAGTAATTAGCACTGTTCAGCAATTTCATCTGTTGATTATAGAGTTGGTCTGGGATTTCAGGGTGGGAAACACATGTAAACCATGTAAGTCACATGTAAACGTGCAAATAGGAAATTCATTCCTGGCTTGTGAAATTGTGTACTAGTCAAAAACGTGTAAAGCAATAACTAAATAAATAAATAAAAAGCAAACATATTAGTGTAAGGATCAGGTAATTGGTATCACTGTCAAGACCTTTCAGGATATAACGCTTGATATTAAGAGTTCTATAACACATTTGTAAAAGCTATAGAAGCACATTCATGATACTCTGAACAGTGTTCTCATTGATGTAGATGCCTGGTGATGAACTCCACCTATTCTGCACCTGGCAGCTGTGCTACAACCTGTTTGATGTGTTGAACATGTCTTCCTTTCATGTTTAAGTAAACTATTTCCAAGTAGCCACTACCACAGACACAAGAGGTTTAATCAATGGATTTCACCAACAATTATTAAAGTAAAACCTTTGTTCTGATTGTTTGACTTAGATACACTACACCCAGCTGAGTTAAATGCAATATATACAGCTCGTAGCCAACTAATGTTAGCGAGCTAGATAGCTAGAAATTATATAATGGAATTTACATACAGACACTCTCAAATATCCCTGATATAAACCTGTGAGAGTCTCATTTATCTGCTGCACTGTAAACTTAATTCAAAATCACTAAAATATAGACATAAATAAGTGGGAAGAATTATTACCATTATGTTAACATGATGACGGAATTATCAAATACGTAATCAAAGTCATAGCTAGCTAGCAAATTACCAATAATTCATCAGTAGTACAGATAAATGTGCCTTCTTCCCTGCTGGAAAATCCATCCAACTCTGACCAGCTACCAGCTGGCAAAACACAGGCCGAGTTGGTCAAAATGGTAGACTATTGAATAAAGATGGCTAGCTTGACCAGCAATACGTGTGTTGTAGCAGCTGGTAGCTGGACAGACAGTATTTTTCAGCAGTTCTATCATTGTTAATACATAAAACATTAGATTGAAATAGTATTTGTTGATTGAAATTTGCTGTCTTGTTAAAAGTAGGAATTCAGCATTAACTCTGGAAAAACCTGCACTGTATGGTTGACTTGAGCCTGATATATCCTGATATATCCAGTTAAGAACAGACTGAAATCCTCTGGGATGTCAGAATAAATAAACAATAAATGTCTGCCACTCCTGACTGACGAACAGAATGTTTGGTTGTTTTCCCCCAACGTCTGCTGCTCCAAATAACTCTGTGACAGACGACAGTAATAGCACTTCAGTTTGACTGAGCATGACATGCTTCTATAAACTGAGTAGGCGATCATATGTAAATCTTGGATAAAATCACAAAAATAAGCAAAGAATATTCAACTTTCAACAATATGGACTTTTTAAGGGTGATTTGTAAAAGCAAGAAGAGCAGTATCAGATGTAAATCTACTGTATGTAATGCTTTATTAAGATCATAAGATATGATAATGTGTCAGTTTTATGTTAGTTTTAAATAAATCAGTTTTAAGTCAGTTTTAAACAATAAGTATAATCAAAACTTACCAAAACTCACTTAATTCCTGAATAGCCTTTTTTAAAGTTTGAGGCCACTCTATCTCTCCCAATAAATAGGCTCACACATTCACTTGGAAGACATTTAACTGCTCTTATAAATAGCTGGAACAAGTGTAACGGCGCATTTGATTCAATGAACCAAGTGTAGCCTCTTTAATACAATAAAGTGATTAATGAAAGATATGTGATTAAAAAATTTGAGCTGGCAAACGAATAGGGTTTCCAGAAAGATCACATTTTCACCTTTTTAGAGCAAAACTGATGATATTACAATGGTTTTCAATACGGTTTAGTAATTCTCTGGAGTAGGCCTTGAGAACCTAAGAACATAGTGTTCTTGAGCATGGCCATGGCATGGGGCATGTTGTGTTCTGCTTCTGTACAGTACAGTACTGCTGTCATGGATTGTGTGTGTGGTGTAGTTTTCTCTTCTTTTTATGGAGCCGCACATCACCCAGCACCTTTTCATCTGTGCTGAGTGACTGTGCAGATGTCTGAGATGAATGAAACCAGCATAACCAAATGTCCCTGCCGCCTGGGCCCTGTTCTTCCCTAGCCTAACTGGATGTATCAAACAGGTGTCAAGTTCAAATTACTAAAATATGTACTCAGGTAAAGCCCTTTTTGGTAGTTTATTAGTCTTTTAGGGGCTGGTGAGTTGTGTTTTTAAAACAGTGTTTCTAGAGTTTAGGGGCACAGTGACGACAGGCAGACTGGGCAGTCAGCTCTAGCTTCATCATTACCTGTCAGCACACCTAATAAACTAATTCCTCTGCCCACTAAACGGAGCTCTTGGACTGAGGAAAGGGATATTGGAATGGGGCTTAAAGATATTTTCCCATCCGCTTCAAACACAGCAACTTCAAAGGGTTCCTCTCTACCTTTCTGCTAATCTGATTTGTTTCCTCCTTATGAGAGTAGAACATGGCTGCAGAGCTGCTTTTAAGGAAAGGAGAAGGAGATATATTGCATGTATTTCTATCCAACCTGACAACATCAAAGGACTGGATCCTTTAAGGGATCAGGATTTATACAAGGGAATTGATAATTCTTATACATGTGGCTCTGTCTATGTGAGGATCCATGTGCCATTCAAAGCATGTCTACTTTTGACATAGCATACGCAAACACATGTACACATAGTGTAAGAGAGGAAAGAAGAAAAGGTTATTACCATGCTGCTCCCACCCAGGTTTTGGAGAAGATGGTATAAGCACATTTCTCAGCATCTAGCATATACATACAGTGATGGAACAACACCTCCATAAGAACTTGAGAAAGGCTTTCATCTAATTTTGGGTGAGGTATGGAGAGCTAAATTGTGTATATCACATCCTATGTCTTACTGTTGGATGTCACCAGCAGTGGTTTGTGACCATAGATTTTACTGAGGCAGCACAACGTTAATAACGACACAGCCGCAAACAAAATTAAGTGTAGAGACTATCACTCTTGATTTATGCTATAGGCTATTATCTAGTAAAATTTTAGATATTAGTAACCCTGTAATAGGCAGTTCAGAATTGACAACATATCCAACACTCTAGCAGTTTATTTTGAGTTTTAGACATATTTTTGTTCTTTAACCAAGGTTGCCAGATTTCAGTAAAATTCTCAACTCAAATACATCTCATAAATAAAAAAAAACGATGTGGAAAAAAAATTGGTTTTGTACACCATAGATACACTGTCTGCACTTATACTTTGCCCTTGTTTATGGAAATTTATAAGATTTAATTCTGATTATTTGCCATAAAATATGATCTTGGTGGCTGAAGAGTATTTTTAAACTAGCCCACTGTGGTAGTAAAAGCCACGAACCTTGCAACCCTGTCATTAACTGCCGATTAGCTGAAAAGTTTCACAGAGAGAGCATGGGGCAGCATGATTCCTGAACCAATGGCCATCTATTAGCTCTTGTTGCAGTTCCCATTTTTGACCATTATGTCCCATTTTTGACCATAACAGCAGGCGAATCAGTGGAACATTGACTTATTCTCTATCTGTCAAATAGCAATAATAATAATCATCATCATCATCATCATCATCATTGGTGAGTACTAATGTCGATCGAATTTAAAATTTAGTATAGAGTAGTGAATGAGGACTTTATGAAGGTTAATATCTGTTGAACGGCTGCTAGTCCCTATGGATGAGCCGCCACTGCATGCCAGAGTACTACCCGCTTACTCACTTTGCATGAAAGTGGAATACTACAGAATCTACAGGAGTCACAAAAGTTCATTTATGACAGTCAGTGGACCAAAGTACACACCATGGTTTTTCTGAATACTTCAGTATCACACCAGGTTTTGTGGATCCTCCCTCAAGCATTTATTTTTCTGAAGCCTTTTTCCAGATGGGAAATATACTCTTAGTGGGGCTTATCAGTTCCAAAATTGGAAGGCCACAATCCAGCACAGTTTGCGATTTCCCTGCTCAAAGACACCTCATTGAACTCATCTTAATTACCAAGGTTAGTAAGTGTATTAGAGAGAATTAGCAAACTTCACTGTACTCCAGCACCCCAGGCCCGGAACTGATGACCCCTGATATAAAGGACTGTAGCTTGCCATAAATAAACCTTGAATGAGATAACAGGTTGTGGAATGACTGAATATCATTCTGGTTGCATCTGCATGTTTTGTTTTTTTTTTTAATTTAGAAAAGCAGTTCTGGAAAATGCTCATGTTGATGTGTACATACACATAGTGCTGCTTGTGCAGCTCTCCAGATCAGTCTAAATGTTTGTCTCACATCACAAATACTCTAACACAATTATGTAATCAGTAAAAACTAGTCAACCTACACAAAAATAATTGTTTACATGAGAAAAAAACATTACTTGTTTATCTCAATACGCAGTTTTCAAAGCATGTTGAAGTGTCTGACAGTTGTTTTGACTTAGTTTGTTCTGGTTTCTACTAAAAAAGACATACACCTTTTTCCATATCACTCACCACACCCCACATCTGGCTGGTCATTCCACTTCGATAGAGTCACGATTAGGAAAGTATTTGTGCATGAGAGGTGTGCTGTAAATTCTCTGAAGAAAATTTTTTTTTTTACCAGAGTTCTTGAATAGATCTATCATTTCTATTCAGACTTGTTAACACTAATTATAAAAAAAATGTGTTGCATTAATACCACCCAAACAATAAAACATAGCTGTTTTTAATTGGATTGGAACTCAGTCATGACAACCTCCTGAGTTTGAGAAGTTATGTATCTTAAACACAATATAATAACAAAACCCCTGAGTTTTGTTCAGTTTTAGTTTGTGTAATACATGTTGCCGAGGGTTAGGAAGTGAAGGGTGTGGGGCTTTCCCGAGCACTTCCCCTTTCCCCTTACCCAGGACACTTGGGATCCTGAGAAGGATAAGATCTGGTAAACCTCATCCTTAAGGGTCAGGGAATAATAGTAAGAACCTAATGACTGGTTTTCCCCATGTTCTTGTTACTCAGCATTTGAGAATGTTCACATTTTTGTTTTTGGATTTAATAATCTCAGTAGAGCATAGCTGTCTTGGATGAAGCACTAGCTATCTCACTTGCTCGACAGAGAGGTGGTCTGATGCACAGACAAGTATTCTTGTCAATGAACAAATCAATCAGATAATAAATAAATAACTTGACAGTCACACTTATCTGCTTGTTCTGGACGGGACTTAAGGGTTTAACTGTATGCAAATACTCACTTACTCATTTTTAGCAACTGCTTTACACTGGCCGTGTTACAGTGGATCCAAAGCCTGTCCTGGGAACACAGCGCCAGCACAGATACTCTGCGCAGACAGTAACCCGAGATCAGGATTGTATGGGGACCCTGGAGCTGTCCCTGCTGTATCATCATGCCACCCTTAAATGCAAACATTGAATATAAAATATAAATCTGCAGTTATGCATGCCTTCAGATTTATAACAGGAATGTTGGCATACTGTATATAATAAAGTGATGTAGAAAGGCAATATTCATAAATGACTTTAGCTCACAGTCGTAAGTGTGTAACCGTGACCTCTTAAGAATCTCACACTCTGTCAAAGGAAATGTGTGATGTCAGCTCCCAGCATTTTTTGCTCCCTGTTATGATTTTGTCTTCTATTGTTTAGCCTCTGTGTTTCCACTGATGGTGGGCTTGGGGATGTAAGTGGCACGGAAAAGCTTTCTGGAGACAAAAAAGCCGTGGACCTGAGCTCATATCCTGCTTTTGTCGGGGCACTTTTTGGAATGTGGATGATTATATAAATATTTGTTCAAAATTTCCTTTTCATATTTTGAAAAAACATGGACATTTGCAGCTTTTATGCAAACTGTGATTCAACAAACAAACAATGGCAATAATTGCTTTGTACCTCAAACAAATGTAGTCTTCTTGCCCACAATTAACGCAATGACTAAGACCTGCGAAGTGAAAAGTGTAATATTTGCAGAATCGTGACATTTTCTCGAAAATCGTGGTTGTGGTGCAGTTATTTACTCTAAAATGGTGGTCCAAAGTTTCTGTATACAGTTAAACCCTTAAGCCTTGTCCTGAAGTGCAATCACTAGTGCTGCTGAATATTGAAGAAAAAATGAATATAGTAATTAGATGGAGCTTAGACTTTATGGAACCCTGAAGCTTGCTATGCAGTACAATATGCAAATGTGACTAATCATTAATGGTTCTCTGAAGAATGTAATCCAAATTAAAAAGTGATTTGCATAGGCCTCCCTGCCTAGGACATTTAAAGATGCTTTAAATGATCTTCAGCACAAACCTGTAGGTTAAAGTTTTAATGTAGTTACGATATCCATACAAATTGAATGTCCTGGGTCAGTATGTAACACTGTGAGTTATAGAGAAAAAAACAGTGTACCCCCTTATATGACTGGACTGCTAGCAATCATCATTGTTTTAACAGAGCAATGATGTGAAGAAGTCAATGTGCTCATGGCATTTACAATGATTTTAATAGTGCTAGTGCTAATTCTAAACACCTGCTTCAAATGTGCTTTTAAAGCTGTTAAAGGTCTAAATAAAATTCCATTGTGAACATAAAAATACCTTTTTAAAATGCTGGGTGGGAATTATCTCATGCACTGGTATTTACAATTTCACTAACATGCCACTTCGTACTTGGTTCTTCATGCTTTCTTAAATTGTAAGTGCTAGTTTGATCAATTCTAAATGTAGAATTTTTTTCCTTCTGTGTGTCAGGTGAACCAGGCTCAGTCCAACCCACTGGGCTCAGGACTGGGATACCTGGAACACATCTGCCAGCTAATCGAGAAAATCGGACAGCTTCAGGAGCACAACCTCAAGCTGCAGAAACAGATCTGTATCCTCCAGAAGGACAGCAAGATGAAGAAAACTAAAGAGGTAGGTCCAATGAACTCATTATAACTTTCGTCTTATGTCTTTTTTCAGCCATATTTGACACATTTGGCCATAGTGGACAAAAAATCCTTCATGCTTTTGATCATTAAAAAAGTTGCAGAAACAGTCACACACTAAACAAGAATCAGTGAACTTAGATACATTAGGTTTTGTCTTAGTAAATCTAATAAACTAATTAAATATTAAACCTAAACTAAAGACAACTCTCCGATATTGTTCTGTCTATTCTCATCTAGGGATTTAAGACTATTACTTTAGGCTAATTAAACCACTCTTCTTTTATTATTTTTTGAAAATCTGTTTAGGTGTAAACTTCAGGTGACACTTGGTTTTATGTATCTATATCCTTAAGTGAAAGATTTAAACATGCTGCCTCAATATAAATCCAGCATTTCTAAACGGGCCTTAGAAGTGGGTTGTTTGTCAGATAAAAGTACGTTTAATAAAACTAACATCTGGGTTTAAACCTCATACACATATGGTCCACATATTTCAGAACATCCCCGTGCCGCCTCCACAACACAGCTGAGATATTTGCATTGTCTCATGCTGATGCTATCTAATAATAAATAATAGTTGTTCGTCCTTCCACTTGTCCTTCAAAAATTATTCAGAAAGTTTCGATACTGCGTAAAAGATTTTTCACTTCCTACCAGGAGATGTTGGATTGTTATCTTTTCATAGTCAGTGGGTTGATTATTATTACATATTTATACATTTTAAAAGAATAGTTGTTTTAACATGTCCAATTTTTTTAATGTTAATTTACATATTTCTGGGAAAATAAAAACCATGCTGTATTACGTTCTTCTATGTGAATTACAATCTTTTATATTTTCTAAGTTATATTTTTGTCCTTCACATCTAAAATGGCAGCAGTAGTACAGTGACTGAACATGTGAAATGTGCTTCACCAGTCCAGCGTTACAAACTACCTTGGTATTAAAATGGCCACTATTTCCTTACTAGAAGTGCATCTATGGAATGTATTCTGCTTCCTTGATCATCCTTCACCCACCTTTGTCCCACGTTAGACATCTGCCCTATGACTAAAAACCCATGCCAGCACATTGTGTAGATGTCTGCCTGCCCTTTAAAGACTTTGGCCACTGTGAGAGCTGTTTTGTTCATGGTTCTTCTAGAAAGCCTGTTCCAAACTGGCTCTGTCAGGTTGGGCGCTGGGTCCGGAAAAGCTTTTTGCGACACAGTGAGTGAGCTCAGTGGGGAGCCGCACTTCAAAGTCATCAAAGAAAGAGAGAGAGGCGAAAGTGAGGGATTGGCATAGGCAGCCATTCTGAATTCAGACCAAGAATCCTCTCATTTTCAAGTTCCCAAGTTTCATTAGCACATTCTGGTAAAGGTCTTATTTAAATGTTTATGAATTTTTAACATTTTCTACTCCCCTGCTGTGTACATTTCTCCCATCTTGGAAGGCTATGTTGCAAAAGTGGTGTCTTTTTGTAGCAACCTGATATCTTGTACATGTTCTGTAGCCCAAATAAATGGTTCATTTTTGCCCCTTTTTTGACAGTTGTATGAAACTTTAGTAAACATGGGTAGAAGGTAATCACCAATGGTATCATATTCTTAAACAGAACAATGCTTTCAATGGTGGGCAAAAGTTGTGGACCACACTGCTTGTTCATTCTCTTTGGGACAACAATTCCCCTTGTAATGTGTGTATGATGGATGAAAAGGCAAAGGGGCCACAACACGCCATCACACACATCAAAAGACAGGGGAACTCTGCTGAAACGTGCCCCAGTCTCTGTAATAATGGGCCCAGCTGACACGCCAGTCTCCTCCCTGCTGCTTCCAGCCACCCTCCTCTGCACCCTCAAGACAGCCTTTCATTTGTAGTCATTATAATCCTTCACAACCCAGACAATAAGCAGTTACCACCTACATGGTCTCGTCTCTCCTACTACTCCACTACATATTTCCTATGACCGATCTTGAAAGCAGAGAGAGTCTGTGAAAGGAGGACATGGCACTGATTTAACTTTACTATATACTGTATGTTGATAATATACCGCAGTAGACGTGTCACTTTCCTACAGTGCATTTAATTTCATTAGAATGCAGGGAAATGTGTTTAAATGCCTTTGATCCATCAGGCATGAAATTCTCATTTATACAAATTCAGATAGATGGCCTCCATTTCTTGATTCAAATATGAAGGCCATGGCCTTTTCTGGTACACATTTCAAACCATGCTAAATTACATGATTGATATTGTCTATCTATATGTGGTAAATGTACGTGAACTACACCACAGCATCATAGTATGAAGACAATAACAGGAAAAAGCTATAGTTGATCACAGTACTGCTGTTTTATTGGAGTAAGAATAGCTGGGACAATACTAGAAGGGTGTTTTAAAGAGAAAAATAAATCAATATTAAGTTATATAATGTCTTAAGGCAGATTATTTTGGACCTTTGTACCATGTACAATGATCATAAGGAAAATCCACAAGCTGGTTTGAATTAGCAGTGCTGGGGCTGATTTCTTTCCAGCCAAGAGAGTAGATATGTGCAGTGATGCTTCCTGGATTTGAGCTTAGTTTAGGCTATTTTTCAGCCCATGCCCATGTGACATATCTGTAACACGTCATCAGAAAGTGAACAGGGTGGATTATTGGCTTTGGATGAGAAACTAAAAGTAGCACATTTTGTCTAATCAAAGTATAATTGCACAAAAGGAAAGACACCAGAGTCATAAATTTAGTGTTTTTTTTTTTTTTTTGAATGAATGAATAAAAGGCGTAGAATTTTTCTGTTTACCCTGTTTGGTATCCAGAGGAAACATGGCATGGGTACTATTGGGTACTATGGACTTGAAATACTTAAAAAACTAGAAATCATGAATGCAGTTTCCTACCTGCCTTATGTGTGTGTGTGTGTGTGTGTGTGTGTGTGTGTAATAGTTTGCCTCACCATTCATCATTCTTGTTATAGCCATTGATGAGACACTGTGACATAATGCTCAACCTAAGATAATTACATATTGAGCTATTGATACATATTAAATTTTAGCCCCTTCAAACTAATATCATGGCCAACCATCACTGAAAATAGCCATTTCTTTTGAAAATTAAGTTGACAGAAACATTTATACTTAAATAAAGAAGAAAAATTACCAAGGCATTCTTAAGAACAGTAACAAATATTCCTACTTTGCAACTACACACTACAGCAGACAACACAAGTGCATGATGGCTTACATCATTCTAAACTCAGATAAATATGAAACAGATGGCGAACATACTTGGCCAAGTATGTTCTGCTGAGGGGCTTTTCTTGACCCATGGGTGTGAACAATAACAAGCTGAATTATCCTTTTGTGTACTCTGATCCCTGTGGTTCAGTAACATATCATTATTGTTTCAGAATCTTATCACTATTAGAAACTGAGAATTCAGTCTTAAGACTGCTAAAACTATTCATAAATAAATTGAACTTGCTAATTTCCACGAATTTGGTAATCAGCAGCACCCAATTCCTGTTTGTTTCAGGATTTCTTCCTACAGCATTGTCACTGTGGAGCGGCTAGCTTGGCTTTTCAGGAGCTGAAGAGACATTCACGCAGTGACTACACCAGCCTAACAGCATCCAGTGGCACACTGTCTGACCTCACCACCATTCCTGAGGGCACACATATCCCCCTCAGGCCAGCCTTCAGCGGTCAGTGCATCAACAATGTGAAATAGTTGGGTTGTTATCAAAAATCAAGTTACTTTAGGATACTGTTGGGGAACACAGACCAGCAATTTTAAAAATGCCAGGATTGTTTGGAGTATTTGTTTTCATTCTCAAGAGCATCAATATTTGTTTAAAATTTCCTGGAACCAAGTTGATTAGCACTTGTGAGAACATAACATGTGTAAAATGATAAGAAAGTACGGACTACATAAAGCCTATGTAAATGAATGTTTATGTACCTTCACTTTAATGTGATGACTGCGTACAATGTTTCTTACTTCACACAAACCACAGGGGACTCCAGGTGCATATTCCCCTCAAGTTCACCCTGGGTGTGTCTCAAGCTGAAAGTAATACTGCTCAAAACAACACTAGAGTCATTCCCAAATGTTTTTCTTGCTTATTTTCTAAGCATCAGACATTCCCTGAGGTGTGGGGGGTGGGGGTGTAGGGAATGATGGATTATTGCTTATTACTTCACTGAAAGGGTCATTCCTGGCATTTTGGATATAAAGAGACAATCTCTATAACTGTATAACATCAACAGGGATTGGAATTCTGTGCTCCATCCCTGAGTACATAATCAGAGTGTGTGCATGTACATGTGCCAAACCAAATCCAGAGATCCCAGCGGATCACTGATTCACTTGACCATCTGTCCTAACAGTTCTTTCCTCTTTGTGATAACTGTTTCTGACTGTGTAACTGTATCCTGTAATAAGGATCCATATCTGGTTTGATTTCTGGACAGATTGTGAAGGAGGCTGCCAGCAAATCATGCCTGTGTGGAGAAAAGGCTTTACCAGGAGGAGCTATACAGAGGGGGAGGCCAGATACCTGAGTGACAGCTCAGAGGTTTTCTCTGCTCCCCATAGAAGGGTGAGTCATGTGTACTGATAAACTTTAGTAAACTCCTCTCTGACTAACACTAATAATTTGTCATCATGTGCACTCGTGCATAGTACACATAGGACTATAAAGGAGGGTACACCAGTGTGACTCATGCTGTCATATTTCCTAACACAAAGCATAGAAGATTCATATACTCTTAATGTACATGTAAAGATTACAGTGACTCCATGAAGTCTAAATTTGTAGATTTTGTAGAAGTGTAGAACAATGTTAGCAGTGCATAAAGCTATGACATGATCTGTAAAAGAGGAACAGAGGTACTGAGAGACATCTCAGTTCCAAGTTATTATCGAAATAACATTTTGATAAACACACACTCACAAAAAACAACAACAACAAAAAAAAACATACAGGCAGCTTCAGTATTATTGGAACCGTTCAGAAAGGACAGAAATTGTTGTATGAAATAAAATTTATATACAGTAAATGAAATCTTCCTCTCAAACAACGGGATAAATTATTTACATGCCCACTACCAAAAATCATGAGCATAAGAACCTTTAAAAAATATTTATATATTTTGTATAAATCCAGTTGCCACAGCCGGGAGGTTACAACTTTTCCATAGATGGATGTTGTTCCTGAATTTAAACTCTACTGAATACTTATGGCCCAAATTGAAGAAGGCAGTTGATACTCACAAGCCCAAGAATACAAAGAACCTTGAAATTATCTGTATGAAGGAATGGTCTTCTGCGAGTGTCTTCAACTTTAATGCACATTACAGGAAGAGGCATGGTCTTTGGCATTTATTTAGTTAATATTGTCCTGAGTTGTGTTTGTAAGCTAATATCTTTTTTTTTTTTT
>CM040977.1:17078293-17177049 GCA_022985145.1 Pangasius djambal
CTTCAGTAAAGGATTATGTTTGTAAATTATAAGTTAATTATCTAGGTGTTAGATCCTATGTAGGAACATTGGCCTGGCTTTGTTTAAGGGTCTGTTAGCAAAAGGAATCTGGTGGGAGTCACGCAGCTCGTTGAAAGAACAACTATTTCTCTGCCCCCTCAACCTCATGTGCAAGTGAGCTGCAGGCCTCCTCACTCGTGCTTTGGCATCGGCTCAGATGAATAGTTAGAGGCTGCAGTGTCAGGTTCAAGGTATGCTTGGAGGAGTAGGAGCATTGCACTCATTAGATGAGATATGGATGTGCCAGTTACACATTCATCCCAAGAAAGAGTTTAATTTCCTGTGGGAAATAGTCAAGGGGACAGCTTAACTCTTTACATATGTTTAGTATGCGTTTAGTTTCCATCAGAAATATACATATGAGGAATGTAGAATGTATTAAAGATACTGAATACCTGTGCTTGAGCAATTAGTGTGTAAATATGTAGAATTTTGTTTATTAGTCATAATTCCTGTGCATACAGACTTAAAAATTAAAACATATAATAATAATAATAATAATAATAATAATATTTTTCTGTTTCGTCTACAGGCCTGAACTGGGGCACATGGAACTGTCCAGAAGAGACAGGAACTCTATGATCGTCCTCGGACATCAAAAATTGGACTATCATTGGCCTCACTAGCATTGATCAGGTAAGTCAAATAAACTCGTAATTGTAGAAAATATTGTTTTATAATCTTTACCACCACATTAAGTTGTTAAACATAAAGGTTCAGTGAACTGTCGTGCAAGCACTGGGCATTAGCAGTGCCGCATTGCGGTGCTATCTTTTAATAATATTGCTTAACTAGAGCTGATAGGCCCTCATGTATTCACAGCTTTACCCTCTGTTACTCTTTTCCAGCTGGACACTAAACAGATGCCGTATGATGAGAAAACATTTCCCTGAAGAGGAGGACACACTGAGGTTGTACAGAACATGGACAATGGAAGAACAAGGAAAGGGAGGACAAGATGATGTTGACAAGAAAGTGATCTGTGATTGATGACAGAAGGGTACAGACCGAAAATTGAGGTGACCCTCATAGCTCATAATGTTCAACAGAAATTTCTGTACGTTTATATGAGTGTACAATGGACCTACGCATATGACTGGTTCCTTTTCACTCTGTATGTTAGATGCTATATATGAATGTTAAAAAAAATAGTGTATACAATGCCATGCACAAGAGGTGTTACCAGAAGGTAGCATAACAAATGAGAGATTTTTCTCAGAACAGTATACATGTCAGTATATTCACATAAATAAAAATAACAGGAATATTGTTTAAATCAACAATGTACTATGTAAAAAAAACAAAAACTTTACTATCTTTTACTTAGACCACTTCCTTGGATCTCGGTCTGTTCTGAACATTTCTGTAAAGTATCTAAAAAATGCCCCAACAGTAACAAAAAGTGAAACATATGGGATACAGGCTTACGCTGCAGCTGATGGTCCTGTGTTTAACCTGACTGACAGGTGTTACACAATAGTCACAATAATATAGATACAGATAATAAATATAAGTATTACATCATAACCAGTCTGCCAGGAATGTGTCCAAAAACGTAACTGCTGTGTTATGTAAATATATTACATTTACAGGACAGCATGCAGTGATTTGAGCAAGACGAGGTGGCTAAAGTGTTTCTAAGCCCAGTGCAAAGCCAAGTCAGTACCAACAGTAGCATCGTAACCTACTATGTCAAACATAGACTTAACAAAGGAAGCAATGTAAGCATTATCTGAGCATGTTTTGCATGTGTATTTTGGTTTGGTGAAAGAGCATTAAACACTAGATGGTTTACTGTATATTGTATACTTGCAATATCATATTTACGAGTTTACATAATGAATTTGTCAGATGGCTTCTATGAAAAAAGTATGACTGTTGATGTATTGAAACGAATTTTGTTGAGAGCTGTCCTTATACTGTGTATTGTACTATATCAAAATGGATGGAATATTTCAGTATGCATATTGCACTCCTATTCCAAATTATTTTTAATAAATAAAATTGTGACATTTCTAAACAAGTACTAGTCCTATTTATGTTTCCCAAATATCATTCATTCCTTCACCTAAGGTTAAGTTTGAATTTAAAATGAATTTGACAGGATTCCGCAGGACTCCTTTTTCTGCAGGTTTTCCTTTTCAGGCAATAATGTTCTATACTATACTAGTCGATACTATTCCATGTATTTCTACCTCCTCAAAACTGTTACTTTTCCTCACAGAGCAAGAGGGAATTTATACAACCATTGAGTTATACCAAAAGATGTCAGCTGTCCTTTTTGTGCTTTTATATTATATAAATAAAATGCATTGATATTTGTTCCTATAATAATACGATATTTAAGCTTGTTTGATTTGTATCATATTGTCTGATATTTATTTAATTGTATATTCATTAATTTAGGCTAGGTGTTCTCTTGAATGTACAAAACATCTTAATTCATACACTTGTCTGTCATGCAGCAATGTTTTAATAAACATAAACGTAAATTAAACTTAAACAAGTACTATTTATGTTTCACAAATGTTGTTCATTTGTTCATCTTCAGTAACCGCTTCAGCCTGCTCAGGGTTGTGGTGGATCTGGAGCCTATCCTGGTAACACAACAGCATATTTATGGGAGGTGAGAAGAAACATACTCCACACAGACAGTAACCTGAGCTCATTACTCCCAAAGAATATGAATATTTCATCCAATGGACAGACTAAAGTCCTCATAAATATTTTTAACAGTGCACTGATCAACGTTTGCATGCATTGGCATGTGCACAGCCTGAGCAAGCAGAAACAGTGTGGTTTTGTATCAGTTTTGATTATTTTTTGACAGATGTTTTCCTCCAAGTAGCACTGTTATTGCCATACCAATCTCTGCCAATCAGAATAGATGGGCTCTGCAGCTTAGCAGGAGAATCATACCAGCTTCTTTGCAGACTGAAGATGTGTCTAATAAAGGCCTGACTCTGGGGATAAAGAGCAGTATTAGCTTTCAAATGCCTGATCTGAATGGCTGATGGAGCAGCAAGATTCTGTGGTTTGATTAAACCCAGTACTGGATTACACTGCACAGGGTAACCAGGATTAATTCTTTATTTAAAATAATCTTTACATACAGTATGTTAGCCTCGAGGTCTAACCTATGTGTGTGCATGAATCTTGATTACAGCATTAAAATATTTTGCAGTGGTGTATTTCAAAATCCCAATACAAGACCAACATTTCTCATAGTCTAAATGATGTGTTTTACGCAGATTCTTTTGTTTGTTTATTCTTCATATTTCTGTACATAATCTTTACATGTTTCTTAAGTGGTAATTACTTAGTTTCAGAGATGAATGTGTTTTAACAGATTAATATGAAGTGCACCTTAACATGCAGTAAATGGTTTGTTTTGGGAAGCAGTGTGCATAGTTGAGGGTGACGAGTGGTTCCTCATGGTGTTGTATTCTCTAACAAGTTTGTAAACTGGAAATATTTCCTTGTGGCTTCAATTATTTTCATTTGTAAACAGTGTGAATACAGGCGTAAAATAAAGAAGACATAATAATTTCATGTTTGTCTAAAGTGGAAATCTATACAGTGGAACATGTGTCCAGCTCAAGACACTCCCTCTTTTGGCTGAGGTTAAGATCCTAGATTATATAACTAATATTATGTTACTTAGTTGGAATGAATGGGAATCATTTAGGCTCAATATGTCACACAGTTAATATATTCTGTATCGTGGAAATGACCTAATTGGATGCAGGAAAGTCTTTAAAGGCAAAGGCTTACGACATCCTCTAAGTGAAAATAGGCTATTATGCATGCCAAAGTGATGGATATCATGCTGGAAAACAAAGAGAGGAAATGGTTGTGGGTCTGCACATTTTTGAGAAGCAAAAAAATCTGTCCACGTTAGGAGAGAAGCAATGAGAGGTTTAGCCAACATCTACTTTTGCTAATTTATTTGCTAAAAATGATAATTTTGCAATAAAACAATGAAATATTATTGATGACAGATCATATTTTAGGTTAAATACACACATACACACATACACACACACATACATACATACACACATACACACATACATATACATATACATATATACATATATATACACACACACACACACACACACATAGTAGGAATATATATATATATATATATATATATATATATATATATATATATATATATATATATATATATATATATATATATATATATATGTGTGTATGTATGTATGTATGTATATATATGTAGTAAGAAGTCCAAACACATGATCTCAGGATCTATGTAATCAAACACCTCATACACATGGTGGTACATGTCCAAGAGATTTTTATTACAAACTCATGTCTGTGTGTTGCTATAAACAGCAACAGTTTCATTAAATGGATAAACACACTAACGACCAATAAATAATCTACCAATAAACATAATTAATCTACCAATACACAAAACTATTTCTGAAGCAGAATGCTACTTCGTTTTTACAAGTTGTCTGAGAGTAAGATGTTTAAACTTGGAACAGATATCTTGCAGATGACATCATCCTAAAGTTCTGTGCCATTGTTAATTTTGCTTTCATGTTAAAGACACCCCTTGACATTACTGCCATCACTTGGTGAGGTCTGGTAATGTGTATGCTACATAATACACTGGAAGTATAGTTTTATTCCTTAAAGCCGTATAATAAAGCAAAAACAAATTGCTTACTGTCATACATGCTCATTTGTATGAGCATTACTGCCTGAAAAGGAAAAGTAAAGTTAGTTTCTGAAGATGTAACTGAATGAAAGCTGTCTCGTATTATAATAATGTCTCGTATTATAATAATAACCTCGTTATGTCATAATAATGATATTTTTCACTGCCTTTAAGAGGACAATCAATAGCTAGCTCAATCCTGTGATCAGTACCATAGGTAGCAAGGTATTTCCTCCATACAGTCAACAGAGAGGTTTATTGAACATGGATGAAGAATCTCTCTGTTTTTTTTTTTTTTTCATGCCCAGTGAAATACAGGGAGTGCCCAGTGTTCAGGTTGGCTGGAGCTTGCTTTCCACATTCCAACAGCTTCAACACAATGGACTCATAAAATATGTCATAAAAGCATGGTTTCTTTATCTAGAGATACCACATGCACAGAAACAGGTCAGTGGAATGTTCTACAGATTGATGATTTACACCAAGGGCTACTTATGCTTTTGAAAATATAAGCTTATCTTTTTCCTCAGGTTCTTCTGACCCCTTTCAAATAGGTCAAGAAACCTAGACTGCTGTAGAATCACACATAATGCATTTCTATAACCAGGCTGAAGCTGTTGTTTGAATGACGTCAATACATAATCTCTGAGCCATAAATAAAACGTGTGTGCGTAAAACAGTGTTTCTGTGCATAAACCAAAAAAAACCCCCAAAAAACAGCAAGATTACTTTACTATGCCGAGAGTTGTCATGATTGGATCACTAAACAGAAATTAATCCAAGGCCATGCTTTGACTAATACTTTACTTATAGGCAAAGCTGTGGTTGAGTAACCCAGTTAATGCGTGGCTTCAGCACTAGCTTACCCCTGCCTCTTGGCACTCTTCAGAGACTGCTGGCCAGTTGGATGGGTTTTCCAGAAATGTCATAAGCTGCTCCCACATCAGACCAAAGCCCACACATTTCTAAAAGATGCACACACAGATACAAACACACACAAATGCAGACTCTGGCTGAGCTCCAGTTACTGACTGCTTTGGTATTTCAAAGAGGGAGAACACAAGGCCTTCTCTCCTCCTCCACAAGAATTCAGAGAAAAACTATGCCTGCTGACTGATAGCTAACCATGAGCACAACTCTCTAAATGCCACATTCATTCTGTTTACTGAAGAGCTCAGGGTAATGAATAGAACTCATGTCAAAAAGAAACCCCAGGAATGTGAATAATTCCTCTTGATAACTACAGTATGGGTGTTTAATGAGGTAATGCACTGTTGTCACCTTTCTGGCTAAAGGCAGCAGAGAGAACAGAGAGAACCCAGTCTCCTTCAGTAACTGTCTGGACTGGACTCTGGATCTCCTGTGATGAGCTGGAGTGTATGAAGAGAATTCACATAGTGCTTGAGTTTGAAATATCACAAAAAGAATGTATTATAAAATGATAAGTTGACATGATAACTAAGTTGTGTCTTGGACAGAGTCAAATAAGCCTAACGTCAAACGTCTGACGCACAACATTGAGTTTGATGCTGATAAGCTCATCGTTTTCATTCTCGGAGAGGCACGGTCTGAGGAAAAGGTGCATCACTGATCACTGTTACATATACAATCCCCTTTGCTTAATGAGATTAAGTTAAATCACAAGTTTCCTAATATAGTCTTCAAGGGCCCTAGACGGTCCAAACTTTTTTTTTTTTTTTTTTTTTTTTAAAGTATTTCTGCTTGCAACACACAGATAATTAGACTGAAACAGATCATTTCAGTAAGATAATTAGCTTTTGCAAGCCCTTAACTATGGTGTG
Source organism: Pangasius djambal (assembly GCA_022985145.1). Classification (NCBI taxonomy): domain Eukaryota; kingdom Metazoa; phylum Chordata; class Actinopteri; order Siluriformes; family Pangasiidae; genus Pangasius; species Pangasius djambal. The sequence goes on from CM040977.1 coordinate 17,084,852, forward strand.
TGAGCTGTAATCAAACAAAACCGTGGACTAGTTTTGGAGCTAGATTAGCAAACTTTGGTCTAGAAAAGAAGAGTATGTCTGCTTACATACAAATCTCAATTTCAGCAGAAAGTTATAGTTTTAAAGAGACAGGCATAGTTAAATTGAAGACTAGCAAATTTCTGAAAATAAGGTGGAACCGTGTAGGCCTGAAAAGAGCAGGACTGCAGGATTTCTGGTAATAAAGTATACACTAGTTAAAAAATAAATAAATAAAGAGTTCTTTGTCTCCCTCTAGTGGCTGCTTCTGCAAGCCAATGTCTTCTAATGTCTGAAACACAAGGTAGTAATAATTTCAAATACTTGTGCACACGGTGCAAAGTTTTGTTCTCAGGTCCCTTCGTGAAGGACATTCTTGCATCATTTGACCTTTACATACTTTATCACACAATCTACAGTTTAAAGAGGTTTACCAAAGAGCTGTATGTGTTACTGTTTTTAAAAATCCCACTAAATCCAATCCCACCTTCTCCTGCAGTCATTTTTGCATGTACCCACACAGTATTTTATCGTCCCCCCATCACATGACAGATACCAAATGGATAGGTGAAGGCTAACACCTGCTTCCTCTGAGACATGTAAAGCCAGCCAACTGCATCTTTTCAAAACTGATGCTAACACTGCATCACAGGGAACTTAGAGGAACGTGCTATCTATCCTCTTCCACATACATGTGCTCACAGATGCGCACAATTGGCTAATGTCGCTGTGATTGACAGAGGACAGAGAGTATGCCATCCCTCCCACCCAAGAGAGAACAGCCAATTTGCGATCTCCCAGAATGCTTTCTGTCGTGCCACCCCAAACTCTTTATCAATATATCAAGAAGTGAACCAAAGCAGAATCTAAAATAAAGCAACCCTGATAAGGATAATGCATTTACAAAGATAAACAATCCTTATTAATGAATGCAATCTCTTTGTCCTAGACTCTTTACTATCATAATCATGACAGTAAAAAACACTCACAGGACTTTTTTGTTGGGTTTTGCAACATCACAATTCCGAAGAACACCAATAGTTTAGTCAGGCTTTGCTTACCTCTGATCATGTGAAGTATGCCTTCCCTGGAGACCTCCAGATTTCCAATATTTTCAGTTTCATACCTTCCCTCATCAAAGGCTGCTTAATGGTGGAGTCTAGCATGAATATAATATCACAAAAATGCAATATGCTCTACATCTGTATGACAAAAAGAGTAGTTATGATTTAACAATGGCAAAACTATTTTTTCAGGCTGTCTGTAGGTATGACTGGAAAGTACGTTGTGTGTCATGGCACAGCAGAGCTCACAAACAGTGCCTGTAAAACTGGTCTGTATCTGGAGACGTCCAAGCTACACAGACAGGGTGAGTTACAATTAGCAATACACCATAAGCCATGCAGACATCAGCTAATATCTCCAAGCACTATTTCAAACTTACTGAAATCCTGGCTCTTGGTTTCAGACTCTGCACTGATTGTTATTTCATCAGCAGAGGGCATCATTGCTGCATTACACAGATTTCATGTATGGTTATACTTCGTTCCAAACAATGTGACAGAAATAGGCCAATAAGACAACAATTAAGTCTCCGGAAAAAGGATGTATTATTGTAGAGGCACATATTACACCTTGTGGAAGAGATCTTTAGAGTTATTCTCTTGGTATACAAAATAATGGACAACCATTATAGTGTAAAAGAAAGCAATAGAATATTTTATTGTCTTTTAAACAATAATAAATTTGCCATAGCTGTGCATTTACAGGTAAGTCATACAAGAAAAGACATTATATCATATTCAAAGAATAATATTATAGTAATTATAATTTTTATTTTCTCCTGGACATTATATTGTCCATACAAAAACTACCGCCCTTTTCTTTAGACTTGTGTAGAACCAAATTTAAAACTATTCAGTTCTCCAGTACAACATATATTATAAAATAAATTCCAGGAAAGAAATTGAATGAAGCTGATTTTACCATGGATATAATACTATAAATCCAAGACTAACAAGAGACACTGATATGAGGATTACAGAATGGCAGATAATACAATTACGAGTAGAGCACTGCCTCTCTTTGATAAAAAGCACCTCTCAGGAAGATCTGGTTTCCAAGTAAAAAAGTCTTTACTAAAATGTTATATGGAAAAAAGAAAGAAACATATGTTTCAGTTAGTATTTTAAATAATCAGAAAATCTTAGTTTAAAAAAAAAATTTGGCACTTAAGTTTTTGCTAGTGATTAAAGTAATTAGATCACAAAACTTTGTTTTTTTTTTTACTTTCTTTCCTTCTCATTAAAGATTGTTAAAGCAGTCATTCCATCATTTTTGATGTTAGTAGTCATCATGCGTCTGGTCTTGAACTTGTTGCTCATACTGTCTTGAATTGTTGCCTGGCTGTATTCCACAGCTCCTGCTCAACTGTCATAGCATTTATCAGTTTGCTTTGTGTTTTAGAGTCTATACAGCGACATAATGAACAGTGCTTAGTTGTTTAAATGTGTATTAATACACACATTTTGTTCATTTTTTTTTAATTTTGATAAATTCGTACAGAGTATTCTTTCAGCTCTTCTGTGTGGTTTCATTAAACCAGGTTTGTCATGGTAAAGTAAAACAGCAGACTCTCAGAAGTCCTTATCCCACCCAGAGAGTTCATCAGGAGGCTCCTCCAGCTCGGGGGGAAACATGTCGAAATGACTGTGATCCAGAGGCCCCTTTAGCTAGGGTCCATACAACAGACGACTTATCATAAAAATTAATTAATAAACAACATAAACATAGACAGCTTTGACAGAATGTCATTTCAAACAAAAAGTATTTAAGCATTAAACAACAGTGTATGCTTCACCTCTCTCTTCAGTGGAGATGTCAGCTTCCGTCGTCTCAGTCCCTCCCAGTTGAAGCCCTGAAACCACCTGAGAATCAAGGAGCCATGAAATGCACATACTCTCTCTAGTGTAGCGAACACACCACACAGTTAAGAGTAACAGTTAATTTGTGATATTTAGTAAAAGCATGAGTGTCACAGAGATTACTCAAAAGAAGTTTTGGTGAATAAGGAACAAGAGTGGCTAGACATACTTCCAAGCCCATGGAAGTACATGACATATTCAGTAAGGCTCTCAAATAGTATACAATAACAACTGCTATATATAGTAGTGAAGTGAAGTGTGGCCAAGTACGGTGACCCATACTCGGAATTTGTGCTCTGCATTTAACCCATCCAAGTGAACACACACAGTAGTGAACACACACCCGGAGCAGTGGGCAGCCTTTTTTTTTTTTTGCTGCGGTGCCTGGGGAGCAGTTGGCGGTTCGGTGCCTTGCTCAAGGGTCTCACCTCAGTCGTGGTATTGAGGGTGGAAGAGAGCGCTGGTCGTTCGCTCCCCCACCTACAATCCCTGCCGGATCCCTGCCGAGACTCGAACCCACGACCTTCAGGTTCACCTTCGGGTTTACAAGTCCGACTCTCTAACCATTACCATCTAATGAACGTATTAATGTATACATTTTTCATTTTATTTTATTATACATTTTTATCTTTATACTCAACATCACCTTACTTCATGAGGCATGCTGTAATAAAAGTTGCTACAAGAAATTTTAAAAACCAGTTGCCTCTGCCTGTAGACACTAAGCCATATCCGCCTATAATTTGCCCACAGGGCTTAAACAGAGCACCTGTATTTCAGGCACTAACACTATGATGGTTGCTAACGCAGCGGCCAAGTACGTCAGCATCACCCTTCTCTCTGTAGCTCTACCGTTCTGCTGAAGATGGCAACAGCTGTGTGTCTCATTCTGGCCTCTAATTGTTCCCTCTGTGAAGGTGCTCTTGGTCTGCTTTTGACAATTCTGCCAGAGAAGGGCTAATTTGGAGAAGGCTTCCAACTGCTATCCATTGTGCTAGGACAAACCAAGTGAAGCAGACCTGAAGCTGATTTAAAATGTAGTGATAAAAGAGACCACCTAAGAACTAAGAGAGTTATGAGCATGTTTTATGATATGTTGGCCAAATTAAAGTGAGAACATGTATAAAAAGTGGGATAACTTTTGTAAGGTTTTGTGGCAGAGGGTGGAATAAATCAGAGATAGTGATGACATTGCTATAATCTCAATTCAATGAGCCAGATTTTTCTAGATGAAACATAACCTACTTGTGTTTCTTGATGTCAATGATGCCATTTTTCTTATTGCCAAGTCGTTCTGCAGGATTAAGCCTAAACATGAGAGACAGGAAGAAAGACTGCAGTTGTTCAGAGAAAAAGCATCAATACCTAATGTACTGTATGTGGGTTTAGTTCTAATGACATTATGTCAAATATTTCTATCTAATATTCAGTTACAAAACCGAGTTGAGATGGTTCTGTCAGAATGAGTTTGGTCATTGTTAATTAAAATATATATTAATATTTTAATTTGCAACAGGCATTGCATATAGCTTATATTATACAGTATGTATGTGGTGATCTGAACAAATGCATATGAAAGGATGTGCAGTTAGTACAGTCTGCTTTTCAATGCAATCTCAGAAACAGAAAGTGTTTTCTGTTCTCTAAAACATTATCAAGCCACATTTATCAGGTTGTAAATTTATCATACACTGTATCTAATGCTCAGTGTGATTATATTCTGCCTGATGTTTGCATCAGTCACCCATGATTATAGGCTATGGAGACAATTTATTTCTTTTTTCCCCTCACTAACTGCCCTGATTGGCTAGCGATGCACTAATCAACACACAGAGTAAAATGGCACATCCTTCTCACGCAGAGAACAGGGCCAATTATTCTCTCTTGAAAGCCTGGCCACAGATGACTGCAGCATTGTTTGGATTTCAGCTCATAGTCTATGATCTCCCTGTATAACACAGCAGATGAGAAGTTGAAGATCTGTATAGCTAATATCTCAGCCCTTCTGATGGGAATGATGTGTGATTCAAACATATATCTGCTAGAGACTACGACATATGACAGGTAGATACATAAAGATTTACCTGCAGAGCCTCCTGATCAAGTCCTCTGGGCGCTTGCTGATCCTCTTGGGAAAGTCCACCTTCTCTATGCCATGCAGCACCATTGTGTAGATCTTAATAGGATCAGATCCTAAGAAAGGAGGGCTAGAGGGACAGGAGGAGAAGTCACATGTCATTAAGTCATGTGTAAACAAGACTCCTGCAGACTTAAGCACAATTGGCTGATAAGCTAATTGGGTTGGGTGTAAGAATTTATTTCACTCAGTTTCAACTTTTGTGCTTATAAACGAAGGCATCTGGGCTAATTGGGGTAGAACGGCACAACAGGGGGTATGCCATTTGAAATCCCTCACCACAGTGTTTAGGCTGGTTGTGGTCTAAAATTGTGCTTGTTTTATGAATCGCAAATGCAATTCTAAAAAAGTATTTGCCTGTATTTTTAACCGTAACTAAAAGCAATTTGTTTTGTGAATAAGAGCAAACAACTCACTGGTGGCTTCAAAATGTGAATCAGACACTATCTTGAACATAATAGAATTAACAGCACCAATAAAATGGCTAACAGACCAAATTGAATACCAGACTCACCAAATTTATTGGCATCATAAAAATGGGAAATTAACCAAATAAATGCTTAAGTATGAAATCCCAGAAAAAGTGCATTTGTCATAAGTTATGTTAGCCAGTTGGGTAATTTTAGTATACTTTACTAAATCTTATTCTGTCATTCTGCCTACATTTGTCATTGACCTTGCATTATTACCTCTTTTTCTTCTTAGCAGAAGCTAACATAATGTAAATAAAAGTTGGTATATTCTGTGCATTGGAGAAACAAAAGATGAGAGCCTATTAATATTTGTATATCACCACACGCAAATACAACCTGCAAATATACGTAAGTGTTATGCAGTATTGCTACATTTCACATTCTCACTACACAGTGTTCACTTTTATGTGGATACAGGCATAATGAGGCATTGTCACGTGAAGCTTTGATAATCAGCTACAATGTTACAGCTCCTCCAATTATACAGCCCTATTAGCCCATGTTAATGGTAAATCTCTTTTAGGCATCATTACTGAGATGCATGTTCCGAAAGGCACTGAATGACCATCAAACCTTAATCTGTTCATCAGTTACAACCCAGAAGCAGAAAACATTAAGTATCAAGCTACAGTGCAGGACTAGAAATCTAGATTATGAATATGAGAATAACAGTGAGTAAGAATGACATCATTTTGCCATGCAATGGTTACCTGCCAGTGAGGAGTTCAAAAATGAGGATCCCTAAGGACCAGCAGTCGGCTCCAAAGTCATGACCTTTATTCATGATGACCTCAGGGGCCACATACTCTGGAGTTCCACAGAATGTCCAGGTTTTCTTTCCCAAACCAATTCTTTTAGCAAAGCCAAAATCAGTCTGGAAACATACAAGCAGACAAAGAGAAACTCTGAACATGCTACATGACTATACCCTTTATAAGATATTAGCAATTGTAAGTTTGCAATATTTTGCACCTTGAGGCAATAATTGAACACAATGAATATTCTAGGAAAAAAAAAAAGGAAGAATGGATGGTAAAATGACCATTTTGATATAGCCGTCTGTATCCAGAAGTAGATTCTCTGGCTTCAGGTCTCGGTAAACAACACCCATTCCATGCAGGTAATCAAAGGCCTCCAGTACACAACCAATACAGAATCGTGCAGTGGCCTCCTCAAAGAAACCCCTAAATCACATTAAAGATGGAAAAATCCTAATTAATGAACGTAAATTTCATTACTGTTGAAGCAAAGTAATGTTTTTCTGAATCATTACTGTCAGTAATCAAGTTACTATATTTCTGATAAAGTATATTAGCCAGAATGAGATTAGTGGAGTGTAAAAATAACCTACACTCACATGTCCCTGAGAATGCTCCATAACTCTCCACCAAGACAGACCTCAAGCAGCATGTACACATATTTATTATCCCGAAATGTACGAAACAATCTAAAAACAAAACATGTTCCAGTCAACCGATATATTTGTATCTTCACATTCAAGGGCAGAAAGGATATAAACACATAGTATCATCTGATGTTGTTGCACACAGTAAACTAACTACTTTTGTCTAGAAAGGCCAGAAAGATGGTCGCAAATATCAAGCTAGAGCACACTCTTTTACAAGAGTAAATGACATTCTCCAAGTAGTTCCTTAGTAACTTCCCAAAGCCTCTGCCACCCATATTTGCCACCCTAACACTTGAATGTACAATGGGGCCACTTCATCCTGAGACAACAATACTTAGTGTGTTGTATGAGGCCAGTGATATTTTTTAACCTTCTAGAGGTGTTCCATATGCAAATCAAGCTCATCGTCTAACTGTGAGGAATCAACATTCAGAATATTTATTCTGTTATGCAACACTATTATTGACTTAATTAATCTAGTCCTGATAGTTATTCAAGATACAGACAAGCTAGTGTCTATTATTACAGCTATTTAAGAAACAACTGAGTACTTTTTACTTAAGATGATTATAATAAAATGTACCTGATGTCAATGTAAACAACTGATCAGTTCTCACAAGCTTTACTCCTGTATGTCTTATAAAACTGACCTGACTATAAAATTGCAGTTGGTCATTTGCAAAATGTTCTTCTCAGAGTAGATGTGGTCCTGCTGCTTAGTGTCAACAATGTGCTTCTTCTTAATGCACTTCAAAGCAAAAGCAGTAACTTCACCTTTGAGCGTCACCTGCGACACACATTGCAATCCAAACATAAACTTAACTTTAATGGAGTTTTTTTTCTTTCAAAGCTAGCATGTACGTTGAAAATCTGACTGGTGAATCAGTGTTATTTAGGGACATAATCAAGTTTTGGTGGGTTTTTTTTTTTGTCTTTGGTGTAAGGTGGTAGCCATGCTCTCACCAGCTCTACTCTGCCGAAGCCTCCCATGCCTAGCGTGGCCACAATTTGCAGCTCATGCAAGAAAGAGCTACTGGACAGTCGCATGGCTTTCTCCCGCAGATTGCGCAGCTCAGCTGCCTCTGTGCCTCGCTCACGCAGAGGAGATTGGGTTCTGCAGTGCCACAACACACACACAAGCTAAGAGTATACATTCATGCTAAGCATGAGTGGCATAAAAAATTAAAGCCGATTAGCAACAATAATTTGACACATGACAGTCAACTCTTTAAGCAAAATGCGTGTGTTATTGTCATCCAAAATTTTGGAAGATCAGTCAATCCAATCAAATGTTGCTGGCATGCTAGCACTATTTTTTCCCCATTTGCAACAGTCTAGCTCCTACCCACCAGAACATGCTAACAGATATGTTTAGTTGCCCTGTGGTACAATCATTCCCCTGTTGAAAAAGACAGCTTAGACCAGTATAATTTCCATTAAACATGCTTATTTGTGCTGGTTAGAGTTTGTCCTGTTCTGGCTTAGCTGGTCATCTAGCTGGTTTTATGGATCTAAACTTTTTTTTTTTTTTCCCAGAGCACTACATTTTAATAGCGTACATGATATAGCTGAATAGCTGACATGAATAGCTTACAAAATCTCAGCTGGTAGAAGACTGGCTTTGCCTATGTTCTTGTTTAACTTGGCCTATTCATAGGTTTTGGATCGTTTTACCTTGTTACATATATTTTGCATTATTTGTAGTAATCTTCATAGATTTATAGTTCTTTTGATTAATAAATGTTTCATTATAGTGCTTTATACTAAATATGTGTACATGTTCTGTATATGTATATGTTCTGTCTCAGAGTTCACAGAGTGATCAAACTATATTTCTATATAATAAAGAAGATATCCTGTTCAATTAATTATTATTATTATCATTATCATCATCATCATCATCATCATGCTAATCACCCGTCTTCTCCACACAACTAGTGTGTATCTGAACGTATGTAGATATGGTGCTTACGCTGCATTTCTCCTCTCGTCACTTATAGACAGCTGCGCCACGTACTCCCGCAGATATGCCTGCAGCTCCTCATAAGTGCCCACCATCTGATTAAAGTTACTGTAAAAAGCCATTGGACAATATTATGAAACCGTGTCAAATCAGATATTTATGTAGAGGCTGGAGTATTTCTCCGTGAGTTAACAAAGACACTTACTCTCTGTCCACCACCAAACACTGGGTGTCATTCTCCTTTGCAATGATGTTAGCTGAACGAACATCCTCACTGAATGACAAAAACAGAAATAAAATTCTGCATGTATGCAACTCATTTGACAATTATAAAACTTGAAGCACTTTAGAGTTCTCGGAGTTGCCAAATGAGGCAATGAGACTTTACTCTTAGACAATGGCCCAGTGTGAGAAAATGATTTCTCAGATGACTAGCATTCTGCCACCCACATCCTCTCATAGATCAACGCTCAGATAGCCCTCTCAGCATAAAACACTCAACCAAGGAACACAGGAAACAAAATAAAGTCTAAACCAAGCAATTAAATTAAATGAACATACTCTCAGAGGATGAGGATGTATTGAGAAGCAAAGGCTATGTATAATTAGATCAATGCTGAAAATAAGGGAATAAGGAAATAGCCAAACCTTATGAGAGCTTTTTCTCCAAAGTAATCTCCTACTCCCAGGGTCTTAATCTCCTGTGGTTCAGGAAAGCCCTCTGTGCTCTGGGTTACTGAAACCTGTACCAACGATATGACTTCTACTACATATACATATAGTACATGCACATAAATATATGCACATTTTACAGCAGTAAATTCTAGGAATATTTTTTGAAGCATGTTACATACAAAAAAGACTTTAAAAAGTGACAATAAGTGTTCATCCTTCTTTATACAGAATCTTACCTCTCCTTTAGCTATAATGAAGAAAGTGTTCCCTTCCTCACCCTCACGAATAATGTACTCCCCTTTGTCAAAATAATCCTACAATTAAGATAAACCAAACTGAACATCCCAATCCAAGCACTTAAACCAGATGGTGAAAGACAAAAAGATAGAAGAGTCTTGAACACCTACAATTTCTAAACAGTCAACAATTTTGGCAAGTTTCTCCTCTGGCAAGTCCTTCAATAAAGACACACTGAAGAAAAAAGATTTGTTAATACTTAACAAAATGTGGTAAACGTTATCATTTCTATGAGTGTAAATCATTCTCTCTAACCACGTGCATATATGTAAGTACTATATTCACACAGAGAGCTAAAGGTGTGTTTATGTGTGTGTTTCTAAAAGTAATCAACATGCACAGGGGAGTACATATTTGTGTCATGTAGTTGCACCTGCGCAGGAAGCTGAAGTACTCTGCATGTCTGGCCTGAGTGGATCTCATCATGATGCTCTGAAACATCTGCCGGTCCAGAGCCCAGATGTGGGACTGAGTCACAGCTAGTAGAATAGAACAAACCCGGAATATGAACAACAAATATCTGCATTTGGAAAATGACACAAATCAGTGCAGACTATACATGCATGTGCAGTGGCCACTGGTTTGGGCCTGTAACCTTATATACACTTACACTTAGAATTTTCTGAAAAGAAAAAAAAAATCAAGGTTCCTTTGGCATATGACACTTCTTTACTTTATGAAGAAATTTAAAGAAACGAATAACACTAAATGATGTACACTCTCTTAGTTTAAGCTACTGGAAATCACAACACTAATTGGTCATGACCACTTGGTACCAACAGCCAAACAAAACGTTTCACACCGAACAGCTTGGCTTGTAGGTGGGTATATTTGGAACCTGTTGATTAGGCAGCTGAGAGCAAGTGAATATGCACACTTTAACCGTAAGTAAACAAATATCAGATATAGCCTGGTAAAGCTATACTATGGGTATGCACTGCAAAAAATTACATCGTAGCAAGTGAAAATATCTTGAATATAGTCAGATTGATCTAGTATTTCATAATATAAAATTCCAGTTAACCAAAAAAAATAAGATTATAGACATTTCTTCGACTCATTTCAAACGTCACATTTACTTGTTCTGTTGGCAGACAATATTGTTTCTAATAAATAAATAAATAAATAAATAGATAGATAGATAGATAGATAGATAAATAAATAAATGATCAAAGTTATTTCCAATAGAACAAGACTATTTGAAGCTTGAAATTAGCAAAAATGTCTAGTAATAGGTTTTAGCAAGCTTATATTTGGTTTGCTGCAATTTTGTAATAGGAAATAATATATATATATATATATATATATATATATATATATATATATATATATATATATATATATATATATTTGACTATCGTAAAAATATATTCACTTTATTATTTTATCACATTATTTTTTGAAGTGTAGTTAAACTGTACAGAGTAATCATGTTTATTTTATTAGCTTTTATGTTCACATTTGCTCAATGATAAATTCCTTGTTAGCTTTTAACTTGGTGAATATGGATTCTGATTCTGACAATGCTCTAATATTAATTTACTCAAATAATAATAAGTCTGCCAGTGGTTTATCTAAAATCTTTCATTAATATTGCTTTGCATATGGCAAAACGCAGAAACCATTAAAGGAAACACAAAGTCTTGTTTCACAGGTATTATAAGTACCAAAGGACACATCTATCATCATATACAGTACTGTGCAAAGACCTTAAGCACATGCAAAGAAATGCTGTAAAGCAAAGAGGCCTTCAAAAATAATGACATTAAACATTTCTACATAAAAAATACTATAAAGAGTAGCAAACAGTAATAAACTAAAAGTCAATATTTGGTGTGACAAGTGAGGCTGGGGCTGATTTCTTTCTAGCCCAGACTGTAGATTCATGCAGCCTATAGGTGACATGTCAGGTGATTATATACAGTTAAAGATTTGATCTTCATTTGGGCGGATAGTTTTCACCAGCCCCAAACCCCCCCGACACACACACAAAAGACTTTGGAGAAGAATGTGGATAGACTAAGCACACATTGTCCAATTAAGCAATTAAGTACAAATTACACAAAAGGAGAGACAGCTGTTGTTTCAATGAAAGGGTCATAGTTTGCATCAGGTCATTGTTATGCTATCAATGAGACCTCATGATATAATGTACTTCTTAATCCTAATAGTTGCATTATCAATAGATAGATATTATTATGATAGATATTAGCTTTTAGCCCTCTCATCTAATATCATGACCAGCCATCGCTACCTAAACCACACATTCACCTTTAACAGTGGCAGTCCTCTTGCAGTTGTAGAGGATGGCCAATTCTCCAAAAGCTGCTCCAGGCCGCATCTGCCCCAGGAGCTTCCCATTTTGCATCACCTCCAAAAAGCCCTCTGTGTACCCACCCAACACCATGGAGTAAAGAACAGGAATATTATAACCTGTTAAAATATTTCTGAAATCACTCACAATAAAAGAAAAGGCTGCTTGATGGCAAAAAGGCCAAAGCAGACCTGCAAGCACATAGAGGTAGTTCCCAGGCTCTCCTTCTTGGATCACCACCTGATTGGCAGCAAAGATTTTCTCATACATGCAGTCCACCATCTCTCGTGTGTGTTGAGGCTCTAACTTCTTCAGAAAGTCGTTGTTCATGATGGCCTCATTGATCAGTCTCTTGGTGCTGCAGAAAAGAGACAGAAGAATAAATGTTGGGATATAGAGATCTCTGAATACCAGATTAGATATGACAATGATATTTCATTGCAAATTCAAATCATATTGAATTTTTTTTTTTAGGTATTGCAATATTTGTATCAACAAACATCAATTTTGCAATCTTTTTGGTAATTTTTTACTTTTTGCTAAAAATATGCATCTTGCATAGATTTTTTTACATCAACTGCTATGAATAATAGACAAATTGCTCACAGTTATGTAATGCAGGGTGGTTGGGCTATTAGTAAAAATGTATGGAATTATGATTGATTGATTGATTGATTGATTGATTGATTGATTGATTGATGTTTTATTAGTGTGGCCCCCAAAAGGCTCCATGCTCACCACTCTTGCTGGTATAAGTAAGAAAAATGGCATATTTGTCTTGGATATTCGCTGTTGTATGATTTGCCGACAAAATATCTCATGATATTTGAGATTGCCCTTGGGGTACTTTAAATCTCATGTCATGCTGAATCAAAATCTTGTAACACACATGATCCTTTAAATTTGTGTATCTATCTAAAAAAGTGTATCTAAAGATATAAGAATTTATACTCAGGAAAGGAAGTTCATTTTTCAGGTTTATGAAGAGTCTGTTCAGCTGTACTGTACAACAAGAATGTGGCTTTAAGTATCCACTATATAGATAAACTTCACAGTAACATGCACTGGTGTTCTGTATGTTTACACCGAACTGTTTTTTTTCTTCATTGGGGCTCCTCTCATTACCACATCTGAAAGAACAAGGTCTCTCCATTAGCCTAAAATGGAACTTCTGAATGAATTAGAAGCGAGATTTGTACGGCCTGCTTAATGAAAACAGTAATGATCCTGCCCATTGCATACAGATGGCCCGCCCATTGTGTTCTTCAGCCTCTCCATCCCCCTTACAGTGTGTTATGGTAATCCATGCTTTTGTGCTTAATCTGAGAACAAGACACTACAAAGCTTTCTGCTGTTTCCCTCTTCAGGCAAGTCACCATCTTGTATAGTGACTTGATTAAGAAACTATGAAATATGGCTCAGACCTTGTGTGGTATCAAAGCTTTACAATGAACTCACCCTGAGTCTTTACGGATACGTGTTCTCTCTGTAGACACATGATGGACCCTGTGGCCACTGTAGAATTTTCCAGATGTAGGCTCAGCAGAAACCCCCTCCTTGGCTTTGAGTCGGCGGTGAACCTCTACAGCCACCCTATGGAAGCGTGTTGAGCCCTGATTAATGACGCTGAGCAGCCTGTGACTGTGCCTCGCTGGTGGAGAGCGGCCCAGGCTGTTGTAGCCGATGGCATCCTGAAGCTTGTCTATCTGAGACACTTTGGCCTCGAGCTCCCTCTGTAGAGCCTGTAGCCGAAGCTCCTTGGCTCTTAGCTCATGGTCTCGGCGGGTAAGCTCCTCCTCGAGCCAGGCTATCCTCAGCCTCAGTTGCTCCGATGACTCCCACACCGGTGACTCTTTAATACCTGAGGCCAAGCATGTCTCCTCCAGCCGAGGGGCTTTGATTGAACCATTCCCCATGGCCACAGAGTCACTTCGCACCATAGAGAGAGATTCAAATGACACAGCAGCTCGCTGTGTGGCTAGAGACCTCTGTCCAGCCAGATAGATACATTCTCTTTTAAAGGAACAGCTTTCACATAGACCTATATCAAAAAACATGCATATACACCACTTAACTGGACTGTCTTTTCAGATGTATCTATGTTCTTTATATTGTTCACCCGTGAATTCAATTTGCACAGTGTGTGTCATCATGTTTTTCCTGATGTTGATCCTGTAGATCTCTATACTGTAGACAGTGTGTACTGTGTGTTTATTGGCTTTTGGTTCTAGCTAATGGTCCTGGAGGCATAATATTTTACTTCTCCATTCTGAATGGAGAAGCCTAGTGTCTATGCGTATACAAATATGACATACAAAATTAAAATTGATCTAAGAAGAATCATTATTATTGAATACTTTTTCAACAATAAATCTTGCAAATCAGTGCACTCTGTTGTTTTAGAACAGAACAGATAAGGGACAGGAGATACAGGATGAACTGTAACAGTGTTATACAGCTGTTTATTCAAACATGCACAAACTCGAGTGCTTAAAAATACTCAGTGTTGAATCCTAATAAACACATTAAACACCTGGCACTGAAATGAAATGAATATTATGAACATTCTGTTATAAATGAAACAATATATTTTGAAAATGTAAGAGTGCTAAAAAAAAAAAAAAAGTCTCAACGCTGTTCGCTTATTTAGATGTTCAAACTCTGACAGGGATAATGACTTCCACAGAAGAAAGTTTCTTACCTTGTGCGCTCGTTCTGACTCCTTTTGTGTTGAAATATTCGCGGGATGTGTGTCATTGTGGCATGAAGCTGGAGATGAACGGCGCTGTGCTGTCGCTGCTCTCTGAGCGCCTGGCAACCTGACGGAAGCTCCTCAGTCACAGAGAGCGGCGATGTAGCGCGACACCTAGCGGCCAAAAGACGCCATGCGCGCTTTTAATGTTGCTGCTGCTGCTGCTATTCCCACTGTAACCACAAGGGGTATATACATATATATATATATATATATATATATGTGGGGACTTTATTCCTAGCGACAAATCTAGCGACTTTTTGGAGGATGTCAGGCGACGTCGCGGTTATAAATCAGGATTTTAGCAGTGGAAATGGCTTGGAAGTGACTACTGGTTACCGTGTAGTCTTAATAAGCCGCGTTTCAGTCACTATTTCATACTCGTTCCGTTGTCTAACAGCAGAAACAGAAAAATATGTCAACGAAAACAGCTTTATTGGGAATTTGGCTGTCTTAAAATACAGTATGAAGAGCAGTACAAAGTACAAAGAGCAGGAGAGAAGCAAACCCAAGTAAAGGGCTGACACTAGGCAGAATGCAAAGACGACGCGATGGCGTCACGAATATGCTAATTAACGCATGACGTCATCCAGGGACATTTGGCGACTTTTTTTTTTTAGCAGCATTTGAGCAGGCATTAGCTACACTCCAGTGAAAGTAGCTGGCAGCAGTCCTCTTAGGTGACATGTTGTTATAGTACATTTTGTGGTGGCACTGTGCCCTATTCAGCTCGAAGAAGAGCTGTAATTGCTTTGTATTGCATTAATCTCTTGCTTCAGCTTGCAGTTTCACATCATCAAAATCCTAGATATTTGGTTTGATTTGAATGGGCTGGTTTATATTGGTGGAAACCAGTTCTGGCCACTATTGCTGGTTACAAGCTTAGCGAATCTCAGAACCAGATAACTTAGAGGACTCTTTTTAGAGTTCAGCTCTTGGGTCTCTATCTTAAAGTGCAACATTACGGGCTCGTTTCTGTATGTTTATGGATAATTGGAAATGACCTAGTTTTGTCCTACATGAATTGGTTGGGGTGTTCCTTGTTATTCCTATCGGCTGTGTGGACCCCAGAAATGATACTGTCTATGGCTGCATCATTAAAGCTGTGAGTGAGAAAAATGTGGACCCAGTTGGGATCCCCAGATTGAGAAATACTGAAGTATGTCAATGTATTGAAAAATTTATGTTGTACCCGTCAAACTCAAACAATCAGAAATTCGTATACTACTTTTTTTTTTTTTTTTACTTGGGTAGTAATTGCACACATTGCACTGTAATTAACATGGTGAAGCGACAAGAGCCCTGAAATGCGTCCCTCATAGAAGTGGACTCCACTCCTCTGCAACTGTAAGCCATATGCTGCACTTAATCAAGCTTCATAAGAGCCACTAAACTTGCTGGGTAATGCTGATTGGTCTGGTTTTGTTGATGATGAAGAGTTCTGCTCAAGGCAGCCCTTCCTCTCCAGCTGTAATCATAGTTGTATGATGATGGTGATTAAGTATGTCCATAGCAGCGTTTCACTCCACATGTAATTTTAATGGACATGGATGATGGTGATGATGATAATGAATTTTGCCCCAACATCTCGATCCTCCACATGTCATCATGCTGGATAGTGACTATGATAATGGTAGCCTCTGATATAAAATCTTTGCATTTAGATGTATATCAGTGTACATAAAGGACTTTCATTTATCTATTCATGTCCATTAACTGCTTTATCCTGGTCAGGGTCACTGTAGCTCTGGAGCCTATCCTGGGAACACAGTTCATGGGGGCAGGAATGCACCCTGAATGTGACACCAGTCCATTGTAGGGCACCATGCACACACACAATCTCATCCTCAACTAGGGCCAATTTAGAGTAGCCAATCCAACTACCAACATGTTTTTTGAATGTGTAAGATTTGAAACACAGAGTACACACTGAACCAAAGCACAACTTGTAAGAGATATTTCCAGTGAGAATGACAGAAATAATGTGGAGGAAGACAGTTCCTATCCAACAGCCATGGCATCTCAACCAATAATGTTGCTGGGTTTAGCAACGACAAACAAAGCATATATAGTGGATCCTTCAGTAGTGATTGAAACAACTAAAGAATCCAGTGGAGCTTAAAGGTCATTTTCCACTTTTCTCCAGCCTAGCTATGATGGCCCTGAGCTTCTCTCTGTCTTCATGAAGTGTCTGTTTCTTCCAAGATGACCACAGCCACCTCAGTGCATGTGCCATGGCTGAAAAGAACTGTGACCTATACAACCAATAGCTGCAAAATGCTCCAGACAATGAGAATCTTCATGCAATAATTTATAAAGTGAACCAAAAAAGATAACCCAGACTGGAACAAATGGCCTGCTTTCCCATCCACAGTGGCAGATTTCAACCAAAACCTAAGGTCTGATTACAACTGAAAATGATCCTACATTTGGTTAGAGAAGAGCAAAGTAATAGTCAACATCATTTTTTTTCCTCAACCTTTTATTGAGTGACATTGTCATTATTGTGCTACAGATGGTAAATGATTGCTTTGAAAATCAGGTTAGCTACATGTTTAAAAAATGATATAAATAAATATTTAGGTCTTAGGTATTAAGAAAGGCATACAATGGATCTGTTGTAATAGCAGTAACAAATCATTACATCTCAGTTGTTTCAAGAAAAAAAAGGAAAAAGAACCCAGAAAGCAAACAGATTGCTCCATATTTGCTAGCCTACTGAGATTGTTGATGAATACAATGTAATGCATAAAAACAATATTAAACATGCAAGTGAATGTTCTTGTTATCATGTAAGCTTAAAATGCATTAATATGTAGAAATGCCCTTGTATCCATTTTTTGAGTTATTTGAACTGTGCTAACCAAGAAAACAAAGAGAACATCAGTAAACTACCTCCCAGTGTGCATGCTGCATGCAATCTGTAAAACCAACCAAACGAATGAATCTGTAGTGTCATAAACTGACTATAGAACACAACCAGTCACAGAAGTCTGCTGTACTAACATGGCAAGGCTAAAGGTGAGATCTATAGATTAGAAATCAGAATGAACTGAGCATAAACTGGCATCCAAGTCTGCAGCTTGAGAGCTGTTGTAACAGAAAACTCTTTAAAGAGTATACTGTACTCCTTGTACAGTTACAGCCATGCAGGCTGAGATCAGCTAGGAAATCAGATACTTTTTTATACAAAAGCAATACTTTATACTATATACAAATAGAGAGAAAAAAAGAATGAAATGGCCACTCTAAACACTGTGTGACCGTACACACTCTTTTGTACATAAAATCAGACATCGCATTTTATAAACAATATCACTGGCACTTTTTACATTTGTAAATGCTGCTGCTGAATACATGAAAAATTGACTTTGCCTGTTTTCAACCTGTTCTTTCTAGCTTGGGTGAATTCATAAACAAAAATGTTAGTGAAGTACAGCTAAAACTAATGCAGACATTAACCGATTTGATTTTACTGTATTTTATGTTCAACATGGCAACGCCTTTTTTTTTTTTAATATGACCTATATGGCAATGACTTATAAAATAAAAAAACAGGAAAACATAATTGACTAGACACTACCAGTTTTGAATATGTTTAGATTAGAACTATACTAATTAGTAATCTATTGTACAAATTATAGTAAGAGTACACTGTACAAAGAACAGGACACCACTGAGACATAGTACAGGTCATGTCATTAGGGAAATGTTCTGTTTAAAAGATAAATGACACAGTACAAACATTGCAAATGCTATCTGAGACATAGTAAATTATAACACACTGCTTTCAATGTGCAAAATCAACAGTCAAAAATACCTCAGTATGATATGAGCATAAAATAAAATACTTCATAACATGTGCTTCAGTGGCGTTGGATGGTTTCAATTGTAAGTTTGTTAAATGGTAAATGTAAAGCAGTTGATGATTTCACTTGTTGCATAAAATGTTTAAACCAAGATAGTAAATAGTTGCAAATGATTAAATATTTGCAAATGATAATGAAAAATGAATTTGTACACTCTTGGTAGGAATATATCTGAAGCAAGTTAGGTCACAAGTAGGTATTTGCAAAACTGTTTGAGTATTTTATAGTATTATTAAATTATATTTCTATTTACATGCTTCATTTGCCAAAGATAATCATCAGGCCTCCTGATCCATAGCTTTTGGACATTTCCAACTCAATCAGCCCAAAAATTCTTAATGCTGATTGAAGTCACTGTATTTTACCTTTTAAATGCATTCTAATGCCAATTTGATATCCTGAAATAACAAATTTAATTTAAAAATAAAATGTTATGGCAATTTAGGATTAATTAGATTTTTTGGTGCAAACATCATATACCAATGATAACAGAACATTTAGCTGATGCAACTTTAGAAGATACGAGGAAATATAGTTGATAACAGGCACTATATGTGGATGACATCAGTATGACATCATACAGTATAACATCAGGAATGCTTCTGTGCATTAGGCTATCCACATAAACAGGAGTGTTAATAAACACCTCATCAACTGTAAGCTTCTACACATGAAACCAGGTCACATTGCTAAAATAAAGCATTTTGGTAAAGTCTGTGTGATATCATGTACTGAACAACACTGTTACGATGTGTATGGCTTACATGTGCCTTTCAGTTTAATGACATTCATACCAGACAAACAGGAGTCTCTAAATGGGACTTTGGCCTATATAAATAAATGTTTAAAAACTATATAACACCTATGAAGGAGCACTCAATAAGAAAAGTGACCAACTTTATGTGACCATTTTGCTGAAAGAGCACTTTCGTGAATTAAAAAATAAAGGTGTTTCATAGAGAGGTCAGATATTATTCAAAAAGCAATCAATAAAGGTTAGCTGCCTAGCACACAAGCACACTGTGTATTTAGAAAAGCTCTTTCTCACGCAGCTGTGGGTGTTTTAATACAACAAATGTGATCTGTCATCTTCATTGAAAGAATATCAATCTCCAAACCTATCTAATGGCATGAAAATTACAATTACATGAAAACAGCTACAAATGTGAAGAGCAAATTATAAACATGTCTTAAACAGCTGCAAGTCTTTCTTGCCATGTAGTGATATCTGGATATCTGTCTTCTTTACTCTGAAGCAGTTTGTAAATATAAATACATTTTTAAACACGCGATATGAGTTGAGCTGTCCCTCTGTGAGTGAAGGCACATACAGCATAGCTCTGTACACATCCTGTCACTCTCAGGCTGACAAAAGGCAGTGAAAGAAGAAAATCAGGAATCATTAAAGGATTTTTTTGCTTGTTAGTCTGGAAACACATGATCACCGAAATGACATGTTCAGTGAGCTGCGCTGAATTCTCAAATCACAGTTACTGGTGTCAAATAATAAAAAAAGGAAAAAAAAGAAACAATAACAAAAATGCTCATTTTTCACATAGTGAACATGATAAAAAGAAAGAAATATGTATAAAATCTGGAGCAATGATACACTGTTTTCGTCGTGGCAGTATCTCTGGTGAAGCCCTCAGCAGAAAAATGTCAAGATGAAAATTGCTCACGTAGTCCTATCAAAGAGAAGGGTGTTCACCTACGCCACCCTGTGGAACCTCCAAGGAACGCTACGTGTGCTTTAACTCTCACGAACATCCATGAAACAGCCATGGCAGGTCTGAACTCAAAGATCTCCTCCTCAAGTTTCTTCATATAGCTTAGAATAAAACCTCACTACGAAGAGGTGGGTCTCAATTTGTTGTTACTTCTTAGCCAGCTGGAAAGGATTCTGACCCTTTCAATAAAACAAAGACAAGTCAAAGACAGTGCTGACGTTCCAGATGTTTTCAGATGTTATTCTTGTCTAAGTACATCATGACTCACCAGATGCAAGTTAGAACAACACAATCACAAGAAGTTAAAGGACACAAGGCACCATTTTTCTACTTGCTGGTAAAATCAGTAAGACAGCAAAAATGAATTCAGTAACTCTGAGCAAGACTTTTGTTTTTAGCAAACAAGACTGGCTTAAAGCGATAAAGGTTTAACTATGATTTATTTGCATCTGATGTTCATCTAGAGAGCTTTTTTGACATTGTTTGGACTTTCACTCCTGTGGTAGGAGCATGGCAGCACTATCTGAGGTATTACAGCCTGATGACTGGTTTACTGAAGCTGATTGTTATTAAAGCTTTAGTTAATCTCCAAAACATGCTTTTCATGGTAAGCAGCAGCAATCAAACACAATAATCAAATTAATCACTCCTTTGACACACACATGACAACAAAACAAAACATGAACAAACATTAGCTTGGGCCTCTTCTCATTTGACTGGATGCTGTTTAAAGTGTAAAGGTTGTATATTGTCTTGGCTTCGCTTTTGTCCTGATTTCAGCTTGTCAGATGAGGTACAGTGAGGCAGAGAAGCATAATAGCAAATGCAGCAGCTTGCTTGTCAATAAGCAGCAATATACATATGGTACAAACGTCTAAAAAGTCTTCATAGATATTAGTCAGGTGAATAACATGGCTTTGGTACTACTCTAACACATGGCAAGGGCTTACAAAAAAGAAATAGTAGTTGCTTAAAATAAGATCTGAACTGTAATTGCTATGTATGGTCTGGTAAGGCAAAAATAATTATAAGACACCCTGCATAGAGAGAGAAAATCTCATAAAGCTGCCCAAAAATTGCTCTGTGCATTTGTGAACTTTGGACTTAATAGATTATTTTTCCAGAACACCCCCTCAAAAAAATTAAAACATTTACTGACCATATATGCTAATAATTTATGCATTGAAAGATAATAATTGACTTGGTTAAAAATCTCAGTGCCACATCAAAGTTTGGTTATATGTTCTAAGCACATTGTTTTAAATGATCCCTTTTAGTAAACATTGCAGATTACAGTGGTGGTCAGTGCTATACAACTTTTGGTGTCCATTTTAATCTCAGAAATGAGGGGTTTCCTCACAAAAAGCCACTTCAAAAATCCAGCTCCACTGATTAGTGCAGCATGGTCTGTTACAACTCATCAAAACACCATTATACAATAAGTTAATAGGCACATATCAGTTAACATAATGCACAAATATCATGCATATGCTGCCTCAGTATATTTCCTCCTTAATCAAGACATTTTGCATAATTCATAGGCACAGTATAAAATCCATTACATAAAAAAAATATTGCCAGTAATAAAAAATAAACAATAATAAAAAATAAATCTGTACAAAAGTCCTGCCAGTATTTTTTTTAGGATTTTCTATATTTTTTCCCCAACATATAACAAAGCAAACAGTACAAAAATAAATATTCTATATACAATCAAACACAACAATCCGGAATTAATGTCACTGCAAAACAAGAAACACAAAAAGCACTTGTTATTTCATGCACGGAACACACAGAGGTAGTCATTCAATAATGTATCAGTAGTGTAGTACCATTTTACATTAAACTACCGAAATACTGTAAGTAATATTAAGTAATCTACAAATACATAGATATAAGTGTATTGTATGTACGGATTATCAATCATGTTTCAATAATCAAGTTATTAAAAGCATTCCAATTTTAATAGTATGCCTCCATTTTAAGTATTTTAGTTTGTTATCGAACAGGTTCCCAAACTGTTTTTTTTTTAACAGCCCCTTTAAACTGTAAAATAAATGCCACAGACTCCTTCAACAGTAGACTCATTATTCAAATGTGTACAATAATATTTAAGCTGTATTTTGGAGCCAAAAATTTTTGATTGGAGCCAAACAGACTATTTTAGGTCCAACCTGAAATAATTTAGAGTCATTTTTTTATATGAATATTGAGGTTGAACTTAAATCCAATGAATTCAAGTAACCAATCACACAGACCTCTATTAGAACCCCCCCCCTCCCCACACACACACACACAGTATCGACTGTATTAGTAGGGAAGTAAAAAAAATGCACCATGCTAATTCCTGCCTCACAACAAATCCACTGCAAAACAACAGATTAGCTCTAAAACTACTTACTTTATTCCAACATCCTGGAACCGGTAGACCATCATCACCCTGAGAAACACAGAGGCAAAAAAAAAAAACATTCAAAATGTAAGACCATAAAGCCTGAAGAAACATCTTCCAGTTTATTAGGTACAGCTACAAAACTCTGTCATTTCATCAGCTTCACTTTCCACATAGGACACACACCCCACTGATGGAGGTGATCTTTTTTTCCCCCTCACATTGACAGAAGAGAGAGTGTTCCATCGCCCCCGCCTAGACAACACGGCCAAATTTGCTCGCTTGACTCCCAGCCACGAAAAGCTGTGGCATCGTCAGGATTCAAACTTAAGATCTCCTGACAATAGGGCGAACGCTTTTCAGTTGCACCACTTCACCACTTGGGAGCCAAGGGGTTGCACTTATTAACTGTAGCCACTGTACCCCCTCCATCAGTGGAAAGAAACTACCAGAAATCAACTGCAGATCATATACAGTTTGGATGGTGGTTCTCACTATAGCAATAATAGTGACATGGTAGTAGGTATTGTACTGGTATAAGTCTATTAGGTACAGTGGCATTGAGGGATATTTAAAACACATAAATATCACTGTGGGTCCACCTTGAAGGTGTAACGTCACAGATGATGGCTCTTTTTCCTTATTTTATATACACACATTCATACACCTGTACTAGCAATACACACTACCATACTGTATCTGTATCTGCTGTGCTGAGAATGATCTACCATCCATATTATATCTACTCATTGATGGTCCCTTTCCACTGACTTATGGGGTAGAGGGGGACTAGTAAACTGTGCTCAGCACAAATGGGCTACAGTAACTGAGTAAATGAATCTGATAAGGTATTGGGACACTGAGCATAGTTACAAGGTAGTTGCATCTACTGAGTGCACATGCAAACAGTAAAAGCAACCATTTGCCACTACCATTTTGCAGGATATTTCATGTATACTATGCCAACAATCTTCTCATTTACAGTTGTTTATACCACAGCACTGCTGAATTCTCAACTCTGATTGGTCAGAAGGTGTTGATTAATTTTCCATAACAGCAAAGCATGGAGAGTAGTGCTGGCTGTAATTCAGACTACAGGCTTATATTAATGTACCTATTCTAATACATTAGTTTATATAGTAACTCAGTCACATGAATTTATTGCAGGCACTTCACTATAATATAAAGCAAATAAATAGATTTTACAAAAATCGCTTGTTACTTAACAAAAACAAACACACACTCACTAGGCACTTTATTAGGAACACCTGTACACCTACTCATTGCCAATCGTGTGGCATCAGTGAAATGCATAAAATCAGGCAGCTTTGGATAATGTGCACATCAGAATGAGGAAAAAATGTGATCTCAGTGATTTTGACTGTGGCATTATTGTTGATGCCAGATGGGCTGGTTTGAGTATTTCTATAAGTGATGATCTCCTGGGATTCCTGAGAACCTTGAAGCAGATGGGCTACAGCAGCAGAATACCACGTTGCGTTCCATCCCTGTCAGCCATGAACAGAAAGCTGAGGCTGCAGTGGGCACAGGCTCACCAAAACTGGACAGTGGAAGACTGGGAAAAAAAACGTATCCTGGTCTGATGAATCTTTCTGCTGAGGCACACAGATGGTAGGCTCAGAATTTGGCACCAACAGCATGAATCCATGCCCCCAACCTACCTTGTGTCAACAGTCCAGGCTGGTGGAGGTGGTGTAATAGTGTGGGAAATGTTTTCTTGGCACACCTTGGGCCTGTTGATACCAATCACTCATCGCTTGAATGCCACAGACTATTTGAGTATTGTTGCTGACCATGTGCATCCCTTCATGGCCACAATCTACCCCATCTTCTAATGGCTACTTCCAGAATGATAATGCATCATGTCACAAAGCAAAAGTCTTCTCTAACTGGTTTCATGAGCATGACAATGGGATCAGTGTTCTTCAGTGGCCTTCCCAGTCACCGGCTCTGAACTCAGTGGAACACTTTTGGGACGTGGTAGAACAGGAGATTCGCAGCATGAAAGTGCACCTGAAAAATCTGCAGGAACTGCGTGATGTCATCATGTCAACATGGACCAGAATCTCAAAGGAATGTTTCCAACATCTTGTGGAATCGATGGCATGAAGAACTGAGTCTGTTTTGAGAGCAAAAGGAGTGTTCCTAATAAAGTGTTTTGTGCGTTTCCAATCACTGATATAGACGACTTTGTGCTGTGTAGTTTCTCTGTAACATGACAAGCTGCAATTTTCTTGTAAAGAGTGAATTATACTTCTACTTCTACTTAAAGAGTGAATATAGGAGGGAATGACTGTTTATAAGTCATAACTGGACCTAACTTGTCTCATGAACGTTCCATTAAAATGTCCATTAAAATTAAGGACTGTAATCTTTAGCAAATTGCTGTGGTATAAGAAGAATAAAACAATTTGGGATGGGCTATTACTGGAAAATAATCACCCCACGCTGCCGCTGATTTTCCTATAACAGCATGCCTTGTCATGTTTTATTCCTTACTTGAAGTGGTATTTTAATCATTATAAAATTAAGGTTTTATATTTCCAACAATACAAGCTTTAGTTAAGCCGATTTTGCTGTTGTATATTTTGGAAGATAATGTCTTAGGGGTGCCAGGCTAAACAGCTTTTTTTGATGACCCATGTAGATGTTAGTGTGTGAAGAATTGTTACATATAAGTATAACAGAACTCACTGGATATTGGTGCAAAATATATAATACATGCAGTCATTTGTGCATTTAAAAAGTTATGTAAAAAGTGTTACTGTTATTTATTTATTAATGAGTAAACTTACTCTATAAAGTGTTCCATATTTCACTATATTTAGAGCTTATTAGGATTAATATTAGGTGCAACAAAGGATTTATAAAGCCATGGTTGTTAGCTTTTTACATTATGTAATAAAATCTCCTTAGGATTTAGACATGCAGAATGCAGTTTCCTGATTTCCTACCCACGCACTCCACTGCAAGAATGGTTCTTGATTCCAGACCTGGGGACCCGCTGCCCTTCATCATTTGAAATGTTACCAACTGCTGACACTCTCAATCCAGCTGATTAACTAATTATCAAGCCCCTAATAGACTGTATGAGGTATATACATGTATACTGTGTACTGTGCAAGGCAGTGGGTCCCCAGGAGTGAAGCTGAAAATCCCTTCATTCCACTATGGTGTTTCACTGTGCTAGTATGTGTTAGATACTCTTAAAGTTGAAGGTGAAGCATACAAGGAAGCTATTGGGGGGTTTGGAAAACGAGTAAACATGCAAGAGCAAAGAAAGACAGACATAGGAACAGAGAGAGAGAGAGAGAGAGAGAAAGAGAGAGAGAGAGAGAGCACCATACCACAGGGCACGGGGCATCCAACCCATCCAGGCCTGGCAAGCCTGGTTCACCTTTCTCCCCTTTAAAGCCTCGGAAACCCTGTTCATGAAATTAACCACATCAACATCCTGGTATACCACAGTAGCCATACAGGCCACTGATTAGCCTCTAGGTCAGGCCAGTCTGAAGAATGTGCACTGGTCCTGATACTCTCAGGAAAAGGCCCTAGAGAATTCTAGGCTTGAGCTAATGATTTTCACTTAGTGAATTCAGCAGCATCTCCCCATCCTGTCAATCCTGAAAATGGAAAAAGCCCAGAGAAGGTTCTGGCCCCTGCTCAAGGACTTCATTCGTTGATCCTACATTCCATTTAGGTGTATGGCATTGTAGCATACAAAGCTAATCACATGCCTTCCTAAAATAAAATATGATTTTGCCAATATTGAAATCCAAGATTTGGACCAGAACCACTTTGGGCATATGTTAATAAAGTTAATAAAACATCAAGACATAAGGTGATGTCTGTGGCTCCTGGGAATCTGTTTAGCCCAACTGCCACCGGCACCTTTAGCCTTGATGTGGCACATTGAACGAAGGACATACCAAAGGACAAGGGGCATCTAATCCTGGGGCTCCTTGGTCTCCCTTATCCCCTTTGGCCCCCCTGTTGCCTCTCTTGCCCCTCTCCCCCTGCAAACAACAGTGCATTTAAAAAGATAGATTTTAGTCCTCCTTTTGAACTGAAGCAGCAATTATTAAAAAAAAATTGTAAAAAGCACCATCACTATGAATAATTTCAAACATGTTTAGATGTTTTAAGAATATAAGAGGAGATGAGGTCTTTTGTACTGAATTTAGAAAAAGCATAATAAGAAAGGCATTTAGGTGTGAGTGGAGGAGTTAGGGACGAGGGATGTCAGCCAAAGCTTTTGGTATGCAAAACCTTTTTTTAGTAGCCTAATAATACACTTAACCACTGCTCGGTACAGAAACGATGTGTATACAGTACATTGTAAGGACTGCAGCAATATTAAGTCTCAGTATCAAGAGGACTCTTCATTCCAACTGAAGTACCTGAGTTTTTTTCTCCTATAGTTTGTAACTTGACTTATCACTTATCAGTATGTTTTCTGGCCTATAGTAAGCTGGCTTCAAAGATTGTCAGAAATTCTGGACTGAGAAATTAAATTTATGACCCTCTACACTACATCATTTGATACACAATGAACAGTTTTGTCCACTAGATGGAGAGCAGCACTACTAAACAACACTATTATACAATATTTCTAAGCACACATTACTTGGTTCATAATCTGAACAAGTCGCTACATTAGTAACCAAATGCTCAACTGTTATATCATTACTGTATGCAATTTGTATGATTTGAGAGGTCCATTATTTTCAGACACGATTACATAACCGCAGTAGTTATGGTGTGTTACACAGTGATGAGACGTGAAGGCTCAAAATAATCTGTAGGTAATGAAAAGTCTTCCTCGTCTATACTAGCCATTTCCAGAAATATAGAAATACATCTAGACCAAATTTAGCCTATGTATATTCTAAAATACAGATGGGTAACAAATTAAAGAAAAAACATGGACCGTCTTATTAAGGAGTTACGCCACCACGAGCCATCAGGAACAGCTTCAATCCACCTAGGCATAGATTCTACAAGTCTGAGCTTCCAATCAAGTATCTCCTGTAAAACAAGTATTGAATGACGGGTCTGTTTTAGACTTTAGGTCTGCACACCAAAGCCTAAGGCTTTTGAGTTTCTGGGAATTTGGGATTTCATGGCTTAGGAACTGCATCTGACCAGAGTGCACAGTTCTCATGCTGAAAACAGCTATACTGTTACATAGAAAGATATTGAAATTCAAAACAGAAAGCATATTAATTTCTAGTAAGCTTCATAATGATATAACTTCAGTGTCTGAAAAGTCAGAAACCAATGAGAGCAAAACTACATATACTTAATTTTGTATTTATTATTTACAGCATATGCTCGACATATTCCCAGTGGTTCCTGATGTTTTTGGACCCCCTGTATATTAGCCTGAACACTCTAGCAAAGTGTCATGAGTTATATTTAAAAAAAAAAAACAATTTCTAATTTTCAAATACACCTAGTACTTTATTAGGGGCCAAAATATTGCATATATACATGCATTGTTTAGACCTTTTGTTAACTGTGTAGCATTTTGTTTGTTTTAACAACTGTTTATCTGAGGCATTTAGAGCATGGCTTTTCAGTACTTATGATTTCTCTCAAATAATTACCTATCCTTAGCTGTAGGCCTGGATGAGATAAAGCATGAGATTTTTGAGAACTGTGTACACTATCTGAGGCAGAGGACATTAAAGGCTAGCTGGAAGGGAGGTAAGTGGAGGAAGGCAGGAGGAGTAAGGAGGAGTAGTAACCCAGACTAGAACATTAGAGGAGCAGGAGGAGGCCAGGGAGGGAGAGAGGGACAAAGAGGACGGCAACAAGAGCCATGGATCACAGGCCAAGGTACAGGGGAGGAAAAGGGGAGAGGAAGACCTGCAGAAAAAGAGAGGAAGACAAAGGAGGAAAACAGTAAAACAGTACTGAGTCCTATAGGTCCTCCTCAGCACCTTCAACTGAATTTACCATTAATAAGACTTTAAGAACAAGCAATCTTTTGTAAGTCAAATACATTTTTGGGGAAGCTACATTGAATTTAGCTAATTTGGGGTCACTGAGCATATTCTCATCTGTAATATCTACCTACATCTATTTCTGAATATTTCTAGAGGAGATGCTGGGAGGAGCACTGACATTCTTTCAAAGTGGGGGGTTTTCAGGCAATGACAAATTAGTGTTAATAGGAAGGAGATGCACAAATATTATGGCAAGAATGAGGATGGAAATGAGTATGAGCTAAAAACAGACATACTCTTCTGACCACAGGGAAAAATATTTATTTTGCAGGACCTTTTTACATGTAAGCTATTATGTCATGCTTAAGGGGCTGCACTCCTAATACAAGGTGAGAATATTTATGTCTGAAAGATTATTCAATTCAAGAAAATTATATGTCATACAGAAACATGTAGGTCATTAAAGAAAGTAGCATTAAGTAATAGACATAACTGAAGCTGTCTGCTATTACCTACAGAAACAGAAGCAAGTGAGACAGGTAAAGTCTGCAGAAGAACTGTGCCAGGTTCTCCTAGATGCTTGAAAAAACTTACCAGCCAGTTTTCTTATGAAACTGAACAACAGTGAACTAATGCAGTTTTAAAAGCAAGGGGTAGTCACGGCAATTACTGATTTGGATTCGTTTATTACAGTTTACTGCTCTTCATCAACATTTTTACATGCATAAATGTTCCCCTTCATCATTTTTGCTTTGCTTTTTGCACAGTCCTGTATCTGATTACTATTTCAGTATTATTTATAGAGCTATGATTAATATATGTGGATTATGTAATCTGAGATCTTAATCTTTTCTGTCAATTAACATCAACATCTAATAGATAATAGGCTTTATTTTTGTGCAGACACAAGAGTAACTTTGTAGTATTATTAATTTAGTTGACTGTGAGCCAAATATTCTTCTATTTACCCAGTAGCGTTTCATGGACAGAAATGAAAGCATCTGCATGAATGTGGGTAGAGCGATGCAACAGGGCAGGTGACTTTCAAAATTCTGGCATTTGCAACGCTACTTTGGTCCAAAAATATGCTACCTTTACCAGGTAAAAAGACCCAGCTTTAGCTCAGACACGAGGCCAAAAAAGCTGTCTCAGCCTGATTTTCTGGACATACATTATTTAACTCATTCCAATTCTACCCAAAATATGCTACTTCATCCAACTACTAACTACTACTAACTAAATAAAACTGACTGAATTGTTTTATCCAACAAATAGGAACATAGGACAATAGGACAACTCACTAAAGGAAACGAAGAACTGGTCTGATTGTGTTTGACACTGATAATTGGTATTTATTTTAATCCAGCCCCTTTTATAACTGAGCTTCTCTTCATCAGATTACGATCTGCACAGATGGTCATTGTTACAATATTGCGAAATTAGGGACAAACATGTAGGGTCTCTTTTGAAAGGGAGTTAGAGATCTGTACACTGAAGTTTGTTGATATCACTAGCTGGTAATGTGTTCCCTATTCACAAAACATCTGTTTACATCTAAAAATCAATCCCACAACGCAATGTGGGGTGATGCTGATTTTTCCTGCCGAAGGCAATCCAATGTCTTTGTTTTGCATTTTCAATTGTTCAATTTTATAATCTACTTTAATTTATAATTCTACTTTAATTTATATACTGTATTTAGAGAATCAACATGTATGTCCGTACATGTAAAAAGAACCTGCAAAGTAAAGTAACACAACTAACTAACAAAAAAAAGACATTTTAATAGCACAATATTCATATTTGTCTTGTAGTAATAGACAATACACAGCTTGATTTATAAACATTGCTATCACAGCCACATATTGGATGTTTTTGAGCCCAGCATTGTTCTGCTCATTTTAACAGGAGCTGTAGTACAAAAAAGAATAAAATGCATATGCAAATATAAATCCCAGTAACTACAAACTGTGCTCTCAGTACATCCTACACTGGATTTGATTTGACTGGAGCAGACTGGATTTTGGGCTTCACACAAACCTCCCTACCAACAAACTGTGTTTTTAATGAAAGCCTCAATATCTAATTCAGATGCAACAGCATCAAAACTTACCCGGTTTCCTTTTAATCCTGGTGGTCCTACTAAGCCCTAATAAAGTGAGGGAAAAGATATGAATGAATGGAAAATGTAGTGCACATATTTCACAGGAAAAGTGCAGACTATTTTCTGTATAATTTAAAATATCTAACTACAGCTGATCTTGGTGGCTTAGTGCCATAATCCAAAAATGAGAGTCAGGATGCACTGTACTTACAGGGATGCCTTGAGGCCCTATTGGTCCTGCTACTCCCATTTCTCCTTTCTCACCCTACACAAATAATATGAGACAAATAAAGTAAAAAAGGTGACAGAATTTGATTGTAAATGATATTATGATTTCTTTTAATACAGATTTACAATTAATACAATTAATACAGATCCAGAAATGGCTTTCTAACAATTCTATCAAATATTTATCATCAAAGATGAAAATGTATCTCACCCTCTCTCCTTTTGGTCCTGCTGGTCCAGGTATACCAGGAGGTCCTATAAGACCCTTTGAAGGAAAAGACAAACATTTACATGATTCAGCCTTTAACAGAAGGCAGGGCTCTGAGTGCCACAGTGATGAAGGAAGAGAAAGTACCAGTAGATAAACCACAAGCGTTTCAGAGTTGACAATGTGCTTTTCTCCACTCCCATGTTTTCTTAATCTTCTCAATGCTGACTATATCTATGTTCTAAGTAAAGGAGATTTATTAATAGTGCTTTCACGTAGTGCTGGAATTTCGGTGAGATTCTAACTTTAAAAGTGTTCACATCATTGTTGAACTTGTAATTACCAGCTGGGAACCAGCTTGGTAATTTTCTATTATTGACCACATAATAAATAAAATCTTTCTGTGAGAAAGCTGTTAAGAAGCTTTATGTGTTTCCATCAAAACAGCTAATTTCCAAGTCCAACAAGATAAACAGCTCAGAATAGAATCTCCAAGCCATTGTTTCATAATTACTGTCACTCCAACATGACATGAGGGCACTATAATTCTAATACTAATAGTACTTCTCCACCAAACAGTGCGGCTCGCCAAGGCATGGCTATCTGTAGCTTATGGTTGGACTACCATATGATAGAATTATGGGTAAATTGCCAAGCTGAGACATGCTGCACTGTCCATTGGAGTGCTATAAGACTCAAGATTCTTAAGATTATCAATCTGGAAAATAATGACAAATCCATCTTCAACTCTGATTTCTTCACTTGGACAGAATTTAACAGAAGGGAAGTTAGACTTTTTACTTTCCTGCAGTATCCTCAGCCATGTGCAGGATATGCCATACTGTAATCATACAACATGCAGCCGCATCCAAGCATGCTCTCCTGGTATCTCAAGGTCAAAGTTACTTTTGTTTTAAAGAATAAAGTCTTTGAAATGTGATGATCAGAGGTCAGCCATCTTTAAATACCAAATATGGCAGGCTGGAAGGGCAGGCTGGAAGGGCAAGAGACTATTTATCTTGGTATGGAGCTGTCTGTGTTCTACTCATGCACCCAATCACTCAGCATCAACGCTGACAACTAATAAACCGTGTGGCTTGTTCTGTGTTCTGGAAGAAGCAAGAGGTTACAGGCAAACAGGCTTATGGACAATGTAATCTCAAAAGCCATCCCCGTGCCAATCCAGCCTCACCAAGTGTCTATACAAAGACCTTAACCAACGAGCAATATGGAAAATATGAAAGTCAAAAACAAGCAGAGAAGGAGAGGCAAGCAGATAGACACATATGTACTCAGACACATAGCCAGTTGCAGGCAGGCTGTATAAGCAGAAAGATAGAGGGAGAAGAAGGGAGATGAGAGGAGACGAGGTGAGGGGAACGGGTCTTGTGCCACTCACCACTGGACCAGGCTTGCCGTCTAAACCATGAGCCCCCTGGACAGTGTGTAAACAGTTAGAGAGTGGAGGGGAGAGATAGAGATGGTGGGGGGTAGGGGGAGTGTGGGGTGAGTGAAGCAGTGATTTGTGTGGCATAAAAATAGCTTTGATGGAGGAGTGACAGTGTGGTTGACGATGTGAGAAGTAGACAGTAACTCCTTTTAACTTTCCACATCACTTTCTCTGGGTCGCTGTAACCTGACCAAGTGCTTTGATGCATTATTTGAGAACATTTTTAAATGATTACAGCAAGAGGGTATACGATTTATTTCATTACTGAAATGGTACAACTAAATGTAGTTGAGGTTCAGGAGTATACTGATCTATGAATTGTCCCTTTCATAAGAAAGCCTCACTTTGCAAGAGAAGAAAATCAATTTGTGCTAATTTAAATTGCGTAATGTAAAAGGTCTGCTTTCCAAAAGTTCAAACTATTTTTTGCAGACAGTTATTTAACAAAATACATTTTTAATGAACATACAATGTTTTCAAACACTATCATGGAGCATTACCAGATTGAGAAATTGAGCATAGTTAAATTTATGTCAGTTATGTTAGCTATACATAGTACTGGCATAACACCTAAAACAATAATCCAATATGCTCACTATCAGAAAATATATCTATATTACCTAAATCAGTTCAACAGTGTTTAATAAAGCAATGTAATGTAAAAGCAATGTATCATAAATCAAAAGATATAATGTATTTATTTTTCTT
The DNA here is from genome assembly GCA_022985145.1 of Pangasius djambal. Lineage (NCBI taxonomy): Eukaryota > Metazoa > Chordata > Actinopteri > Siluriformes > Pangasiidae > Pangasius > Pangasius djambal. Next base: position 17,118,471 of record CM040977.1, read on the forward strand.
TTTTTCTCTTTCTCTTGCATGTGAACTAACTGAAAATGTGTAGAACATTTCATAAGTAAGGGATCTTTTTCCAAATAATTTTAGGCAATAAATATTCACACAATATAATGGGAAGCTGAAATTATGATTAAAATTGTGATTAAAAGAGGCCTTAAATGTTTTCTTATGACAGCAACAATATCCTAAAGATAGTTTGCATCTATATGAACTGTTTTCTTTCAAAATGTTTCCATTTCTTGGCAGCATTTCTGAGATGAAACTTTGGTTAAGTGCAAAAGGAGTTATTGTGCTACTGATTGGGTGACTAGAACAAGTTTCTGAATGACTAATACCATAAAGAGACACCAAAAGTTAGGAAAAGTCCCCCTAAAGTTCACAGTGAACAACACTGATTGCATGCCTTTTAACATATCAAAGAACACCATAAATTAGGTAAGGAATAAAGAACACTGAGTCATTATTACTGAATAAATTATTGTGGAGCGTTCTTGCACTCCATCATATTATTATATGTCCAAATAAACATTGGACATCTTTCCCTGACACTTTCTCTGCTTTCAATTTTCCTAATAAGAATACTATTAATATAAATCTATAAATAAAATTGTGTGTTTTTTTTTAGTAAGGTTTAGTTCATGTATCTATTACGTTAACTCACAACACTTATTCAAAATACATTATCCAGCTACATTAGTTACAAATTAATAAATGCATTTAATTTATTCCACAATAAGAAAATATATATCAACATCAAGAAAAAGATAATACTACTAGTGAGTAGTACTGAATTTGGTCTGTCAAATTTTATGTCTATATTTTAGGATAATTATATTTGACAGTCTGGTCTGTCTGCTAACTATCTATCTGTTCCATGCACTTTCTGCACACAAGGACATTCACTGCTTCATGCAACTTGACACCATTACACTCAATAAGCCATCAGCCAGTGAAGCCCAGTCTTAACACCACAGAAAGCAGCAGCACATTAGTCATATCATATCATATTTTTAAATACAGCCCTAATACACAGGATGTCCTTTGTTCCTAAAAGCATTAGCTGAAAGAAAATGTTATCATTATTTTGATACTTGCATATAAATTACTAGCTTTTCCAGACATTTAGCCTGAGTGCCAAATAAATACTTGATGTACAGAAGTGTACTTACTGGTAGACCAAGATGACCCCTGTCTCCTTTATCTCCTTTCTGTCCAAGTGATCCTTTCTCTCCTCTCATGCCAAGACCTGGCTCCCCCTGATAGAGAAAGATAGGCACAGAATAAATTGTCTTACTTTGGCCTATGAGGTGTATAAAAAAAAATAAATAAAACAAAATGTTAAAATGTGAGACTGCAGTAAAGTGTCATCCTCACCTTTGGCCCTGACAATCCTGGAGGTCCCTGAAGAATTAAAATAATGCATGTTTGAATTGTGTATTTAATTACAACTAAATTATCTACAGCACATAATAATAAACGTTAAATCTAAATGCAGACTCTAGTGTTAAGGTACGAACCTTTGTAGGTTGCATAAAGGAGATAAAAAGGCTAACTCATTTGCCAAATGTTAAATTTTTGGTTGTCATATTTCTGTGTCTGTGATTCATTTTCTTTGCACTTACGTTAAATGGTTAATCTGTTTTGGATGTGTGTGAAATGTTTCTACACTGACTGACTTGCAGTGAGTCCGGCAACGTGTTGCCTAAGGTGGCAATGCGATAATGCAATTCTACATCAAAAATTATCTTGCAAAATCTTTGTAAGAAGGATATATCATCCTCACCATTGGCCCCACTGGCCCTGCAGGTCCTGGAGGTCCTGGTGGGCCATACACCTAAGAAAAATAGACAACAAATAGTAATATTATATATTTGGTCCAATTAAGAAAAACCAAAAGAGAGGTCTAATAGGAAGTGAATGGTAAACACAATTCTTTTGTATGTGCATGTTGCTGTACAATCATCAATGTTGCTGCCAAACTGTCCTGTCTGTTTGACACACGGCTCTAAATTTTTAATGATTTCTGAAAAAAAAAAAGTTTACCTGATCTCCATTTTCCCCCTTCTCTCCAGCTTCACCTTTCTGACCCTAAAGAACAGGGTAAAATGTTTTTCAACTATATTATTCATATTTTCATTACATAATGGAAGAGCATCAGAAACATTACACTATGATGTCATCTGATGCCTATGCATCAATAACATCAATCCAGTGGGGGCACCATTGCGTACCATTGAGCCTGGTAATCCAATGGGGCCAGGAGACCCTGTAGCCCCCTTTTCACCAGTAGGGCCATCTAAACCCTACAGAATGGGAAGGAATGAGGAAATAAAGGTTAAGTACTGCCAGGATGGAAATTCTGAGGGAATCAATTTCACATTCTTGCAAATTTGAAATATGAACATTCAAGTAAATGAAACACAACTTGAACTTGAATATTTGAGTGATTAATGATGGACGCAATGCTGCCCACACATTTAAACATCTATTACTCTGATGGCACACAGGGGTCCAACTATTCAACTTACTTCCTATGCATAGTTTAACTGCCACAATGGCCTTGCAAACATTATAGAGCTAAGATCGTCTTCACAGATTAGATGAAAATGTACTTTCTGACAGCTTAGGTGTTCGAGTTTGGTCAGGTTCCTTAAACACTCACAGCTGATCCAGAAGGACCCATGTCTCCTTTATCCCCTTTAGGTCCAGGGAAGCCCATAACTCCTCCCTCTCCTCGCGGCCCTTCAGGTCCAGATGGGCCAACAGGTCCAGGCTCTCCCACTTTTCCCCGAGGACCCTGAGACATGTGTTTGTTCAATATCAGTAAACTGCTTTGATGAATTAACTTGACCAGCAAACCAACAATCAAAGCTTATTTTTAATATTTAATTTCAAAAGGGGTTGAATACTGTTTACCTTTTCCCCATCAAGACCAGGAGGCCCAGGCAGTCCAACTTCACCCTGAATACAAAAGTAGTCCCAAGAAAATTTAAACAGAATGTTAATAAACACACTAAAAATCTTTACTCACTGAGTCATCAGTCAAATGCATGCCAACTGGAATATTGAAAATGATTAAAATGTGAATATTTGAAAGATCCACTACCTTGGCACCAGGTAACCCAGGAGGCCCTGGTAGACCAGGTGGGCCCTGTAGTCACACATGAATAAATATTTGAAAAAATATATTATTTAGTTTGACTAACTCGAACACTATTTTCTAATATATATATATATATATATATATATATATATATATATATATATATATATATTTATATATATATATATATACGCTTTAACATAGTGAACACTCACCATTAGATGCACATTACGAATATCCTGAAAAACAAACAGTTTATTTAAACATACAACGTGTCTAAAAATTGTTCTTTAACAGAAGAACAATTTTCATGCATATGATTAGACAGATAACATACATTCTCATTGTTGTTGATTAACATTTTTCCTGGTTCTCCTGTTGCACCTGGAGGACCCTGATATGCAAAAAGAACAAATATGCAGCAAAACTAAACATACTAAATTCAATTAATTTGAATTTATAAATGGTTTGAGTTTTAACTCACTCTTGGTCCAGGTTGGCCCTCAGGTCCTGTTTCACCCTACAGAAAGACAAAACTGTTACTCTAAAATATCAGTGTAACACTATAGTGGTTTTTTTAGTAGTGGAGACATTACTAACCTTAATGCCTTGATCACCTTTTTGACCCTGTAATATAATACATCACACTGGTTAACAGTTGATAACGGTGATTGGTCACTGACAAGTTGAACAGCCATGCTTAAAATGCAATACCTTGGATCCAGGAAGTCCTGGCACTCCTGGTTCTCCTTTAATGCCAACTCCTGAAGAGCTCAGCTCCCCTTTTTCACCCTGCCAAGAGATAAAAACACAAGACCTGATTATCCCATTTTCAGTTACAGTCATACCAATTATCAATATTACTTACAGCATGATGTAGTCATTGACACCAAAGGCATGAGATATCATAATACTATTCACTAAGTATTACTGAATTACACTCACTAATTTGCAAATACACAGCAAATTTTATCACTATATTTTTCAGGCTTTACTGTCAGGTCAGTGCATTATACATAATTAGTAATAAAACACAATGACCAAGCATGTGCACTATTAAACACTTTCATTCAGTTGTTCATTAATTCATTTTCAGTAAGATGGGATGCCAGTTTATTGCATTAAACACCTTTAACCACTTTGAAATATCTAAAAAAAAACTTCAAAATGAACTCATAGATTAAATTACAGAACTAGACGCTAAAATTCTAATGAATTCACAGTGCAGTCAGGTCAGCGTTTCACACACAGTGCCCAGACATATAAGAATGACACAAATTCATGACAGTAATGAACACCATATGGAAAAATTCTCTCAGTCAGTGACACTTCTCAATTTTCAAACAATGAAACAAGGACCCAGAGTAGCATGGGGTACACATGACAATAATTGTGAATGAACCTCATGCTCTTTTCATGCCCATTATAGGCTTACCTTATAGCCTCGCTTCCCAGGAATGCCGGGAATACCTGTCTGACCCTTTATACAGTGATAGAAAACACACCATTTGTCTTGAATATCACTAAGACACTAAGACTAATGTTTTACTGTCACTGTCTATATTTCTCAGAGCTTTACCTTTAGTCCAGGGGCCCCTGGAAAACCAAGTTCTCCCTGAAGTGAATGACCAGCACAGTCAAAGACACAAAAAAGGAGACAGTAATAGTAAGGAAAGAGAAAAAGATCCTAACATCTAAAACTCAACAAACTCATGCCAGAGTTCACAGCATGCCGTATTTCATAAACAAACATTAAAATGCTTGGTTATTATTAAAAGCCTTTATTATAATCATTTTTCATACATAGTATCAACACAAATTAGCATAAACTAATTCAACCATCACAGACATTAACTGGTAAGTCTCTGTGTCCCTTAGACGCCATTAGTCCTATCACAATTACTGGACAACATGCTCTGGTGTCAATATTTAGAACATCTGTTCAGGCTTTGTGTGTTCCAGGCATCCAAAGCTGATCACTGGCAGAGCCACAATGAGCTGCCCTACATTGCTTTGTTATTCATAGTAAAGAACACATGACAGGTATTTATTTCACGTCTGACTCAAACTAATGAGCAAAAAATAAGGGAGTGATATACAGACACAGCTGAGACTGTATACGAGGGCTTGCAGTTAGTCACTGCCACTCTTCCACATGCCCTCTCATTCCTCAAGACCACCAAGCCACAAACAAAGAAAATGGGTTTAGTATACAATCCCCTTCAAAAGTACCGGAATGGCAAGAACAATTCTTTTTTTTTTGTTTTTGCCATACACTGAAGACATTTGGGTTTGAGATCAAAAGATGAATGTGAGATGATAGATCAGATCAGAATTTCAGCTTTCATTTCCTCATATGTATATCAAGATGTATTAAACAACTTAGAACATGGTCCCTTTGGTGGAAGACCACCCGGTTTTTAAGTGAGCAAAATATTGGATCAGATAATCTTAAAGTGCTTGCAATATCTGCATCAAGTCAGCGACCCACTGACATTATCAAACTATTGCATTCTTCTTTTGTGATGCTTTTCCAGGCTTGTACCATAGCTTCTTTCAGTTTTGTTTGTTTTGGGGGGTTTCTTACTTCAGACTCCTATTCAGGAGGTGAAATGCAAACCTTCCACTTTTTTCCCCTGATGAGGTCTTTTGTTGTGTTGGCAGTGTGTTTTGGGTCATTGTTGTGCTGCACGGTGAAGTTCCTCCCAATTAGATTGGATGCATTTCTCTGTAAATTGGCATAGAGAATGTTTCTATAGACTTCTAAATTCATTCTGCTGCTACCATCATGAGTTACATCATCAATAAAGATTACTGAGCCTGTTCCAGAAGCAGCTATGCAAGCCCAAGCCATGACACTACCTCCACCATGCTTGATCAATGGTATGTTCTGGATCATGGGCAGATCCTTTCTTTCTCCACACTTTGGCTTTTCCATCACTTTGGTAGAGGTTAATCTTGGTTCCAGAACTTTTGTGGCTCATCTCTGTATTTCTTTGCGAATTCCAAGCTGACCTTCCAATTCTTACTGCTGATGAGTGGTTTGCATCTTGTGGTATGGCCTCTATATATCTGCTCTCAAAGTTTTCTTTGAACAATGGATCGTAATACCTTCACCCCTTCCCTGTGAAGGTTGTTGGTGATGTCACTGACTGTTTTTTTTCCCCCACAGTTCTCTCAATGTTTCTGTCATCAACTGCTGTATTTTCTTTGGCTGACCTGTTCCCTGTCTGGACGTTAGTACACCAGTGGTTTCTTTCTTTTTCAGGACAATCCAGATTGTTGTATTGGCTATTCCCAAAATGAAAGAATTGGCAATTTCCAAGGGGACTACTTTACATACACATTCATGAGTAGATACAGTCTCTCGTGAAAAAGCAGTCTCCTATCTATAGTTATCGCAGTATATTTGTGTTGTGGCTAGATTATTGTGTGATCACTAAGATCCTGTTGAACATTTCTGCTACAAAAATCTTCCTCAGACAGCATGCTGAGTGAGTATTGCAAGACAGGCTTTACAGTTTGGCTCTTGAACAACATTTCCAGCTTTAACGTGGAAATGTGTTCGAATACACATGGCAAGTGAACAGCAGCAGTAACCATAAAGCAGAACTAGCTAATATACTGGATGACTAAAGGCACATTCAATGCTCACTACCTTCACTCCTTGTTTTCCAGGCATTCCAGGCATCCCTCGCTCACCCTGGAAAAGTAGCATCAGTTTTCTATCTTTTCGAAGGCTCATAACACATCTAAAATACCATGCAACTAAAACAGACCTTTAGATGGCATGCTATTACAGCATTATAGAACTGCAACCTAAATGCCAGTTCTGTTATTGGGTTGTGCATTTCCAACAAAATGCTCTAGGAATTCAAAAGCTTCCACAGAAAGGATATGTGTCAGCTGCAGGAAGGCGGACACCAGGCACCATGTGCAGAGTTAAGAGGACAGTGGGTCTGAGTGGATGGTAAAATCATCTCCTCTTTGACCACACACACACACTGCTCTCTTGGATTACGTGAGACCCTAACAGGTGCAGTGGTCAGAATCTTGGAAGGGTCGTGTATTGTCAAGTGATATGTGGTATGAGAGTGCGCTAATTATCCCAAGAACTCAAGAGGGGCTTTGGACTGGAGACATGAGTGCAACATGCTCAGCTGCTTGTCATGACTACTGACCAGTCCTGACCCAGCCAGAGTAATCTGATGGGTTCAAATTATTGAAGTGTAAGAGAACATACACTTTTTTGCAGACAGTGCGTGGTGGAGATTAAGGGTTTGTAGTTGTAGTAAGGTGAAAGGCAGGGAAACAGAGAGATGCTATAATGCCTGCAGCCTTCAATATTTCCAGTGAGGGAGGCAGGCTCGGGATCACCAGTCTCTTTGATCCTCTCCTTTTATGCACAATTCACACCATTCTTGACTTCTTCTCCATCCCTCATCATTATTTCTCCATCCCCTGTGTGCTATTTTGGATGGTGGATCAGTTCAGTATGCACTGTGTGGACAGAAGCCATCCACAGATGATTTATCACACTGTCATTCTCTGCAGTGAAATTATGTGGGCGAGGTCTTTGGAATACAGTGGAATTGTGAGAGCATGAATGCATCACCCTTACAGAAGAAAGCTACTCTCCACATTCAGTACATAGACTAAGTGCCAAAATCAATTGCTATTTGTACAGCACCTTAAATGATTCTTGGGTTTGTCTCTGAAGAAACCTTTAAGGGTCCTATATAGAGCCACATAACAAAATAACCTCTGTTAAAGTACAGAGTATCTGAAAATAAAGGAACCACTGGGAATATATTGAGCAAAAATGTTGATCCGAATACGTTGAGCAAAATCTGCAAAAACATGATACAGCGGCTGAGAAAATGTATATAGTGATATATATATATGGATGAGCATATAGAGCATATGTTGTAAATATAAATACAAAATTTTATATATATATATATATGTAATTTTACCATCATTGGTACCTCACATTTTAAACACCCGTAGACAAGTACCAGCAAAGATGATACAAAATAGGGAAATATGAGCATGCAACTTCAATCTATATTCTTTAACACAAACAGAAGGATCTAGTGGAAACAACTAGTTTTCTAATTGGTGTATATTTTCTCATAGAGCTTGGGAAAGGGACAATGAGGAGAAGGAAGCTCATTTTCTCTCTTTGTTGCTACTCACGACAATCCATCGTCATCTTATCACTGCATGATATCATTGAAGTCTCAGTCTTTCCTTGGCAGAAACCCTTAAACAGTTTGTTTGCAAATCCGTGGTGGGGTGGGGGGGGGGATATAGTGAAGTGGGTCTGCTCTCTTTCATCTCATTAAATAGAGATCAAAAGGATACAGACGGTCCTCTCTCAGCTGTTGAGGTGGATGACTGTAATTCAGATGTCGTGGTCAGCACCTCACTATCTCCTGCAGATAGTCTAGCCTGCAGAACAACTGGAGTGGTGACACTGTGTAATTCATGATGTAGTAACTGGATTGCATTTCCTTCAAAAGAGTCTGACACATGACAGTAACCACTGCTGGTTACCGTCATGGCAACATGTCTAGCAAGCTAAAGTGGGGCAGTGTATTTTTGTGGTGAGAATATGAGTGAAGACAGACGGGACTCTGTGGACTAAAGATCAGAACACTGGGGACCAGATACGGCTTCAGGAGCTCCTCTTCTGTGAAAAGGCTATTGTTCTATTTCTTTTGGCAAAGCTTCTCTGCAACATGACTGAGTAAATATGGTTGCTTCTAGAAAGCAACATGTAAAGTTGATCATTTGTAGATGCATTGGGTCAAGATCATCACTGTAGCATGGTCCATTTTGACACTATTTTGCAAGATGCCTGATTAATACATTTAAGACCAGTCATTATGGTTAAAGTTTAGATTTGTAATAATAATGAAGATAAGAATTATCTCCACATTATGGATGTTCATGCTATTAGAATCATGGTTCAAACCATGCAATACTGGGATCCACACAAAGGTGAATTCACTCAGAGAGGATACCTTCTCTCCTTTCTCTCCTGCAAGACCCATCTTCCCCTCCTCTCCCTACACATCACGCAGATGGAAACATCTTTAGCAGAATAGTGGACACACACATGTATGGACACACACTCACACACACACACACACACACACACACACATACACACACACGAACACACGCAAACACAAGCAGAAAAGTAGCGTAGGACAAATAAATATTTTTGACCTTATCGTCCTAAAGTCTCATGGCATATACTGGACAAGAAATCATGTGTTATAAATCAGAAAAAAAGCTAAGAAGAGACCAGTGCTTAATCTAACCATCAGAACCCCAATGTGTGGTCCTGGAAGACTGAGACAGAACAGAAAGCGTTGTGTATATGCGTGTGTGTGTGTGTGTGTGTGTGTGTGTGTGTGTGTGTGTGTGTTTGAGTATAAAGAGAAAGGACCTGAAGGGAAATGAAAATTCCATTAAACCCCATGAACTGGGTAGAAGCTCCATCTACTTCACTGAAATGTGGCACTGAGACTTGGCATTTGGTCTCAGGATGTCCCCCACATGCTGATAAGAGCCCAGGGTTTATTTAAGATATCACACCCTGTCTCTGACTCTGCTGCTGGCAGCCCACACTGATACATTCTATTGGAGGTCCTGTAGCACTGTTGGCTCCAGAAGACAATACTCAGCACAGCTAGTTAGACAGACAGGATACTCTCTGGCCTCTACTGGCTATTTGTACATCAGCAGGTGTAAACAGACTGAAAATACTTCCCCTGAGAAAGAGCCAAATGGCATGGTGTAATCACAACTGCAAATGTATTAACCTACCCTCTATGTCACTATTAAAGTAAGCCGACTAATAGTCCAAACATGCTGCACTGCTTGTGCTTACTTCACTGTAGACTGTTTTTACTTGCAACGAAGAGCAAACAGATTTTTCTAAATCTACATTCAGTAGGGATGTAACTGACTACAAATACATTATTCAGAATGAACAGATGTTTTCCAAATGGATACATATACAAATACCAATAGAAAGCAAACTATTCCTTTCTTAGAAAGCTTGCCAGAAAAGTTCACAGGACATCTGGTTAAGACTAAATGTGTGCAAAGGGAATGCAACAAAAAAGTCGCACGTGTGGGAGGTTTTGTATTTTCCTGTGGGTGCAAGCAAATGGTCAGATATGAAGCTTGCAAGGCAGATAAAGATCACATTCATTAACGAGCATTTACAGCATCCTATTTAACTGCCTGGTGACGGCCACTGTAGTTTAAATTAGGCTACTAATTTGTTTATTTTTTTGGAAAAAGAACCAACTAAATTTGTTTAAAAAAATATTGCGGGCAGGTACAAACAAAATACAAAATAATAACTATGTGAGTGGGATTAAAAAAACAGAACTCAAATGATAAGGCTGAGACTTAGTAACTGTCAGAGCCAGAATATGTTTAATAGAGGGGGGAAAAACTTCCAGTTTAGGTCACGCCCACATAGAGTTTTCTCCGTTGGAGACACAGATGCAGATATGGATATTTGGAGCACTAAACGGATACAGATACAGATGGTTGCATTGCATTACACCCCTACAGATCAGTGCAGATATCCTGATGATGTTCAGTATTTGAAAATTTGCCAAATACAGAAACACACAGTTATCTTACCTTCTGTCCGTGATCTCCTTTGGATCCCTAAGGTAACAAAGAAGAAACAGCAGAAATACATTAGCCATGCATCATAACATAATCTGTATTTATCTGTTTTTGTTTTTGTTTTAAAAAAGGCAATTGACTTGACATGAGGTATTCGCTTGTCAAGACCCATCTTGACTGAGGCATTTTGTGTCAGGTAGGAGACACTACATTTAATCTAAATTCACACTGATGCATCTCTAGAGGTGCACATCAGCTGAGACAAAGACCAGGCTGTGCTAACAGCTAAGGTCTTACATTAGCTACCTGGGGGCATGGTCTATGTTCAAACTGACGACTTACTCTCTGAAAATGCACAGAGTGGTTACATTCAACCTGGGTTGAAAAACATTTCTTAACAATGTGTTTTCCCCCAAATCTGCTGTGCCTCATATGAGATGATTACTCATAATCTGGCTCAAGATCTTATTTGGATGGGTGCATGGGAAAATATCCATGTCTGTGGAAGAAATCTAAAGTTTACAAGATATTGAGGGAATGGAGTAGTAGGTTGTTTCAGAGTTCAAAATAGAGGTTACACAGTAGGAAGCATATGGGCTATTCCGTGGTAAAGTTCATTTATATTCAAATAATAAAACCACTGGCAGTTTAAGCTAGAGTGAGCAATCCTCACAAAAGTGTCAATCATACGCTGGGCAGATCTGACTCAGAGAAGTGCCTAGCATGTGTACGAGAAAAGAGAAAGAAGTGCAGAAAAACATATGAGGTAGAAAGGAAATGTGAATAGGGTTGTTATGGATAAGTCAAATAAAAGTATGGTTAAATTCAAGAGAAAGCGAGTTTCTAGTTTCTAGGCATACTGGAGTGTGGGAAAGTCCTTTAGGCTTTGGAAATAGGTGAAATCAATATGAAGCAGGAAGATAGAGGCTGACTCAATGTGAATATCTCTCTCTTCCTCTGTATGTATATTTGTTTATATATGCTTACTTAGAGTACTTTCACACATGTTAGTCCATTAACAGGGTCCCAATCAGAGTGAAATTGATACTTTCGGTTAAAAACAAACCAAAAAGCAAAAGAAATGTTGGCTGAGGGGCAGGTAGGGCTGAAAATGTACATGCTGCATGTCATCACATGCTTCCAATCACCAGAAATATGCTGATGGAACAAAGTAAACAAACTTCCAAGTGTATACTGTGGGGGCAGGTTGGCTAGTGGTTAGCACGTTTGCCTCGCACCTCTGAGGTCGGGGGGTTCAAGTCCCACCCCTGCCCTGTGTGCTTCAGAGGTTTCCTCTGGGTATTCTAGTTTCCTCCCCCAGTCCAAAGACATGCGTTGTAGGCTGACTGGCATTTCCAAATTGTCCGTAATGTGTGAATGGGCATGTGAATGTGTGTGCGACCCTGTCCAGAGTGTCCCCCATCCTGTGCCCCGAGTTCCCTGGGATAGACTACAGGCTCCCCATGACCCTGTATAGGATGAGCAGCATGGAAAATGGATGGATGGATGGATAAATAACTAGCTTTAAATGTGCATCTGTATTGTATCCAGCTTTAAATTTCTTTTATTTTCATTTTCTTTTTGTTCCAGCATTCCAGATATCCAGAACACATGGCATTTCTGCAGTTCTTCAGCGCTGTCTTTTGGCTCTGTTCGCACCTCACAGCTCAGCAGCAACCATCTACAAAAAAATAAAAAATTCTCCCCAAAACCCATAAATAATGTTCATGTTTCATTCACTTCCTGCAATTGGGTCTCTTCAGAGTCAAATCACTTTCTCACTGCAACTGAACAGCACTAGAGCTCACTTGGAACCGGACTGAGACTACCTCAGTCAAACGAGTTCAGACTGGTTGTTTTGGCCCATCCTAAAGTGTGACTGCTATGTTCTCACCTGCTCAAACAAACCACACAGGAGGAAATTGCACCAGGGTTCCATTCATATGGACTAAACACTGCATATGTGAAAACTCCCCAAGAAAGACTACATTACTAATTGTGACCAACGGAAGCTGACACAAAGATGTTAATATGTGGTTCAAATGAGCTGTTCTGTAATGTAATCATGATGATCAAAGATGACCGAAGCTTACCTTGGGGCCTTCAGGTCCAGTTAATCCTGTCTCACCATGATCACCCTGGACAGAGAGGACACAGTAGTCTTAGTGGTAGAACATGCTTAATTCCTCAGATGAGATGGATAATGGATGATTTGGACATTCATTACTATGTTCTGCTGCACTGCTAAAAGTGTCTACAATTTAAAACATTTGTCATACAATTTTCATACAATTGGTTTCCATATTCATGAAAACAAAACTTTGATTACATCTGATCATAAATTAATCCATGCCTTTGACATGAGAATCCTACCTTTTGTCCTGGTACACCCGGTTCTCCCTATAATTAAAAAGTGAGATAATTCAATAGTCATTACAATCCAACGCCATTCATCTCTTTGCCAGGTTGAATACAAAATAGCATTAGATTGCATAATAAATGCTCTACTGAGAAGTTCTTTTGCTTGATGTAAAGAGTTTTAGTTGATTTTCAAATGATGTCAAGTCATATCATTTATGATTTGGCCAATTTGCAGGGAGTTAGTCCTTTATATATAGGATATCCACAAAAGATGTGTCTGGCTCCTATTGATATACACTAGTGTGTTGGTTTTATATAGAGCCTGGGTGTGCTACTTTATGGGCCCTGCATGTTTCAACTTACAACAGTTCAAATTCTCCAATCTAAACAATCCATGGCAATTAATGCATCAGGGGAAATGGAGAATTATCCAACAGCAACACAGACTGGTGAAATGCAGCGTATCCCTTCTGTACTGGTAGCACAAGCCTGCACTCTCCTTGTAAATGGCTGAACCTTGCCTGAACCTTAAGCCTGTTTATAACACCTAGAAAAATGCTGTTGACACAGCTGGACTAAAACTCAAAAAGGTTAAAGTTAGGACTCTGCATTAGTAATACTACACGAATTGCTATATGTAATTAATTGCTAGGTTCGTAAAGTGATTATTAATCAACCTGAACAAGAAACCTTCCTTAGAAGTGTACTGTGTGAGGTCTGACAAATCAAAATATTGACAGTTACAGGCAAGAAGCCATTATACGTGTATCTTTAGGCACTTCAGGAGTTCACCACAGTGTTTTGTCCTATCATAATGTTTCAGCATTAACTAATATATTTCCTCTAGACCTTTCATAAGCTTACCTTCATTCCTGTCAACATCTGTAAATAAAAAACAACAAAAACATTACTGATTACTAAAATACTAAATAAAATCTGCTGTAAAATTTGCTGTCTATAAGAGGGATTGTTAGTTATGCTTCCACCTACCCTCAGGTCTTTTCCCGGTTTTCCAGGTTCTCCAGGTTTTCCCTTTATCATAAAACATATTCTCATATATTTGTGAGACAAGAAACAACTCGTAAAAAAAGCTACATAGAGCCAGAGATGACCTACAGTGAAAACCTACAAGATTAGACCTAACACTAGGAAGACCATTAGTGATTCTTACCGGTGGCCCATTAGCACCAGTCAATCCTGGGCTACCAGGAGGCCCTGGGGGGCCAGGAGGGCCCGGTGGTCCCTGTGCTCCAGGCTCGCCCTGCTGAGAGACAACACATTACAATCTCAGACAGAGAAGATAATACATATTCTTATGTTCACACATTCAACATCAGCAATAGGATCCCTTCTGTTTCAATTCCAGTCTACTGTATATGATAGAGATTTTAACCGGAAAATGAATTTACCTGATGAATTACAGCGACTGAAATGGAAAGGAAGCAAACCCTTATGGCTGAGTTGAAACAGAAATTAAAGCATGTTGTGGTTTTCAACAATTGGAATGGGGGTAATTTAAATGGTTATTCTACCGTTGGTTATTAAACTTCACTGAGAGAGAACCATGTTTGGAAAACAATCGCAGCCATTGAGTTTTGGCTGTACATGTATCAGAACCATGCCAATGTGGCTTAGGTTCACCTGAAAAGCTTCAGCATCCTGACCACTGACCAGGAAACTTCTCACTCATATTGTTTTCTCAGGACCCTGTCAACAGTGAGAACCTGGATCTAAGGCATGTCCTGCTACAAATTTCTTTGGTGTAAAAAAATTGACAGAAGGAGAACAAAATCATAACAAATCAGGGGTGAATATTGAAATAGGAACTAGCACCAGGCTAGGAAAAATGTAGTTATTCAGAATGTTTTATCTGGGTCTGTTTTTCAATAATTAAATACATATGAGCTTTAATATTTCAAATTATCTGGCCACCTACATTAGAAATTAAAGATACAAATTAAAGTTATAAAACGACAAATATTCTCTGTAAATATTCATTTTTTATCATCATTTCCTCTGTGCAGTTGCGGAATTCGGGTAACACATCCTAAAATTTAGAAGCCATCTTTTCTTCATTAATTCTTTGACAGGGCTTGGGTAGACATGATTTATTATCCCAGAAGGAGGTTCACTAAATGAATTCATTCCACTATCCCTATCCAGACCAGGCAGGAATCAGCACAGAAAGTCCTCCAAGTGGAGCCATTTCCACTTTTTCCCTTAGTCAGTGGCCCTCAACAATGGCGACTATTGTCTCCAAACATGGTACACTATTCTGGCACAATCACACACATATACCTGTAGGAATAATATAGAGGATGGATGCCAGCCGAGGTCGGTCTGTGCCAGGGCTGTGTGTACAAGTAGGCCATAACAGTTTGAATGCACAGAGAGGCTTTGAGAGCAGGAAGTAGGGCTGGCAGGCTCTTCTGGACAGTCCTCACTTTCCTGGCAAATAACCTCTCTATCCCATTCTTTTGTTACTTTTAGACTGACATTATGAAAATTGCAGAATGGGATGTCTGCTCTAGAACTGCATTTTCTGTACTTTATAGGTTTATATAAATGTCAATCAGTTACAGTCTTTTCTTTTGAGAATGTGATGGAAATGGATCTTGAGATAACATCGTTTGTCTCAGTCAGTAGCTTTAAACCCCCTTGTCCACTGTGGTTTTAGACTTTTCATTACTGAAAGTACAGGAAAAAACCTCTTTCATTTTTGAGTTTTCCAAGATAACTCCCTTTCAGTGTGCTAATAATTGCCCACTTCCTTGTCTAAAATTACCATGGAGATATCCGGGTGAAGAGAGAAAATTTGTCATTTCTTGGAAAGCGTGCTTTGGCACAGGGCTGAACGTTCAAATGTAAAAGCCCATGGCTTTGAGAAATGGCATGTCAGTATTTAAGTATGCCAATAAATGCTAAATCATGACTACAAATGTCAAACTGCGAAACTGTTGTAAAATCTCAGTTAAATCAGACCTATTTGACTGCAGTTGGAATAGCCCAGTAAAGGTGTGGAACAGTTCCGTTGCTGTTCTCACATTTCCAGCATTTAAAGTGGAGGCTAGCAAACACAGTGGTGCCATGGAGGGTTACTAATGGCATTGGTGATGGGCTTGGCTGGCAGTTGGTCGACAATGGCTGGCATCCTTGGCAGTGGGTAAGAAGGGTGGCAGAGAGATGTACCTTGAGGCGCTTTAGAATTAGAGGGCTTATTGAGGGCATGTTGCGCACGGTGATGGGCAACATCTGCTCAGGTCACAAAGCACAGGTGGGCCGCAGTGCAAAAAGTCACGAGGGCAACAAGTTGACCAGCAGGCCAGAGGAAGGAACGGTGTCAACGAAATGCAGAGGGGAAAAGGAAAAGAAAACAGAGAAATAAATGCAAAAGTGTGAATAACAGGGAAACAGCAAGGCAGGGAGAGATAAAAGAAAGAGATCAAGGTGGAAAGGAGAGAAAGAGTGAAAAAAGGCATGAGAACTGACAAACAGGACCCAGCAGTCTGAGTTACAGTGGTGAAATAAACTGGAAGCCAAATCATATGCCGTATCCAAGCCCAAAGGGCAGATAATTGAATAGTGTTGATAAGGAGTTATTTAATTTTAACTGGATTTAGATATCTCAGTCCACTGTGATTTGGTTCCTGAGTCCTGCATCAGTGCTGTGTAGACTTCAGTCTTGCCACAAAGAGAGTTTAGCAACAGACTTACTGTGGCCTGTCCTCCAGCACATGGGTGGACAATACGCCGTTTCTGTTGAAATCACCAGCGTTATGAAGTACAGATTGAAAAGTCACTAAATTCCCACTAATCTTTAGTAGTCTACTTAAACCCCTCAAATTCCCAGGACCTGTCGGCAGGTACAGACTTACATTAACTTACCCATTAAATAGATAATAAGCTGGTACTTGAAGCACTGAAGCAGTTTGAAACTTGCCTTTGTTTTGCAATGCTTCTTTGCATTTAATGTCCCAACAGTTAAATAATTACACTTTAAGCTAAAAAAAAATGCATTTACGGACTAGTCAACTAGTAATAAAACACAAAAAAGAAAGTAAGAGAAAACACTGTGCATAAAGAACACTGATTCATTATTGCATATAATTTGGAGACAGGCTCTTGTGTCTGTCCCCCCTGGCTTAGTCAGAGGACAGGTCTTATCTGGTCTCTCTTTGCAGCATGGCTGAAACACTCACACACTTCTGGGGATGAGGGAGGACCCACAAACCTTTAACATCAGAGCCTGACTGGAGCGTAATGCTGCCAGAGTTTTCACTTGAAGTCCCTGCTTAAAGTGGCCCACCACAGACACAGACATAAACATACATATACACACACACGCGCACACACAAACCATATGCGCATATGAATGCACATACCAAAACACGGACACACAAGCACTCAGTGGTTCCCATCTCTGTTTCATGAAGTAGTCTTGAAGCTAGTGACCTCTTGGCTCCCTTCAACATAACTGTAACCACCCGCTAGCAAAGACCTCCCACTTAGAAGCTTGTTTTTAGTGTACTTTACAAGAGCCTTTAAACAATCTGCTGTCTCTGCAACCTGCTTGACCAAAGCCATTTCACTGTTCCCTAGAGTTTTATTCCTTGAACACTGAATCTTAATATCCTAGTCAATTTGCTGTGCAACAATTTGGTACGTACATGTCATACATACTCTAATTTCTTTATTTCAATCTCTAATGCTAAATTCAACAGAGTTGACCCTAGATTTAATTCTATATAACATACTGCTATACCTCAACCCATTTCTACAATAAAAAGGATTTCCCAACAATTAGCTAGGAAATGACTGAACAAATTAACAAACTGGTTAATCCCAGAACACAAAGTCTTTTTCTTGGCACTTATTACCAGAAAGCCTTATCAGATCTTTTTCTGTAAGCTGCTTGTATAATTGTGTTGTTTTCAATGGAACGCTAGTACTCCAGATAAAGCACTGAGGGTCTCCGGCTGCACATGTTACATGTGCTATCCATCATGAATTATACCAATTTATCAATCCAATGTTCTTTGTTCTCTTTTCACTTGATTTTGCAGACAGCTAATTACAGCACTCTGTTTGTATCTTCTTTGGGGTTACAAAAAAAAAGACAAATTACAGAAGCAAAGCAAAATAACATACAAATTGCTCATGGATTCTTAAAGGTTCAAAGTATTCACTGATTATATTGCATAGCACAGTATAAAGCAATTCTTACACGAAAAGCTTTCACTCACCCGATGTGTATAATCACCACACACACCCTGAAAAACACACAAACAGGACCTGTAAGAAACTAAAAACGTTTATAAAGTAAGTAGTTAAGTACGAAATCAAAACTTGATCTGTACCTTTTCCCCTTTTGGACCTGGTTCACCCTAATAAAAAAACAGTAATTATTGTAAGTAATGAAATTAACTGTACAAAATGTTCAAGAAGTATAATTATTGTAAACTAGTGTAGAGTACGATGGTATAATACAGGGTGTCCCAAATGTCTCTATACGTAGGGTAAATTAACACTTTTAGAAAAATGTAACTTTATTTAAAAAAACATCCTCTACATGATTGCCATTTCTTTGTAAACAGACACAGAGCCGTCTCTTTCCCACTCATGACGAACTCGTATTAACACATCTGGGGTTATGCATGTAATTGCATGTCCATCGCAACCTTGCGACACCTTCCTGATCCCGCCACGAGAATGATTTCAATATGTTCTTCTTTTGTCAAAGGCATTCTTAAAGGCTACTTGAAAAAAATATACATATATATAAACTAAGTATGAAAAATTCTGGAAGACATTTTGCTAAACAATTTAATTTCCCCTATGTATGGCAACTTTTGGAACACCCTGTAGTATACACTAGTTTATAATATACTTACAGGTAGTCCTTTGGGACCAGGTGGGCCCTGATAACATTAATACATTAATAATTAATTACACTTTTTAAAAGAAATGTATTCGTCAATACATTTTATATAATCCCCTGTCATATATAAATACATAAAAATCCATAGCAAATATACACACTAGCTAAACACAATGTTCTTTCCAACATAAATGAAAACAATGTTCATTCACAAACCACTGCAAATGTGGGTCATATTTCTCATTTTGTCACAGAGGAAATGGGCTCATAGTTGAAAACATGAATCAATTTTTCAGCTATTCAGCCTCAGCTATTTGATGAACTAGTCCAGGCCTGGAGTGGACAGCCATGAAATTTATTTTGGCTGGTGAGAACGGGCTTCTGTTGGCCGCCAGCACCCCAGAGCCAGAGAGAGGTGGTGCACACGCTCATGAAGGAGCACCAATCACTGCTGCCAACAGCCTCGAATAAGACAAATCTCCACATAAATAAAACAAGTATATATCTAGTGCCTATAACACAAAGGGCCTTGAATGCTGCAGCTGAAAATCTAAAACACACATTGAGATCCAAAGACTGGAATAGCTTAAAGCTTCCAAAGTGCTATGACGTTCATCCGAAAACACTGGTGCATCTGCTTTTTTATTGCACCCTGGAAAAACAATGAAATCAGCAGAATGTTGAAACTGAGAGGGAACTTATCAATAGAAAAAAAGAGAGAATGTAAATCCCAGATGAAGGTGGGTCTGTAGCCTCAGAAGGTTGTGTGTATTTTTAAAGAGTCATTGTGCTTCAGTCACAAGCCCTGTGGGGGCCATTCAGCAGTGAAGCTGACCCCATAAAGGTGTCACCATGATGCAGGGAGACTAACTTTTATTCATGACACCTTGTAGGAATGCCCCACTTTTACAATAGTTCATGGCTTCCTTTTTCTGAAGACTCTAAAAAGAAGTTTTTTTGTGTCTATCACCAATAAATTCAGTTGAAATTAACTAGACTGCAGTGTATAGTTCACTTAACGATGGGTAATGTTTCCCTTTGTCAGAAACAACAGCATCATGAATCTATCAAGTTACACGGCCAATAAATCAAACTAAACTGTTTTCTTAGTACAGGGGAGTTACGCTGCAGTCCTGAAAGGCCATTGCAGAGTTTACCATTCTGCCTCATTTAACACAACTGATTCAGCACTTCAGCTAATTACCAAGCCTTCATGAGATGAATTTATTGGGCCAGAAGAGCGAGAACACTAATCTCTGCAGTGCTCTGGCCCTCCAGAACCTGAGTGTGACCCTACTATCCTAGAGGCATCATGTAGTCAGACTCTACAAGCTGTCTTCAGAACAAATGGCAGAATTTTATAGAATGTGACACATTTCTCTTTGTAATAATGGCTTTTCTGTGTGATTTAAAGTCAGCTTCTTGGTGGGTTAGACCTGCACAATTTCATGACTGGAGTTTATAATACATGGCTTTATGAGCACTAGACATTGCAGTACAAGGATGCTTACCATGTCCCCTTTCTGACCATTTAGGCCCTGTGAAGAAAAAAAAAAAGAAAAAGAAAAAAAGAAAAAGAAAACATCATTTGCCACAGAAATTACTTTTTTGTCTGTTATTTTCTCATTGTGGATAGACAGATATTTTATTCTGTCATTATTATACCAATAATAGCGAATTTATTTTACAAATCATAAATTATTTATTTTACAAATCCAGAATCATTGTTAGCGCAATCAACCTAGTCACGATTGTAACTAGTGTTATCAATTAGCTTTAAATAATTTGAAGAAAACATTGCAGGTCCTTAACCCTTAAATCACAGGGAACTGCACATTTTGTTTAAAAAAAAAATACTTACAGGTTTGCCATCCAAGCCGATGGGACCCTAAAAAGAAGAGCAGAAAAAGGGGAGACTTTAATGAGAAGGCTGCGAGGGAGCAAGACTTATACGGCTGTCTAAAACTACTATTCTGACAAGATGGTGTTTATTAGGAAAAGAAAAAAAGGTATTTCCTTGGAAGGTCAGGCCAAAGGCATAAGTCAAATATAAAAACCGCATACTGGAAGAACAGTGAAGTTACTGTGTTCACATGGACCCAATGTGTGTGTCCAGGATCACAACTTATACATGGTAATAAACACCTGAAAGAAGTTTTCAGAAAAAGTAAAAGAAAAGTAGAAAAGATCAAATAAAATATAATTATTTCTTTACGAATGACTTTTTCCTTGATGGTTGTATTTCATGTCATCGTTCAAGTTGAACCTGAACTTAATAACCTGTAGTGACCTATTCACAGTAACATTAACTGAGTCACACTGCAAAAAAAAAAAATATCTTAGCAGTGAAAATATCTTGAATATAGCCAAATGTATTCAAATTCAAATTTTATTTGTCACACACAACCATACCCAGTACGACATGCAATGAAATGCTTTGTTTATCTAATATTACCTAATATAAGATTACAATAAACCAAATATAACATTATTAAACCCATTTTAGTCATCTTTACTCATTTCAAGCTTTAAATTTTCTTATTCCATTGGCAGATATTTTTGCTTCTTTCTAGATTAAAACGGTTCTTCGTTCTAGGTTAAAATGAGCAAAATATCTGCCAATATTGTAAGAAAAATTATCTCATTATCTATGAGCAAAATGATCTGCCAGCTAATGTTAATAGCTGATCCTGCAAAACAAGGTGGATCACCAGATCATAAAATCATAAAATAAAGCAAGCAAGAAAAACAAGCCATTTACAAAAAAAAACAAAAACAAATAAGACAATGTTATAATTGAAGATAATACTGCATGTGGGTGTTCATTTATATTTTACTGATGCCTATTAAGATAAGATCTTAATGTAAAACACACGTGAATACTTAAACATCATCATCTATAGTCACTGGTCAGAGCACTTGATACTGTGATTTACTCAGTTGCCTGAGGCTGTTGATGAGCTCCAGTTTGCTTTTCAAAAGTTTTATTATATGAACTTAAGTTGGTACTTAATGCTAAGGAAACCTAAATTTACGATCTTTTCTAGAGCTCACTCCAAGATCTCAGATATTGTAGGTATTCATACTTTAGGAGGGGAATCAATTGAAAAAGTATCATCTTATAAGTACTTGGGTATTTGGTTGGATGATAGGCTTTCTTTTAAAGTGCATATTACGCATTTAGTGAAGAAGCTAAAAGTTAGGTTGGGATTTTACTATCGTGATAGGGCATGTTTTAATTTGTCAGTTAGGAAAACGCTTGCTCAATCTGAACGCTTTTAAGCGTTCTTGATTATGGAGATATTATTTATATGCATGCTGCTTCCTCTGTACTTCGTCTTTTATTTTATAACCAATTCGGTGTCTAGTACACATTATTGTGCTCTTTATGATTTGGGCTCTTGGCCTTCATTAAGTTTAAAGAGACAGCAACATTGGTATATTTTTTTATTTACAAAGCTATATGGGAAAACTCCCTTCTTATTTGTGTAATCTTTTATTACCTACGAGCAGCAGTTATGATTCTCGCTCTTCTCAAGGGTTGCTCTATAGGGTACCCAGGATTTGTTAAGAGCTTGGAAGAAAGGCTTTTGCTTATTTTGCACCCTGGTCATGGAATAACCTTCAGAACACATTACAGCTTAATGATTTTGTTACAACGGAAGAGTTTAAAGCTCTGACCAAAACAAAATTGTGTAACTGAAGAGTGCAATTGTTATTCATAAGCTGGATTTTGTATTATGTGTTTTGTAATTTTTTTGTCTGTATTTAAATGTTTGTTTTTGTCTCTTTGACTTTTAAGATTGTTACTCTGTAATGGTGTGCCTTCTTGGCCAGGTGTGCCTTGAAAAAGAGAATCTCAAGGGACTTCTTGGTTATATAAAGGTTAAATAAATAAATAAAAATAAAAAATATTACTTTAATATCATGCTTTCTGGCAGCACACTGCTGACTAAAATCTCTACTGTGTGAAAAAATATGGATGCTTATTTGTTCGTCTTTTTTTTTACTTCCAAATGCATAATCTACACAATTTTAATCATTACTGTTAAGGGCATAGTGACATACCGGAAAGCCAGGAAATCCTCTAGTGCCCGGCTGACCCTGAATGTAGACACACAAAGAGAACTATTACACATCATCCCCACAATATATAGGCAAACAGAAGCACATAGAAAAACACAAACTCCTCTACTGAGGGGTATACATACGCACGCACACACACGCACACACACGCACACACTGATAATAATAATAAGTGATATGAACTCGGTAGGATGAGGTCAATGTTAAGAAACACTCCCTATTGCCTATTGGGAGCCCTTTGTGTGGGCTGTGGAAACAAAATGCACAGTCACAAACTAGAGTATGCTGTGAAATCCTGCATTAGAGCAAACAAAACAAGACATAAATCCAATAAGTGAAAAGCAACATGGAAGTCACCAAATTGAATAAGTACATGTCAATTATCATTAGTGCTACATTCCCCTGGACACAATACCAAGGCTGCTTTGCTGGAAAAATCTTTTAGTGCTCTTAAGACAGGAAGAAGTCATTAAATATCCTCAGAAAATAAGAGATAATAGGCAGTGCAGGAAAACTAGAAGAAATTACAAGGAAGAGGTGAGTTTAAGTAATCAAAGAGATTATATGTCTGGCTCCCAGGTAGTCACTGGGAACATAGATGGGTCTCTCTCCCAGCAGTAACCAACTCTACAGTTGGAAAAAGTGAGAATAATAGTCTGAGAGTTCAAAAAAATTACTGCACAATGTCTGGGACCATATGCTTTTCTGTGCTACAAGCCTGCTGCACACTGTATATTGTTTTGTATTTCTGTTGAAATGTTATTTTGAAATACACCATGAACATACTATTACAAAAAAGTACCATTAGTACTATAAAGCAATTGGTAGAAACATGAGGGCAATATAAGACGTTGTCTGTGTGAGCCCCGATGAGTGCTCAGTCTCTTCTCTAATCTCTTCATTTGTGTTTGAGAAAGGCATTGTAGCAGTGCACTCAGTCAAGTCCACCTGGCTGATTTATCATTTCCGTTGGCCTCACCACACCTCTCTTCCAAATCAACCCCTGTGACCCACTCAGCACAAAGCCCACGCTCTCTGCTCACCTGCTGGGAGAGGTCCTCTCCTAAGGCAATTCTGCTCTGACATTTCCCTCTGCCACGACCCTGTCTCTCACAGCCTGCTGTCTCCGACTAGTGCCTTATGACTAGTGGAAGGACTTGGGTACAGACAGGCATGCAATCAGCAAGCTCAAAACCAGATGTCTGGTCCTGCCTAAGCAGTCTACTGGCCCTGCCATAAGGTATCTCGGGTCGGTCAACCAGGAGTGCTGGGGGATGGATTGGAAAACCGCAGGACGAAGAATGGCCAGAGCATTTCACAGGATAATCAGAAAGGAAATTGCACTTCTGAGGGGGAAACTTTACCCTTTTGTCTTCTGCTTGGAATGTGGACAGAAGATAGGGTGTGGGTGCCGAGTTTGGGACAAGCCCCATTTCATCTGGAGCCCCAACTACTTATTTGTAGACACAGTACAATAGTAGGCAATCTAGGGGTCTAGTGTCTGGATTATTATCTTGTAAATTAGGATGTTTTCGTTTCTCTCCCTAATGAAGATGGAGTTCCAAATGACCATCATTATAGGCAACTCAAAGCCCTTCAGTGTTTAAATGAAGCTTAAGTATTTCCATACAGTCTGCTATGGGGATTCTGTTTAATTCATCTCCATTAGAGGAGCTACGCTGTAGAAGTGAAATGAGCATTTGAGGAAATTTGAGTTAGGAACTTGTAGATTCCTTCCTATAATATAATACTCCTCAAATATGTCACAGAAGCTTTGATTTATCCACGCTAAACCAACTAGTGGGCAAGGCACAGAAAGGGACCTGTAAATTTGTGATTGCCCAAAACAGCAATAACATTGCTTTAAACAAACTTAGTCCTTCCTCTGTTGGAAGATTCAGAGACTAACTGAAAGTAATGTGAGGTTTTATTGGTGCCAGTGATGACACTTACAGGAGGTCCTCGTGGGCCAATGATAGATAGACCTGGCTCCCCTGGAGCTCCCTAAGAACAGACAGAAAGATAGAGATGATCAGAAGACGTAACAGAGAAAAGAAAGAGAATGGTGCTGTGTCTAATCTACATTCTGCATAAAATGCCAAAGGCAACATACCAGAAACAGCTCCTTATACACTCTTTGACATCTGGTGAAAATTCCCTGCCACTAGCCTGCACACAGTCTTAAGCGGGCAGTCTGAACAGACTCATTAAGGAAACGTGCATGTGTCTATGTGGTGTGCATGAATTTTGTTCTAAAACATACGCTCATATTTTGAGTGTTGATAGCTGGGAAGGTCAGAGTGCACTGCAGAGTAAACAGAGCAGGGCCCTGTGGACTGGTTATCTGGCACAACTAAGGTAATTTGCACAGTGTCAGCCAGTCCTTAATGGTGTGCCCAGGCTCCCAGCACAATCCCACAAACTTTGTGGCCAGACAAGAATGTTATCATGTTTCTAGCACTTTCCCTAATTAGCTCTCTCCAACGAAACCTTATAAGGGAGACACCTTTGATGACCCAGTCATCTGTCCAATTACAGGTACAGGTAATGCTTCTGACAAAATTCCTGTTTTATCCAGGGGGCCCATTTGCATTCAAACTTGGGTTTTGTGCATCTGTAGGCCTTGCTGGCTACGATAGAGGGACATTGATGAGGTCTAGCAGTGGCCAATTCAGGCCAGAGAAAAAGAAAAAGACTCCAAAGCTTATTTGTTGAAGTTGTGATCCAAGAGAATCTTACAGAGATCTGTCCAACAGGACAATGGAAGAGCTTGAAAAGTTAGTAGTTGGGAATGGCCAAATAACTCAGCTGTAAGTCCATACATAATCAGTCAAAGCAGCAGTGACATCTACCCATAAAACAGGCAAATAACTTATACTGCAGTTTTCAGATCAACAACACTAATGACCAAAATGGACTTACTCGATTTCAATTCCTTCAAGAAAGTCCTTCTAAGAAAAATGAAATGTACTGACAGAGCATCTTGAAACAGTCAATCAATACATTGTTGCTTTTCCTGCTTTTCTTTCTTTAATGCTTCTCTGAACTTTATACATGCTATCACTGAAAAAAGGATAGATGTTGAGAGCTTAAGGACTGTATGCCTCCAGACAGTGTCTACAACAGTCTACAACTGTTGTTTAGATATGCAATATACATCAGCCAGGATCTGCTGCTCAATCATGACCTTTTGCAGCAGGGAGCCATAGCTTAACCACAATTGTTAAACTGACCTAAACTTCTGAAAAAGAGGTAGAGAGAAACACAAGGAAATTGGACAAATAGTTTTGAATGTAGCTCTGTTGAAAATCTCCAAACCCACACATTTTAAACAACTCCACTTTCTGACCTGGTGGTTTATTTTTCTCAATAATTTCAGAGACCGGCTAGCTTAATCATGCTTTGTTGGAGTGCTATATCCTGGATTGTTTCCCAACCCAGAGCCCTAAGACAGCCCACATTTCTGCTCTCTTCCAGCTCCCAATACACCTGTACCAGGTATTCTGTATTAACTGTATGAGAGGTGTTGGGAACTGGGATGTGGACCATTCTGGGGTCTACTGAGGACTGCATTGTAGAAAACCGCACATATGAATCAGATTGTACACTGCTTCTCTGTGACATTTTTTTTATTCAGACATCACAGACTATTCCAGGAGAATGAGAACCCATAATACTGTGTCTGGACTGACACAAAGGACTGGTTTAGCTACAGGTACATAAATGTCTAACGCCACAACAGAAACTACTGCAAAGTCAAATAACAGTACCTAGAAATCCACTCTGCATTCCCAGAAATAATATATATTGGCAATATTAATATAATATAAAATATTAGCGTATACCGAAAGCACAGATCTACTTTACCGACTGGGATTATGAAAGCTTGAGTAGTTAGTCTTTCTAAACCTCTTCCATTCCAAACATTACACTATTTACAAGAGGGAGTCTTGGATGTCTGAAACTTCAAGTTTTGGAGAGCTACTTCAGAGTGAATAAATGCAGGTAATCCAACCGTTGTGGGAAATCTCTTCAGAAATGGAGCCCCCCCAGGCCTATTCAAGATAGAGCCCAAAGTCTCCCTGATATAAATCATGACACTGCACACACTGTACTTTGGACTAAGCCCCCAAACCACCCACAGTGAGAGAATTCTCAGTTGTGCACAGGCGGGCTGCCGTCCTGCACTTACCTTTTCCCCTGTGTTTCCCTTTAAGCCCTGGTCAGTCACAGCAGACACAGTCACATGCACAGTGTGAAGGAGAGAGACAGAGAGAGGAATCAGGGTTAGAGAGGCATGGAGAGGACACAGACATGCAGCAGCCTGAGTAGGGGCACTGAAAGGTTGGGTCAGGGAGAAAGGATACTGGGATGGGAATATTTAATGTGGTTGAGGCCATGGGGGCATGGAAGCACTGGAGCAGCGTGCTGTTGTACACACTGCTAGGCTATGTAATGAATAGGAATGAAAAGTAGATGGGGGCCACTAACATTTTACACAGACAGTTTTTGGAGGAGGTCTGCTGAATAAGCAAATAAGCATTAAAAATACATTTCCTCTGAGAATCTGCAGGACTACATAGCAGCTTAACACTACAGTGAAATATAAGTTGCTTAGTTTAGTTCTGCCAAAAACCTGCTATTAAAGAGAATTTGGTTTTTTTTTTTATACATAAACGGTCCAAATTCTTAAATATCCCAAAGGAGCACAAGGGGTCCATTATAAACCAGTCTGTCTGGAGGCAACCACTGTAGCTTTATTATTCAAATAAAGTAACATGAACAGAGGCTAGGTTATACAGTGGGTTTTGATTGTTTAAATATTAGTGTTTATAGCACATCAGGTCTTTAGAGCAGGTCATGATTTCTTTTACACATAATATGCTCTGTTGGGATGGAAATATGTCTGAATTCATAACACACAAATCCTGTTAAATGAGGAAGGAAACTATGTACAATCCTTTCTAAATATCCCTTTAAGATGGATACTTCTTTGACACCTTAAGAAGGCACATGCATCTGAATAATTAATAAATAAAGTCCTGTTTTTTGACCCTTTTCAAATGCCATGAACCAAACTACAAAGATCTTTGTGTTATAAGGTTTGTGTTATAATTTATACAAAGATGTGGCTATATCATTACGATTTAACAAATTCAAAAGTTAAAGAATATATTGTTTTTTATGTACATATAGATTCTTATGTAAAACTATGCAAAATATGACATATGGCCTAAGGTTTGCACAAAAAGGTAAATACATAACATGGCATGAATATGTTCACTTTATACAATGGATACAAAAAGTCTACACACCCCTGTTAAAATGGCAGGTTTTTGTGATACAAGATAAATCATGTCAGAATTTTTCCTACCCTCAATGTGAAATTACTTCATATAAAAATTAAGTGAAAAATAAAAAACTGGGGCTTTTATCAAGGTGGAGGGAATCATGAATAGCTACAAATACCAGTCAATTTTAGTGCAAAACATTCAGGTGTCTGCTAGTAAGCTGAAGATGAAAAGGAATTTCACCTTTCAGCATGACAATGACCCAAAGCATATACCCAAATCAACAAAGGAATGGCTTAACCTAAAGAAGATCAATGTTTTTGAATGGCCTACCATACTTATGCAACTAGCTTATTGTAATTTTTTTTATTTTTTCCTATTTTACCCTGTTTCTGTTTTTCACTTAAGTTTTATATGTTGTAATTTCACACCGAGGGTGGAAAACGTTCTGACATGATTTATCTTGGTTTCATTTTTTTACATCACAAAAACCTGCCATTTTAACAGGGGTCTGTAGATTTTTTACACCCACTGTAGCCTTCCATTAGATGTAGCATGCCACTGAGCATTGGTAGCTAATTACTGAAAATGCCATAGCCTGCTTGTACAGACTAACTAGCTGGGCTTAATGCACATTTTTAAATCACTCACCATTCTTCCAGGAATGCCCATTGATCCTTTGTCTCCCTAATGATCAATGCAAAGTCAAGAGTAAAGTAAGAAACAGTAATTCTGATAGAAATCTGAATCAGTAAAACTACTGTTACTAGCAACAGCATCACTTTACAAACAAATCTCATTCATAGGCTTTTAAGAATTTTTTCCAAATAAGCTGCTGTAGTAAGATACACTTTATTTATAATTTAATACTATGTTTGAACAAGTGAAGATTGTTTGTAAAGTCAAGCTGGTCGATATTACATCAATGCAGTGCTCTGGATTCTCAAGCATTATCTTAGTTGTTGGTTGATTGTTGTTGATGCAGACATGCCACGGATGATCTGATTCATAAGGGCCAACGGCCAACTATGCAAGGCCAGATTAAGCGCAGACACAGAAATTTGATCAGAAAGCAAATTTCATCAGTGATTATTTAAATCTGAACAGAAGCACAATGAGGTTAATACAGTTCGGACCCTCACACTGCATTCATTTAATTCACCACACTGCAGCTTCAGAGTTGAAGTTGCTAAGAATGTGGCGACAGCAATGCATGACTGTTCGATGCTCAGAGTATGTATTAGAAACAATATAGTCTTTTTCCTAAACCTGTATTCTGAATCTTATGTGGAAAACAGATATATGTACCATCTACCATATGTACGCAAAACCAATAAATTAACAATATTCCCTCAAGTGACTGACAATTAGGTGAATATTGTAGACATTTAAAGGCTACATTTGCTATTAATGATTTAATCATATTAATCAATGTTACCAATTATCACGTCTATCAGTAAGAGTCATTGCAGCATCAGCACATTATTAGTCTTAATAACTTAGTTGTCAATAAAAAAAATTCCCATTTAAATATAGCATAATCATGCCATAACTAATACAAAAACTACAACTAATACAAAAACTTCAATATAATCATTGCCTTTGCTATATTCCCTCCATAAAGTATTTCTTAAACTATTGATGTCCACCACTAATTTGGCTGGACAGACCACTAGGAGTTCAGCTTTTCACCCAGTGTGCTAGCCTTCTGATGTCTTATTCCAATGAGTGATGATAAAATGGTGCAGGCCAAGAGGCCCTAAAACCACAGGTCAGCAAAGCTATTAAAGCTTAGGGTAAAACACTGAATCTACACTGCCTAGAGTTTCACTTTTCAAGCATACGATCAGTCATCACAGACGGGGACTGGGGAACTGGGGAAGTTGTCAAGAGCCCAGCCAGGGTGCAGGCCAGGGGATCTGGCCCTATCTGATCAAAATATTTTGGTCAAAAATGTAGGTTTTGTTACAAGCCTGGGTATTATGCTCAGCGGGCCTCTGTTTGCTCTCATGGTTTCTGGCAGAATACTTTCATATTGGTTGCTATTTATTTATAGTGCTATGAGAAAGCCACTCATAAATAGTGCAATTTATTTGCCTATCTAATTTGACTTCCTGATTTAATCTTGAGAAAATTAGTAAAAGTCCTTGGAGGAATGCTTACAGAGTCCAGATGGATCTGTCCAGGGTGCTGATTCCAAGAAATGCTATTTCAGTTTTATTTTGCTACTCCATACCCTCTACAAGCTAAATCTATGTCATATATCTGTAGAAACTGAAAGATCTGAGTTCTTGAACTATCCAAAGATAGCAATGTTGACAAATAACATGCAATACAATATATAGTACTTAATAGCAAGTATGAATCCAACTCATAGATGTGAAAAATTATATTTAAATAACTAGATACCCTGATAAACACTGATTATACTGTTCTACTCTGATACTGCTCTTAAATAAGGCAATAAACACCGAAGTGCATTACTTCATTACTACAACTCATAAGGAACTTAACAGAACCTTGCAAACGACACATAAGTATTTAATAACTGACAAAGAATAAAGTGATTCTTTAAACTGCCAAGCTAGTATCAGCATCTACTACCTATTCAATCATCCTTATAATATTCAGTAGGATGGCTTAGATTTTTTGTTTACTGACAAATAGGACCAGCACTTTCAACTGAAACAACTTGGCATCAAAAGTTAAATAAAATACTCAAGGCAAAGCCATCACTCTGAGCAAACGCATGCTTTGGTGAATTAATTGAAAGGTATTTATTCATACATGTGCCCATATATTCTATGGAAAACACTTTTCCAGACAGTGCAATCCATCTACAATATCTGCAGGAGTCATATTAAAACTTGTCAAATGTATGAATGAATGTGCTGTTTCTTCCATTTCACCCACTTTTTGGGAGATCTTTATGATTGGGTTTCACAAGCTGAGGTGTCTTGAGTAAGAGCGTTTTGCTGTTGTTATAATTGACAGCTGTGAGATTTAGGTAGCCTCCTTAAAACATGCTTTAATGAAGACCAGGTGTGTTTTAGGTCTTTGTTAGTAATGCTAGTATTTCAATAGAAAGAGGACATTAAGGCAGAGCGCAGAGGGGCTGTGAAGATGCGAACAAACGTGCAAAGCAGAGTTTGCCAATGGTAATGCTGGACTGCCTGGGTTTACTGACTTTACATGTGTTAAATACGTCAATTAACTGAAATTAAATTAAATACATTCAAGAGCTCATCCTAAAGACAGCAAGTGTATTTTCACTAATTCAACTTTGCTGCTGAAAATAGTCTCATTGTGTATCATATTGGAAAAGCTGAACTTTGATGTATTATATGTTTGTATTTTAGAATCTAAAACTCATATTTGATCATATATTGAACAGCTTCTCAATAAAATACACTAGAGACTGGAAAAGTCCTAGACATGGACAAAGACAGACACACAACAGGACAGTTCTGAGACAATTACCGGAAAGCCAGCTCGTCCAGGAGGACCCTGAAAAAGGGTGAGAGAGATGGGTACAAAAATAAAGAAAGAACCTGTCATCAATCAAACATCCCAACACCCAGCCAAACCATAATAAAACTCTAAATTCATCAGTCTGTTTTATATTACAGGAGATTGGAAATTAGAAAAGAGTCTTAAATATTACATTGTGATTTCTCTGTGGCAAGGCCTGAGTGTGCTATTGCAATGCAAGAGCACTCCACAAACAGTGAAAACATTCCACTCCAACACTGTAAAATTGGCATCTGAAATCTTTTTCAAATAACAGACTGCTTTAAGTTGATATGCACCATTTCCACTACGAAGAATAAAACTGGAAACCAAATAAGAGACTAAACGCTGTGATTTTACTGTGGGTTTTTATATCAACATGAGAGCATAAGTCTGAATAGAGTTCAGATGCACACACATGCAAAAAGCATATCACAGATGGTGTGGTCATGCAGGCAGAGGTTTTTTTATTACCCTGAATTATTAATTCCTGTCCTACCAAAAACCTAATTAACCAAAGTTATTTTAAAAAAGAAAGATATCCATAATACCGTGATTATTCTCCTTCTAAAATGTGGGTTTATAAGATTATACCTCCTTACAGCCAAAACCTTATAGCTGTTATATCACTCAAATGGAAATATTCTTTTCGTGATTGAAAGCCATCATGGGAACTGGTGGTCATAGATCATTCAACCCTGAGAGTGTGTTTGGGTCTTATTCTTGGCTTGCTATTGAGAAAGGGAAGTCATTTATCAAGACTCAGCCAGAGAGGAAACTGTTAGGGAGACAAAAACATCCTTTCTACCGTCTTTTCGATCGGCTCTTTGATCTGCCCATAATCCGTTCAGAAGTAGCAGGTTGAATTCAGCCATAAACTGTAGAATTGACATAAACATGCCTTTTATAGCTTGAAGAAGCCATTTAAAGAGTAAAACCGCAGAGAAGTTTTATCACACTGATGCTTCTCTAAGAGAGCATATTGTTAATTTGGTAGGGTGTAACCAATTTATTTCCCCATTTGCACCTGGTTGCTGTTTTCATGCGCAGAAATGAGAGTGGAACTCTGTGACACAGGCTTTGACATTCAGAATCCCCAAAAGCAGAGGCAGTTTTAAACCCACTTTGGTCTAAAATTATGTTAACACCTGCTGAGTTACCCGCTCTTAGCACAAATACAATGCCAGGACAGTATTTTCTGATTTGGGCTTAAAAACAACTGCTCAGCCACCTCACTTTAATTTAAACAGGCTGTAGATTAGGTTACATTTAGAAGCCCCTAAAGGTACTTTGGTTGTCCCTTTGGAGGAATCCTTAAAAGTCAGACGTTCTACACCCTCTTAAAGGTTCTGAATTGTTTTTTATGTAAAAAAAATACAAATAAATAATTCAGTTGAATTCAGATGAATGTTAATTAATTTTGACGTTATTATGCACAGAACATGAAATAATTAACCTTCCTTTTTTTTTTTTTTTACAGTTGCACTGATCTTTGCCAAGTTACCACCTGTGCCAATAGTCACAGGAATATGAAGAACATATTATGCAATTTTTTATGCCTCGCTTGTCTTTTGCACTTGCACTGTGATCAGGAAAATAGGGGCCCTTATATAAATCTAGTAAGACATATCTCTTTTCAGCCTACAGGCAAGGCTCTGATATTGCAGAGCTGTAGGCCTGTTATTTATGGGTATCATGATGAGTGTATACAAGCTCTGAAAAAAAAAAAGAGTATGAGAAAGAACAGTGGTGTAAGTTGAAAAGCACGTGTGAAGCAAAATGCTTAAGAGACAAAATAACTAGTCTAGGCAGCATGGTGTGCAAATAGCTGTGTACGTTCTAGAAAGCAGTGCGCTTGTGAGAGAAACAGAGAGAGACGGAGATGCGATCAAGTGGAAACAGTGTGTGAGTGGTTAGGATGAAGTGTTTGTGTAAGTGTGTAGGAGTGTATATAGCCTGCTTTGAGGCTTAAAACCAGATGCTGAGTGGGAAAAGGCCACCAGTGGCTTCTGGGCATGTCTTAGACTGGCCAAGAGATGTGTCTGGCAAGGTCAAAGGTCAGCTACCGGAAAAGAGCCCCTCATTTGTGCTACACGGTAGCAGCACACATGTGGCACTCATTACAGCTACAGTGCTTCTGGGGGAATGATTAGGTTCCCCACAGGGGCTGAGGGGTTACTGTACCACCACGTTCAGTGGTAACAGTGAGACCTTAAACATCCAGACATTCATTTCTAGCGAAATATATCAGATTGAAATAAATCCACCTATTTTTTAAGCACAGAATGATGAGATCAATTTTTCTTCAACAGATTTATACCACACACACCTTCATTGCAGCTGCTGGAATATGACTTACGTAATGAGAGTAAAGATTTTCTTGGTCGATCCTTTAATGAGGATAAGCCTGGATAAGCTCTCTCTAACTGCACCATGGTAAGAGTTTGGGATTTTAGAAAATCAGCATCCACAATTTAGCATTTAGCATTCTTGTCACTTTCCTCGCACACTCATGTTTGTATTAAACCCCTTACTGACAAAAAGAATACTTGACAACATATTGATACAAAATTGCTTATTTCTGAAACAAAGAGTGGCATTTTGGGGTCTACGTAAATACAACACCCAAAGGGCTGCCTTGAAATGTGCTATTTAAACGACAAAAGGTTTTGTGATGATGTGCATAAATTTAGGTTTACGTCTGCTTCGAACAGGATACAATTTTCAGTGTGCAGACTTTAATGGCTCTGAGCTGGTGACGCTTAAAAGCTAAGTTCAACTAGTCCTGCCTCACACCCAGCTAAAGGCCATGCCCACGTTAGCTGACCTGTAAAAAATGAGAGACAATTATGTATTTAAATCCATCAATGTGTCTGCTTTCAACAGGAAATGGTTAATTTCTTGAAGTTGTAGAATTGGAATCACATCTGTAAGTATGTTATGCTAACTGACTTGTGTAAATGTTGGTCTAGAACCTCACCTCCCTGCTCAGTATTATCACTCATGCACCATAGTAGTAGATCAGCACGAAGCCGACAAGCTAAGAGCTGAAACCATCCATCACTTAAGAGGAGTTTTTGACTGTTTCCAACCACATCTGAAACAAACACTGCACTTGTCACATCACCACTGATTGCCAATTAATCACTCCTGACGCTGACAGACCTCAAAGCTGATTTTGAGCATATCACTTGCTGATGATTATAAAATTAGCCATATGCATATTCATTATACTACAGTGCTGTTGAATTCTGGAATCTCAAGGTTTTGATTAATTTTCTATTACAGCATATACGTCTCTGACTGTTAATAATAAGACTAATAAATGGATTAAGAAAATGTGCTGATAATTAAAAAAGAAAATGTAGAATCATTGATGTATAATCATGGTGAAGCTTTCTGTAAGTAGACGTTTATTTAACATATATGGAAGGAACCTCGGGTGTCAATAAGTTTTCTACCACGGCAGAGAGCCTTCAGGAAAGAGGACTTCTGGGTTTCTCAGTAACATGACAAGAGAGGCTGGGGAGGGAACAACTGTTTACAGCTGTTATAATGTAAGTGATAACAGGAACTAACTTGTCTCACAGATTAAATGTATAGTCAGATTAATGTCATAATCACATTAAATGTAACTTATGAATGGTTAAAAAGTACAGTGCTCTTCATTATTAAATTCAAAATTGCAACTGTTGGTAATTTGCTGTGGAATAAAAAGAATAACACACTTTGGGATGTGCTGTTATAGTATAATAATTCACTTCACAGTGCTGAAGTGGATTATTATACTATAGTGGATTATAATAACAGCCTGTTGTTGATTATTTTCATGTAACATCACATTTTGAAATTTTTATTCCTTACTTCCCGTATAGTAACTGTAGTTTAATTATTATTTAGAATGTGATCTTGCCTGCTTGTGCTATTAATAATATGCACATGGGTTTCTTTTTTTATCATTGTCTTTCCATAAACTGCACACTTTCCTACACCAAGCTAAAACCCTGGGTGTGAATTCAGTTACATCGTAAAAAGGCCTGGATATTTTATGTTACTCCATGGAAAGATTGGAAGATGGGAGCATTATTGTTTGCCCAAGATACAGTTCAAATATTGTTTTGTTTCAAATGCTAATTTATGATTTTGTGTTTTGAGTAGTTATTTCAGTTATTCCTCTTCCAGTGCCTTAAGGCTGCCCTTTTATTATTATGTCTGTGGTCATTGTTATATCATTAATCACTACCAGGGCTTAGAGGAGGAGCTCGACCTTCAATCTCTAAAATCATGGACGCAGCTGTCCCTAACCACACCTAATATTAGTCCTCTCAGTGCCACCTCTCCTCTCCTCTCCTCTCCTCTCCTCTCCTCTCCTCTCCTCTCCTCATCAAGGTATGCTTGTTGATCTTCTGATCAATAAGAATGCTTGTATTTATCTGCTTGAGTTACTGACTATGTCTATTCATGTTCAGCTTTATTTCGCACTCTTTATAACACTTTATAATATATATAAAGATGAAATATAAACATAAAAGTGGAGGCTAATCAGGACTAAAATACTGTGCTCACACAGTGTGACACACAGATGATACTCAAACTCTTGAAAATAATCTACAGCTTCAGTGTTAGTGCACCATTCATCTTTGGCCTGAGTCAGAGAAGTATAAGAGAATTGTGGTTTTGTAATGGTGGTTAAAAGGTCTGAACGTGTCCTGCTGTTTTATCACACATATAAAGTCCTCACATTTTCTCTCCTTTCATCTGCTTAGCCATTTACTGCCTCATATTTTAGAGATTTATTATGCTACAGAAAGAAAACCCTTTATGGTTTCTACGGTTGTCCCTTTACAGAACCCATACAAGGTCTATGTAGAACCCTACAACAGAGTGTTTCCTTATCAGAAAGTCTTCCAAACATTTTCCGCAAATTATACAAAGCAACCCTTCTAACAGCGTAGAAAGAATCTATGAAATGTAGTTCACATTTTATATCAAAATGTATGTAAAGGTGACAAGGTGACTTGTGATACAACATGCTAGCTCATATTCACACACAGACACACACACACACACACACACATAGCACAGCACAGCACAGCACACAAACAGATACTACACAAAGTTGGGGTCACTTTACCGCAGTCCAGGCAACAAAGACAACAGGTCTATTGTACTTACAGGAGGACCTGCAACAGAGAAAAAGAGAGACTGGTGTTAGTCATATGCAGTAACAAATCAATGTGGACATTAAAAAGGTTCAGCAGATCAGTTTAGTGGTGGTTCAATGGTTAGTTTTTTTGGGATACTGATTAAAAATTGTGAGTTGAAAGCCCAGTCCCACCAAGCTAACACTGTTGGGTGCTTGAGCAAGGCCCTTAACCCTCACCTGCTCAGCTCGATTTTACGTTGCTTTGGATAAAATCATCTGCAAAATCCATCCATGCATCCATCCATCCATCCATTCTCTGTACCACTTATCCTGTACCCAGGATACTGGGTTACAGGGGAGCCTGGAGCCTATCCCAGGGGACTTGGGGCACAAGTTGGGAGACACCCTGGATGGAGTGCCAGCCCATTGCAGGGTATAATCACAGACATATTCCAGACTATTTGGAAATGCCAATCAGCCTACAATGCATGTCTTTGGACTGGGGAGGAAACCAGAGTACCCAGAGGAAACCCCTGCAGCACATAGCACCAGGAGAACATGCAAACTCCAAACACACAAGGTGGAGGCAGGATTCAAACCCCTGACCCTGTAGGTGCGAGGCAACAGTGCTAGCCACTAAGCCACCATGCCTCCTGCACCTGCAAAGTGAATTAGTGTAAATCTAAATGAGTTTAACAATCCTAGACCCTTTACCTCTTGATGTCAGCTAGTACTATATTTGACCTGTATAAACTAATACGTGATGACTCTGAGGATCTAGACAGCATGCCTTGGCCGTGCTCTCTGTCAGTACAGGTGCAATCAGTGCATCCCTGATGACTCTTTTTATCCCTCTCAGTCTAAGACACACAGAGGAAAGTTGTAGGGAAGGTAAACATCTTCTGTACTGAGTCACACTGTCGGCTCTGCGCATAAATAAAGCAGTTTAATTTCAGAGCTGTGTTTATAAAGTAGTAGATCACAGGCCTGATGTCAGTGCCCGTCAAGAGATCCAGCTGGTTTTTCTGGCAGTGTGTTAGTAAGTCTTAAACATTGCTGACAGGAGAGGGGGAGGCGGATGCTCGTGTACCATAGCACACTACTGGGATATAGTTATCACACACTGCACTTAAAGTCAAAACCCTAACTAGTTTATCAGAAAAGTAGTACTTTTGCAGCTGCTTGACTTATCATATTTAATTCTACAGTCAAAACACTCAGTGTGTCTGTTATTGCAAAGAAAGACAGAAAGAAAGACAGAAAGAAAGAAAGAAAGAAAGAAAGAAAGAAAGAAAGAAAGAAAGAAAATCATCACGGAACAGCAGACAATGGTAATATTCAGAGTACGGCATAAAAGTGTTACTAACCCTAAACTGCAGATCTTAATCTAATCTAATCTAATCTAATCTAATCTAATCTAATCTAATCTAATCTAATCTTTAATCTAGTTTCAAGTGATTATATATACTGCATCATGGACTGATAAAAGGCAGTGCTCTGGAATCATCTTATTAAAATGTTCTCTCATGAAAGTAATATTTGCAATTACGCATAAAGCACTGGTATATTCCGGATCTCATTATAGACAAAAGTGAAAATCACTTATGACAAATAAATACCTCATGTCAAATAAAATTATTCAGATCATCTCTTCAAGAACTCATTCAGCCATCAGTCTGGAAAACTGAACAAGCACAAACTAGTCCATCAAACAATTTGTGACAGGTAGCTATTTTTTCTGAAAGTAAATGATTATATCAAGCTGTTTTCCTTCAGGCAGAATGCATAGGAGCAGAATAATAGATTGCTTTCCAGACTGCTTACGTTTAAAATAGCGTGAAAATGGAAGTTGGCGTATGACAGCTTTCCTTTTAAATAGCCCATGGAAGAAAAAGGACACAGACATGGACATGAACCAGCACTCCATAATGGAAATAAATGGAATGAGAAATGTAAAGAAATTGTCTGTAACTTAAAGTCAACTGACCTAAGAGACAAAGATGTACGTCTCCTAGGTCTATGTAGAGAAACATCTCAGGCGAGTGTAACGTACTCCAGTGAAAAAAAAGAAAAATATGCAATAATTAAGGCAGACGTAAGTAATGGCACAGTCACAACAGTGACAAACCTTTCCTATGAGTCTATGAATTATTCTTTCTTTTCCTGTTTTGAGAGCCCTGTGTTTTTCTAGTAATTAGAGGAGATATTCATCAAAACCGCTGCCAAAGTGGCAAGTGGTATTTTTGTAGAAAATGCCAGAATGGAGCACACAAGAAATCCGTGGTCAAACAAGAATAGGCAGCAGTGTATTGAAACCAATTAGAAGTAAGTCATTAGAAGTAATAAGGTACAGTCCCACGTTGCCACACTGACCCTGAGTCACTCCAAAGCAATAAAATATGTAGATATCATGAAAGGACAATATTCTCAAAACCTCCATAAAACCTTATACTTTACAAAGAATAGTTTATTAAGTAAAAAAGATTCAGAACTTGATTTAGTAAAGGTTTGCATGTGTAAAAATGTGCAATCTTGACAAAACCTACAAAAGAAAGCAAAGTAACTTCTTAATAGGATTGCATGGGGAAATTAATATGACTGAAGAGCAGGTATTAAATTTGCATAAGCCTGTTTCCACCATTATGTTACCAGTATTATGTCTGAGTATCTCAAAATAATGAGAAAGCTTCTCTAAAGTATGACTTGATATTTTCATGGTAAAATGGTTTCATATTTGATACATTCCACATGACTGCACCTCCGGTGAACACAGGATAAAGAGAGTATGTGAAAAGATTTTATTCATATTCATATTTTATGAACAGAGCACTTTTTCGACACCTCACACTGCCTTTAATACTGTTATACATGCACAATTACAGACAATGTGACAAGTTTCATTTTCACTCTTTTGGTAGTCTCTTTAAAATGTAGAGGAAGTTTTGAGTTCTGAGCTGTGAGAACACCTAGCACATGCTAAAACTTCGTTTGAATATTGTTTCACATGCAATTTAGCATTCTTTATTTGGGGTTCTATTAAATTACGGCTTTCTAATTTTAGCATTATGGCTTACAACTCCTTTCTTAAATAAACACGGACAGCTTAATTTATGCAATATAATTTTACAGATTAGAAATGTTCTGGCGCAGACCACAGGTCTACGTGCACTTACTAAATTACTCAGAAAGCATTTTCGTACTCCTTAAACCTGACTGGGAATGTATTTAATCAGACCAGGCATCAGAATTATTTACTCCCTGACTGAAGCCATATCTTCACACCCAGCGAGAGCCACAGCACAATGTGGAATGTGCAATAAAAATGTTTGTCAATCTGTCAGCGGAAAACACTTTAATGCTATTGGACAAAAAAAAAAAACAAGCTAAAAACAAAATCACCACAGACACATGATAAACAGGAAGCAAAAAGCAGAGAACCTTCTAAGAATTGGCAGTGGTACCAAAAAAGTGCTGGCATGAGTAGCCATTTTGGTGTAGAGTCAGGCCACTGAGGTCAGAGGAGTGGTGGCTGTGAAAGGTGAAACCCTATATACAAGCATGTGGAAGTGTATACTCAGATTCCTGACACATTCTGGGCTCGCTACCACTTCCTGTTCTGCTGGGTTGCTCTGGGACATCTATAGACAACCTTTATCAAAAGGCACATAAAGCACTGGCTTTAAATACACTGTATGAAGGTGTCTACAGGAATCCTGTTCAAAAGTGTTTCTCTCTTTACTGTGAATTACTGAACATTCAGGTTATTGCATATGCTTCTGTAAACATATCTTAAAAGTGCAATATTAATCAAAGTACAGAACAATTTATTAGTTCTCCTCTCTCCGGTATTGAGCAATTTGCAACCACCTGTTGCCTAATTTTCTCCTTATGCAAAGTCATGTAGAGACCATTTGAAATTGTTACACACAAATACAAGAACCTTCTGCCTTGAATCTGAACATAGTGATAAACAAGAAAAAAAATCTAAAGCCATTTGATGCCTTACATAGGCCATTTTACATGCATGTCTTCACAATCTGCAGTATTTAAAAAAAAAAACATTAAATGGGCATAACCTTTTACCTTCATTATCGTACAATATACTAGGCGGCCCAGACCAAATGGGACACCATCTTGAGAGTGTCTAATTCCCACTCCAGAGATCCTGGAATACTATACCCCAAAATACCCAAGGCCTGCTTCCCACCACTACTCCTCTTATCCTGGGCC
This sequence comes from Pangasius djambal, assembly GCA_022985145.1. Taxonomy (NCBI): domain Eukaryota; kingdom Metazoa; phylum Chordata; class Actinopteri; order Siluriformes; family Pangasiidae; genus Pangasius; species Pangasius djambal. The sequence goes on from CM040977.1 coordinate 17,159,735, forward strand.
AGTCTCTCAGATTCCCCTCTCCTCTGAAAGCCCCTGTAAAGACACCACACCAGCCAAGAACACATGTGTCATCTTTCCGCCTTCTGCATTGTAAGCATAGTACAGGAATGTCACAGCAGTGGGGAAGATAGGAACCTTAATAAAACACTTGGCCTGGGGCTCTGTTGGCATGGAGAATGTGCTGTGATGTTTCTCTAGTTTCAGATTTTAGGTTTTGCGAAACATTGACTTACCCAGAACATTACAACACTGCAAAAAAAGGTATCTTGGCAAGTTAAAATTTCTCAAATTTATCTAACATTTCTAATTATGGGATAAAACAAATATAAGATTATTTGCCTATTTCTAGATTTCTTTTCTAATTTTCAGCTTGAAATGGTCTTGAAATATTGACAGATATCTAGAAATAATCAAAATTATCTGCCCTTAATAACAAGTCAATTTCAATCCTGAAATAAAATAAATGTCTAGCAATAGGCTGAATAATCTTATATTTGTATATTTTATATGGGCAAAAGTATGTGGACACCTGACCATCACACCCATATGTGGGCCTTCCCAAAACTGCTGCCACAAAGATGTAAGCACACAATTGTCTAGAAAAGTGTTTTATCATGACCACCCCACTGTGCTCAAAGCAAGGTCAATAAAGACATGGTTTGCCAAGGTTGATGTGGAAGAACTCAAGTGGCCCAAGCCCTGACCTCAACCCCACTGAACACCTTTGGATGAATTGGAACGCTGACGTCTCACCAGGCCTTTTCACTTGACATCAGTGCCCGAATGAGCACAAATCCCCACAGCCACACTCCAAGATCTAGTGGAAAGCCTTCCCAGAAGAGTGAAGAATGTTATAACAGCAAAGGGATTTTGAAACAGGCACATATGGGTATGATGGTCAAGTTTCCACATATTTTTTTCCATATAGTGTATAATGAGAAATATTCGATAAATGTGTCTATATTCATCTAAGAGTTTTTTAACTGCAGGTTAACTTTCCCAGGCTTGTTGTCAAAGCCACAGGGTTCACAGAATGGCTACAGTATGGCCAGTCTAACCTTACGTTACCTCTTTTACTGTTGAGTTCATTAAATTGGTGCAACATCTTCTGTGGAGTTTGGGTTTACTTATAAAATGAGCCTTCTTTTAGCCAAATATGTATAAAACCTGTGTGAGGGTGTATTGAACGCATTAAAAAAGGAACTTTCATGGCATTTCACATCTTTTATATATAGCCTTGTTAAATATATTTCTCCAAATAAAAATACTTTTATGAGACTCTTCTAGAAAGCTGAGGGGATGCAATGACTTGCTGGAAGAATTGGTACCATTCTCCATGCATCTCTTCTATCCTCATGGAGCTAATAAACTGTAAACAAAAGCCAAATCAGGTTTAGATATTTTGAGAAAAATCTCACGCAGAGAGAAGCCATCAGTCCATCAGCCACACTCCTCCTGTATGCAGGTCGAGTCAGGTGAATCACCACACAAGTCAATTTCACTTACTCTTATGTCCCATCTGTGCTGGCATTATAAAATTAAAATGTGAAAACAGGGAACCACATAAGCCAGCAATGCTATAAAACAACTTCTGTAATCCAGAAAATGGTTCCATTTGGCTATGCAGTTCCAATGATAATTCCATTTGTTATTGGTAGCACTATATTTCTCTGCATCTTTTTTTTTTTTACCTTGTCTCAATTGCAGCTTTTCTCAAAAGGCCAGAAGGTTGAAGTTACATGCACTGATTGCAATCTTTCAGGCTCATTTGTGGCAAGATAGAAGCTGTAATATTTTTCCAAACAGTCCTTAGAGATGAAGAACTGAGCCATTAAGTCTGAGATTAAATAATTATAGCAAGCCTCTAACAGATCACCACAAAGACCCCATTGTGGTGGTGCCAGAAAAGCCACTATAAACCTGACTTTACCATCACTCTCCCAAATTGCTCTCAGGAGGAAAAAGTATACATTAAAAATCTGACCACCTTTTCCAGTCTGGGTGGAAGAAAAGCTTCCTACTCCAATACATTGAGATGATTCCTGAGCTGGAACAACACATAAATCTTCATTTTTTTCTGTTCAAAAATTAAATTGCAGCCCCAAAGAAATTTATCCATAATTGCAGGCCTATGACGTGTCCAGAATCCAGCAATGGAGCCTGCAAAAGAACACCTATGGTTACTCTGTAATCCACTTTTCACATGACTGCACATGCTAATACCACATCACACAGTCCACATGCCCAGTGAATGGATGTTCCAGAGATTCACTGAAACAAGGGAATGATTCTGCTTCAAACTCCAGCCTGCCCTTTGTTGAGTTATGATGTACTATAAAAGTGTGGGTAGACTTCGCTATGGTGCACAGAGATTAATAAGGGCTTGTTCTGACTTCACTTCCTTCAATGGACTGACTGAACTGAAATGCAACAACTCTGGTTGACATGGTAAGCTCTTGCATGCTCTCCACTTTAATTGGGTCCTGCTTAGTGAATCAACAACACAAAAGAAATAGCCAGGAAGTGAACAGAGATTTTGAGTTCGTTATCAGAAAAACAGGGCACTTTAAAGTGACAGGAATAGCAACAGGGCCACAGGGAGAAATACTGTCACACTTTTTATCTACACACAACAGGAAAATCCTTAGTTACAAGCCCTGAGCTCAGCTTATCAATCACAAATAAAATGCAGATTTAAAAGAGCAGGGTTGCATTAACACCTACCAGATCCTACACATGTTTAAGACATTATACTTTAGCAGCTACTCTGCCAGGGGCTTGAAGAGAAAAGGCTGCAGGTACAGAATAGAAGAAACATATACACAGTTGATGTATATAGAATGCAGCACAGTGAAAGTCAAAACCTTCTCCACCAAGCTAACCTAAAGAACTTTATGTGGTCTCACCCTGGTGTTTGCATTGCTTCAAATACCTGATGTAACTGAGATAGCTTCAAACAACATTTATGGTGTAAAACTATCCAGTGTTAATTTGGATCTCAGCCCAAGAACCTGGATGACTGAAAGGTGTCAGAAAGAAAAAGAAACAGTAGATTGAGAGGGTACGGACAGTATAGATTGTGATGCAGTATTATGCCAGTTCTTATTTGATGCTCACTGCTTAAACAATGTGGAAACAAATATGACTTTATCCCATAACTGAGAATGGTGAGGTTACATCAGATGCCATCGTGTTCCATCCAAGAGGGTCAAGGTCCAGCACAATTTAGTGATTTCCCTGCTTTAACACAGCTACAAAGCCCAGTGAATAAGGTGTCTTTAAACTCTTTAAATACCGAATGAAATTATTGATTTTTTTTGGCTTAGGAGCAGCCTGGGACAAGAAGGAGCCATGTTTTTCCTACTTACACATACACACACACACACACACAACCATTTCTTGAATAACAAGCATGTTGCTTATGGAAGACAAATGGTTGCCTGGATAAGGTTAAAACAACATCTAAACTGCAGCAGGACAGAAAGGTTTTACACTTACAAATCTGTGGTGTTTTATGGTTCTGCTACAGAAATCCTAATTGCCATGTCCATATTTGAAAGGCCATCTTTAACCCTTGGGAACCTTTATTTATGTTGGGAGGGTGATAAGAGACAAGACCAGTGCTCTTGTTTTGAAACAGATTTCTCTTTGTACTCCAGGGGGAAAAATCCCCCCTAAAAGTAAAGAAAGCACACAATACAGTCCATCAGCAAAAGGAAAAAAAACACTCACGTTATGAGAGACTGCTGACAAATGTTGCAATTTACAAGAAGAATATGTTCCTGAAACACCAATTAGTCTTCCTTATAATCCAGCCTTGTTATAGCCTAAATGTTCACATGATGAAATTCATACATGGGCAGGTATCAAGTACTTTTTTCCCCTAAAACAGGATCAAGTCAGATAAATCTGTTCCTGAGTTTTGTCAGATCAGTTAAATGAAAGACTACAGATGTAGGGACATCAGAGGACCACCATGCTGAGGGCTTAGCCACCTACAATTTGCATTCAAATTCTGTGGCCCAGGGCATAAAAAAAGTGATATGGTGCTTAGGGAGCATATCTCTACTACTCTTAGGTTACTGAGAGAAAAGGGCGGCACACTGCCATGACAAGAGTTATTAAAACAGAAGCTTGATGAGCAGACTTCAGTGGCATTGCTGAAATAAACACTGAGCACCTTGATGCTTTTACCATGTGTGTTCCAGAGCGGGCATATGGCCAAGAGCACTCTACACATCACTGCTGGTGTTAAAAGTGCCTATCAAATGAGTGTTGCCTGCCGGCTGATTGCAAAACCAGAGCTGTTGGAATAAACGTTACACAGGCACTAAAGTGTTAAAAGAGCTGCACAGTCTCAGTCCTGCTGGGGAGCAGGAGTGCAGTCAAATGGAGAGTCACTGGGCAGAATGACCCATGTAATGTATTTATGATTGCAAGTATTTCTATAATGAATAAAAACAGAGCTCAGCCAGGAAACACACCACCAGTACAGTGAATAAAAGTACAGTGAGTATAGCTTACTCCATCCATGAGTATCCTTCTCTCCTGTGAGGGAGGGCACACCCCTTGTCATGTGAAGTGACACTTGGATCAGAGCCTGAGCCAAGGTGTTCCTTCAGCTCTGAGAAGAGAAAGATGAGCCTGCGTCTACATGAATCTCATATGGTGCTTCTTTTGACACGTGAAATTCTGCGACATTCAGGTGTCAGAAGGGTGTTAAAATAATGCAAGTCACTCTTTCGGTTAAGCCGCTTTCATTTCTACACCCTTTCTTGTGTAAACTACACTAATTTTCTTTCCTTTCATGATTGTTAATGTTTAAGCTACATTCAGTATCTTCATCAATGAACAATGGTCAAGCAGGCAGGTGCTAACTGTTTGAAAACTGAGCTAACTGTTGCTTAGTGTTGGCAGTAAAGCAGAGCATTTTTTCCTGGCGAGAACTGTAGTAAATATCTGACTACCGAATCAAAAGTGTTTTCTTTTAATCTAATGTGAACCAAGAGTTCCACTTGCATTTTTACTGATTAAATCCTTTTGCTCCTAATATATTGGAATGCATATCGAAAAGGATTTTGTTTTACCTTTAAGAGATTTGAAACAGTTCATAATGCATTTAAATCTTCTGTTCGAGGCCACGGGCCATTGCTTAGTCACCCATTACAAAAAAAGGGGTCTGCACTCGATCAGGCACTTCAAGCCCCTCTAACAGGGTAGCAAAAAAACCCAGACTTGTTGAAGGATGATACATCCACACAAAAGGCAAACAGGACTAAAAAAGAGAAAATCACATGAAAGTATCAAGTTTCCTTCAGATGAGAGAAACAGACTCGACCTCGAACACTGAGTTCGATCCAGAAACGTTAAGGTATGAAGGACACATGCACATTCCTTCATTTCCCAAACACAAAGCCATCGAGTGTTCTTCCACAGCCTCTGCTGTACAATCTGTCTGAGAAAACTCAAGCTACAACAAAAATAATCAAACTCAAACCAAGCACAATCTGCTCGTAAACTGTTGCTGCTATGTCCAGTGACCCTGTATAGCTTAGTCTGAGACTGTTGCTGTGGTATACCAAGAACATTTTCAACACGCTTCTCAATTACAGCTCAAAATAATCCCTAGTGACACAAACGCTAGTGTCCTAGACCTGGAGTTTCACACTGCGGTTGTGTTACACAGACAGAGTAAAAAATCAGCCATTTTCAGTACGGTAATCATAATAATAATAAACAATCTGACAGTCGGCTCATATTAACTACTGGAATATCAGCATGATTTGTTATCAAATCACATGATTAAACTACAAGATAGCCTAAGGTCAATAACTCAGGAATTTGTGAGTTCCAAGTCTGGTCTGAATGTAAAATAAAAGGAAACAGCATCACATTAATGTGATTCACAATACCGGGTGGATGTCATGCAGAGGAAGCATTTGAGAAATGTGTTTTGGAGAGAATAAACTCTGTTCATTTCCTACATTCAGGAAGCATCAATACTGATCACAACAACTTTAAAAAATCCCAGAATACACACAAACCAAAATCCTCCCAATCCCAAAAGTTCGCTCTGTCTTTTCACTTCTGTGTTATTTACTACTGTGTTTCCTCTATTACTCTGAGTGATGTAGGATGAGAAGTATGCCTGTGTTCTTTAAGCTGCTTTAGTTCACTATGAATTCAAACAGAGTCCAACTTCTCCTCATCACCTTACACCACTGCATGCCAGCCTAGGCCCTGGAATCCAAACACTCTGTCTCCCCTGAAGCATAAACTACACTGACCTGTAGAGAGCCACTCCAGTCTCCTTACTCCAGTAAGCCCACAGTGAGTCTGGACTTAAATCTTAGTCAGTGCAATAAAGACATGCACAAATGCTCTATGGGAATCAACCAAATTCATAGCTTCCCTATATGAGCAGTATTACATCACTGCTATTAAAATGCAAATAAGATAAACAGACCAAGATAAGTATTCTTTGTATACATCCACAGTCCATCATGCTTGCACTGTAGTATAGTCACACACTTAAAAACGAACACGGAGCAGGCCTGTTACTTGGCTTGAATGTTTTTGACCAGACCATATAGCCTTTCTCTCATTCAGCAGCAGAATCCTGGAATGCTGTGCACAAGAAATAAACGCTTGCCCCCAAGGCATTTCAACATTGGAGGAAGTCAGCAAGCTCATTGTGGAAAACAAATGACCTGCTTTGTCACTCATCCAAAAGTCTGTGTCCTTGAGCTGCTTCAAGCCTGAGAAGCAGACATCAGGGCCCCACAATCGCAACCTCAATTACCTCTGTTAAATGCAAATTTTTAGTACAGAAAAGTGATTTCTAATTGGATGGTATTCCAGAATCAACATTTCTAATGGGAAAATGTGCTTTCACGAGATTTGGCTTTACCACAGCCTGTTTCATCCAAATAATAAAACAAAATCTATAGTGAGAAATAAATGTCATATAAATAATCCATATACTGGATCTGAAATTCAAAATAAGATGGATCTATAAGCTCTTCAACATACCAATGTGTGTGTGTCAAACCACTTTGGCTCACCAACTAGTCTGTTGTGCTCACAACAATGTGAGCTCCTGCGCAAGTCATCCTCTGTTCTACAGCTCTGATCCTCTGATCAGCCAAGCAGAACTTCGAACCAAACACCAGCACTGTGAACTGGCTCTCCTACAGCGTCTACCACTCACACTCACACACACACACACAATACATTTGAGATGAAGGACGCCATCCTGATCTAATCATGCATACAGCCCTCCAGCGTCACTCTGTGGTGTCCTTCCCAATCCATCCTCAAGGCCTCACACGTCAGGAAATCCCTCTTAACACACGTCACTAATCACAAAAAAACAGGCTGAAGCTGAAGCGTCAACCGTGAAGGCAAATAACCCGAGTCGAACAAAGAGAGCAATGTTTAGGCCACCAGACAAGGTCATAAAGGTGGCTTGCCCTGAGGTGATCTCATGCTTTAATCCCAAAAATTCAGGCTGAATGGGTACAACAAAATAAGGTGATGTATTCAGTGAACAGCAAATCAGACAGCTATTGTTGACCTTACTGTGTGAATGAGCATGTTTCTGTCTGTGAGAGTTTGTAGGACATGAGTGAGTTTGTATGACAAATTTCTGCAGGTCTTTAGTACGGAAGTAGGAAAGTGGGTGTGTGTATTTCATGTCTCTCGAGTCCCTTCCAGTTTAGTTTACATTTACATTTATGGCATTTGGCAGACGCCCTTATCCAGAGCGACTTACAACAGTGCTTTGAAGTCTATCAAAAATACATTCTGAGTTCTGTATACTTTCATGAATCACAATATTTCAACAGTCCACAAATTACCAAGGATGCCAAAGAATAGAGGTGATTGCCGTGGCTAGCTTTGCCTCAATCATGCACGCATAGTGAAACTCTAATGAATAATAAAAATTCATAAAGAAAAATAAAAAGATAATAAAAAGAGAAGTCTATAAAATATCACTATGGGTAAAGTTAGTATTTTGGCATTTTCACTCTGCCATTATTTAGGTGCCATACTCATTCTTCAAAGCATTCCAGCTTAAAAATATCCCAATCAAAGAATTCATCTAATAAAGCTGTGATTTATGTGATTTGTTACCATGGAATAGAGGACTAGATGATATTGTTGTATATTTCTAAATCTCAGGATTAAGATAAGATCATTAAGATCAGGTTCTTTATACATAGTGAGCTGATGCTGATAGATGGCAAATACAGAAATGGAAATCTCTAAATGACAAAAGAGAGGCGCACACACACACACACACACGCACACACACACACCGCGTATGTTGCATTATCATGGTGCTCTTTGATAAGCTAAGAGTAAATCTCTCCCTCTACCTCTAGTTCCCCAGCCAAGTCTTAACTGCTTAATGGCTAAGCCCAAATGCTGCTCTGAAGCTACAGTAAAATATGATATCAGATTTGGAGGTTGCCCTCCAGTCTGCCTTTATCTGAAAGTTAAAATGAGAGGCCCCTGTGCGTCTGACAGAAGGGCATGGCCAGGCCAAGCATAGAATTGCAGCCTTCAGCAATTCCAAACGCAGATCAGAAGCAAGCATACACAGATATGGACAGTCAATTCGTGGAAAAGAAAGTGAGAGTCTGTTTGAGGTGTGCTCTTATGTCCTATAAACTACACTGAAAGGAGCACATATGTAAACATTTTCCATTCCTTAGTTGTTTTTTCCACCTCACTAGATCAGAGAAGCACAGTCTGTTAAAGTAAGTGTCTTGGAGACATAAGGTCTCAATTAGGTCATCCCTATCACCATGGTGGATGGTGTGTATTTGACTTGTCCAATCAATGTTTTGCTCTGCGTTCGAGAACAAGGCTCTGACGCTGTCCCACGCTTGTACACATACTCATTGACACACACCGTGAACATACCTCACCCTCTCCTCCCAGAGGAGGGCCTCTCAGTGAGGGGCAAAGTATCCCCTCAGCACTGTAAATAACCTTGTTTATCTAGAGGACTTCAAACGCATGCTTTGTGGTGAGATGAGCAAACCAACTGGGGCTAGGTTAATGATGAGGAGAGAGGGGAAGCTGGCCATGTTTACATCTCCAAGCTCAATTGCTTTTCTTTGTTTGGTAATTCCTGTCACCTCCTTCTCCAGCAATGTTCACAAATATACATAATCACACACGCTACACACATGCAAAAGTAATTTCCCAGAGCTTGCATCACGAAAAAGTCTCACAAGGTGACATAGAACTGTAGTTGGCCTCTGACTTCATGTAGAGGATATGCATATACAGATTAATTCAATTATATTTACGTAGCACTTTTAACATTGGACATTGTCACAAAGCAAATTTACAGAAATCAATAAGTACTTGCTATTGCATTAAATCAGAATTGCCCCCATCATGTTCTTTGCAATGCTCAGCAACACTTTCACGTTCGACACTCAACTTACATACATAATAAGCTAATCTTTACTTGTAATGTAAGGGTTTTGTGTCAAATTAAACTTACAGCCTTCAAACAGTATTTTTCATTCATATATATTATGAATATCCTGTTGCACAAGAGGTGACATTACAAATCAATGGATGTGGTAGAATCTACATTTCAAACACACGGGTTTGTTTATCATCAGCATCTTTTCTCTATTTACGCCGATGATTTGCTCATAAATGACACATCCCCAGCTGTACCATCTGATGAAAAATTCTGTTCTCAGCACAAATAGCCAACAAGTCCTTTTCTGAATCGGTCCACATTCCAAATATTTCTTGCAATAATGTTTTCTGTAATAATATTTTCTGTTATCATATTTCCTTGAGTTTTGGTTGTTTCTCCTGTTGCTGCTTCACTGTGCTAATATTTCAAATAGAGCATGAGCACTCCTAATAATTTCTGACAATGGTCTAAGTCTGGTAGATTGCTGCAGCCTGGAATTTTATCTATTACTTGCATTCAACCTCTTCTTGAATAACTGCTGTTAAATTCCTGTGTAAAAAAAAAAAGGAGGGGGGGGGGCTGCTACACCAGACACAACCATAGCGCTGCACTATTTTGTAGCATTCAAGGGCTTTTACATATAAAATAAGTCCTGTGATAGATATTAAATATAGAGCAACATTAAATACAGACATATTTAACAAATAGAAATGAATTAGTTGATATTACTAGGAAGGCTGTAGTTTTTTCACACATTCTGTATTTGGTATAAAGGCTCTGTTCTGCTTAGCTGGCAAAATAGGAGGTGAGTTTAGTAGACAGGATACTGTGTTGACAGCAGTCGAGACCTCTCTGCAACACTAGCCTGTGGGCCTCATCTCTGTCTGGATTCTGGTATTTATGAATTGATAATTGGCAATCAAAGCTCTCTGCTATTAAACATGGTATATTACATTGGGTACAGAAACAGAGATAGACCTTTGCCTTAGACAAGTGTACTGATAAACATGTAAGCCCCGCTTTTTTGGTAGACCTATATGAAAATGACCAGCTTGTCTTGAGTAATGCCATCTTGTGTTTCTGATGACGTAACAGGACTTTCAGGTAAATGAGTTGTGGTAAGTTCATTATCAGAGTCCTTCTCATGGCAACTGAACCAAACAATGGAACTGGCTCTGAGTATGAAAAGAAACCCTACTAAGTTAAACGTGACTCTTTTTCTGTCCCTAATCGTTTATCTTCCTCGTGTTTTTTTCCACGCTCTCTCCCTCTCTTTCATAAGGAAGTCAACCTGAGGTCCCCAGTTTATTGGCGACAGTAGGAATGGAAGCTAGGTCTAGCTCCATGGTCTCTGTTAAACGCATAGAACTCCTTGCCTCTGAGACTTTCCTCTCTAAAAGCTTTGCAAGACAAAGGTAGAAATGCAAGACTCTATGTGGGAGTTTTTTGCATTCTCTGATGAATAAAGAATTTAAAGTACTTTAGAACACAAAAGTAAAAAATGACAGCAATGCTTGGTGTGATAGTAAGTGATTCAACTGTTCCTTTAAAAGATGAAAAAAGTGGAACCACATAAAACACACACACACACACACACAAAAAGAGGAGCACAGGTTTTTAGATTAAGAAACAGAACAGCAGTCATGGGTGCTACTGCTCAGCTGCTAATCTAAAATCAGCAAGCAGAACTTTTAACTTGTTGAGCAAATGTCACTGGTTTGGTGATCAGTAATTCCTAACTAATTAACCTCCTCAAAAATGGCATTGACAATAAATCTGCGACAAAATCCGCCTATTCTCTGCCAGTGTAGTACTTTACGTGACAGATTTCTATCGACACATGCTATTGTGGACAAATTCTTTGACATAATCATTGGTTTACTTTCTCATGCTCTCAACACTAACATGTTGATTCACTGAACATAAACTGAGTTACTGCATTAATCAAGGCCAACAATTACAACCATTTGATTTACTGAAAATACTTAAAGCCCTGAGAGGCACAGCCCAGACTCTTGTCTTGGAAATATTGAAGAACAAAATCTGGCTGGCTAGGAGTGAGTGATCTGACTTATGAACAAATCATTCTTTTGAAATGATTCTTCAAATTAATCTGTTGTGAACCAGTTCACAAATTCACCCAGATCATAATTTATGTAGCCTCTACAGAATTGGAGCATTATTGATTTAAGAGGTATAGGACAACTCTAACAATCTTATATTTCTTATCTTATAAATCTTATATTTGAATCTAATAAAATTTAACACGTTTAAACATGTTGTCACATTTCTGTGTACATAAACTATAAATGTAATAATTAAACTATACATTTAATTAAGGTCAGGTTTACATATATAATGCACTTCATACATTCTTTAAAAAATCTTTCTTTTAAGGTTCTTTGGATAGTTATGGGTAAATTTATGAGGGTTCTAGTTGGAACCCTCTCTAACAGGGAAACATAGAACCTTTAAGGATTCCCCCAGAGGCACAAACCAAAGAACCTTTAATGGTATATATATTTTTATGGTATTCTATATTTGATCTTTGTTCCATAAGACTGCAGGGTTTAAGTGTATTTTAAAAATAATTTTATAATAGTCTGTAAAATTCCTTGAATCTACTGAGAAACATGTTTATGCAGTCACAAACTGGTCATATTACAGACCCCAAAATAGAAATCTGGTCAATTTTATTGCCTACTGCTACCTATAAATCTGATATGCCCGTAAGGCACGCTGATAAAAACATGAAAGCCCTCTAATAAAACACTGGCTTTGTATCATAAACAGAGGTCCTGTTGACCTTTATTTATCCATATCCCCCTTATTATAGCTTAAGGGAAGAGGTGTTGCTTCAAATAAAAGAGAATTTGGAGCAGAAACACACTAGAGAAAGTAGAGAAGAAGGAGATGATGAGGGAAACCATTAAAACAGCAACAAGAAAGAGATAAGAATCTGGAGACATGCAAGGTAATGGTCTCTTAAGGTAATGCTAATGAAAGAGCAAGGGGGGTAAAAGGTGACAGGCCTGAGACACAACAAGGCAAAACAGAAGAAAAGTTTTACATCTCTATGCACTTCATATGGGGAGGAGGGGTTACAAGGAGGAAGATAATGGGAACCCTGTTGTGTTGACTAAACAGCAAACCATCACAGAACAGATTATTTGTAAGTTATGAAAGCAAGAAAATAAAAAATAGTTTGTTTTAACTATGAGCTAACCTTTATAGAACAAACCCTTCTTTAAGATGCAGACGTCTCTGACAGAAGCCTACTTCATCCTCACTAAGTGATTGTAGGTAATTCTAGAGATGAGGGGTGAGAGGTTAAGAGTCAGAGTACGCCCTGAGGATCTTCTTTAGCCTGTAATATAACACCCCGTCGTCTTCACTAACGCAATGACCTCAGTGGCAATAGACTTTGGTGTTTGTAATGCATTCGTAATGCATTTGTTAACCTCTCTGTCTATAAAAGGACTAAGCAATGTGCACAGAAATAGCACTTTTATAATCTTGTGTTAAAACATTTATTAAAATAAACTGAAGAAATTAGGGCGTCTAAGACTTTTACACAGTACCGTAGGTCATGCAGAAGTCCCTGACCTCTACTGACACCACCTTGCTTTACATAGATCATGCGTCATTATAGATTTGGACTAAAAAATATTTTAAAATATTTCAAATATTGTTGAACACCATCACAGTCAGATTAAATTAATATGTCTTAAATAATACCCTCAGGTGATGCCATATTTTCATGGGTTATTAATAGCATGAGCATAACATTACACCTGAGCATTTATGTTTCATAGGAAAAGGAAATTAAACCAAAGAGGAAATGGCAAAAGCCAATTCACAAAATCAAAGCCTGATGTGGACATAAAAGATGAAGGTAAGTCATCTAGGTAAGGCATTCTCATGCACAGACATCTGGTTTAGTCTTTATTCACATAAGGATAGCATTGATGGCAAGGTTTTAGCCAGGAATCTGATTCCTTCATTACTTTTACCCTTACCTTCAGGTCTTTCTATTTCAAGCAGAGAGGTTCTCCTTTTATGCCATGATTTTACCATGTATTCTTGCCCTGTCCATGTAGGTTTCAAGGTCCAGAATCACCTGTGAGCCATTGAGAAAATCAAGACCCTGAAGAATAATTATCTTAAAATTTAACAGCGCTCGCTGCTGTTGATTCACAATGATTGAGAAACTCTGTCTAGGCTCACAACAATCATTTCATCTGAAAATGGCAGTTTATGAAGTGGTCACAATGATGGTCACGGTGGTGAAATTCATGTTTTTTTTGGAATGACTATATGGTTGGAAAGATTCTATCACTTCCTTTCAATATAAAATTTCATCCGAGGCCGTTCGTTACCAGAAATTAGTGGCTGATGCAAAGCAGATGGGCTTCTGTTCCAGCACAGTTTCACAGAGAGATGTACAAATTCGTGCCTTTAATGGTGCTTAATAACATACAGACTTTAACAGACCTCTTTTACACTGCATAAAGAGCCCCTGGAAATGTCAGGGCAATTTTGCAATGCTTTAAAGGTTGTGGTTCACCTATGAAGGGGGACCTGTTTCTTATTGAGGGACCGGCAACATCCTTTACCCGTAGAACCTTTGAGCCCATAATTAGACTTGGACTCCAAAAGGTGATGCATGACCTTCTGAAATGAGCTACTACAATTCCAACTACCGGGGCTGCTGTGCCCAGTGACAGAAATACTCCAGAGGGAGATTTTTTCCCAACTTTCAGATTCAATATAAAGTGTTGTTTTTGGCAGTCAGCCTAGAGCTGTTAACATAAGAATGGGCTCCCTCAGAGCAGCGGACAGCAGCGTGTGCTCTGATGCCCACAGGAAGTCTGCTGCAGGCAAGGGGCCTGTTCAGACCATGCCAACACACACTGCTTTGCAGGAAGCTGAAACCAGGGCCTACACACAATATCAGTAAGAGGGTTTTAAAGATGTAATTATGGATAAAAGCTTATAACCTCACCGGTTTTGCACTGCTTAGTGGGACAGTTTGCTGTGGTGGTCAATTGTGTTACATCTTTCAATTTCTACTTCATTTCAGAAGCATGCAATTCAATTATGCTGGAACAAATACATAGATGTAGGTAAAAAAAAAATAAAAAATTTGCTTAAGTTTGGTTGCCCGATGGGTTCTAGCTGATTTGCAAACTGTAAACTAATGGGATGGTCTACAGCATATGCTAAAATGCTAGACTGTTTTTTTAAACGTCTGTTAAACATTCAACTATATGTCAGCAATATATCTAATTTAAAGAGGGACTCTAACACACATGACAGGATTGCACTATCCACATTGCAATTGGATAAACAATTTAAAACCATTTGATGCATCCTTTACTCTAGTGAATAACTGAAACTTCAATCATGGGGAAAATAACCACGTATCTGCTACTGGCATTTCATTTCCACCAGAGAGTTATTGTATTGCTTGGACTTCTCACCGTTTTAATGGCATCTGTAGGAAGGCTTTAAACTGTATCTGTAACTGCTTACTTACCTACCATTTACACTACATGGCCAAAAGTTTGTGAACACCTGACCATCACATCCATATGTACTTGTTGAACATCTCATCATAGACTTTGTCCCCCCACCCCTTTTTTTATATTAACCTCCCCTCTTCTGGGAAGGCTTTCCATTAGATTTTGGAGGGTGGCAGTAGGGATTTGGCCATCCAACCACAAGAGCATGCCTGGGGTGCAATCTGTGTTTCAGTGCATCCCAAAGGTGCTCAGTGGGGATGAGGTCAGGGCTCTGAAGGTGCTGGCCACTTCAGTTCTTCCACTCCAACCTTGGCACACCATGGACCTCTTCATGGACCTCACTTTGTGCACAGCGGCACTGTCATTCTGGAACAGGTTTGGGCCCCTTAGTTCCAGTGAAGGGAACTATATAACTTCCAACTTCAGGTGTCAACAAAGTTTTGGCTATATAGCATATCTTAGCATTTATTCTCTATATCTGGCTTTGTTATTAATACATTACACACCACCAAAGAATAATAAATAATAAAGCACATTTCATGCTTTTGTCATTGATAATTTATCTGCTTGTGGCAGCAAACACTTAAGCTTTACAATAAAAAACAACACAGAAAAAGTATTTGCACACCGATTTATCATCCATCCATGGCATGTTCTTCCAAAACACTGTATACATTTCCATGAATTAACCTCTAAATCCATCACGCAAAATCGTGGAAATCATTTTCCAGCATTTAGCATGCCATTGTGTTTATTTATCCAGAAATTAAACTGCACTGTTCCAGATACTCTTGTTTGCAAATTTCTTCTGCTAAAAGCTGTCCAAGAGTAATTTTCACAGCAGGCTCAGTGGCGCTGGGCTAATAACCCTGTCCACACATTCACTATCATGCATTTATTTGTAAAAGCATAACTAGTCACACATTTGGCCACACACAGAAAACCGTCCATGCATTTCCTCTCATTATTATTCAAGAAACATGCCTGGAATGAAATAAGATGAAACCAGACCCAGGTATTCAAAACCTAATGCCTGGGACAACATGATTTAGATTCTGGCCAGAATTAACAGTTCAGAGGGCCTTTCACAAGCACCAAATTCACGTGGAGTGCTGATATGCTGTGTAACCACTTTTAAAATACACAAAATGAAATGTATTTGGTCAAATAAACATAGTTCTACGTTCAAGCCCTATCCTCCTCAGTCTCATATGGAATATATTATGTACATAAGTGCATGCCAAATCCTGCAAAACTGTTTGTTATGAAATGAGCATTAAGTGGTGGCTGGCAAATTCCTCTCAATAAAATAATAAGAAGTTTAAGATGTCATTGTTTTTAGGAGCATGGGCAAGAAAGGGGGATTTCAGAAGCAGATCCTCGGTCAATATTCAATGAGAAAAGCAGATGGTTAACCACATAGTGTTCTCCTTCATTTCCAACTCACGCGCACGTTCCCTGTCTGTCTTTCTCTTCCTCTCACATTGTCAGTGCTCTCTAGCCACCCGCTTTTTTTGTCTACTACAGACTTTCCTGTGACTACGCTCTTTCCTCATACATTCTCTATCGCTCTCGGGAGACTGTGTGTCTGCTGGGCACAGTTAGCGGACAACACCTCTCCTCCCAGTAAAAGTGTTCTCTGGCAGCTGAGCTGTAAACTAATCACACGCCAGGAAAGGAGATCTGCCACTGCCTCTTCCTGTCAGCAGACATGACAAGTTGAACTTGGGGGCGCTTAAATGGCCAGAGCCACTGACCTCTATGCCTGACCTCAGGATGGAGTTTAAAGCTGCCTCTCATTTACAAGGGTGAAGCGGCCTTGCCTCTTCAGGGTATCTGAGGGGTATTTTTAAATTTGGATTAAATGGCTTTACTGGACTGGCTTAATTTGGATATGCGTCCCATGTGCTCTCGCAGGTGCTCTCTCATTCTTTCCCACCCTCTCTTTCTCCTTTCTGAATCTCTATCTCTCTAACTTGCTCACACACACAGTCATTCTTTGATCCAGTACAGTCTACATTGGTCTGTCATCAGACAGAGCACTGGGCGTTCTCTGAGTGCCCGTCATGCCAGGTGCTTGACGTCCACCATTGACCTGTGAAAGTCCTGACACAAGAGGGCACTCTAATGAGACAGTATGGAACCTCTGCAACCAAACAGTCTAAATGTCTTCACGCAACGCTGCTCAACATTCATGACTGTCTTGTCCTCACTGCTAATGCCATTAATCAGGGTATATGATGGTTTGGCAGGTCTGACCACCTGTAATTTAGACTTCAATACAAAAGGTTGGTGGTTCTTAAAAATGACAACTGTTCAATAATTCTAACAGGAAACAC
>CM040977.1:17180498-17226561 GCA_022985145.1 Pangasius djambal
TGCTAACAATGTGTTGTGTTGTGTTGTGTGCTTTGCTGTTGCTATTGCTGGTGTGTAGAAGCTGCTATGACAAATATGCCATGCTTAGAGACCCTGCAGTCCAGCTCTGGTTTCACGCACACTAGACATGGCCTCCCCTCGGACCCTGGCCGCATAAACTGTCAAAGCTCACTTCCGGCAGCTGGAAGGGTGCGGCTTTAGAGGCTTTTATCCACTGGCCTTTCCTGCTATGCTCACTCTCTTTTCTCCTCATGGCTAATCCACTGCAGATGACCTCTGCAGACATGAGACTCTGCCCTATTCTTTCCATGAGCCAAACAGCAAACACAATCCACTGGATCTCCAGATGAGTCAAATTAGTGAGTGTGACATACACATTTAAAGATAGACTCTTTAACAAACCAATGCCTGCCTGTAGTCCAATTTCATTCACAAAGCAGCTAAGTACTTTGCGAAGTTCTTTGATGAGGCGGAAATGAGAGTTATGGGAGTATGAAGATGATGGCACAGCGGCCTCTTTCTTCTCCTTTTCCTGAAGCAATGTCCAAGAAAATGCCACTCGGCTCTTCAGCAAACAATATTTCGATTCAAGAGAACTCCTGAGGCTGAGACCTGGACTCAATCTAACAGGCATGAAAGCTTTCCTGTTCTCTCACATGGCCATTGGCTTATGTCCCATGGGAAAATCCCTTACTAACCAAAGAATACCCAGTACTGTGTTATGATATTTGTTCTCACCTTGGTTATCGATCCTTGCTTTGATCCAAACACATTACTAACACTAGCCAACACTAAATTATGGGCAACAAACACACCCAGCCACACATTAATCTTTCCACATCAGTAAATCATTGTTTTCATGTACAGCACACATGCATGTCTTTTTTAGTACACTTCTCGTGCAACAGTCATCCAATCACATACTGTGTCATTATGACACACTTAGCAACACTACCTAAGTCACAATCACACTGATGCCAATTGCTAAATAATAATGTTTAGACATACTTGTCTGCTTGACTAAGCTCACAGTACAGTTGCGGAACAGGGGTCTGTTCCAGAAAGCAGGATTAGACTAATAGCATTACAGTTACATTAACATTCACAAAAAATTTTCATTCAAATTAAAAGGATTACACAGATTCAAGATCAGTTACATGGGCAACTTGTGCTCTGAAGCTAACCTGGAAAGTGGCAGGTTTAGCAGTGTTAAATTGACCATGTCTGTAGGATTTAAGTTGAGAATCAGTATATCTTTAATAAGCGCCATAAATGTCCTGCAATTTAATTGAATATCTTATACAGAAGATCAACTGATGGTAACTTTTTTTTTACCCCTTTAAAGGGTTAAAAACTCTCTGAATTAAAGCAAGCCTTCTTCCTGGAATAAATCCCAGGAAAGTGAGGTCTGAGTGGCATTTTCTTGGCTATTACTTCAGGAAAAGGAGAAGAAGAAAGTGACTACTGTCCCCATATCTCTAAACACCACAGTGTCATAATCAGCAACACTAAATACTCTTTCTTAGGGCAGCTTTCGTGAGCCCCTTTTCATAAATGGTGCTTAATCTGCTCTTCGAAGGTGAAAGGTTAAGGTTGGGAACCACTACCATTTTGGGGACGTATGATTTTTCCAGCTGGCTAGAGAATGACAGCACAGCCTATAATGTGTGGCCTAAGCTATAACATCTAAGCTGTAATATAGTATCTCATGATGTTTCTGTGGCTTAAAAAAGAAGGATAGATAGAATACAGAACATTTTAATCTTGAGCACTGACTTTCAGAAATTTGCCAGTTACTTTTTGATCAGTCAGTTGATAATGTTTGTAAAAGCATAACTAGTCACATGAAAGAACACATGAAAACAGTCTGTTCAAATTCCGAAAAATGACACACCGTTTTTCTTCACTGCAAGCCATAATTAAATCGCGTTTTTCAGGGATCAGCTGTTAAGGGCTTTTTAAGTTCACCGTGAACACACTTGACTTGACCTATCGTGGCACAGACCTTAGTGACCAGTGACGCACAACGCTTGATTAATATCAAGCGGACTTCACCAGGTCACATTCTTATGACGCCAAATTTTTTAAGTGCCATTTAGAAAACTGCAGTCAGATACATTTCTGAATTTGCTTTAAAGAAAAATAATGTTATTGATGGTGTATTTAATAATGTTTCACTGTTGTAAACCAGGCTAAACCTTGCTTTAAGCTTCTATTTATGCAGTGCATTGAACTGTTTACAAAGGACAGCTAACATTACAGAGGCAGTAACACTGAAGCTTTTCCATATTAACACACTGTGACTGGATGTCAAGGACACTCAACAGAAATCTAACTTTACCAACTGGACCACAGAGCTGAAAAATTCATGAAAGGCATGTAAAAGCCAAGATGAGGGCTTTTCTGGATAAACTCAGATTTCAGTTTGACTTCAAAAGTGTGGTGCATGCACAGTTAATGGGAATGAGACAGTTCTGTGAACTTAACTGAAAATGCAAGCAATAATCTGGATAAAAATGAGATTAAATTCATTAAATGTGCTGAAATATTTTGCTTGTATTGTAGGTATTGTGCAAGAGCATAATGACCCTGTAAAATATTTTATGGGAAATTTATTTTAAGGAAATAAATGAACTTTTTTTATATGCTGGGGTTATGTAATGATAGATGATACCCTTGGGGATGTTTAGTCGTCTACCAAGCAGAAGTCTGTGTTTTGTATGTAAGCATGTGTGCATTTCAGGAGAGATGTCTGAGGGCCGCGGATGGGGGCCACTATTGCGTGTCCCTTAGCACTGAAAATAAACAAAGGAATGGAAGCAATCTGAACACGGCCTGAGGGAATGATTGACAGGCAGCAGCTGGACGAAGGAGAGCACTACACATACATACATATTCATATTATATTCACACACACAGTAAACATACATTAGTAAGCATACATGTAACATAGACTACCACTGGAATCCTATCTAACAGAACTTTCCCTGGAATATTTTACACTAATTATTTATGCATAAACATGTCACTTTTATATTCAAGTATATTCTAACTCGGAATCAGAAATGACAAAATTCACACAACAGCAAATATAACTGTGGTCATCGTGAGACCAGGAAGTCTCTCACAGCAAAGTCATAAAGTACAAACATGTTCAAACACAGTCACCATCTGGGCCATCCGGACAGTTAACACACTGATGGCTACTGCTGATGGGCAAATTAACACTCAGATGTGTGTGCTGTCTCACCTCTTTCTCTTTTTCTTTCACACACACAAGTTAATGGCTTGCACCTGGAGTCTGGAGTGAGGAAACAAATATCTGCATGACTGACACTCTAGAAATTTACTGAGTGTCCTGTTTTCCAGAGAAAGTTAAGAAATTACAGATCCAGAGTCATGCATCAGTAACCAGACAATAACCAAAAACTCCTTACTTTTATGCCCGCCTTCCTCCCTTAACATTGTGGTCACTGTTGTATCACTAGACCACATTGTGTTCCTATTATTGTATTACTCAGGTTATATCCTAGGAGACATGACCCCAATGAGCCAGTGTGACTTATTAGCCATCAGCTCTGGACTTTGACGGTTTGCTCTGCAATGGAATTCTGAGATGATGCCATCCTGTCACTCTGTTTTGCATCATAACCAACCATGACACAAGTGAAAGTCAATGACTGCCAACAGAGCCCAAAATATGACTGCACCTGTCACTATAGAGATGCCAGATCAGAGGCACAAGTGCACTCGATTTAGTTTGGATAAATAAGAATGGACTTTTTCTACACACACTTTTCACATCTTTCAAATTACAGAGGGACATGGAATCTAATTGGCATCAGATATGTTTTCATCCCACAGCCATGCCTAAAAATAGCCATCTTCAAATATACCTACAGGACCAGAATAGGAGTGGGATTTGTGAATGGAAGTCTCAAAAAGCCTCTGTGAAAGACTTAACCACAAATCAAATCTAAACTGTGTTAACCACGGCTTTCTTCAAAAGCCAGGTGTGGTGTAGTCAGTATGGTTGGGTTCACAAACAAATGGTTAGACCTACCTGGTGGACACAGACAGGCGTGGGAGACATCCCGAGTCTCTCTGGTCTTCGGCAGACGCGACGCTAACTTCTGCAAAAGAACAAAGAAGACTTCAGTTATAGCAAGAATGACCTTACATACTACTAATCAGGATCATCAGACACCCATTTAGAGCGGGATATAAAATAATATCACTAAGTTTGATCTGAATAGTATTTAACAGTCAACCTGAATACATAAACAATACACCTTTAGCAGGGACACTCCATGCTTTCCATTTGAATAGCAGATGGAGTCACTCTTTATCTGGGTTCTCTGAGGCCACTAACAAGCACAGCTAGTAGCTCTATTACTGTAATAATTCATACATTCATTATTACTCAAACACTACTTTCATGCCCATTTAAGGCACATTTCTAATACATGGCTGCAACACTTGATATATATATTTCAAAGACCAATTTTACATTTACCACAATGATATATGCGTACTGAAGCTACTATTCATTAGTGACCAGTGAAATAAAGTTTAAGCCCTTAAAACTTAGGCTACTACTAATTTGACTAAGGTCAGGATCAGAACTTATAACAGTCAATCCTGTATTATTATTTCTGTTCAATAGAAAAGGGAGATGTGGCAACTTAGTACCTGCCTACAGGTGACCCTTTTGCAAACCTTGTAAATAAATTCAGTTACTATGACTATGATTAGAACACAGCGCATGCCCAATAATGTACAATTAAAATACTAGTGTTAAATTATTCTTAGAGTTATATCCAACATATTTCTCTGGCCCCAGTTTACGCTAACCACAATTCATTCCAGGGGTTTATTTGGTTGATACTGGCACACTCTCTTCCCAGCTGCAAAAGTCTTCACACAGACCAGACTCAGGCACTACAAGCGAGCTTTTTTCCCCACAACACTGACACTGATTGGAGTATGGTTGAGTGTCTTGTAAAACAAAAATAGAGCTAATGAAGATTAATAAGAGATGAGCAAAATGAGAAACAATGTCATTACAGTAATCTGTAATAGCTGGGTTTAGCAAGAGTCCGTTCTTGGAGAAGTACAGTGAGGCTTGGAAAATATCTAATTTGAAAAGCATGCATACTTTTCTCAAATTATTTTTCCAAAGAAGTATTGTGCACTGATATTTCTAAAAGTTTTTGTCACAATGATTCGCATATTTTCCAGTTTCACAGTCTTTGCTGAGACCACTTGTTTTTACTCGGCAAAACCTTGAACACCCACTGTAATTTAATAAGCTTTTCCGTTTGAACAGACAAATTATTATTATTATTATTATTATTATTATTGTTGCACTTTTCTCAGTGTCAGTTTATTTTATGATTCATTGCCTCCATGATACCTGGTGTGTGCTGTGGTGTGAATAGTAACATTACGGGAATCATAGTAATGAGGCAGCTGCTGTCAGAGTACTTTAGCTGAAGGTATAAAATTAAATTACATTTCTTAAAATTCCAACGTGTAATTATCTCAATGACCCCCAGACTTTGCAGCCAAGAAAATATCTCTCTCTGTTATATTTCAGTAGTAAATGAAGTCTATTGATTTTATAAGTTTGGAGTCTGGACATGATTTAAGCTGTTTTTCTGAAAGATTAAGCAGTGAAAACTGAAATGCAGGTATTAAACATAAGTGGCAAAAACAGAATTAGTTCATGGTGACATTAACCTGACCACACCAGATAAACACTATAAGTTCAAATGCAGAGCCAAATCATTAGACACCTGCACGCCACTGTAGATGACTAAGATGTGTTTTTCAGCACTAACCCAGACCTGGAATGAGTCCCACTCACTTTACTTTAGCACTGAGACATTCCGGCTGCCTCTCTTGCAGTCTGCTTTGCTTCATTAAGGCCTTGACTGTCCTCTGCAGTCCTGACAGCTTTACTAACTATGGACTGAGATTCCAAAAGCAGGGTTCTGTCTTCCCAAAACACAGCACAGCACAGACTTTACACACTGCTGGGTGAGTGACCATTAGAGGCCTGCGTGAGGAAAGCATAGCTGCGAGTGTCTATATATCTCACTTTTCTACACCTCACTGTTTCGGACTCAAAGCTGCACAAATTTTGCGTGTGAGGCTAGTGCTGAAAGCACTTAGAGGTTCATAAAAAATGTGAAATGGGATGCTTAAAGGTTAACTGGTGGCCTGTGAGGCAAGAATTATGTGGCAAAATACAAATAAAGAAGATGGGTAGCTCACATGATTGGTAAATAAAGTAATTGTTGCAATTTTAAACGCACACACTGGTGAGCCTAGGATGTGAAATATCAAATTATACAGCAGTATTCTGACCTAACTCAATTTTTCTGCATTCTGTGGATTTCAAGAAAATCAGAGATTACTTAGAATGTTCATTAATTATGCCCCCTGCATACAGCAATATCGGCTTTGCAGTGGCAAATGTGGAATTGAGTAGCATATAGTGTAGGCCAGGTGCTCAGTGGAAGTGAATGGTGCATAAACAGATGTAAAATAACAAAGAGAAAGGACTCTACAGGGAGTAGAGCTGGCTAGTGGAGCTCTAGAGACCCACAGGTGTCTTACAATTCCTGTTAAAAAGTTTTTTTGTTTTTTTTTTCTTAGGCGAATTATTTTACAAGGCCCAAAGTTGCTTCTGTGGTATAAAAAATGCATTTAGTCAAGAGAGGTAACGTTTCATTCGTAGTAAAGATCTCTAAGCCAGAGCACAGACATGTCACTAAAGCCCAATAATGTGATGTATGATTTTCAGACACGCAGCCTACAACCTGATCTAGATGATAAGATTCAAACATTAGCACCAGCCCAAGAATGTGTCCTAAATTCAGCATACTTGCAAGACATATCTGCAACAACCTGACTGTTCTTCATGCATCAAAAGTACCATTTCCCATATCCTGACTTCAGCAGGCTCAGAAATGCACTGACCTCTTCCAGCATCTGATCCAGGCGGTTTAAGAGCACTGGTTCCACCTGCTCGAGAAACATCCAGGCTGAGTGCTGAGGCTCTCTGTGCTTCTCCAAGCTGTTTACCCTGGCCTGTAGCTCCGAGGTGCGCAGATACACCAGCACACACACTCCGAGAGAGAAGAGGCAGAGTGTCACACACACCGCCACCGCGCCACACACCTCCATCCGCCTCGGCCACGCGCCACTTTTACACGGATGCTCGGCGCAAGTCCTTTCTCCAGCAGAACCGCGAGAGACTTTGGTGTCTTGTTCCATTTTAGGCAGAGGCGTCTCACCTGGCTTTTTCCGAGTTTCTTCACCAAGCTTATAATCTACTCATCAGAGGGGATATTAACCGGCAAACAGCGCGACGTTTGAATTAAAAACCAGCCACAACTTTAGTCCAAGACTTACTCAGAGAGCAGGCTAATTAGTGTCGCGTTAAAAGGAGAAAAGGGGAGTTATAAAGGAGTTAAACGCATTGTTCCTGACGATGTGTGCAGGTGGATCGGAAGGCTCTAGCGTTGTGCCGTGGGAATGAGTCGTGCCATCTGAGTGTGTCCTTCTGAGCTCCAGTGTCTCAGTGCTGTAGTGATCTGGGATGTGAAACTTGAGCCTCTTCCCTGCAATCCGCTTTAGCTGCAGTCTGTTCACTGCACACTCCACTTTAACTGCGCCTCTGCCCTGCGCTCCGCGTTAAGCTGCGCTCTCACGCGCTCTGCGCCTCTCCTGGACGCCAAGCTCCTCCCCGTGCGCGCAGTGTGCGTGTGTGCGCGCGGTGAGTGTGCGCGCGCGGTGCGTGCGTGCGTGTGTGTGTGTGTGTGCGTGTGTGTGTGAGTGATCGTT
The DNA here is from genome assembly GCA_022985145.1 of Pangasius djambal. Taxonomy (NCBI): domain Eukaryota; kingdom Metazoa; phylum Chordata; class Actinopteri; order Siluriformes; family Pangasiidae; genus Pangasius; species Pangasius djambal. Next base: position 17,188,353 of record CM040977.1, read on the forward strand.
GCTCATCAGCTCTGGGCGGAACTGAAGCTTCAGTGGAGCCGCGCGCTTCTCCGCAACCTCGCCGACAGGATATATTTAGGTGCCAAAAGCCCACATGTATAAAATGACCCTTTGATCTGTGCGGCGCAAATATTCTATATAAAAGTGTGTGGTTTTGCAAATACATTTATTTTAATAAAATTCTCGTATTTTGCTAATAATAATAATAATAATCACCATCATCACCATCATTATTATTATTAGTAGTAGTAGTCACACAGTTATTGTAACCCAGCCAATTTATAAACCCAGCCTAATTATAAAGTGAATGTCGTTTTTGCCAGTCGTGTTGCTGTCTGGATTCATCTGTGTGGGGAAAAAAGGTAGCATGTTCAAGATTGCCATAGTAAGCAGCTATTGTACACCAGTAAATAATTACTACGCAGTTTTTTGGGTGAAGATTACCAAACCCTTTTTTCACCTTCTAAGAGTAGACAAGAATTCTAATTTTTAAACACATTTTGCCAATTATAGTCATGTTAATTCAGTTCAATGCAGTTACTTGTTCAATAAATTTGCACAAAAATGAAAACCACCCATACTTATATTTGGAACAGCTATTAGTATTATCTGAAATCACGACCAAGAAGAGCACTCCATGCTGAAGACAAAAGAACAGTTGAAACCTGCACAGTCCATGTGAACTGGCATATCCTAAAGTATTTGGCAGTTAATAACTTGAAAAGGAATGACTGAGCAGACCAAAATCACCTCTTAATTCTGGTCCCCAGAATAAGATACAGGTGAATGAGTGTAATATGTGCCAAATCAACAGCTGACAGCACCCGAGACTTTCATTCCATTAGTAAATGAGCAGTAACTCAGAAGATTTTCCAGAATGTGTCCTGTAGCAGACTGTAGCACACTGCAATCTACAATATCAAATACATATGGCTTTGTACATATATCTTTGGTCATATACAATATGTCAAACTTAATATGGACCAAAGGTTAACATTTGTGTAGTGACCAGATGAAGATGGAGCACTGCTGACTTAATTTGGACCAACAACAATGCCTTTTTAAGGGCCAATCTAAATCAGACCAACTGCCCATTAATGGTCATCCATAGAGGTTTCTTGGTGATCACTGGGGTATTATTGTAACCTAATTATGATATTTCCTCTGTCCAAAGAGAACTTCAAAGTCTTCTGGCAGATGCTGTAATAACCAACACTGTCCTTCAACAGTTTGTTTGGCCTGCGAAGACACATTCTCAATTACACATGCTCTTAGTTCCTGTTTTGTCCGATTTCCATTCATCCTTTCATTAAAGGTCATGTCAGTAGTAATAAAAATAACATGGTTACTGCTTCTGTAGCAGCTAAGGCACAGTAAGAGAGTAGATGAGCATTGACTCACCAGAACCAAGATGGCAATCTTAAGGAGTGGCTGCTCAAACTGCATTTACAAAACCACACAGGAAGATTGGACCCTAAGTCCCAGAAAAGCTTTAAAAAGTTAATGGTGAATTCCCTGACTTTTGTCTCCAGCTGTGATTTATTCAAACCAAGAGATGTTCCCTCCACTTTCAGCCACATCTAAAACATCTGATAGCTTTTTTCCCACATGGGTTAGGCACTCTATAATGCATTTAATGAAAAACGTGTTGAAAAGCTCTGTAATTATAACATAAATATCTGTCTCAGGAGTGAAGCAAATGAGGCTGATGATGAACATGCCATAACTTTAGATGATTTTTTTTTGCAACAAAATGGTAGAGTCGCTTGACACAGTGTATATAATGTAATGTAAATAGTGTTCCAGTCGAAACATAATTACTGAGTTCATGTAGCAATCTACAACAACAATAATAACTGTGCAAGACAAACAAAAAAACATTTAACGAAATTAAACAAAACTCAAAACATAATCAACAGGAACAAGAAGGAGAATGAAAGTAAAGAGAAAATAATAGCATTTAAGATATAAAAGCAAATGATTGAGCATCAGACTTGAAGAGACTGAGATAGAGAATTACACAGTTTAGGGAAAATTCTCTACCCCCACCTGTGACCCATCTGAATTTAAGGAAAGCTAGAAATCCAGTGCCAGAAGAACCGAGTAGGGGAGAAGAAGCTCAGTTAAATAGGACAACATTAGAACATGCAGGGCTTTATATAATAAAAGCAGAACAGAAAACTCTACATGAAAATGAAAAGAGAGCTATTTTAAATGATAACATATTGGGGCCAGTAGTTACGAAGTATATTAATGAACACTTTATTAATGCACAGACCAGAGCTTACATGTATTTCATGTTCAGCATGGTGCAGAAACATGCAATTTACAGCAGTGGGGGAAAAGGGCTTTTTACAAGTGCCGTCATGGGTGTTTTCATATCTGAAATCATGCAAAATGCCTTTTAACAGAACAAATTCCATATAACACAGTCTGTCGTTCCACTTATCACTAAATGCCATTACGCAGAACCACTTAATATTTTTATTAGCGCTCCCTGTAGCTGTTTGTATGAAGTAAAGATGAACTAACAGAACTTGAGCTGGAGTCACACCAGGGCCATGTACCATCCTGGTCATTACGGTCTACAAAGAAAAGGTGCCTGTTAATACCACCACCATGCTGTACAGAACAAGTCCAGAACAACACTATTTTCACTGATGAATTGCCTGCAGATTCTCTCAGAGCCGTGAGTGCTTGAGGACTCACTGAAAGCACTTGTACACTGAAGCAAACACTAGCAGTGTATCTTTCTATCTAGCTGTGTGTGTGTGTGGCTTTTTTTTCTTCCATGCAGCTAGTGTTTAGGGTAAGGCCTGTCTTATTTACAGTTCTCCACTCTATTATTGTTACTCCAATAATACTTTTGCAATTATTGTGTAATAGTTATTATCAATATCACTGCTTTGTGATTAGTGTAGCATTAGTATTAGTTAGTTAGTGTTTAGACAGTCTCTCTCCCTTTCACTTGTTTCTGGAAAAAGTGGAAAACCAAATGAATAAATGCAACAAAATGCCATGTTTACCTAGACATAAACAGAATTATAAATTTAAGACATCTGGACATGATCTGAACATGACAATTTTCTGGGCAGCTACTCAGTAATCATGCAATAAACTCAACAGCTTCTCGGGACCATTAATCGTGGATGATCTGAGGCTGGCCTTCACAAAATTACAGCCCAAAATTACAAGGTTTAATCTTTTCTTTAAGAGACTGAATTAGCACTGGAAATGAAGGAGAGGACACTTTTATTTAGACATAAAATAAACTTTTATCTCTGTAGTCTCTGTAAGACCGCGTGGTCCTATAGGGGCAGTAGGGCTTGTATACGAATGGAAATAGAAGTGAAGCATGCATTTCCCAGATATTCCCCAGATACCGTTTGTCTGTTTTCGGTTATTTGTTACTACATTACATTTCCAGAGCATAGAGAGAAGCAAAGGAATATTTCTTCATTTTTACCTCCTTCATTCTCCGGATTGGTCCATGAATGCTTGGTGTTTGAAGGCTTATTCAGGTCTCTATACGCAGATTGTCTGCTAATCTAATTCCTGTCTGCCAAGAAGAATCAATGTGTCTCCCAGTAGCTGAGAAATCAGGAATATGACAACTTCCTGTGGTCGTTTTCCATCTTTTAAACTCCTTAAGTCAGGCCTCACTGCCCAGTAAAGGCCCCATTAAAGTGCTTAATGATAAATAGTATGAGAACCGACATTTAATTCATATGTGAGCCAGTGTAGCAGTTGTCTTTGACTAACAGTTTGCTTTAGAAGGTTTAATTCACATTTTATCAGAGCCTTTTTCACCCATGTTAGAAAACTCATTCTTCATTTTCCTTCTGTATTGTGAAGAAAGCTTTTAGGAATTCAAGCAGCTTTTCCTGTGTACTCGGCAATTTAACAATTTAGGAGCATACATTGTATACATTGAGTAAAGAAACTTATAAGGGAACTAACAAAAGTGATTAAACTAAAACACACAAATAAAAATTGAGCAGATACAGTACATTTGGATATACCTGACGTATGAAAAAAGAGAATTTCTTCTCAAGACGTTTGCGTGGTTATTCAATGAACTATAAGAAAAGCAGTGGCTTTTATTTGAAACATGCTGCCTTTCTCCAAATGAGGAGGCTGATTCTTTTGTTTTTGCTGTGGTTCTACATGTCCACTGAGACAGTGGGCTCATGATAGATAATATAATATAAATCTAAAATACATGTATCTATTCAAAATAGACAACAATAACAAGCAATATGGTGAGCAGCAATATGGCGAATAAGACTAAGGTGGGAACATTGATCTTCCAGTGACTTGTACATGAAGAGTCTTATGTAGGAAACCATTCATTTTTTTTCCCCCCAAAAGATGCATTGTGTACTATGTATTAATTACACCCACTGTCCACTTTATTAGGAACACTTGTACACAATCATGCAGTTATCTAATGTTGCAGCAGCGCCATGCATAAAATCATGCAGATACAGGTCAAGAGCTTCAGTTAATGTCCACATCAAACATCAGAATGAAGCAAAAGTGTGATCACTGTGACTTAGTGTGGTACCAGAAGGGCTAGTTTGAGTATTTCAGAAACTGCTGATCTCCTGGGAGTTTCACATTCCCTAGATTTTACACAGAATGGTGCACAAAAAAAGGCACTGGGTGAGTGACAGTTCTGTGGATGGAAATGCCCTGTTGGTAAGAGAGGACAGAGGAAAATGGTAAGATTGGTTCAAGCTGATAGAAAAGATAACTCAAATAAGCACTCTTTACAACCGTGGTGAGCAGAAAAACATCTCAACATGCACAAAACATTGAGCCTTGAGTCGGATGGGCTACAACAGCAGGAGACCACACTGGGTTCCACTCCTGCAAGCCAAGAACTGGAATCTGAGGCTACCATGGTCACAGGCTCATCCAAACTGGACAGTTGAAGATTAGAACAAAAAAAATCAACTGCTCTGTTGTTGCCCATCCACCTCAAGGTTCAATGTGTTATACATTCTGAGATGTTTTTCTGCTCATTATGGTTGTAAAGAGTGCCTATTTGACTTACTATAGACTTCCTGTCAGCTCAAACCAGTCTGGCCATTGTCCTCTGATCTCTCTCATCAACAAGGTGTTTCAGCCTGGAGACCCTCCACTCACAGGATGTTTTTTGTTTTTCACACCTTTCTGTATAAATTCTAGAGACTGTTGTGTGTGAAAATCCCAGGAGATCAGCAGTTTCTGAAATACTCAAACCAGCCCATCTGGCACCAATAACCATGCTACGGTTAAAGTAACAGAGATCACACTTTTTCCCCATTCTGTTATTTAATGTGAACATTAACTAAAGCTCTTGACCTGTATCTGCATGATTTTATGCATTGTGCTGCTGCCCCATGATTGGCTGATAGATAACTGCACGAATGTGCAGGTGTACAGGCGTTCATAACAACATGGATGGTTAGTGTATATTTGTGTTATATTTTGTTTGTTATCAGTATAAATAAAGCTATGACATGAATGAGATAATCAGTCCAATAATCTACATTACTCATAAGATCATCTACATGATACATAAACATCATCTCATTCAAATTACCAAAACTTTTTTGAAGATTCCAAATATAGTAGTCAAAATGACTACTTCTGGTCTCAGCACCACATCTTGGAACTGTTGTGGGTCAAATATATTCTAAAGACAGCCCAATCCATGAAAGGTTTTGTGAACCAAAAACATCCCTACTCAACATTTGTTTTATTCCCCTACTTCTGTCATTGATAAGTGGCCAAAATGCACATCTGCCCTCTTTTAAATGACACTGTATGCCCTGCTCCTGGGTTTCAGTGGTTTATGTTACAGAGTCAGACCCCATGTGGCCCATATAGCTTTCTCACCCTTCCATAATTTATCCACTAGTCCACCCTCAAAGTTTTATATCACACTCAGTATTGTGGATTTGAACTTATTTGAGTTTTACTCAACATTTTAAGACAACCAAGTTACACTGAAGACAGGAAAAATGAGCAGAAACTCCCATTGGCTGAAAAATGGAGGGAAACACATGTATTTCAATACATAACACAGCAACTTCACCTTATGAATAATATTTAATTAACACAGTTATTAATCCAATACCATATTTATATTCATTTAAACTATAGTGTACAATATAATAAAACACTTACTCACTGGTCTCACAGGGGCAAGCTACACGAAGCATTAATTCATTCATTCATCTTCCTTTACCACTTTAGCCTGATCATTGCTGCGGTGGATCTGGAGCCTAGTACACCACAGGGCACACACTCAATCACATTCACACCATTCACATCTAGTGCATTCTTGGTAGTTCAGATACTTATATTACCAAATACATTAACATTTTATGACAAGGAGGTATACACTAATTGACATTAATATATATGTACCAATCTCAATTGCTGAATTACATTTCAACAGACCAATTTGATCATTTATTATAATTCATTTAGTTTGTAAACATCTGGATTCTCTCTCATAACTGTTTTTACTGTGTGATGCACCACAAAGCAGCAAGTTAAAAAAAAAAACCTCATCTCATTACTCCATCGTCTGTTTGAGGTCTTGCTGTCTTTAATAAAGTGTTAGGGAGGACAAATTGGAAACAGGTATCTTGTGGTGAACAGATGGAAGGCCTGCAATGCAGAAAAACAATCACTCAGCATAGTGAAAAGCATTTGGAGATGATCACTGTATTAAGTTAAAGCTGTCTGAATAACACACCGTATGGATCTTCTCTGTCAAAGTGTGTCCATTATAACTGTGTTTATTTGTCTAGTAACATCTGATCTACAGTATTAGCTGTTTTTTCAGCTGTGTTCTTTCCTTTAGTGTCTCACCCAATAGTCGAAGCTACTTACCCAGTTCAAAATTGTAAATATATTTGAATTTTATTTTAGGTATGGAATAAAGGACGAGATAAGAAGAAGTGAGCAAAATGTGCAACGTTGAATTAACACCTAAAAAGTTCATATTTGTGTCCATCCAGGCTCGTATAAACACCAAAGATGTTGAAATTTGCTGTATAAAGTTTGAAGTAAATAGTGAAGCTACAGGGCAGGCATGTCTATTAGTTTTAAATGAGCGCAAATATAGAGGCTTCACTTTATGCTGTGCTTCATTTAAACCTTTTTTTTTAACGTAAATTAAACCATTCTGCTGGCTGGCCATTTTCTAATCTACCATCTGTACTAATCAGCACTGGTAATCAGAAGAAAACATAACCGCTTACTTATCATATATCATTACCATGTATCATTAATAGGAACTTTGGTGATATTTCTGGACCTCCAAAATGAAAAGTTGGGCTTCTGCATTACCGCACCACAGAGTTTAATTACATTGGGCTGATGGTGGGTGAGGTCACTGGGCGAGGTTTGTTTTGAGTGGCCTGGCGAAGTGAAATGAGCTGCCTCAGCATGGGCTTTTGGCCTCGTCCTGGCCATGTTTAAACTGCTTGCTGTTTGGTCATGCTTTTAAGCAGTGCATGCAATGTACTCCTCTGGAGCTTTGGTTTTGCTACCCTTTTAACTTACGTATGAGTTACATAAGTTTAACTCTTGGTGTACAACAGACTGATTGCAGAATATTATGGCAAATAAAAATTTGAAATAAAGTTTGTCGCTACACATCTGTCCTATAAATTTAAAATGTATTTAAACATTGGCTGTACAGTCTATCATTTTAAGCATATTTTTTCTTTTCTTTGTAATTATACATTTTCTTTAGAAATAGATTCTTTTCTCTTCCATAATATAAAAATCATGCCAAACTTGAACATTTTTGTTGGTTAAATGCCAGATGCAAAATGTATGACAAGAATGACAAATATAAGAGAAAAATATACTGGTCTGCATATCCATCTTCCTCTCCAGTTACTATGTACTGTGCTACTTGGCTCCCACCTAGCACTTAAAATGGCTAATGTGGAAAATAGTCTCTCTCTCTCTCTCTCTCTCTCTCTCTCTCTCTTCTGCCTCTCTGCTTTTCATCAACCTGCTGCTGCTAAACTCACATTCTGAGGTGGAGCAGAGGCAGACCGAACAGGTGTGGAGAGGGGGGAAGACAGAGAATAGGATGTTTCCGGCACCTCAGACAAGTCCATCATCCATGACACAGAGATACTCTGCTTTCATGCTGTCATTCCTCATTTCTGCACTACCTCTGTACCCTATTTAAGGGACCTTCTCTTTCTGTCTGTAGGACAGCACAGTTTCACATCAGCCTGATACATTAGACATCCACTTTTTTTTAGCTAAGCTGATTAAACTATTTTGTGACCTTAAGTGTAAATTATATTTTGTGAGCTGGATAGCTCCCAGCTGGTAAGAACAAGACAGCAGAAGGAGATTAAACCTTTCTTAGACGAGACTAAAAGTATTAAACACAGAAAATATAGAAAATATTGTCTTGTACCTGTGTTCCTCAAGATGTTCCTGTAAGAATTCTGACTGATGGTAATTTTTTTAATGTTTTTCTCACTTTCCCTTCTCTGTGTTTAATTTGAATTAACAGCTGTTGAAGCTTTGTTCAAATGATCTCCTTAAAAGGATTAAATAAAATCATAATTAAATGTAAAATTTTCTCTTTTGAAAATGCATTGTGAATAAAGTTACTATTAGAGACACCCAGTACCAGATCCTGTTTCAGATCCTGTAACAAATGGCCATTCTGCAGGTACTATTATATGCGCTCAAAGAAAAAAATGATCCGTACCTGTCTGATCCCTTAAAGAGCAGAGAGCAGCTTTGCTTGTGTGTGAGGAAAAAGGGGGATTTTTCTAGTGCTGTGAAAATAAACAACTGTCATGGCCACTTTCACCTTCCTTTTGTAGTAATAGAGACTAAAGGGACATTTGTTGCTGGATCCTGACTGGCTTTGAAACCATGGCTAATTCTAAGCCTTTGTTCTTAAGGGGGGATGGGACAGCAAAAGACACACACACACACCCGCACACACACACACACACACACGCACACACACACACACACACACACACAAATTCTTCTCAAACTTCTAATTTTAATTATTTTGTTATTACACTGAGAGTAAAAATACATTAAAATTTCCTTTCATTAAAAAAAAAAAATCAAGAAAGATACACTCATAATTGTAACTACACTTACCATCACAAAATGTAAAGAGAACATACCTTTTTGCTGAGGAACAATTCCCGTACAGGGCAGTTTATGGATGCTGGGCCATGTTTTTGCTATTAGAGGAGAGAGGATGGCTAATTGCTGGCCTGCGGCTAGATTCCACTGAATGTCAGCTGAGAAAACATGTGCTTGTCTCGCAATCGCAGAGTGGAAGGGCTAATCAAATGCCCCGAGAAATAAATTAGAATCACAGGCATTACAGAAATGCCTTTCTAAAGCGACTCACTCTGAACACGTTCTTTCCACCAACACCTAAAACACTCCTCACAATTAACGTGGCAATGTGCAGCACAGCACCTTTGCTTGCCGAGGAAAGGCTTTAGTTTCAAAGCCCTGCCATTATATGTCTGACTAAAGCTAGCTTTTGAATAGTGGATTAAATCAGCACAAATGGAAGTGGGAGTGCATGGAGAAGTTCAAAACTATAGACTAAACTGCCTTTTTGACCCCTTCACTGCTTTAAAAAAATAAACTGTTAGATTAATGTATAAAAAGCAGCTGCTTTATAAATTTTGCTTGCTGTCAGCAAGCTCAATTAAAACCTTTGCAGGTCTTATGCTAGAATAAATCATTTTTTGTCACACTAATTCTACGAAGCAGAATTGGTCCCACCTCAGCTGTCTATATTTATATTTAGTGTTAAGGGGTAAGTGAGCAAAGCCATAAATTTTATAGGCTCAGAAACTCAGCCTGCTGTCTATGTCATAGTGTGTTGTTTTAAAAAATCCATTAGGCACAGGTGCTTTTTGAGAAGCTCTGTTCCTCTCAAAATTATCGAAACATTTTGTTTAGTCTAGTACTCTAATCACTCATTATACCTTCTTGTTAACCCATCGCCATGCTAATAGTGCATTCCAGAGCTAACTGCAGGTTACAACAAATCAAACTTCCTCAGAAGATGTTTTCGGTGAACATCTAATCAAAGTCTTGTGTAAGGCCTCCCTTCCTTCATTTCCTTTAGGATAACCATTTACGTTAATCCATTGTATTATTCAAGGCCATTGATATATTTCCTCCATGCAAATGGATTTGCTTTGTTATTTTGAACAGTTCATATATTTTTGTTTTTTTATTTTTAACATGTGCTCATGATAAGAATTTCCACTTTGAAAAGCATTCAAATATAACACTGAAACAAATATAGCTTATATACAAATATGCTTATGAAAAGGTTATTGACAACCTTACTGCAGGTCAGACATGAGATTTACAGTGTAAAAACAATCAACAACACGTGACAAAATAAAATTTACACTCTAACCATAAATGCTGTATCATCAGTCAAAAGGATGACCAACACACGTGACATGCAGTTGGTCATTTTTTGTATTATTTTGTGAGTGCTGAAATCCCATACAGATACATTTTAGGAGCGAAAGAACAAAGCAAGCTGTGAATCAGACACAAGTTAGATATTTTCCACTGCTGACATGGTGCACTAACTTAGTCACTGATTCTCAGCAGGTTTTCTCTAAAGAGACAGGGGTTTGTTCGACTCAGGTCATCAAAAGGCTCAAGAGCTTTACATATTTTATCAGTATGGGTTTTGATTTGCCTTGTGGCAAATGATCAGGGTTAAGGGCACAACACTGTCAGCTTGGCAGAAACAAGATTCAAACTCACGGCCTGCCAATCAGTAGTACAGAGCTCTAACCACTGAGCCACCACTTTATTGTTGTGCTGATGGGTAATTCAACGTCACAGGGGAATATCATTACCAGGCCATCCCATATATTGTATAACCTTCCTGCTATATCCCGCAAATCAAACACTGGAACAAATATAACTGCTGAAACCTCGGTTTGCTGTTTACTTTTACAAACAGACACTACACAGAGGCAGATTATTCTGTGGCCACCAAGTTTCAGATGTTTCACAACCAGGTAACATAATAATATCTGCCAACTATAACAACTTTTCCAGTGGATGAATGTGCTTTGTTCAGTAAAAAAGCCTGTCCAACATAAACATTTATATATTGCATATATATATATATATATATATATATATATATATATATATATATATATATATATATATATCATACTGAGAAGGGAATGGTGGTCTGGTGGTTTTAAAAAAGATGGAATCAGTTTCAAAATCAGCTTTGCAACCTCAGAGGAAGATTAGATAGCAAGAATCTTAGGATAAGAATAATATGATAAGCAGCCTGCTCAAGCTTGAAGGATGGTCTAAGAATAACAGACCTTTCACTAATGCATTAAGGTGCTGAAATAAAGGGTTAATGGTTTATAAGGAAAGTCACTTAGGATAAGTATTTTAGATAACTTGTGAATAGGGCTTATGAAATAAATGATTTTTTTTTTGGTTGCATCTCAGGGGATGATCTTTGTGGAAACAAATGATCTTATTCTATGATCTTATGTTAAGGCATGGCCTTAATTGGATCCCCATTCAAAGAAAATATGTTCAGGATTATGCTGTTTCATTTTTACTTCTCCCCTGAGACATTTAAGAACACTGATATAACAAAGCTAATGAATAGACCTGAGTCCATAGACACAACTTCTGCAAAAACAGTTATCTCAATCCCCTTTAAGGAGTTAAGCAACACTAGCATTTCTCCTGGCATTGAACCTCTTTTAGGAAACAAAAATAGTCAGCATGTTTTTGTGTGTACTTAAAGCAAGCTTTTCATGAACAATCAGAGAGGAGTGATATTGCAGTCATGCTACACTTGACTTGACAGACTGAACTGCCTGTTATGTTCATTAGGTGCAGGGACAGATGCTGTTGACACAGGTGCTAAACTTATCATTAAGGACTAATACACCATATTGTGGGGGGTAATTGTGTTCAAAGCTATGCTTTTCTTGTTAATCTTGTTACACCCTGCAGACTGGACATGTCTCTGCTAAAAAAAAAAAAAAAGTGATGAGTGTGTGCTCTAAATAAATTGTGTAGGAGGAGGACTGGAGTGCTTGTGAAGCAAACCATTCCTTTCACATGCTTGCCTCAGGCACATCACCTATGTTTTATTTTATTGTTAACCCAGTTTGATCACTCAGATGCTCAACTGTGGCCCCTCTGATGACCCAGTAAATGATATAATCAGCACAGGCTGTCATGTCTAACTAGAAAGTACTGTAAAGAGTGTACTGGGCTTTTGACATTTTAAAAGGAACTGAAATATATATTGAATTATTCTGATTATGATTAAACCATGATTTGGACTTTAATTTGGGCCTGCCTCTCTCCTTTTAGTATCAGGAAGAAAGCATGTGGAATTACTCAAGAAGTCAGAGAACTTGGATATGACCCAAGAGAGCATGGGTCTGATTGCAGCTGATAAAATCTTGCGACTGCCATTATAGCCTTGGACATAAGGCTTAATGTTATCAAGATACTCCAGATACCCCAGATGGACTGACATGCCTATCTGTAAGACACAATGTAATAATAATAATAATAATAATAAGAAGAAGAAGAAGAAGAAGAAGAATAGGCAGAACATTAGTGCAGAGGATAGTGTTGCTGCATCACAGCTCAATGGCCCCTGTTTTCATCCTGAGCTCAAGTTAGTGTCTGTACAGGATTTCACATGTTCTGTTTCCTCTGGGTTTTCTGGTTTCCTCCCAGCTTCCAAAAAATGCACCAGTAGGTGTATTGGCAATTTCCCCTAAATGCGAATGTGTGTATGCATGGTGCCGAATGCAGGACGAGCAGCCCATTCATGTGTTTTCATGCCTCATGCCCAATGTTCCTGGGACCAGGATAAAGTAGTTACTGAAGATGAATTATGAATAAATAATGAGAACAATTATCAATGTGACCAGAAATGCAATGATATAGAAGATAAATGCTCACAGGATTAAAAAAAAAAAACTACAGTGGTGTGTTAAAAAGAGTAACTCCTGGTTATGTCTAATTACCAGCAGTTTTAAAATATCTAGCTCTATAGAATGCTTTCAGTATGAAGATAAAAGGAAACATCTAATGAGCAGCTATCAAGTACACTGGGTTAAGTTCAAAGTATTTCTTTTTGTTCCCTTCAAAGAACTAAGGCCTGGGAGAAACAGAGTGGATGTATTGTAAAGTGCAGGTCATGAATATTTTTTTTAGCATTTTACACACACACACACACACACACACACACACACACACACACGCACACACACACACACACCTAAAGAATGCTATAGCTAATTTTAATATCAGTGCCCAAATACCTCAGACTTTATTTTTCAAAAAGTTAGCTAGTTAGTGAATTAGTTAATTAGTTTTTTTTATTATGTGTATTCCAGGATCTGTGCACTGTAGAGAGGGAACCTGTACTATCGGAAGGGACAAATGTGAGGGGAAACAATAGAATAATTCCCAATGCAACCTATTATAATATGAACAGGGAGCCACTGAAAGGAAGTAATTCTATCATGTTTATACATTTTTCATATAAGTAATGTCCGGGCTGTTTTTAAAATAGCATGCAGTACGGACTTTAGGTGAACTACAGATAGAGAGACCTAACGTAATCAAACTGATATTGATTATAGAGGGTAAGTGTGTTGGGCGCCAGTACTGAAGGACATAGGGTTAATAAGTCATCTAAAACACTGGACATGACGCAGGTTAAAACAATATAATCTTCACTTTTGCAAAAGCGAAGCATAAACAATAGTTTTTCCGTGGCATTTGTGTTGATATTAGGGATATCCTGTAGATACCAGTGACCACAAGCTGCTTGGAAAGAATAAACTTATGGCCTACCTTGACACTATAATATCAGTCTGACAATATATTGTCCTCTTTTAGTCCTTACCATTTCCTATGTCCACCCAAAGGACAAATATGTCAAACATGATACTGCAACAGTTTTCTTTACTATTTTTTTTCACGTGTTTGAGCTGAAACATCTCTTTGCAGTCAATTTTACTGTCTCTTTTCATGCAGAACCTGTGCATCAACTAATCAGCTCCTTTCATGTTGCTTCTTTATTTCTAAACTGGTACTTTGACTCAAAGTTGAATTATCTCTTTTCGTGGTTTCTGGGACCAGTTGTGCAAAATTACCGCAGCAAAAACATCTTATTACTACCATAGACTATTATCAGGCTGGTTGTTAATCGTTAGCCTAATCTAAGCTGTCCTTTCACTCTGAGTGAATTAGGACATAGTAACTCAGCCAAGAAAGAATCAGAAACCATTCATCTAATGATGAATCTCTCCTAAGAGTGCTCACAGACTTTGTTGTATCAAACAGCAGCTTATGTATGTTGTTAATCGTGTGTATGTTGTTAATCATGACCTTAATGGGAAGCATCTTTTCTGAGTCACTGGACCAAACTGACCTTTAATCTGTCATTAAATGTTTAATGCAGAGATACCTTTCATATGGCTAAATGGGCTGAGTTTTAATTATTTTCCATTTATCCTGTGGTTAAAACCCTGAGCACATGGCAGAAACATTAGCCTTAATGCAGTCTTTAATGACAGCCCATGTCTGTGTTCTTGCTTTAGTGCTTCTCCTGCATGGTGAGTCCAACTTTTCCTGCCTTCCTGTGAAATCATCAGTGTATTGAGGTGGTAGGGAGAGACTTCAAAGCAAGGACATAAAGATATTTTCTACAGAAACTGCACGACAACCCTGGGCAATATAGAGTAGTGCATAACTCTCACAGCAGTTCTCATTTCTGTTTCAGTACAGCATGTTTTTTTAAAAATCTCCATAGGTGTTTATGAGCAAATTTCAGATGGTAAGTGGGTATGACCTGCAATCTACGTGAACAACTAACAGTTAGACACTTAGACAAAAGAAACAAATATTTATGACATAACCTGGCAATATGAAACACTGATACTGTATATATATATAATAAATAAGGAACACTGAACATGTTTTGAAAATGTTTTCCCTAGTGCTATATCCATAAAATTCACTAAAAAAAAAAAAAAAAAAAGCCAAAATATTCTGAGACAATTTCATTACTTTTACTGAAAGTGCTTGATTGTTGTTGTTTTATTCTTTTTGTTTAACAAGAATATTAAAATGAAATCTGTTGCCAATTGTGAATGTAGACTCATTACCAGCTTTATAAAAATCAAATATGGGAAAAATAAATAAAGGTCAACTAATCTCGTTACATGAAAGTAGAAGCACTACGCAACAAGCAGACAGATGCTGAATTTAGGCTGTCAGATTACACCTGACAAATAACAGATCATCCACAAAGAAAACTCATGTCTGTCTTTGAAATGGTGATAAATAGTGTTCATGTGGACACAAAAAAAATATGTTCCCCTTTTGGTCTATTGCACCATTTAATATTTTTATTAGCATTGAAATGGTTTGCTTAAAAAGAGCAGTAAAGCATTTTTCATGATGCATTTAATGGCTTGTCTGTGTATTGCTTTGTTCCAAGTCTGCTCGGGTTCAGACAATGCCTCAGGCTTCAGGACTGATCAGAAGGGAAACATTAACGTTTTTTTCATCACTGCGTTGACAAATCTGTTCACTCCTGTGAATGATCAAGGCTTTGCTTTGTTGTGTAATTACATTTGCAACAATGTCTCTCTCTGGAAATGCAAATAATTACAACCAAAACTGCCCTGTAAATCAGACATTTTTGTGTGAACTGGGAGTCTGGTTCTGGCAATCTCTTTCTTCTATCAACCACATAGCCACATCGTAAACAGGACAAAAACTATAGTGACAGTAAAACATATCAGATTTAGGCTAGAGTTCCTTTAATGCATATATCACTGTGGCATGTGTGGGTGTTACAATCATCTATAGCAATCTTTTGTTTTTCACTCCACCCAGAGGAAACATGTGAGTACGAAACCCACTACTCAAAACCCATGAGACAGACTTAAATGGAAATATCTGCTGAGGTGACCTGAAGTCCAGACTTCCTAACCTTAACAAATTGCTTCCTGGTCATGCTTTCAGATAATCACAAGCGCAGGAGATGCCTCTGCAAGGTCATTCCCCTGGAAACCCTTAAAAGAATCTATCATGGAAGAGACTAAGCTGTGTGTAAAGCTTTTCAGACATATAATTAGAAGTAAAATGCATTTTTTTTCTACTGATGTTTATTCACATTTAGCACACTTTGTCAGAAATATTGAGTTTAACAAACATAAAAGGTTAAATATTAATGGACAATACACTATTACAAGTCATAGTAACAGCACATTCTTTTTATGGATTTTAAACTTTAATAGAGCTAATCAGAATGTTATAGGTGCCCTTTAACTGCTGGACTCATCACTGAAATAGACTGAAATAATCCTAAATAATAGGGCATAGCATCATGGTGATTGCTTAACAGAGTCATCAGTGGGAGTTGGAGGATCTAATTGAACATACATCTGGGAGAGAGAGGACTGATGAACAGGGTGAGATATGGGCCACTTCTGGAAAGCTGCTAGTTTAAAAGATGGAAAGCAACCCCAGGTACTAATGAGAACAGACTCTTGCATTATAAACCAAGACTTCAATAGATAGATGACTGGCACATTATAGAGGCAGGTAGAGGGAGAATAGGTGGTTGTGTGCAGTACAGCAGAACAAGGGTCTGACACGATGTCATGATTTCACACTCAACCAAAACTGTCTTGTGAGGAAGTGAAGATCCAAATCCATCAAGAAGGTACGATCATTTGGGAACAGACTAAATACAACATGGAACAGATGTCGTGGGAGCTCAGTCATTAAAATCCTGCACCCATGACCAGAAGACTGTGACCCAGACTGAGAGATGCTGACAGGAGTCAACCTGTTGTACCACAGCTGGGTCCATGAGCAAAACCCTCAAGCCAGTTCAGTTGCACTACCTGTTAAATGACTGAATGCACCTGATATAAAATTAATCATTTCAATTTCAAACTTTGTTATAGATTTTTATTTTTGACTTCAACATTATTATAGAGTCAGTACAAAAACATTTTAGATTTCCAAACAGCACATTTTCCAGCACAAAATTAAATGTAACAGAAAAATGTCTGTATGTCAGTAAGAAACCACTTTTCAGACAAAAAAAAAAAAAAAACATAATGAAGGCTGCTGGGTTTTGCATGCAAAAATAAGAAGCAAATGTGACGGGTTCTTAAAGATGCTCAGTAAGACTTACCAGCTAATTTCCTTATAGAACTGCAAAAATTGTACCTGCGACTAATAATATAGTCCATATATAGACTTTATTTAATTTATTATTTTTTACTGCTATTTATAGTATTTTTTTTTTAATTTAGAAACATTTATTTTCATTATTTCCGAAGGCATCTTTGCTCTACAGCAATTCTTTGCATGTGTTTAAGACTATATATATATATATGACATTCATATAAGTGGATATTTCATTATTACTTATAAAACTGAATAGTTTAAATGCAATTCATTAATGATTGCAAGCTTTTAAATCATATTAAAAACTGAATGCAAGCATGTGTTGACTAGTAGCGTAACAGCTTTTCTTCCTTGTTATCTGCATACAGTCTCCTACCAGATGCAGGTTCCCAGAGAGACAGGTGATTGGAACAGTTTCCATGATACAGGAAGTGGAAGCAGGCTTTCATCCCAGGAACATATCTCTAGTTTCCCCACTGTCACAATCTCCAGACTGAGTTTATCCTGTCCTTTAACAACTGAGAGGAGGGGTTCTTCTACTTGCTGTTTGGCCTCCCTCTCATCATCTGGCAGTTATCAAGCAAATTAAAAGAACACATGTCCATAGCAACTGTGCTCTATGGACAAATCCTTCTCTCACAATAGCAGAGGCCCAGAAGATCTAGCAGCACTTAAAGGGACTCCGGCCCTCAGGGGCACTATTTTCCCACTGCTTTACCTCCTGGGGGCACAAAGGAACCTGGCCTCAGACATCTGAGTTCCCTTTGACCCTAATGGGAACTTTTGCATTTAAAAAGCACTGGAGGTCTCACTGTTAATAAAGACTTATTCCAATGCGCAAAGGATCTGGTCACCAGAAAACTAGTATGATATCAATTAGCCAATAGTCCAGTACCGAATGTTCCAGATGTATGGTTTTTGGTTCCAGCTCAAGACTGGTATCAAAAGGAATCGACTTGGGGTAAAGTTAAAAGCATTGTTCAATTCTGATTGGTTACACATACCTTGTCACACGATGTTACCATATATTCAGAGAAATGGTAAATAATACAAGACAGAAAAATAAGAAAATGATTTATGGCTATTATGCTTGTGCCTTCAAAAGCAACACTGCAGGAATATGCCCTATACAAGATGTCAGTCCATACACACTCATTCGCACATAGGAGCAGTGGGAACACCTGAAAGAAACTCATGCCGACACAAAGAGAACATCTGAAAAGACCCTGGGTCTGGGACATGACCACTACCATGCTGCTCCACATTCAAATTTAATTTCTAAAAGTACCATAACAGCATAAACAATGTTTATTTACTGCACAAACATAATGGCTAGTATAAGCTGGTTAACCAAGCGGCTGACAAAATAATTCTAGGCCTTATTATTCCATGTCAAACCTGGCATCATTTTTGCACCGTAATGATGATGCACTTGCTTTAATTCTCATCACTAGAACTACTCCAGTCCACTCCAGTCATCTCTCAAGTCTCTCTCAAAATGACTAGAGCCCCAATTTCTGGTTCCTGTTTGGATGTGTTCTTATTTTTAAGCTTTCTGGGCTGTGAAATAGTGCTCTAGACATGTCACATTATTGGTGAAACAAAACTGAAATAAGTAACTGAAAAGAAGTTATTTAAAACAGGAACTTGTCTGATCATCTAACACTAAATTTCATAAATACAGCTGCAACTGCAACTGCAACCACTAGCCCTAACTCCTTAGTATAACTATTTCATACTCATGAGCATTTTTAATTGTAAAAGGTAGAGGATAAACTGTGACCCAAAGGATTTAGAGCACTTTGGTTTTGAGTGATACTTATGTGCAGTGAATGTATGCATCTCATTAGTGATAGATTCACATGGTGACATTCAGGAAGAAAGCATGAAACCTATATAAATTACAATTTTACAAAAACAATAAGAAACTTAAAGGCATGGTCTTTAATCAGGGATTTGTAGAGGAGGTGGATGTAAGTGATGCAAGTGCAGATTTTTTATTATACAAAGTGCAAACAAATAACCAAAACAGTAAAAACAAGAACTATAAACCTGAACAGGAGATACAAGGCAAATCATGTAGACCATGCGCGAGACTATTGTATACACAGCAACACACGAACATGACAACAGCAAAAGCTTGACAACATGACACTGAAACACAGGAACATATTTAATGCTAATCAGGGTGAAACGAGACACAGGTGCAAGTGACTGAAAATATGTGACATGCTGGGGCTGATGGGAAGTGCAGTTCAACACCCCTTTGGCCCTATCCTGACAGGCCAATGCACTCAGTTCATATTGTAGGGAGTATCTCAGTTCCAGTCATCATGCCTTCATCAACAGTGGCTCTTCATCACCATTATCCAGTGGGTGACAGTTTTACATGCTTTGGGATCAACTGTAGTGATCCCCTTCCTGCAGTAAACAGACTTGTCTATCAGTAACACCCACCCACTGATGACCGCACATCCACGTCCTCTGTGAAACCAGAGCCTTTAACAGAACCGGAAAGAAGAGCAGAAGATGAATATAGGGAATAGATATAGGTTGAAATATTCTGAGTATAGAGAAAGAGAGCTGTATTCAAAGCATATGTGCTAAAATACATACCAGAAACTTAAATGCCGTAGGAAAAAGGAGAAAGAGAGATAAAGAGAGAGTGCAATGAGTTACAAAAGGAAGACCCTTTAATTATGAGCCCTATCAAATTTCCTGATGGCTTTTCCAGTCCCAAGGCTTAATCTCTGGCCTAAATTTCACTCAATGTCACCCATCAACATCTATCTAAACCTGCAAAGTCCATCATAGCAAGACGAGTGGGAACATTCCTAATTCAGTGTCCCAAAATCCCTGCCTCTTAGTAGAATATGGTCTAGTAATGAGAATGACCCTTTCTAAAATCCAGGGTCCACTGGCAAGTACTTGGTAAACTACTTTCTTCCTGTGTATGAAGCCTCAAACCTGCCAGCTAATTAGAAAGTGAGTAGTATCATTTCTGTAATAAAACAGTCAATGAAAACACAAATCACTTTCTTGACCAGTTTCCAAGTCTCCAGGCCAGGCTGTCTGTCTATCTTTGCCATGTACTTCACTCAAAGTCATCAACCAGCATTTCTCTGTTCTGTATCAGTAGGATGTTGACTGTGTATTGTGATTTTTATATTTCCTCCAAACTACCAGACATTGAGCTTTTATTTAGAAAATATGTGTCAATAATCCAGTACATCAGTTAGAGTTAAGTCTGTAACCTCACTTGCCTCTTGCTGATACCAACATAAACAGACACTGTCAAAGGCCAAAGTGCTATTTTCCCAGCAGCTCTCCAGTGATCTGGTTTTCCACTTTGTTGTGAAAACATCACAAAAATGCTAGCCTGTCTCACAGTGGGATATGTGAGAATGGGCATCATGCATAAAGCCCACTATACTAAGAGGGTTACGGCCCTCTCACGGAACACTGTTTTTTAGCCCTGCTGCTGATGCCTTTTTCAGACAGTGACCTTAGAGGAAACCATGTGAATTCTGCAGACAGTCTCATCTGCTCTGTGTGCTGTTTGACCAGCTCTTTAGTAATGCAGAAATCACTGAAGTCAACAAAGCAAAACTAATATAACTAAATTGTTATTTACATTGTGGCTTAATAAGATGTGTGTATAAATAACTCAGAACGTTAACCCTTGGGCAAAGTAAAAGCAGTAATGAGCAACATATCCCAGGACTCTCTGCCGAGACCATCTCCTTCTTTATTAATAAGTATCTTCATATCCCCATCATCCTGGGCTTCTTGTGGCATCACGTAAGCCATTTCCTTCCATGTCATGCAGCACAATTAGAGAGCCCAGAAACAAATAAAGAAATGCAAATCCCCATTTCCCATGCTGTCCTCACAGAGATGATCAGTAAAGCCCTATATTTACCCTATCATTGACCTTGGGACTGTGCAACAGACCTTTTAAAGAGGTCTATCAATAGCTGAGACCCAAGCCATGGAAAGTTATGTGAAAGACCAGTTCACTAGCTCCCCCATCCTTCATCATTATGACATTATCTCATTTGACTGACACTTTTGTCCAAAGTAACTTACAATTGAGATAGGATACAGAAGAGCAGTTGAAGGTTAAGTGGCAGCTTGTTGGTGCTGGGATTTGAACTGTCAACCTTCTGATCAATAGCCTAGTGTTGTACTGTGGAAGTAACCAACATGATAAATCAATTATCCTCCTTAGGCTCCTACACTGGTCTCACCCTATTCCAGTGTGTCCTGGGCTGTCAGCCTTCACTGTTTCCCTGGTTGAGAAAGTTGTCGGAAGTCCCTGTGGTCAACAAATGGATGAACTACCATTGAACATAAGAACTACCATTATTCAATTACAATGAACTATACGATGACAGAAGATACAGATGGACAAAATATGGCACCCTCACCCACAGCTACATTCAAGCCAAGTACCTTCATCTGAAACTCCTGTCAAGAAAGTTAAGCCACAGATTCACTGGTCCTTTCAAGAGACCTCTGACCCCAATTTCCTGTTCACTTCCTCATTTCACATATATAAGCTTACAGTTTTCTACAGTACTACAGTAGTTCATTGTGAAGTTTTGCCAATTCTCTAGTTGTATAAGTGAACTTTGAAAATGTCTTTTGCCTGATCATTTCAGTGCTCACTAGATTATCCTCTGACTCTGTCCTTTGATGCCTAATCATAATTTAACCCCTGCCTGCTTTACTGTTTGGGATTTTGGATTGTGTATTGGTATTGTCAATAAAGCCTTCTTGTATGTGGATCCTAAACCTTCTCCTGTGGCCAACGCTTTATGTGAACAGGATGCATTTGTATCATCGTCAGTGCTAATGAACAGTATGACAAATTCTTAATTGACTATTATTAATTTACTATAAAGTGTTTACTTACATATTTATGGTACTATATCCTTAACTAATTATTTATTTGTCTACCTAATAACCAATAAACAAACCATTTTGTATTCCTATTTTTTTTTTTTAAAAACTTGCTTATGTTCTGTCTTTGAACTATAGTTTAACATAATGCAGATGATGCAGATCTGTGCCTCAGATGAAAAACTTAAAGTGTAGAGTCTGTATTTGACCTCAGCAGCTAAGTGAAGAAATCAATCACTCCAGTTGTTCTGCCAGTCAGGGTCAAACTAGGAGGCTATTGTAAATTTAGGTATGACCCACTGATGTCAGAGCCCTCTGACACCTTTTAACCTTCCCCTCTCTACTGGGTCACTGCCAAAATCCAGAGGCAACACTGATGTGTAATTAACAATCATTAACACATGTTGTGAATAACAGAACATATAAAACATGAATAAGTCTTGATTAATCTTGATTATGAAACATATCCTTAAAAGAAACAGCATAAGGTAATGTATGCATTAAAACCAAATGTAAAAATTACCAACACCTCTAAAGAAATTGCTCTCAGTCTCCAGAAACTCTACTGTTTCTTGTTGGCTAACAAGCTCAGAGTGCAGTTTAGCAATAAAATATGCTCAATAGCTTTGCTGTTGTAACTTGTACGTTTTGCTCAGGGTTTTATGTTTTATAGTTCACATTATAGCTTACAGGTTTAATAGCACACATCCTTTACTGGCATGTGAACAACAATAAAACACAGTATATTGTGATTAATCTTTATGTTCTGTTTTAAAATTGGTTGCTATAGTGGTGTTTTAAAATACTGATCCTGGAGCAGCTGCTTGAAGGCCTCTGCACAGCCTTGTTGTTTCATTTCAGGAAGAGGCTCAGTATTGTGTTCCTCTCCAGGAAAGGCTTTACCAGATAGAATATATATTTACTTATTC
Organism: Pangasius djambal; assembly: GCA_022985145.1. Taxonomy (NCBI): domain Eukaryota; kingdom Metazoa; phylum Chordata; class Actinopteri; order Siluriformes; family Pangasiidae; genus Pangasius; species Pangasius djambal. The sequence goes on from CM040977.1 coordinate 17,211,464, forward strand.
AGCAAAGTAGGTATAGTACTTAAGAAACTTTTTTTATGCTTGAAAAAATATTGAAATTAAAATTACAGCATCCCCATACATTCAGCCTCTTATCATTCCACAGTACATGTAGAATCTAGTAGTTTTTCCCACATGAGACAAAAGGAGCATTATTAATAACAATAACATTGTAGAAATTAATAAAATTGCAATTTATACCATGCCACACATAATGCCTTATATGGCATGACAGAAGTTCTTATTAGTGCTTATAGCTTGTTATGGCTATCTGGAGACAGCCTGTAGATCTGTAGACAGTGTAATAAAACATTTCATAATGTTAAATTTAAAATGATACTTAATTGTTAAATGCTTTTAAAGTTATTTAAGTATATTTTCAGATAATATATTTTGTGTGATTAATTAGTGTTCGTAAAAGTTGTGATGTCTTATTGTATGTTGCCAAAAGACAGTTTAATTATATTAAAAAGAATCAATATCTAGAGTTTAATTAACTTTACTTTTACTTTACTTTACTTATACTTTTACGAGTATGATCCTCTCCATTCTCAAAACCCACAACTTAGATGCCATACAGAAATAATCAGAAGGCTGTTGCTCCTAGGAGCCTTCCTGAAGCACACAGCTGCATGGCACAAACATAAACACAAAAGTTTGAACATTTATTGTATAACCCAGTTTATCACAAGCTCAAACATGTGTTCCAGTAAATTCCAGTGCTATGGGCACTTTACCCTTGGTACTTATGGTGCTTATGGACAGAAGTTTAACACACAAGAACACAAAGAACCAGACTCAAAGGTCAAATCATGCACCTGTTTTAAAAGCCAGTCCGTCTAAAATGCATTCCTTATGTGGGCAATATCTTTGGCTCATTATGTGTTTGCCCAAAGCTTGAAGTCATGCAGTGGCTTTTGGCTGGAGAGGCCAAAGCAGCACTTTACTCATACTCTGAAGTAAATACTGAATGAGTGTGTTGCTGTGATTGGTCTCAGCTGGAACACAGACTCCAGCTTCCTCCAAGCCTCTAAATGCTGCTGTGATACAAGAGGACCTCACGAGGACCTGGATGGGATCCATCACTTATTTGAGAGATCACAGCTTGAAAGCAGCATGCTAAAGCATTAAATAGTGGAACTTTAAGCAAAAAGTGAAAACAGCTGGCAAGTATAGATGTTAACATTGCTGGTATTGTTGATGAAAGATCCGCTCAAGGCTTTACCTTTTATGCAGGGTTTAAAAGTTTCTTCATAGTTGGGAGAGCTTGTAATTTCACTCTTACTTAAAAGAAACGCTTTCCAAATTTAGCAAAATAAGCAACATAGACTAATCTATCTGCAAATTAACTATGTGCATACACATATCCATCATTCCAGTCATCAGTTCAACGTCATCCATGAATATGTATGATGAAGATGACATTTTGGCTGATATTCCCATTCGGTTGAAATTGAATATTAAAACATAAGTGTTTTTTTTTTTCTCAATTAAACATTAAAAACACTTCCAATTTGTACTGGGACCAGTGAAATTGAGCTCAAGAGCCCCCTAACTAACCACATTATTTTCAAGATTCAAGATTCAAAGATCTTTATTAATCCCAAGGGGAAATTGCTTTGCCATGTACAATTTGCATTTTTGCATGCACAGGGAAAAAATAGCTTACTGTACTTGTTTTATTTTTTGTTTGTTAATTTTTTTTTATTTATTTTTTTTTATTATTATTATTTTATTTTATTTTTTTTACATATGTACAGTTCTAGGATTTCTATTTCAGGCTCCATTTTTAGTTTTATTTCTTCATTTGGTTGTATGGAGCAGTTACTTTCCAATACATTTTTTTTTCCAGTTCCAAGTGGGCTTTAATTTAGAATAAATACTGAGAGAGGGCAAAGAGTGGCAAATAACCAGGGGTCTGTAGATCTATGGTATACTTTAAACACTTGATGAATCATATATTAGTCCATGCCATCATCTTTCAATCTACACCCCATCTACTTGCTGAATATTTACACATGGCCATCAGCTGTCAGGGTTATTCACAGTAACAGGTCGAGCACCTTATGAAAATTACCTGACATCTATGACCCTGTACCCAGTACACCTCCAGTCTAACACCTGCATTAAGCTCTAATGTTACAACATTTATGCACAAACACATCTGCCTTCCTCAGAACTCAGCAGTCTGTCTCACATGCACAGCAGATGGGAGCAACCTATAGCTTTTACACAGATATAGCGTGTTTGTATTAAAGCTGTGTTTTTATGAGAGAGGGCACTGAGTCACTAAACCCTTCCAATGCTTCCACCTTTCCTCTGCTCTCCTGGGCACCTGTGAAAGCAAGAAGCGCAAGAAGAACTCTGAGTTCAAAGCATGACTGCGAGCAACCTGCATGAATATGAATGTTTAAAACGTGTGAATTTGAAACAGTAAAGTCATTTAAATTCTTGAGGTGTGCAAATATTCCACAGCAGGTTCAACAGCCATTACTAGATCTTTGGATAAAAGATTTTGGAATAGTATAAACTGTATAGTTTTTTTTTTGTTCTTGTTGTTTTTTTTTTTTTGTTTGTTTGTTTTTTGTTTGTTTCTTAAGATGCACAACAGAAATACTTTCAATGTGTGTTGTTATGGATATCTTGTTGGCTGGTAATAAAAAAGCATTCATTATTTATATACATCTAATATTCTATTATTTTTTTAAATATATTTTCTAATGTTAAATTTTGAAATCGCATTCTGACTTAGGATTTAGGACTTGGAACTTCACTTCTGATTTGCCCGTCTTTATTTGGTACTTGACTGAACTTGAGAGATAAGACTTGAGACTTATTTGTTACTTGTGGAATAACTTGTTCTCACATCTGGTAGTTCAATCACCACAAATTAAAATTAATCTAGAAATGAAAAATGTTAAAACATAACCTGATCAAAAATAGATTATTATAACATGACTTATCAGGTTCTCTAAAAACAAGCCCAGTTCCACAGCTAGTCAGTCCAGAAGACAACAAGAAGATCCAGGAAATATGCTGGAAAAACATGTATGATTTCTTTGATATAGCAAAAAAAAGAAAAAATATTTTCTTTTAAATCAGAAAGTCCAATGTAGACTATCTAAAACCATCTTTAGACTGTCATAAATCAGTGATCACCTGTTGTTTTTTGTCTACAGTCTATAGACGTTTTTTGATTGTCAGTAGAGGATATACACTTGCTGTCCACTTTAGTTGTATAGGAACACCTACACAACTGCACATTCATGCAATCATCCAATCAGCCAATCATGTGGCAGCAGTGCAATGCATGAAGTACATATACAGTTCAAAAGCCTCAGTTAAAGTTCACATTAAAAATCAAAATGGGGGAAAATATGCATAATATGTGATCTCAGTCATTTTGATCATGGCATGGTTGTTGGTGCCACACAGGCTGGTTTGAGTATTTCAGAAACTGCTGATCTCCTGGGATTTTCATTTTCACAGTAGGGTGCTAAAAACAATAAACACCCAGTGAGTGGCAGTTCTGTGGGCAAAGACACTTTGTTGAGAGAGATCAGAAAGCGAACAGTCAGTTCTTATAGCTGATGTGCTGGAAGCAGGAAAAATGGGCAAGTGTAAGGATCTGAGCGACTTTGACAAGAGTCAAATTGTGATGGCTAGATGACTGGGTCAGAGCATCTCCAAAATGGCAGGTCTTGTGGGGTGTTCCCGGTATGCAGTGGTTAGTACCTACCAAAACTGGTCCAAGGAAGGACAACCGGTGAACCGGGGACAGGGTCATGGGAGTCTAAGTCTCACTGATGTGTGTGGGGAGAGAAGACTAGCCTGTCTGGTCCGAACTCACAGAAGAGCTACTGTAGCACAAATTGCTGAAAAAGTTAATGCTGGCTATGATAGAAAGGTGTCAGAACACACAGTGCATTTCCACTTGTTGCGTATGGGGCTGCGTAGCTGCAGACAGGTCAGAGCTCCTATGCTGACCCCTGTCCACCACCGAAAGCTCCTACAATGGGCACATGAGCATCAGAACTGGACCATGGAGCAATGAAAGAAGGTGGCCTGGTCTGATGTATCACGATTCAGCCAGAGGAATGTGATATATATTGACCAAATATGAATAACTTTTCCTTTTTCCTTTGTGGCAGATTTCTTAATATTCCTCTGATATGACAGTGAAGATTTTGTGTTTCTGTCTCAAACACAACAGAGTTTTTGTGCTTCGGTCCTCAGCCATTAATCACCTGAGTTCTTAGACAATACAGTTCAGTAATAGCTTTGTTTAAGAGCGAAGGCCAAGGAGGACAAAGGCCCTCAAATTTCTCACAGCTCTAAATCACACAGTACTCAGGCGGATCCTGTGGCTGCATGGATTACACGTTTCCTTCCACACCAACACAGAAACTTGCCGATCAGGTGATTTATGGCAGGTAGCTTAAAACCCACCCACCCCTCTCTTACTTGCTGATGTATGTTATTACAATATGATTTATTCTCCTCTGAACAGGACAGGCTGATGGTTTTTGCAGCCATCCTGTGCCGTGAGGTGGCCTACTGTGGGAAGAGATCAAAAGGGTTCAGATCAGGGATAGAGACTGGGTGGGACACAGGATGTGATTGAGGGCAGTGCAGAAGTGGCCATAGGCAAAAGTTCCCCACCGTAACTAATTAATTTCCTACAGTTCACTGGTGAAGAAAGACATTATGACTTTTGAACAAAGGTGGTCCACATGAATAACTTTCACTCTTAGTTAATTTTCAAAATACTACATGTTCTTAAATGATTCTTTCAACATTTGGCAATTTGTGAAACTGAAAAGCATTCCCTACATTGAAATGTTTAGAAACCTCCGTGGTCTATATAGCTTAATGTTTACTAAGCTTACAATGACTCACTCAACATACAACAGAAACAAAGGTTTGTCAGCACAAATCAGGAAACACTTGTCCAGAAAGTGGATAACACAAACATCCTTTTCCAAGGGGAGTTAACAACTAGCCGTTTGGAGCGCTAAAGCCAGGTAATTGATAGTTCCCAAGCATCTGGGAGTATTATGACTACAGGTGAACCATGCCCTAAAGATAGACATGGGCCTACTTTTAATGCCATTCACATTTACATGCATTCAACTTGTCAGGAAAAAATTTCCTGCTGGGGAACTCATTGGTCACTGCAACAGTTACAGAATGTTTCATGCATAGCTCTATTGTGATTTATAATTAGCATCATGGATAGGCAAACCCCTGAATGAACGTGCTAACCTCTTTCTTAATGCCTTATGCTCATTATGGCGCTTCCTACCTCTTATGCACCTAACATTTTATACATTATTAACTTAATGTGGATATTATTATTATTATTATTATTATTATTATTATTGTTGTTGTTGTTGTTGTTGGTTCTCTGGTGGACTAGTGGCTAGCATGCAGCACTCTCATCTCTGCAGTCCAGATGCAATTCCCGGTCAGGGAACCAATCCCAGCCACTGGAGGGTTGCACAAGCGAGTGCACTCTCAGTGCCTTTCCCAAGCCCAGAAATTGGGTGGGTTGCATCAGGAAGGGCATCCGGCGTAAAACTTGTGCCAGAATCAAAATATGTGGATGAGTGATCCACTGTGGCGTCCCCAAATGGGAGCAGCTGAACGAGGAACATTATTATTATTATTATTATTATTATTATTATTACTACAACACATAAATAAATTAATTCAAATTTAATTAAATAGGATACACTGTAAGAAAAATAGCTTTAAATTTTACAGAAATTTACTGGCTGAAGGGTTGCCAGCAAAACATTGTAAAATTTACAGTGAACAACTTTAAAACGTATCTACAGTAAAGTACAATTTTTGCATGCAAAATACAATTTTTTACAATACAATTTTTAAGTGCAGGCTAATTCAGTGGTGGTAGTTGTTGAATCAATGCAAGCTAGTTGAGCTAGTTGAACTAGTCAATTCAAGTCAAGTCAAGTGGAGTTTATTGTCACTCAACCATATACAGCCAGTTAGTACATAGTGAAACGAAACAACGTTTCTCCAGGACCAAGGTGCTACATAAGACAAACACAGAACTAGGGTCTACATAAATTTACATAAGTGCACAAGTGCAAACGTGCAGACAGCACAAGACAGTACAACTAGTAGTTGAGCTAAATGTGAGGCAAAAATCGTAGTTGGTAGCACAGACCAGTTCCAAACACAGAGACCAAAACAATCTGTCAGATAAATCCAAAGTAGCACAAAGATAACAAGAACAGTTCGAACATCCAAATACCATGTAATTCAAACAAACAAACAAACAAACGGCTCAGAAATGAAGCACATGAACGTTCGCAAGACTTGGCAAAGTGTACATGAGAATCTGGAGTCTTTATAGTGTCCATAAATTAGGAAGTGATTGATCACAGACTACCTATTTGAACCAGAAGGAGACTATTATTCTGGTGAGAGGGATTTCTGGTGTTGTGGAGTGCCATTGTCATGTGAATAAAGTAAAGTAAAGGCTAGGGCTGATTTCGTTCTAGCTGAGACTGTGCATTCACACATTATACAGTTAATAGTCATGCCATTCAATTTGGGACTTTATTTATTTACGTCGGCTTCTTTGACACATTCAAATACACCATCATCAATGATTGCGCATGTGAAATACAATAGCGGGATTATTTTCTCAATTATTCATTTTTAAAATGCCCCTGGAGGAAAAACTATATATATATAGAGTAACCATACACTTAAAAGAGGGGTGGGTGGTTTATTGGTTTGAACGTAAAAGCTAACAGCAAGTGCTGTTTACTGTGCTTGCTATTTGAAAGAGACACTGCATGATCTTAGACTTGAACCTGACTTAAAGAAAAAACAGGAAGCATGAATGTTATTGCTACTCTGTCTTAGAAAGGAATGGGTGTGTTCTATATACATGAGGAATAGATTTACGATGAGATCCTGTGCTTTAAGGCTCAACTGTAATGGTAATGGATAGTAAAATTCTTTTGTCCTCACATTCTATATCACAACCAGCTGTCACTGATGTAGAAGCATTCATGTTCTCTCAGATCTTCCTTAAGAAGGTGATCATGAATACAGTATGTATACAGTATATTTGACAAGTTAGGCTCCTTGGCGGGTTCCAGTTATGAGGAAGAACAATTTAAAAGTAAAAATAATTAATTAATCAGCCCAGTGTAAGTAATAAAATGCAAATCAGTTAAATGGCCTCACAGACCTTCTAAATTCAAAACAATGTTTAAGATATACAGTATAAGCTTTACTGTTTTTTAAGCCTACCTTGGTTTGGCACAAAAAAAGCAAATAGGTTTACTATTTGGAAATATAACTTGCAGAGTTCTAACACCAAATGCAAGTGATGTAACTTGCATGGGCAGAAAATTCAGAAATAAAACCATTGTTCTTCAGTAAATAATATTTAACAATCTGAACTCTGAAGTCAGTATTTTCTTCCTTTTTTGCATGGATTAAACAACCAGGTTAAACAACCGGATGCCACACACATCATATAACTCTGCTAGATCTATATCAAATATATTGTGCATAAAGATTGCAAAATGGTTTCATGAACAAGAAATGTACCATTGAAAACCAAGGACGAAGTTCATCTGAGCTTGGGAAGCTGAGTCTGCATTTCCAATCTCTTCATGTGCAGTTCTTTACACCTTCCACATATGAAGAGTTTTCTAACTTTAAGGCAAGAGCATATTCTATCCATGTCCACTATCAAGCCGTCAGTCATCCACTAACCGACATGCATTCTGTCTACAGTTTATAATTCCTGTCAGATGATTGTTCAAAATCCACACAGATCCTCTGCTTTGTTTTCTTTCCTGTGCTTAAAGCTGAAGTAATTTTGGAATTTTGGCATCGCTGGTAACAAAATATTATTGTAGCTACTTGTGGAAGAACATTTTGTAACATGGTTTGTGCTGTTCTCTTCCCCCACTGCACACATTAATCTCATGGCTGAGAGTCTATGTTTGGAGCTTGTTGATACTAAAGGTTTTCTAAATGGTTTTCTAAATAGGCTGGTCTTGTGGATCAGTACAATATGTAGTAGATGTGTAGTAAGCAAGAAAAATATTACTGAACTCAGAAATCAACACTCTGGCTACATATTACTGAAGCTATATTTCACTGTCTTGCTCACTTCAACTGAGTAAATGTTTCCATCTCCTGTATAGACATTCAAACTATGTCATATAAGCAAATGGCAATCTGCATGTATGTCCTCAATGCTATCAGATGGATGTAGCTAGAGTTTCAAAACACTGCATGTTGGTGAAGCTCTAGTGATGCTAAAAGTTCTCTGTGGTCAGAGTGCATCTCCGACAGAGAGCCATTCTTGGCGCAGACCTTTCATCACCCTCTTAGTTCTAAGGGGCACGGGACAGGCAGTATATCATTTCAAAAAGAAACAGAAAAGCTTTCAAGTAAGCATGTCTATTGAAATGTTCCCCAGACCGTAATTACAGCATAGAGAAGCGGGGAAGCCTTGAGCTTTGCTGAAGAGGACTGTGGTAGCTGGCAGCATGGGGATCAAGCTCTCGGGAAGAAGACTGAAAAGATGTAGGAAAGCAGAGTGGAACATAAGGATTGTAGATGACTCTGATGCTGCACACAGAGCATGTGATAAACAGAGAATTCCTGGCTGAAGGAATTATATACTGTAAATTTAAGCAGTAATTGCACTGGATATCTCTCAAACTACAGCACCAAAATCCATGATGAGGACCTGCTATTTAGTAATATTTGTAACACAACATAAACATAAGCCTGTCCTGCATTTGTTGCTCAAAGTCTCCTTTTTTGAGAATGCCAGCCCTATTTGTGAGCAGCAGGTTAAAGTAGTGATGCACAACATCCTAAAACTGTTTTAACATCTGTGTGTGGCCACTATACTGTTTTTCAGAGGATATACCTCTTCCAGATTCCACATGTCTGCCTTAGTCATTTTGGAAGATGAGGAACACACAAAGTGAAACAAATAAATGTGATGAAAAACAGACAGGCAGACTGAGTGAGGGTGAGCAGGTCACATCCTAGCCTTATAACTATTAACCCAGTGTTGTATTCATTTCACTTTTCTGAATGATATTGGACATTACTGGACATTGTGGAACTTTTTATTTCAAGTTGCCAAACAAATCCAGATGGGGAAAATGTCAGACTCTGATATATCTTCACAATCATTTTAAAATTATGGTGCAATCGGAAGCATAACCTTCTGCTGTACACTGATCTAAATATATACATGCTCTACTGTGGATATGGGTTGGGCTTCGAGGAACAAATATGACACGAAAGGCACAAGATGATTACAAACCAAACTGTATATGTAGGTCTTAGTGAAAGAGTATACTCTGTTGGCACCAGTCCTGTACTCTATGAGTTTCCACCATAATTTCCCAATTTCACCACGCTGGAATCATCTTTTTAGATCCTTTATTTTAGAGCCTTCAAGCCTGGCAAGAAGTCGAATAAATGTTGCACCCCCACTCCAATTCTTCAGGACTGCCTTTACTGACTGACTTACAGGACTGACAAGTTGTTGTCCAGAAGTTGTTTGCAGACGCAGCACATATATATAATTGTATAAACTAGCACTAAGCCATTTAATATGTCTTAAGGAGAACTGGGGGGTAACTAAACCATATGACATGACAAATTATTCATAGTTTCTAAGTTTGTCCCCCTCACAGTAGTGAATTAAATTCACTTAAAAAGAGCACAATCTTGGCCCTTTTACTCATTCTAACAAGACACGTACTAAGGGTATTAAGTAATGATCATTTTCTGTGATGGAATTCAAATCCCTGTACTCTATTCAGAGGCTCACAGCTCCAAGGTCCCAGGTTTGATCTTGAACTTGGGTCACTGTCTGTGTGGAGTTTCACATGTTCTCCCTGTGTTTGTGTGGGTTTTTTCCTGCTGTCCAGAAACATGCGGATAGGTGGATTGGCTATGCTAAATAGGTGTGAATGAGTGTATGAATTTGTGTGGATGATGCCTTGTGATCAACTGGTATACCATCCAGGGTGAATTCTCCCACCTTGTGCTCAGTGTTCCCAGAATAGATTCCAGATCCAACGCAATCCTAACCAAGAAAAAGAAGTCGCTGAAGATGAATGAATGAAGTGTACTCCTTGCAGGTGCCATTTTTGTTCTCTATAAAAAGCAAGTCATTCACAGTTGAGGAAGTGGAAAGTGAGATATACAGTAGCTAAGGCAGGTACATTTCAATGGCCTCATTTATACATACTGACAGGTATAAATATTTGAATTTGGAAAGAGTAGACTGTACTTTAAGCTAACAATCTGTTGAGTGCAAGCAAAGCATGTTAGCAGTAATCACTGATTAATGTAGTGGTAATGTGTTTGCCTTGGAATCAGGAGACCAGAGTCCAAATATCAGCAGTGCCATTGTATTGCTTTAACCTTGAATATAAGTTGGTTCAGTTTAATCTACCTATCTAAAGATGAAGAAACTCTTGTAGAGTGAATAAATTATTTTTTTTAGAATGTAAGAAAAATGACCCAGGTCAGGTTGAGGCTGAGGAAATCTAATAACATATGGAATAGGATGCTTAAAAAAATACCTCTCTCTTTCTTAGTCATTCTGAACCACTATTTTGAGTGCTTCTAACTGACTTTGTCATAACTGACCTAGTAGGGTGAGATAGTGGAAAGTTAGCTACTGAGGTAACTGCCTTGGTTTGGAAATGGAGTCAACAAAGAAACTAATCATTTCAGTGTTTTTGTAGCTGGAGAGATTCTTTATTTGTTTGGCAAGATCCAAGTCAGTGAAGATCCCTGTGGCCATTGTATCAATTCTAAGGACACCAAGGTATACTGAGAGGTAGTGTCAGTCTTATATTCTCTAGTAGATTAAATACTGTGGGGCAAACCTGTTGTGGTACTGGAGGTTTGGGGCTTTTGGAACAGTTTATTTCTATGTATTTATTTAGACTGTAGTACAGACATAATCCTGTCTTCTCTTGGTGTTTTGCTAAACGCATAACCTTACCTGAACAATATCTATAGCATATTCCTGAGTGACAGAGACAGGTGGTAGGGACACAGAAGTGGTCTTAGACAGAGGACATCTGGCTTGTAGCAGGTTATCTAATCTAACTGAGAGCTGGTCTTCCTTGAAGGCTAACTCAGCTCACACAGCTTTGCTAAGGGCTCTGTAGTAGCTTACAGGCGCATTACACCCACATTTGGCAGCCAGGGTGCAAAATATGAAATATTACTCACAAGCATTTTTTCCAGACCAGTAGGGATTAAAGTATGTAAATTACTGTCTTAAATAGGACTGTTCCAGTGGTAGCCAATGCAGGTGCTATTCTGGCAAGAAGCTGTAAGAAGATGATAAAGTAAATTTTACCTCATCTGTGAGGTAGACCATAGATTGGTGGCTGAAATGAGAAATGGGATGCACATAGACTTCCCACAGCTGTCATATTTTTGGCAAGGGTATGTGTGGTTTGTTATAACCTTCTTCTGGGTAGGTACCAAGAAGCATGGAAATAGGAGCTGAATGTGAGAGAGAATCTTATTCTGTCTGAGTTTGTGGGTGATTTCCAAATATACCTGTTCCTTAAAAAGATGCGATTTCTGCAATTGTTGTAAGTGAGCCTCCAGGACTTTTACCTGTGCAGACATGGCTATTTCATGTCCTGGAGGTTCGATGAGTTTATTAAATATTTGACAGGCTAATAAATTGCAGGCTAGGAAGTCACTAATCAAGTCATAGAGTCATGAAATTATATGAAATTATATTATAATGCTAAAATTGTTCAATCAATTCAGTGGGTCATGATATGAGGCAGTGTTGCACATGCTGAAAAAGCTGCAGGTGTGTAAACACTTCTGCAAGTCATAATCCACAAGTCATAATGCTGCTGCATAATGTAGGACTTGAGTGTCAATTAAATATCTAGTATTTATATTAGACTAAATACTCCCTTAGATCGCCCTTATTTTATTTGATAAATTGTTAAGTAATATGCACATTGTATACAGTACAATACTGTAGTGAGGTCCACATCGCAGAAATGTGACCCACTTCTCATACCATAATGCTGAATGTGTATTACACCAGTTGATCATTTCTAATCTCTTCCATACATCCACTCTTCCACAATCTGCTCTCATGTCACTTAGATTTCATTGAGTTAAATATTAAAAATAAGATCTCTCTCTCTCCTATTATCTCTTGGTCCTCTATCAGGGTTAAAAATGAAGTTTTGAAAGAGGTGAATTCTCCTAATATTATTAGTTTTGTTGTTAAAATTTATGCATCATAGTTGGGTTATTCTAATTATTACCCTATTTCACTATTGCACTATAAAATATAACCTGCTGGGAGATTTATTTATTTATTTATTTATTTACTTACTTACTTACTTACTTACTTACTTACTTACTTATTTATAATCATTCCACTTTTTTGTAGCAAACATGAGAACTTTTTTATCACCTCGCACTTTCCATACCTCAGCAAAGTTCTATCTGCCTTGCTGGAGAATTTGTGTGCAGTTGCCAAGCTCGTTTCTCGTTGTGTGTATGTGCAGAATAAAAGCAGAATCCTCCCTCTGTTCACTTTTACCACAGACACATATTCAGCCCTGTTGATACTGCGATCGTCACACCTCCTCAGTGATTACTGAAAAAAAACATATATTAATATACTCAGTAACTACCATGCAGCTAACATGGGTTACATCAGCTAAAGTCACTGCAATTGGTTAACATTACCACATCTAGCAAGTTGCTCTGGCTAGCAACCTTACAAGTACTTTGCAAACTGTCAATTTTGCATACAAACTCTCATTTATATGTTCTCGTTGAGATGTACAGTATGTGTTTGTTTTCTTTCTGCTTTGAGTTCAAAACCAACGTATCTCATGATGTAGAGTTCATAGCGTTAGTCAAAAGTGATACTATGAAGTGCAGCTATGAGACAAATTGTTGAGTCTTATTCATGAACTAGTCATCATTTGTTTTTTTGTTTTTTTGCAATGTTTTTCCTGACCCTAATTTGTTGTATCTTTTGCTTCTGTTTCTGTTCATCAGTGCTGCTCTGGTTATGACTTCTGAATTATGCTGTTTCAAATTTAGCTTTTCTCACTTTTGCATTCGTTTATACACTGCACTGTCACAATGTGACTGTCAAAAAAACCATCCACCTTTTGCCCTTAGAAAGGCCAGTGGGTGAAATTCTTGTCCAGGTTAGCACGGGGTGCTGCAGTGTGGGAATTACTGCTGATGGAGGACAGGACAGGTGTCTCTGCCACTAATCCACAGCTGTATTCATAAATCAATGCCTGCTGGGCTTTACTGTGCCCAGAAGCTCTGCCATCATATGCACACGAAGCTCAGTAGCAAGGATTATCTAATGTCATTTGTTTTATACAATGATATGCAAAACAAACTAGTTTTTTCTGTCTTCCTGTGACATAAATTATTGCAGCAGGTAATGTTTCAGGATAGTACTTTACCTTATGTTATAAATATTACAAAGAACTTGGCAGCACAGAAAATGGCAGCACAAATTTAATGCATAATGACTTAATACCATCTGTTTAAAGAAAACTATGATATACTGTATACTACTAAGTTCTGTTATAATAAAGAATTATAAGAAAGTTATTAAGTTTATTATTAAGAATGTTTATTATTAAGAATTATTAAGAAAGTGGAATAAAGTGTAGATTAAGCAATTTCTCTAAATATCTTCAATATTGTCAAATTAGAGGACATATTGCGGTCTCCATATGAGTAGTTTTTATGTAACAAACCCTTGGGTTATCTGAGTGACAGGTGCATCATTACCAGCTATTATTTTTTCTCTGGCTGAATAAAAATGCCACTGCAGGCCTTCTTTGCACTTGTTTACAGCCTTTTAAGGAATTACAATGATGCTTGATGGCCACAGTGGGTTTTGGTACAACCATCTTCCAGGATCACAGGTCAGTGCATATATAAACATTCTCCCCCTGTGGTCAAGGACTTCTCTTGGATTACACAGTCAGCGAGTCACCCCTCCATTCTCGGTGTGTCTCCCATGCTCCGACACTGATTTAAAAGCAGCATGGGGGTGGTTATGGCTAAAAAAAGGAGGATAGATACAGTCAGTGGCAGCTTAGGTCCTCTTCTTTGTATGTGTTAGCAGGCAGGGGTGCTGGTGCATTTATATAAGAATGCCCCCTGTTGGGCCAGGAACAATGATGTCAATGTTTATGGTGATAATCAGCTCAAAATATCTCCAAAGGAGAGAGTGCAGAGTCTACACACAGTCTGGGCACAACAGATAACTAACAACTATGACACAAGATTTTATATTTTCTTGACGCCGTTATAATCATAGCATTTGACTGTGTGAGCAGTCTTCAGTCTTTAATGTGGAGAGACAAAAACCCTGCTCTGAGGTTCTGTGTAATACCTGATGGAAAAGCCTCTGTATTTACCGAGTATTGTTTGAATCAGATACTAGCTATGAGCTTCAAAGGGATGCACACATGTGAAGCTAGTGTACCACATGGCTTTGAAATCTAACACTGTTATGTGATGTTGTTGGGGTGACTGCCTATCAAAGTGTTCAGCCAATAAACAAAAAGCCTAAATACTGACATACAGGCTCATCCAGAGATGCTTAGTAAACAGGACATTTTTTTCCCTCTTACACAACATAACAAAGATACGCAACATGAAATAGCAGCTGGTGACATACATAGATGTGCTCATTACATGTTACGTAAACAGTTATTACTGCATCTCACAGGCAGTTATAAATTAAATCTAGCTTTTCCATTCACAGACCAGCTGTATTTTTATTTTTTTTAATAAGTGAACATTACAGGGTGTCTGAAAAGTTAGGAAGTAATAGGACTTAAACTATATATAAAAGGTTTTGTATATTTACATTTAAATGTATTTTTTCCTTTCAGGTGAAAATGGAATTAACATTAGATGAAAGGGTAGAGACACTGCTTCTTGGTACTCTCATTTGTTCCTGACTTTTCAGAGACTCAGTAGAATGTCCTTAATACTGCACAGATCTCTTTTATTAATCATAT
>CM040977.1:17226661-17278416 GCA_022985145.1 Pangasius djambal
TTTTTTTTTTTTTTTTTTTTTTTTTTTTTTTTTTTTTACAATAGACCCCCGTTTCTTACCCTACGATTTATGGGCTTGACTCCTTTTCCAGATGTATGCAGCACTGCAACGGGAAGCTGACCCACTCCATGGCCCAGTCCTGCTCTGATACACACTGAGTGACACACACTTCTCCAAGCATGGAGCAAACACTAGGTGGAGGACTCAATTTCATGTCCTGCAGAACTTTGTGATAGATAGTTTAGATGGATTATGAGTGTTAGCGTGTATTGTCATGTCAAAGGCAGATGTGTCTACAAGCATAAACACAGGTGGAAGTAAATGAATGGTGGGACACCTGCAAGAACTTCAGTGTAAAACTAGTGACTGCTGATTACAGACTAGCTGTATATTTTATTTGCATTTAATATATATACATATACATGAATCAGAGCAAATTCAAAGCTAAATATCAGTGGCTAAACCTGATTTATGAAGCATAAAAAGCTGGAGTTAGTGTTACACTATATGGCCAAAAGTTTGTGGACACCTGACCATAACATTCATACAGCATGTGCTTGTTGAACATCCCAACCCAGATTTAGTCCCAATTTGCTGTTATCCTCCACTCCTCTGGGGAGGCTTTCCACCACATTTTGGAGCGTGGCTGTGGGGATTTGCCCATTGAGCCACAAGAGCATTAGAGAGGTCAGGTACTGATGTTGTTCGAGGAGGCCTGGGGGCAGTCACCGTTCCAGTTCAGTCCAGTTTCCAGAGGTGTTCAGTGGGGTTGAGGTCAGGGCTCTGTACAGGCCACTCGAGTTCTACCACTACAGCCTTGGCAAAACATGTCTTCATGTGATAATGACAATGCGCACAGGGGCATTGTCATCCTGGAACAGGTCTGTGCCCCTTAGTTCCAGTGAAGGGAAATTGTAATGTTATAGTCTACAAAGACATTCTATACAATTCTATGCTTCCCAATTTGTGGCACCAGTTTGGGGAAGAACCACATAAGGGTGTGATAGTCAGGTGTCCGCAAACTTTTGCCTATATATTGTATTTGTGGAACTGTTGTGAAATTGTGTTTAAACTTACATAAGGTAACAGAAAAAGCTTTATAACAAGTATGAATATGAATGCCATGTTTATGATTAAGTAGTAAAGGTTTAGTGTTGTTTTTATTGAAGCGGTGAAACATTCTATTACTTTGTCCCAAGATTGTTAAATCAGCTTCCTTTATTCCTTTTAGAAATGTATCAGTGACTATATGCTTCCTCTGAATTTCAAGCATTTGAATTTCACACATTTCAAGTGATTTACACTCCACAACAATATAGATAGCATATAAAGACACATGGGGTATAGCTATTAGAAGAGAATGATACCTGACAAGTTACTGGGGGATAGATATGGAAAGAAATAGATCAGATCCAGCCTTGCAGTGGAGAATATGTTGCCAGTCCAGCACAGAGCAGTATACCACTCTACAGCCCACAGTAGTGACAGTAGAAGCTCTAGTAAAACTAAAACTGCATGCTATTGAGGTTTCAAATTAAAATCAGTATAGTATACAGCCAGGTCCATAAGTATTTGGACAGTGATGAAATTTCCGTAATTTTACCTCTGTACACCACCACAGTGGATTTGAAATAAAGCAATCAAGATGTGATTGAAGTGTAGACTTTCAGCTTTAATTCAAGGGGTTTAACAAAAATATTGCATTAACCATTTAGTAATTGGACAATTGACTGATAAGCAGTTTCATGGCCAGCTGTGGCCTGTTTTCTCATTATAAAAGGTCTGGAGTTGATTTCAAGCGTTGAATTTGCATAGCTGTTCATGGAGAATCTCTGCAGTCCAAAGAGGTGTCATTGCAAGTCGACAAGGAGGCCATCATTAGGCTGAAAAAACAAAACAGACCAGATCAGAGAGATAGCAGAAATTTTAGGAGTGGCCAAATCAACAGTTTGGTACATTCTTAGAAGGAAGGAATGCACTGGCGAGCTCATCAACACCAAAAAGCCTGGAAGACCACAGAAGACAACTAAAGTGGATGATCGCAGAATTCTTTCCTTGGTGAAGGAAAAACCCCTTCACATGTAGCCAAGTCAAGAACACTCTGGAGGAGGTAGGCGTATCATTGTCAAAGTCTACAATCGAGAGATGCCTTCATGAATGTGAATACAGAGGGTTTACCTCAAGATACAAACCACTGTAACACTCAAGAACAGAAAGGCCAGACTAGACTTGCTAAAAACCTCTAAAAAAAAAAAAAAGCCTGACCAGTTCTGATGCAAGATGAACTTGTACCAGAATGATGGAAAAAGAAGAGTATGGAAAAGGAAAGGAAGGGCACATGATCCAAAGCATACCACATCATCTGTGAAACATGTGGAGGCAGTGTTATGGCGTGGGGACTTATGGCTGCCAGTGGAACTGGGCCACTGGTGTTTATTGATGATGTGACTGTTGATAGAAGTAGCAGGATGAATTCTGAAGCATATACAGCTCTACTTTTAGTCAAATGCTGCAAAACTATTAGGATGGTGCTTCACAGTACAGATGGATAATGACCCAAAATATACCACAAAAGCATCCCAAGAGCTTTTTAAGGCAAATAACTTAAATGTTCTTAAATGTCCAATCACCTCAACCCAATTGAACACGCTTTTCACTTACTGAAGACAAAACTGAAAGCAGAAAGACCCACAAACAAGCAGCAACTGAAGACAGCTGCAGTGAAGGCGTGGCAAAGTATCTCAAGGGAGGAAACTCAGCATTTGGTGATGTCCATGGGTTCCAGATTTCAGGCAGTCATTGACTGCATCCAAGTATAAAAAATAGTCCTAATATTTATGATTATGTTAGTTGTCCAATTACTTTTGAGCCTGTGAAAATGGAGAGACTCTGAAATAAATGGCTGTAATTCCTAAATAGTTAATGCAATATTTTTGGTAAACTTCTTGAAATAAAGTTGAAAGTCTGCACTTTAATCACATCTTGATTGCTTCATTTCAAATCAATTGTGTATTTGGACGGTCAATGTTAATTTGATCTGTTTGAAATAAATAAATAATAAATAAATAAATTTAATATGCATATGTATATAAGTGAAAGTATTTTGCAATTTCTTTTGTATGATATTTTATATACATTCTGTTTGCAAGGGATCGCGTGTCAGGAAAAGATTGAAGCCATTATTATTATTTGTCCTTTTTTGGGAGTAAAGTTTGTGTTGAATCAGAAAGAGAATATTGAATACAATCTTTATTTTTAGATGTGCTCAGGTTTTGTCCCAGTCTCTGTGGAAGCCTATGTCCCAGAGCTCCATGTTTAACAGGAACAGGAAATACTGCAGAAGCCTAGAAGTTGATGCACTGCCAACTTTAAATGCCATCGCTAAAAATACCCATCAGGAATTTGGGGCTTGGCAAAAGGGGCAAGGTCGCTGGCCTGGGGCTTGTCGCCACTTTGAGGGCCTATTTTGACACGACAGCCTTGTCTAACTGTAACCCAAACCTGTCTCTCTCTCTCTGCCTCTGTCACTACTCCTCTATACTTTCTCTCCTCTCTTCAGTTCCTTTGAGCTCAACCAGTACTTATGGAGGAGATTTTGAACAAATGTGGTGCGCTATGGTCCTTTGGAGTTTGGCCCTGGAGAGTGAAAGATCCATCATCTAGCCATTTGCTTTCTGAAACCAATAAATACCTGGCCAAGGTGACCATGCTGAGAGTGTGTGATGAGGCCTGTTTTTATTAAGTGAGGTTTCATCAGGTCTTCTAATATATCTTTAAAACTTTTCTTTGAAATTAAATATGAGTACTTGGGTATAGATCTCTGTCAGTATGATGAATGGTATATAAAACATACAGCTGTGGTGCAACACATTTACAGCAATACATTATGTTGCTGTCTCTAAGCTCCTGGGTCCCCGGTTTGATCCTGAGCTTGGGTTACTGTATGTGCAGACTTTTGCATGTTCTCTCTGTGTGTGCATGGGTTTCCTCAAAGTTCTCTGGTTTCCTCCCACCTGCCAAAGACATGTCAGTAGGTGGATTGGCTATGCTAAATTTCCCTAGTTATGAATGAGTGTGTGTGCATGGTGCCATGTAATGGACTGGTGTCCCATCCAGGGTTTACTCCTACCTCCTGCCCAGTGTTCTTGTGGTAAGCTCCGGATCCACTGCGACCCTGACCAGGATAAGGAAACTACTGAAGATGAATGAAAAATGAATGAACGAAAAAATGGAAACTCAATATACTAGTTGGCTCTGCATATCATTTATACACCTATAGTGAATATCTATATTACAGTGCTTCTTTTTGCATAGCACGATAGGAATGCTACAAACAAATAAAAGCATGCTCTTGTGCTCCTGTCTGGTAGACAAAAGACTATAATGGAGGTCTAATGCAAACATACACTCGTGCAGTTTTGGGGCTTTTTTCAAGTGCTTCTAGGAACCAACTTGAATCCTTTCCATGGCTGCAGGGGTAAATCACCAGATAGAAAAAGTAAAATGGTAAAACGTACAATGGGAACATAGAGAATAACAAGGGACATTACAGTACTATAACCATTCAAATAAGATTGCTGTAATACACTGATTGGATTAACTGGGTTAAATGTAAACTACTTAATCATAACATTGATGCACTGTTAATTACCAAATGTGTTGAAGTGTATTTAATGAATAATACTCCTATTACTACACATTACGTATAGGCTGTATCTTGCATGCCTTTTTTACAACCCTGGAAGATCACCAAACTCTGTACCGCTCTCTTGCTGCACCTTTTTCAGTTGTAAGCATGGGTGTAAACAGTTTACTATGACAGATGTGTGTAAACACACACATAGAGGAAACACAGTGCTTCCTTTCACTCACTCTCACAGGGAGGGAAATCCCACCAAGAGAACAGGAGAATACTTCTCTCTCAAGATATCCTGTATCACAGATACAGTATACACACTTTGGAATCTGAATAGTTTGTTCCATAACCACGTGATAATGTTTGTGCATACTGTAAATGCTATTAATATTTTCATTACATTTTTTTTATTAGATTCTTTTTACTTACTATTGCAAGCACTGAAGAACATATAGGAAATTGAAATGTTGCTAAATTATAGAATGCTGACGAGCTACATACTGCTCTCTGTCAACTCCAGTGAATGCAAAGTGGGTGTTGCTGGTGCCTCTGGGGTCCCTGTGCACCAAGTGCAATCATCAGCAGGCTTTTTTTGTTTAGACTGCTTAAACCAGGTGTTTAGACAATTCAGTCTGTAGCTGCTGACTAAGAGTGCATGCCCCCTTTCCCGACATAACCCTGGACCCTTTCTAAGGCAAGATGCACACTTACCCCCAAAAAATGTCCCCAGAAGAGCAGTGCACGGCTGGGGAAGTCATTGCCAGACATCCTCTGCGCACACAATGAGTATTGCAGATTTCACTATACAGCACACTTAGATGTAGTATGACATTCAATTATTAAACAGGATTCGGAGTCTTCCTCTATGACTAAGTCTAATTTTAGGTCCAGAACTGTCTGCTTCCTTTCTCATTGGATCCTATAACAGCCATCTGGACTGACATGGAAGTCTCTTCAACAGACAGACATCTGTTCTTCTGTCTGATGATTTGATTCTGGTAGGGATTGGAATGGATGGGATTGGATTGGACTGGATTAGATTGGACTGGACTGAGAAGGCAAGGAGAAGCCTTACCTTTTCAATCCAATCCATTCCAATTCTTAAATGTTGGTATTTCATAAGCATTTCACTGTGCTTCCTGGGTTAACTTGCCCATACATGAACATTAAAATACTTTAGTGCTTATTTTTGCATGGTCTATTCACAATAATTACATTAAATCTCTTTGACATTATTAGTAGTAATGCAGAAGTTTAAAGCTCTAACCAGGAATCAAAGCAAAGTCTGGTACTGCAATAAATAAAGCCTTTAAATAACAAGAATGTACCCAGTACAAAATGCTGTGTTTAATTTTATATATTGTTTCTCATAAGGATCTGGGAGAACCTTGGTGCTGGTACTAAGACAGTGTAACATTTTTGTGCTGGTACTAAGACAGTGTAACATGGCAGTCTTTGGTCTTCACAAGATTTCAGGCATCACTTTGTTTTGTAGTACTCATTTTCCTTTGTTCATTGTTACCATTTACATAGTTCTTATGTAAATGTTTTTTAAACAAGCCGACAATCAGAACCCCACTGTCCCTGTTCTTTCACTGGCAGAAAACATGGCAGAAATCTGCACAATCCTCTTGATCTGCATTGAAGTGTACTTGCGCAATCAAGATTGATAAAAGATTGATAAATGAGGCCCAATTTTTTTTTTGCACTGATCATGACAGACTCAGAATCCTAGCCCGAAATACGCAGTAAGGTGGAGCTGAACGTTTTGACAATTACGATTTTAACTTCCTCAATTCCTCGACAAAGTGAGAATGGGACAGAGGATGAGCATGATGTAGAGGTGGGCCTTTTATAGGTTACACATGTAAGGTCTTGGTCACAGCCATGTGCTGAAGACTTTGCTACTGGCAAGGAATCTAGCAAATGGGAAAACTCACCTAGTTCAGAAGAAAACCACTTTTGTGCTCTGGAACTAAAGGAAGTAGAACACAGGGTTCTGCGCAGACAAACTGGGAAAAAAGATGGCTAAGTGCTCACACACACACACACACACACAAGTCTGTAGTGGTCTTCTGCTGCCCTCCATAGGAAACGTTCAGATGTGCACCAAAGAACAGTAATGCATGTAGGCGACAGTACGCAAAACAGTGGAGATAAGTCATACACTAGATCTACACTTAATTATTAATAACCCATCTAGACTGAGTAAGCTGTATAAGCCACAATACATGCAGTAAGACACAGCCCTCAGTGAGAACAGAGCAAATGTTTAGAAAATTGGGTGAATAGTCAGATGTCCTTCTATAAAAGGAATTATGAATGAGGATTTAATTCTGAGTCAAAAACTTTTCCAATCTAGGATTAATGGATTGCTTCTATACACCTATTCAGGGACATGGTGTTTATAAAAATGAAACACAGATTAAATTATGGGTATTACAAAATATTATTATTATTATAATTTTTTTTTTTTTTTAAACACCTTTTTAAATTTTAGGATTTTTTCCTTTCGAGTGTATATCTGGGGGCTTTTGCTGTATTTTGCCCTCAGCAGCATCAGTAGCATGAGCCTGCCTCCACCGCCGGCACGCTGCTACTGGCTCCAGTGTGCTATCCCTTTTTTTTTTTTTTTTTTTTTTTTTTTTTTTTTTTTTTTTTTTTTTTTTTTTTTTTTTTTTTTTTTTTTTGAGAAGAAGAGGAGCTCAGCATAAGGGCACAGAACACGGATAAGAGCAAGAATTGCTTGTGGGAGCGTCAAAAGAAATATCTGTCTTTTATATGTCGCGTTAAGTAGGAGACAACAGGTAAATTCCAGGCATGAACAACGCCAGGGTGTTGAACAGGGCTGCGATGCAGGGGCTAGTTCCCCTTTCCTGTGTGTGCAGATTAGCCTCAGCCTAACGCTACTGTACACGGCGGCTGCGAAACAAAATGGGGGTTAGTTCGTGGGCGGAGCGGCTTTAAAACGAAACGTTGTGGCCTCTCTACAGCCTGTCGCTTTGATCATTCCGATAGCGGACAGTGTTGTTTGCCCTGTAAAGCGCTGCAGTTGATAAGCGAGGCCTTTGTGCTGCGCGCGCGGGTATGTGCGCAGGCTGGAGCCGCGCTCCTCCATGGCGCCCACGTAGCGACTGCAGCTCGACCCGGCTGCGCGCGAGGAAGCAAGGAGGCGCCTTTCTCTCTGTGCATGAGCCGCGGTTTTGTCTCTCCTGTTTTTTGTTTGTTTGTTTGTTTTTCCTGTCTTTTTTTTTATATATATGATTGAAGAGGGTCGCATAAATCTCAGCGTGTTTAAATGTGTTTGGCATGTGTAAAGAGGCAGGTTTCCTTTAAGCTGCTGTGTGTCTTCACCCAGCAGCAGTAGCTGATCAATGGCTGTTATTCGCACGCGCATTAACGGTACTGCACAGCTCGGTGCTGCTTTCACTCGTTACACTACATTATATATCAGATTAAAATCGTATGTTTTTATGTCGTGCAGGACTGTTGAGCTGTTATGGTAAATGAAAAAAAAAAAAGCCCATATGTATACAGTGTCGAGATCATCACTGAATTATGTATTGGCTGTAATGCTATAGGTGACAGGTGATGGACTGGTGCTGAGCTGCTGCTACTCAGTACGTTTAGTGGAAATACAAATATATGTTTTGAGGGATGTCTTTCGTATTCCCGTGTAAAATCATGGCCATACTCTCTACTCTCATCCTTTTTTTCTTCTTCCCTGTAATAGGAAAATCATAACTAGTGCTCTGAAACTTAATATTGCCTTATAATAAAAAGGATTGTAGTTATATTTTGATTTCAGTATTTTACTCATCCACTGACTTATTGCATGTAACTGTATTTCAAGTAGGTGAACATCCAGTGACACTGTGAACCAAAAAAAGGTGAGGTCACTGCTCAACATATAAATTTAAATATGTGCTCTGAGTCCATAAGACTGCCTTTAATAAAATGTCTTATGTTTTGTTTTGATTCCCCCCCCCTTGCATTTAAACCAGCATGTCGGCCAGAGGAGGAAAAAAGAAGACCACCAAGCTGTCACGCTCAGCCCGGGCTGGCGTTATCTTTCCTGTAGGGAGGATGATGAGGTACTTACGCACAGGCACTCATAAGTACCGCATCGGTATGGGCGCTCCTGTCTACATGGCAGCTGTCATTGAGTACCTGGCAGGTGAGAGCAGACTCACACATCTATCTATCTATCTATCTATCTATCTATTTAAAAAGTCTGCACACCCCTGTAAAAAAAATTTTAAACGAAGACAAATCATGTCAGGTCTTTTTTTTTGCCACCTTTAATGTGATGTAGCAACCAACAAAATTCAAGTGAAAACAAAAAGAAACATTTTAGGGAGAAAAAGGAAAAAACTTACAATAACCTGGTTGTTAATGGGGCATGTGTCTGTGCTCAGAATTAACCAATCATATTCAGTTATCATACACCTGTCATCAATGATGTGATTCTGATTATCCACAACTGATCAGCTGTTTCTGTAGGTCTTTCTTGACACCATCTTGGCTTGATGTAACTGCTGAAGCCATGGTCTGCAAAGAACTTACAAAGCATGTACAGGATCTCAGTGTCAGGTATCGATCAGGAGAGGTGTAAAAAAGAATTTAAAAAACATTAGATGTACCATGGAACACTGTGAAGGCCATCGTTATCCAAAGTTGATGAAAGGACAAGATGAAAACTTAACAGAGAGGCTGCCAAGAGACCCGTGGCAACATTAAATGTGCTACAGGAACATCTGCCCTCTCTCACAAACAAACAAACAAATAATCCAAGCCTGAATCACCCCAAACTATGTGGCAAATGTGTTATGGTCTGATGAGACAGAGGTAGAACTTTATGGGCATAATTGTAAAAGATATGTTTGTCACAAAAACAGGACAGCTTATCCCCCAAAGATCACCATACCCACTGTGAAGTATGCTGGTGGCAGTGTCATGCTTTTGGGGTGGCTTCTCTTCAGCTGGGACTGGGACTTTACTCAAAATAGAGAGAATCATGGATAGCTCCAAATTCCAATCGGTTTCAGAACAAAACCTGTAGGCTTGTTAAACAGCCGAAGATGAAGAAAAAGATTTCACCTTCCAGCACGATAATGACCCAAAGCACAAATCCAAGTCAACAGAGGAATGGTTTCAGATGGTTTCATTGTTTTGGAATGATCCAGCCGGAGCCCAGATCTAAATCCTATTTTGATCCCCAGATCAAACCTATCATAGAAAGACTTGAAGAGGGCTGTGCACAGGAAATCATCTCACAATTTAATAGATCTGGAGAATTTTCGCAAGGAAGCGTGGAATAAAATTGTCAAATTGAAATGTGCTAATTTGATAGACTCTTGCCTAAAAAGACTGAGTGCTGAGTGCTTAAGGAAAAGGTGCCTTAACAAAGTATTAGTCCAGGGGTGTGCACACTTATGCAACCAGGTTATTATAAGGTTTTACTTTTTTCCCCAAAAATGTTTGTTTTTTTATTCCATTGTTTTCACTTGAATTTTGTTGGTTGCTATATCACATTAAAGGTGGAAAAAGATCTGACATGATTTATCTTGGTTTCATTTTTTTGACATCACAAAAACCTACAATTTTAACAGGGGTGTGGAGACTTTTTATATCCACTGTATATACATTGCACTTAGTTGCTGGGTATATATTGAGATGAATATAAATACATATTATTTTTTATTATTTCCATCATGCTTAGCTGAAATTTTGGAACTAGCTGGTAATGCGGCCAGAGACAACAAAAAAGGACGAATTACTCCACGGCACATCAAGTTAGCAGTGGCTAATGATGAAGAGCTTAACCAGGTACAGTACACCTTAGAAGAAATGGTCTTAACTTTGGACAAAACGTACATCCTCTCTCCCGTTTTGCAAAGATGAAAGCAGTGTTTGTTTATTGCAGCGCTAGTTAATCAGTTTCTACAGGTGTAAATAAAATTTTTGTGAATGAAATATTCACTTATCAGCTGAATTTCATTCTATTCCATACAGTAACAGTTAATATACATGTAACTCTGATAGCTGATATATAGCGATAACACATTAACAAAAGACTTTTTAAAAAAAAAAAAAAAGATAAAAGCACATTTTATTTACATGCACATGATGGTGACAACCTTACCCTGGTGCAGAGAACTATTTCAAGTTGATTTAGGTTTTTATCCCATGAAAGCTGTTTCTCATTATCTTTGTTTACAGTCTGTTATTATCATTCAGATTCAAAAATGAACCCAGAACCCCACATTGTTCTGGCCCTAGAGGTATCATGAACAGTTCTGTAATTGAAGGATTCGCAGATGGTTTGCAAATATCAGGAAGAAAAACAGCATAATTTAATTTACAGTTTATCGAGGAGGATAACGTTATTGTTACCTGTTTACCAAAATGTCAAAACAATCCATGTATGAACATAAATTATTCAATTCTGTAGCAGGGAACAGTTAAAGTCACTGATGCCAGTTGCAGTAATACATCACACAG
Organism: Pangasius djambal; assembly: GCA_022985145.1. NCBI lineage: Eukaryota > Metazoa > Chordata > Actinopteri > Siluriformes > Pangasiidae > Pangasius > Pangasius djambal. The sequence goes on from CM040977.1 coordinate 17,237,802, forward strand.
TTCACACTTTGGTAGCTTAGAGATAGAATTGTCCAAGGTTAATTATAACAAAGGAGCATTAACCATATATGCTGTAACATGTATGCACATGCAAGGTAGTCTAACTATAAACTAGTATATAGCTGTAATATACTGTGGCGTCATTCCTGTTATTGCCCTGTGTCCAGGACCTTAAGTGAAACAGTTGTCATTAGTTTGTTCTTAATCACAGTAATGCTGTATGCATACACACACAAATAATAGGTGTGTGACTAACTGAATAGCAGTAAGCCAACAATTAAAGCTTATCTTTTTTTTTTTTTTTTCCCCCCCGAGTCCACATACTTTTCAAGACAAGATGTAATTTCTATTCTGATGTGGTTTTGTGCAGCTACTCAGAGGGGTTACCATATCAAACGGTGGTGTCCTGCCCCGTATCCACCCTGAGCTGCTCTCCAAGAAGAGAGGAGGGAGAGTGAAGGTGGACTCTCAGATGACAGCACCAGAGAAGACAGACAAAGAGGTCAAGAGCAGCAAGAGGTCCTCCAAAAAGGGCCGAGGAAAACCAGGCCGTAAACCAAGGGTCAGTCCAGTGCTACCTCCTCTCAACAAGACTACCTATACACAGTCACACTGGTGATTTTGTGATTTCAGGAAACACTTTTTTAATTATCATTATTGTCAGTCCTTTTCTTTATGATATTTGAAACGGTTGTATTTTGTAAAGAAGTCACTTAGTATGTTTACTTTGTCTGTTTGCAGAAGAGTGCAGAGAATGACAAAGATGGAACCAACAGCACAATGGAAGATGGACCAGGAGAAGGATTCACTGTTCTCGCAGCAAAGAGTTTGTTCCTTGGACAGAAGGTATTGATTTGACAACTCAGTATTTGACAACTCGGTATTGATTTTTCCTCAGTCATTAACAGTGTAATTTATACAGTGGCTTGCAAAAGTGTTCAACCCCCCTGGAATTTATCAGATTTGTCTGAATAACAAATGATAAATACATATTCTTCCTGTCAGAATTTTTATATTGGAACTACCTCAGTTGAACTGTCATGGAAGAGACTGTCAGTCAGAAGGAAAAGAGTGAAGACTAAGGAGCAGTCTAAGGATATTAAAGATTAGGTAAAAGAATTGTATAACCTAGGGCGAATAGGGTGTAAAATTATAGGTTGGACATCCCTGTAAGCACAGTTGGATCAATAGTGAGGAAGTGGAAGCCAAATCACACCACTCAAGAACTACCTAGATAAGGTCATCCCTCAGAACCTGAGGCCAACAGTCACTCTGAAGGAGTTACACAGTACAGTGGCAGAGAGTAGAGTGGAGGTGCAGCAGAAATTCGTTACAAGAGTGCTGTATAATTGCAAACTGAGAGTGGCTAGAAAGAAACCAATGCTCAAGAAAAGCCATATGAAAGCATGAGAGTGACCCAGTGAAGATGTTTTTCTTTGTTTTGTTTTTTTTGGTTTGATGAGACCAAGACTGAGATACTGTACTTGGGCAACAACATCAACATCATCCCTACAGTGAAATACGGTGAAGGCAGCATCATGCACTGGGGATGCTTTTTATCCACGGAACCTGGGCGTCTTGTCCAAATTGAAGGGAGAATGGATGGTGCAAAATACAGGAGAATATTACAACAGAGGCTGCTTCAGTTTGGGGGAAGAAGAAAAAAAAACAAAAACTAAAGCGTGGGAGAAACTTCACTTGGGACAGCAGTCCCAAACACAAGGCCAAAGCAACATAGTGGTTAAAAACAACATGGTGGTTAACATCGTGGTTAAAAAAACATAGTGGTTAAAAACATAATGGTTAAAAAAAGTCAAAGTCTGAAAATATGAATGTATGAAAATTGCAGTTAAAAAACATCTAACCAACCTGGAGCAAATCTACCCAGGAAGAATGGGTGAAAATCACTCGCAAACAGTGTGCAAAGCTGGTAACATCTTACCCCAAGAGATTCAACACTGTTATTGCAGCAAAAGATGGTTATACTTAGTACTAGTCTGAAGGGGATGAATACCTAGGCAAGCAGCATTTTTAGTTTCTAGATTTTCTTTTTAAAGATTTGCTGACAAATAATTTATTTTGAGTTTGAAAATTTACTTTAAGAGCATTTTGGTTTGCAATAAAAATACTGGCTGGAACTCTCTGTAAGTCATTTGTAATCCGGGCGAATCTGAAGGCACTGTATAGATGGGTGTTCCCAGGTATTTTAATAAGATTACTATTACCAGAATATTGATATACTGGTAAATAATGCTAATGCCACTTGTTATCTGTTTCAGCTGTCTCTTGCAGAGAGTGACATAAGCAAAATTGGAACCATCAAAGTTGAGGGAATTATTAATCCCACAAATGCAGAGATTGATCTGAAGGATGGAATCGGTAAGTAGACAACAACATGATGCAGAGGTGCCAACATCTACGGTTTAGCTGTGGCTAATTTTTGATCCCTTGTTATAGCGATACAGGAGCTACTTAAAAACTACGCTCTTCTGCTTTCTCAGCTAAAGCAGCTGTTAGTCCAACAAAGAAAGAAAAGCAGAAAAGCCGATTCACTGAAGGAGATACACACACACACGCTTACTTTAGTTTTGCACCAACTTTATCTAGGTGAACTTTGACCTGTGAATTCATTAGTCTTGGACGGCTAATAGACAACAAGAAGGAGGGACTGTGGTCTCACTGGAGGAGCCGCTTATTATTTAAGTAGCAATCACACCAGACTGTCGCTTGGCACATGAAAAAAATAACAACAACGTTTACCATCTGGTCCTCCATCATACGCTAGGAACAGTGTAGCTAACAGTAAATCATAATTCCTATTCTTTGTTTGAGTGACTCCTGTTTGATATATGCAACTAATGATATATTAGGTGTTCCTTAGCAACCGCATTATCCGTATTTCTCTACTGTGTGACACAGGTAACGCACTGGAGAAGGCCGGAGGGAAAGATTTCCTGGAAGCTGTAAAAGAACTGCGGAAAACACAAGGCCCCTTGGAGGTTGCGTCAGGTAGAATTTACACATTCGTACAGGAGTGGGCGTGCACTGTCTACTTTTATTTCCCGTCTTTTGTTTCCTCCTTGCGAACTGTTGTGAACTCTGACTTTTTGCTTTCTCCACCCCAGTTGCAGTTAGCCAGGCCAGTGGGATGGCAGCACGTTTCATCATCCACTGCAATGTCCCTCAGTGGGGCTCCGAGAAGTGTGAGGATCAGCTGGAGAAGACCGTGAAGAACTGCCTGTCTGCTGCAGAGGAGAAGAAGCTCAAATCTGTGGCATTCCCTTCTCTACCTACTGGAAGGTGAATCTTTATACAACGCAAATTAAATTATTATTATTATTAAATATAATATAATATAAAAAAATTCAACAGTGCTGTATTTTAAGACTGATCTGTCAAATGATTTTTTTTTTTTTTTTAATAACAGCAGCTCTAACAATAGTGCAAGCTATGATTCAAAGCACAGCTTTTTATTAACGTGCTCATTCCAATATGTTAACATTTGTATAGTCTACCTTAACATTTCTATTTCTGTGCTCGTTCACAGGGATTGTTTGACAGCTGTCCCACATAATCCGAGCGTAATAATAAACGTTAAAGAATATTATTTAACAAACAAAAGCGTATAATTATTGGTGATGTTTTAGTTTAGTTTTTTTTTTTTTCTTGGAGGAATCTGTAGTTTCAGCGCTTTTAACAGTCAGAGGTAAAGCTGTTTTTTTTTTTTTGTTGTTGCTGAAAGTTTTCTGCCACGGGAGAGTCAGGATGGAGGTGTTTTGTGGTGTCTTGGGAACATTAACTTAGAGAGAGAGAGAAAAAAGGAGAGGTTGGTGAGGGAACTGTTTATAGCTGCTATAATGTCAGTGATAAAAAGAGCTAACGACATTTAATGTAACTATAAAGAGTTGATTATTATTATTAACAGGATGCCCATCTTGTTTTATTTCTTATAATAATAATAATAATAATAATAATATATAATGTACCTTAATGTAATAAGAAACTAATCCATATAAAAATAAAAATTAAACCAGATAAATTTTTGGTACTCATTTAGAGTAGGCAAAGTTCATTTGTTTTATTTTTGTTCTAAGACTAAGCTAGTGTTAACATTCCATGTTGTATAAAGACTTTTGATCACTGTTTTTTTCAGCTAGAGTTCCTGTGTAGTTTCTGATACATAAAAATATATTTCAGTGTTACAGTGTTCCATATTTTGCTTAATAAGTACATGGTGCATGGTCCCTTTCACATTCCAGATTACTCTGAGAATAAATCAGCATGCCTTTGTTCATAACCCTAATTTCCTGTATTTATCATCTGAAAAGAAACAAGTCAAGATGTCAGTGTTTGATGTGGTCATCTCTGTTTAAATCAACATGTGACATTCATAGACAAATGACTCATTCTGTCTTTTAGCAGTTCTCTTTCAATCTTTTTCAGGAATGGTTTCCCAAAGCAAACTGCAGCCCAGCTGATACTGAAGGCCATTTCAAACCATTTTGTTTCAGCAACCACATCCTCACTGAAGAACATTTACTTTGTGATGTTTGACAGTGAGAGCATTGGGATTTATCTGCAGGAAATGACCAAGATGGATGTCAAGTGATGATTGCGCAATGGGTTCTTTTGTCGGTAGCTTGCATAGCTTGGATGCTAGTCTGTTTTATCTGGCGAGTTCTGTGTAGACCATTTTTTTAATGGAAGACTGAACTGACAGATGTTAGCATCCAGGCTAACAGCAGAATTTCGGCTCGTTTTCCAGCTGACGTGCTGTTTGACTAAAGATGCTGTAGTTTCGGAACAAATTTGGAAGGTATATAAAAAGGGTATTTGTGAGTGACGTGCTATATGCGTTTATGTTACACTGTTACCTTCATGACACGCATTTAGAGTAGGCCAAGTTCATTTGTTCCATTTTTGTTCTTAGACTGAGCTTGTTTTAACATTCCATGTTGTATAAAGACTTTTAATCACTGTTTTTTCAGCTAGAGTTCCTGTGTAGTTTCTGATACAGTTAGTTTATTAAGGGGGAAAAATGTGTTTGTCATTTTGATTTGAAATAAAACACAGATGTTTTACATTGTATTTTAGGCTCTTGTCTTCAAGCAACTGTGCTTCTAGTTTGCAAGAGTTATAATGCAGTTCACTGCATCTTCATCATACACACACACAGAGAGAGAAAATACAGGTTTCATAGCTAATACTAATGAGCAAGTCATGTTCAATAACACCTATGCAAAAATCCTCAGACAAAGACAAGATCATCATGAGAATAATCATGGCTCAGAGAAGTTGACGCGTTTATGACATTAAAACAAATGTCATTATTTCAATTATTTGTCTCATTTTATCGTGCAACTGAAACAGCACAGGTCAGCAGCAGACAGGTCCAAGACGTGGCAACACCACCTCCAGAAAATCATTCCTCTGATCAGAAGCTGAATGGACAGAATCTAAGAAAATGTATTGCTTTCTGTAGTTGTAAATGTGACTTGATGTGTGATGCACAATAGAAACACTGGCATGTGGGATTTTAATTATGTGGACTTTCCAATATATCAATTACCATACAAGTTACTTCGTTTATAATATCATATTTATTAGATTGTAAAAAGTACATTTTATTCATATATACATATTTGTATGCCAGTCCTGTTGACTAGAGAATTACCTAAATTCCCTCCACTGCCACCTTAATTTTGGGTGGTGACTCTTATTTTGTCTGAGACAAGGCAGTGGCATCCCAGTTTCACAAGTTATAGCAACTGATTTCTGAATGATTCTGAACTTCAGCAGCAAAAGACATCATCCTGATTACTCCAACTTAACACACAAGTTATGTCCTATTCTCATAACTGGGCAATACTTGCTGTTTTCAACAACTTGATATGAACCAAGTCAGCAAAAATCCAGTAGGACCCGGAGCAGAAACTAGTCGTCTGTACACCTATTCTGGGATAACAGGTGCAATAATACAGAGCTCTTGAGGTTATAACTGATTTATTAAACAAATTGGATTTGTTTTCACTAGATTCATAGTTTATATCCATTCCAAATAATTTTCTTTGTATATACACCGATCAGCCATAACATTAAAACCACTGACTGGTGAAGTGAATAACATTGATTATCTCAGTACAGTGGCACCCGTCAATGGGTGGAATACATTACGCAGCGAGTGAACAGTCAGTTCTCGAAGTTGCTGTGTTGGAAGCAGGACAAATGGGCAATTGTAAGGATCTGAGCGACTTTGATAAGGGCAAAACTGTGTTGGCTAGAGACTGGGTCACAGCATCTCCAAAACGGCAGGTCTTGTGGGGTGTTCCCAGGATGCAGTGATTAGTACCTACCAAAAGTGGTCCAAGGAAGGACAACCGGTGAACCGGTGACAGGGTTATGGGAGTCTAAGTCTCACTGATGTGTGTGGGGAGAGAAGACTAGCCTGTCTGGTCCGAACTCACAGAAGAGCTACTGTAGCACAAATTGCTGAAAAGGTTAATGCTGGCTATGATGGAAAGGTGTCAGAACACACAGTGCATTTCTGCTTGTTGCGTATGGGGCTGCGTAGCTGCAGACAGGTCAGAGTGCCCATGCTGACCCCTGTCCACCACCGAAAGCTCCTACAATGGGCACATGAGCATCAGAACTGGACCATGGAGCAATGAAAGAAGGTGGCCTGGTCTGATGTATCACGTTTTCTTTCTTTTTTTCACATCGTGTGGACAGCCAGGGATGTGTGTCGCTTACCTGGGGAAGAGATTGCACCAGGGGCACTATTGGAAGAAGGCAAGCTGGAGGAGGCACTGTGATGCTCTGGGCAATGTTCTGCTGGGAAACCCTGGGTCCTGGCATTCATTATCTTGACACGTACCACCTACCTAAACCTTGCTGCAGACAAAGTACACCCTTCCATGGCAATGATATTCCCTAATGGTATTGACCTCTTTCAGCAGGATAATGCGCCCTGCTATGCTGCAACAATTGTTCAGGAATGGTTGAGGAATATGACAAAGAGTTCAAGGTGTTGACTTGGCCTCCAAGTTCCCCAGATCTCAATCCAATCGAGCATCTGTGGGATCATGGAGGCCCAACTTCTCAATTTACATGACTTAAAGGATCTGCTGCTAATGTCTTGGTGCCAGATACCACAGCACACCTTCAGAGGTCTTGTGGAGTCCATGCCACGACGGGTCAAAGCTATTTTGGTGGCACAAGGGGAGTCTAAGCAATATTAGGCAGTGAGTTTTAATGTTAAGGCTGATCTGTGAATTCTTTTAAGAAATGTGATCTATAAATGAACTACACCAACATCAGAAATAGTAACACAATCTGACTCCAAAACTGTACTCAGTTCACAATCTCTTTAAGACCTATCAGGACTAAAAACAAAATAAAAAAACCTGGCATGCAGATTTCCGTGGACAGCACATTCACCCATTTATACCACCTCTGACAGGCTTGATTTAAAAACAAATCTGGAATGTGGTGTTCACTGAACAAGTGGATCTCCTCTGTCTTTGGGTTTGCTCTCAAGAGAATATATGTTCATTACTTCTCATCAAAAAGACTACATTTTGACAGATATTTTCAAATGATGAAATGCAGGACAAATATTTCTGAACTTATCATGGTCAATGCAGAACACAAGATAACTATGTAGAAGTCTAAGAAAGCAAATATGTAAACATAAATTATGTTTGTTTAACATTACTATACAGTTTAAATTATATTGAGTGGTGTAGAGAGTTAGTGCTAGATCCATTTCTATAGTTCTATTTACCTGCAGTCCTTATACCCCAGAAATAAAATACTATTCAGTACAGATCATGCTGAATCTAAACCAAATAATTTACTGATATATCTGTTCCAATAAATTTTAGGAGTAGTGTAAGACACTGTAGCTTCAATATATTAAATCTGCACAAATGGGTAGAAATATAAACTTGAATCAGTGTCATACCTGGTCCCATCACTGTAGGTCTGTCCTTCATGTTCCAGCTGCACACTGCTAATCTGAATAAATATTTGTGCAAATTGGATTAATGAAAACTTGCATGATCAACAGCACTGGCTGTAATATACCTTACTGTGGACATGGTTTATGTGGGTAAATAAGGAGCATGTCAATTGCACTTTCTCTCTCTTTAGCTCTCCATCACTCTTTCCAGGTCCTAGCCTTATGTAATGTATTCATTTGTGCTGATTGTGAGGCAAGTTGGAGCATGTTAATGCAGAGAGAGAACAGCAGCATGAAAGGGTCTCCAATCCTCCAATGTCCTCTTTCTAGATGCTCCAGAACAATCTTGCATGTTCTATTTGACCTCTGAAGTGTCAGCAGTTTCGGTTGGACGAGGCGCTGGAAGCAGGGGTACAGGTGATGTGGCTTCTATGAGGGCGGGATTTAGAATGATTGGCAGTGTCATGGGGGGCACGCCCACCTGTAGTGGAGAGGCTAGGGGCTGGAGTATTAGAGGAGACTGAGAGAGAGTGGGCTGGGAGTCAGCCGAGCTCTTAACTGGAGTGGGCATTGGAGGAGTGGAGGGGGGCACTGGAGATGATCTATCATTTCCTGTGAGAGTTAAAAAGAAAAGATCAGGTAAGCATGCTGGTAACCACGGTACATCATATTCACTCATTGTCTAGATAACATGCATATGTATGGGGTAGCAAGCGTTGTTCTACACTCACCATTGGCACTGGGTGTTTGTATGTCCTGAGGAGATGCAGGTCTGCTGGGGGTCTTTGGCTCTGTGGGAGCAGTTGGCACTGGTGCAGGGGATGGCACATAATGGGAGGGTGGAGAAATGGGAACAGAAGCGGGAGCAGGTTCTACAGGAACACTGGGGACAGGTTCTGCACACAGTCAGGGTACACCAATAATTAAAGAGTGATTATTACAGGCAGAAAACCTGAAGTTATATGCACTCTAAAGAGAGGGTGTATTATAGACTGTGAGGTGAAACGTTAAATCTCTGCATTGTGATACCTGGCATGACAGCTTGTTTGAAAAGCTCCTCTCTGAGGTGGGGCAGGAAGCAGTCAATCCTCTCCCAGGTGATCTCCCACAGATCAGAGTAGCCTGTACGCGAGTCTGCACTGTGGAAGATCCCAGCTGTGTCCATTACCAACAGCATATTCTTCAGAGACTCAGGGATCGCCTCCAACTGTATAGTAAAAAATAATTACAGCATTTTATTTAATGTTGATAACTAATTGGACTGTGGTCTCCAAATGTAAATATTGGAAATTGTGAAGGTATTGATTATTTGGTTTATTCTAAAAAAAAAAAAAAAGTGATCAGTTGATCCAAGTGTTAGTTGCTTTGTTAATGCTGCGTATGGTGTATTAATGCTAAAGTTCATTGTTCGTTCATGTTAAATACTGCATTAAATAATATCAGTTAATGAAACCTTAAAAGTAAAGGGTTCAGCTTCAGCTCACAACACAATACAGTGCACTTGACCAACTGCAGTACTAACAAGACAGGACTAAGCTAGACTATAAAAGCAGGGGGCTCTGAAATACTATCTTCCTCTCCTTGCCAAGCTATACAAACAATGCACAAAATAAAAATACTTAGTGTATAACAAAACAGTGTATATAGTGTTTATGTGTTCTAAGGGGAAAAAAAAGGGTGCATCGTGAACTTTACAGCGACTTTTTGGCCAGAAACATGGTATAGCTGTAATTAATCTTGTGCTTTTACCTCACAGACACGGCTTTTGAAATGAAAACAGTGAGTACAACGCAGCCACGGACTGCGTCATTGTCCAGTTACTTACTGGATTTATTGTGGGCATTATAACATCAAAAACTATGAATAATACTGCGAGTGTTTCTCACCAGGAGGTCACTGGAGCCAGCATGCATGTACTTGTCCATGAAGTCTAGGATGGTAAGCCAGAGAGCAGCGAATGTGGGCAGAGAAAGCAGCGGCGAGAGATGCTGAAGGAACACCTGAGGAGGCCAACGCACCAGACATCATTTAGCAGCTTCAAGCAGAAACCATCATACTCACTTTCTATTTACAGTTATGCTTCACAAAATATTAAATCTATCAGACCTTAGAGAGCAGTGTGCATGCCCTCATCCTGGTCTCCTCCATGCCCCCGACATCTGCTGGGCTGATGTTGTCTAAGAGCTTAGTCAGCAGTGGAAACAGGACCTGATATAAAAGGGGTTAAGCGCTGAGTCAGTATAAATGGGCGTTTGACTTGTATTTAACTACTGTGTCACATGTGATTGTCTCACTTTGTTGAAACAGGATTCCCACTCCACAGCATCCAGTGTTTGCAGATCATGTACAAGTAGCGCCCTCTGGAGGTAAGTGAGAGCCTGCATCCGAACCTGCCTCCGAGCATCACAGCACAGCCAGGCCATACCTGCAGGGGTCACTTCAGTCTTTTATTCTGCTTATGCTGCAGGCTGTCACATATATGCGCATGACATTAAATATTAACAAACCCATGAACTCAAAAATGTGCTTCTTAAATGTGCTTCACGCAGATAGCTGATTCACTGATTTGTAATTGGCTCAAATTTGTTTGTTAATATCCATTAAAAAAAAAAACAGGCAGATACTTGATCAATATTTCTCTAAAACCTGATCTGAAATTATGCATGAGCTCAGTTTCTTTAAGCTCCACAAATTAAGCTCCACAGCTCTGAACACTCCGAGCTCCATATTCGGACACCATGATGTGGTAACTGGAGACTTTTAACCTAAGAAACCGCATGCTGATAATTAATGAATGACTTATTATACAGTAATGGTTTAAACATACAATAATGGTTTAAAAGTACAGTTCATGCATACTTTAAGGCTTTTCTGTGTGTATTTAAGTCTTTCTAAGTAGACTGAATGAACAATTTGAAGTGGCCTCAGCACTGAACAGGGAGAGGACAAAGCAATTTACTATAATTAAAACATGATGTATGATTGGATGACAAGGGAGATTCATAATACAGCTAACAAAACTGACAAAATCTTGGTTTCGTAAGACTGTTGTAAGTTCGACCTTGGAGCAAAGGACACCAGCAGCTTGACCACAGTGTCTGAGAGTCAGCTTCAATCTTCTTTCCACTGGCCTCCAGATGGCGCTGTTCTTCTGCCCATGAGCTGTAGATGCTGGCTGCCCGCGTGTGCAGTGTGTGCATCAGATCTAACAACTAGAGTGGAAGCACTGTATTAAGCACACAGTATTTTGAACTTTTCCATCAATAATACATGAACAAAACACCTCCAGGAAATAGCAAATTGAAAAATATAGAGATCATCTGTTGATAAGTTGATCAGCATGCATCATTGTTTATCTAAGTGGGTAAATGAGATGCAGTGAACGGTGTGGAACAAAGGTGGGGGCAGAAGTATGCAGAAGTCTAATATTCCTAAGGAAATCTTGGTGTTGAAGAGGTCTGAATGTGTTGTAATGTGTGTATTATTTTTCCGTAATTCATTTTATAGGGTAATTCATTATCTTTGATTTTGTATTAGCTATTCAAAATAAAAATACAGCAGAAAGTTTAGAGGACATATCACCAGTGACTGTACCCCTAAAATTTGAGCTGCAACAAAAAAGAAAAACAAAGCAACACTCCTGCCCCAAAGGACCTCACCATCACACGACCCTACAGCAGCAGGCACGTACACAGTAAAGGTAGTAGGGAAAGGGCTGTGGTACTTACGTCCTGACTAACCTGTAAAGACACCGTATGGTAACTGGCTGGCACCCCCTCGTCCTCCTCATCGTCACTGTGGGAACGGGAGGGCCGCTGGCTGGTGGGTTTAGCTCGCCGGGACACACCATCCTTCTCTCGTGGCTTCTTCCGTAGCCGACTAGCTTTAGAGTCGTATTTGTGGCTCTTTTTTTTCTCATGGGTGCGATAACCTGTTTAAGCCACAGGAATGCAGTGAAAGGAAGAGAGTTAACAGAGTTAAACCTCGTTTTGTCAATGTTTTGTCTACCAGTCCTTCCTGCCTTTTCAATAATTTGACAGAATATTATTATCTTTTATCTTTCAACAGCAGTGCATTTCAGTAACATCATGGCTGCCTTGGAAATACATCAAAATATTTTTTTTTCTGTTTCCTGATGTACAGAACACAAAGAATAACTACGCGGCATGTTTATAGCACTGTTTCTATTAGCTTTTTGCATGTTAGAACTATGCACTTTGATCAAGCTGCTTTCATAGTGAGCTTGTAAGCCCTGTTGACAGCAGGCATCTACAAAAGTGCATGGAGCCCTCTGATGAATAAGAAGCCCATGTCTAATCACAGAGCCAAAAAGTGCTGAATGTCTTAACTAAGCCTGCTGTAGATGGCTGGATTGAAAAACTGAGGGATAAACAGAGAGGGTATACAAGTCACGCAGTTAGATTGCCCCGAGTTAAATGACTCACCCTTAGAGCACAGCTTAAGATACCCAACCAAACAGCTTCCAGGCACTGACACATCCAATTACAGTGCTATGGAACCGACCCACACAAAGACTTCTTAATCCCAAAGGAGTCAATCTGCACATATGAGGTCTGAAAAGGAGTTGGTCTACACACTTAAGGCTTGCTATAGTGGTTTGCTTAAGTGAAAACCCGAGGAAACAATTATGATGTCAGTTCACAGTAAGACAGCACTAGATTTTTACTTATTGTATTGTGTTATTCCCACTAAGATTTCTCTCAGGCAAGGGCACCAAATCCCCCGAAACAACATATTTAGTGGTACCCAAAGGTGGTTGAATGAAGGAGCAGGTATTTAAAAAAAAAAAAAAAAAAAAAAAAAAAACTCTTATCATGATGCAGAGACTGCTTTTGTTGTTTTAATGTCTATGTCTTAGCTAAATAGCTAGCATGAATGTGACCCAAAGTGCTGACCCGTAGGCAGTCATAGAAGCAATGAGCATTATAAGTGTGACAATAATAAAAGAGATGAAGAGGTGTACTTAGATACACTAACCTCCATTAAGACTGGCTTCCACAAACACTCGGATGGCTTTCACGCAAAGCTCAAAGTTCTCAGGTGTGACATGAGCAGCATCACGTACAATAAAAGAGAGTGACTCCACACACTTGATGAGGGATTTGGTATCATGCAGGCCCATGTCCTGACCCAAGGTCAAACTGTACTGGTTAATAAGAGGAGTCTGAGGTTTAGAGTCTGGAGCAATTGGTGCCTTAGTGCTGTCCAGGTCATCCTTACCAACCTATCAAAAGACACAAACATAGAGTATACTAAGTGTAGATGACATTAATTCACATCGTCTCCTGAGACAAAATAAGAGCTACCTAATCTGCAGTCACCACATTAAATCTGCTAACAGCATTTTATATTATTTCTCCTATCATGTATTATTCTCTAGCACAATATTTCATCTCTCAGCCTTTGTGTTGTGGCAGAATTTATGACTTTGTATTGACACATTTACGTACATCAGTGCCCCGTCACAACAATTTACTTTGCTTTAAGCATGCTTTTGCATTAAACATGCTTTAAGTACAGTCCCCTCTGAAACTACTGGAGTGGCAAGGCCAATTCTTTTGTTTTTGCTAGACACTGAAGAAATCTGAGTGTGAGATCACAAGATGAATATGAAATGATGGATCAAATGGTGGCAGAGGAGGTCTCAGCAGTGCATTTCCTGCTAATTTTCTAGTCAGTGATTTATCGTTAAGACCATTATTAGCTTATTATTTGCCCTTTTTTTTTTGGGGGGGGGGGGGGGGGGGCAGAAGCATACATTATATATGATGTTAAGAGTATGCAGGACAAAAAGTGTGTAGTGTTTTTCTGTACTCACCACTAGCCATCCCACTTCAACCTCAGTGGCAGAGCGGGGTATTCTGGGCTTGCTGTGTTCAGTGTAGACCTCAGAGTCAGAGGTATAGCCTCGGTCCAAAGTGACTTCACTCTGGTGGTATGAGCTCACTTCACTGTCAGACTGAGCACCTAGAGAACCCATGCATGTAAAATTCAGTTATTGCCACACCATATCACTTTTGTTCAGACTCAGTGTCAGGCACCTTGAACAGCAGGATCTGCATAGTTCTCCAGCAATGTATGGGACGTACTCTTTACCTGTGTCACTGTCAGGGCTGCTGCTGGTGATCTGCAGTGCAGCTGGAGGCTTGACTCCAGCACCGATGCACTCCAGCAGCGTAAAAAGAGTGTACCAGTCCTCAGTGCAGTGGATGTTGGCAGCATTGGTTTTGAGCAGCTCGTGTAGACCATAGGCAACCTCTCGACTCACTCTGGACAACACGTGAGGCTTCATCATTAAGAGCAGGCGCAAAGAGTGCAGCACCTGTGCAAGAAGTGAAGAATAGGGAAGAACAGGTTTTATGGCATAGAGTGCAGTGAACTTCACTGTACACTAGCCGCTGGCAGACACAGGTAACCAAGATGTTTTTGGATGTTTGCTCTTCTGTAGTCATTTTTGGTTGAATTTTCCTTCATCAGCATGTCTCTCAATGTGATATGGTGCCCTACTCCCTATTCCCTATAAAATGCCTTATGGGCATTCCACATTCATTAGACTACATTGTAAGGACATATTACAACAGTGCATCATGGGGTTTGGCAAACTCACTCACTCACTCAAACTCACTCTAAATAAAAATGACACGTGATTAAGAATGTTTGCAGTGTAAATATGAATGTGAGATACAAATTGTAAAAATGTTACTTCAGACACGTTCAGACATTCAGAACCCGCAGACATCCTGCCACAGTATTTTATGATTGCGTTTGTCTATGTGATAAATACAGGTGTGTATGCAGTAGTTTTGCAGATAAAAAGTGAACATACCTGTGAACTGATGTCCTCTCGGCGCAGCAAGCGTATAGCAAGTCTCAGCAGTCCCACTACAGCTCTTTCTACCAGGAAGCAGCTCTCATTGGCATGCACACACAGATGATACAAGCGGGCACGGACAGTCTGCCACACACATGACACCCGGTCCCTGCAGGAACCCAGACAACATTATGAAAAGAAAATCATTAATTTTTTTGCACTGCTTTAACTATATCCAGTAGCTTCTTAGGAACTAATGCATTACTTCGTTAATCTCATGAGAGTACAACAGTGAGATTCTCTATGTAATAACACTTTCTCGAATATTTCAACAGTCACTGTACCTATTCTCCAGAACAATGCGCAGAAGCATCTCTAGACAGAAAGCAGCATCTTCTTCATCATAGGTCTCTTCATCAGGAGTCACTGAGATGAGGGCCTGGAACATATCGGTAAATCTATTATAAACATATACATTACTATATACATAAACAATTTCTTTGAGGACCTGTTCAGTATACTGAATAAAATCTTTCAATTTCATAGGCTGATTGAGAAAGCTGATGTAAGCAGACAGTGGAAACTGCCGGAGGAACAGGCCTCACCTTCATAAGCTCCTGCAGAGATTCCAGCTGCAGGAACTTGCTTTCTGTGATCAGTTTCTCAGGGTCACAATGCTGTCAAAGAAAAAGTGAAAGAAAAATCAAGACCTACCTGAGCCCCTCAGCAAAAAATAAAGAAACAAAAACACACAAATGAAGGGGAGATATTTTGTGTACAATGTGCGTATACCTTTATACAGAGCAGGGCAGCCTGTTTGGCCTCCTGATTCTCAGTAGAGGGGCCTCGCTGTCCTGACTGCTCCGCTCCACCACTCAGTGTCAACCAATTAACAAAGCTCAACACAGCCGACTCTCCCCTGAGAAAGATACAATCTTCAGTAAGCTTATTAATGCTCTAAAGCTGCAGTTATCACCAGCAATAACAAGGCAGTATGTTGTAATTTAATTTTAATTATTTCTCAACCAGAGCTTATAGTATTGAGTAAAAACCTTCTATGAAGAGAGGAGATTAAAAATTTTCACTTTGTTCTACAGTTTTGTTTGTAAATAAACATTTTATTATGTGTAAATAAAAATTTTATTATGATCATGCTTTATGAACAGTCCCTTCTGAAAGTAATGGAGCGGCAAGGCCACTTCTTTTGTTTTTGCTACACACTGAAGACATTTGGGTTTGAGATCACAAGATGAAGATGGGATGATAGATGAAATGGTGGCAGAGGAGGTCTCAGGAGTGCATTTGCTTAATTCTTGCTAGTTTTCTGACCAATTATTTGTTGTGAAGACCATTAAAAGCTTAATATTTGCCATTTTGCCATTTGGCCCATTTCTTTGCCCAGGAGTACACAGTTCTGTTTGTAAATAAAATATATAGCTATTTTACTATGATCACAAAAACATATAGCTCCAAGTTCTCACTGTTTATTTCATGATTAACTTTTGTCTAAAATCCATTACAGGGATGTGAAATAAATTTACCTGTTCGATGGTGTCTCCTCACGCTGTAGAGAAATCTTTCCATTAGGCTCTACAAAATCCTCAACCTTTGAAGAAAGCAAGAAATAGGAGAAATAGGAGTCTTTAAGCAAGCTAAACTTTTCTATTCATATTGAATCTGCCTTCCTGACAATTGATGCCAGAGCATCAAACTTAAAAATCCAGACAAATATTATGTTACTCCTGGTTGCATTTACACAGAGTTGAAAGAATCCAAGCAGATCTTTCTCTCACCTCTACCATGGATTTGGGTAAGAGCTCAGCCCTGAAGAGCTGCAGCATAGCATCCATGATGTTCTTCCAACCCTCTCGCAAGATATCGCCATGCCGATGGGCAAGGTGAAACGCAGTCTTTGCTGCTATCTGAGCCTTGGCGTTGCTGCCAAAAACTGTGGGCAGGTTTTCTACAGACTGACCACACACAACACGCTGTCACACATCCAGCAGGCATGATCTCAAATGAAGAGCTGAGTGTGATCGACTGGCATTGTTCTTACCTCACTGTTGAGTGTTGTAAACTTGCAAAGGGAGATGATTAAATTATCAAACACATCACTAAAGCCATAGTGTGCTGAGATCATTGCACATTTCCTGGAAAGGGTAAAAATTAGAACATTATTGTGTTGTAAACATCACTAATAGTCAGGTATAATCAATTAGCTTTGGAGATTCATTAACATTCTACAATGAGCCGTCTTCCATTCTATAACATATACCTGAAGCCTGTAATGGCTTTTTGGATAATGGTGTCCTCTAAGCTCTTGTCAAACACGTAGGAAAGGGCAGCGATTGTCGGGCCCCAGGTCATTGTGAACAGGTCGTGATCATAGCTGCCTGCGGGCACACGGAGGAAGATCCCCTCAGAAGTGGCCCCTCTGTGTAGCAACACACTCCACACGTAGTTCTCCTTCACCAGGCCTTTCTGCTCATCAGGCATAACAATTTCTTCATTCCTGCAGGACAAATCACACACACCAACAATTTAATTTGGCTAATAGTACACTAAGGTCTGAGGTAACAAAGATGGTTTGAAGTACATCAATTCCAGTAAGCATTAAAGGCTGAAGTAACTAAATTATTTAAAAACAATATGTCTTTGTTATCTTACTTGATGGCATTGTAGATATCTTCCAGCATGTCCTGATCAAAATCTGTACCACCATTCACACCTTTCAGATTTTTCTTGAATTGCTACATTAACAAAAAAGAAACAGGAAGAAACAGATTAAAATTCCTTAACTCATGCTAACTGCAGTAACATCTCTTTCCTATCACCTTTCAAATCTAATAATGGGTCTTAGGGTTTTTGCTCTCCCTTAAGTGTTAGAGTTGGGCAGACTGGTCTAAAGCCAAATTCAGCCCAAATAAACAAACACATCCGCTGCTGAGTGACGGCGTTAGGCCACTGTTTTACTGCATGCCTTCTTAATGGCAGGTAAAACAAGGGAAAGCTAAGCTCCCCAGAGAGAGGGATGAACAGAAAGAGAAATAAACATTGGAGTAAACAGGGAGAATGGGGGAAGTGCCAGCTGGGCCTGTGTTGTTCCATACTGGAGCTTTGGTCCAGACATTTACTATAGCTGCCTCAGAGACGAGACAGCTGCACTCACACACGTCAGCCAAACAGCACTGCCACCTCTCAGCTTCAAGAGCTCCACTTTCACTTAGAACTCTGCTCCGATACTTATCCCTGAAGCATGCAGTGAGGGCATATCCCAGGACTAACTTCCAAGAGACTGTAATGCATTTTATATCCTTTGTAGATAGATTTTCATAATTATTATGGTACTAAAATATTATTGACATGCCTGGCTATAGTATAAACCTCTAACTGTGCCAAATGTATATGAAGCAAGTGTGTGTACACTAAAGCCTGGTCAAAAGTGCTTCTGAAAGTTGCCCGAAATGACATTTATGTTTTTTTTTTTTTTTTTAGAACAGTTAGAGTTTCTAAACTGTCTACATGTGGGGCAGGGTAGTAAATATGAAGCAGCCATAGTTTAAAGCTCACATTTTGTTGTCATCCTTTCAAACAAAATTACAGCAAGTGATGTAGTCAAGGCTGTTACTACCTCATCTGAGAAAGCCGACAAGGAAACACACGACACACGGTAATGTTGAGTAATCAAAGCTGCAAGCTTCTATTTTTGATAAGGTTTTGAAGGCAAGCACTCAACAGGTGTAGTAGAGCAGAATGACCTCTTGCTAATAACATTCACACTGTCTAGAGGCTCCAGAGATGCATAAAATCTATTTACCTTCATCATTAAACCTGTATGAGTGCACGCTTCGAGAAAAAGTTAGTTTAGTGGTTCAGTGAACGTTCTTAAAGCCTTCCTTAGAAATCTGTAAGACTGTACTGATACAGCAGTGTTCGCGAGATGCCAGACTCACCTCTACAGTCATGGGGATATTCTGCTTGCGAACGTTGTGGTTGTGTTGATCCGTGTTCAACATAATGACAGCATAGGCCAAGGCAAAACCAGCATCATTTGACAAGAAGGGATTCCCATTTACTTTCTGCACATGGAGAACAGAGCAATACAATGGACACAGAAAAAAAAAATCTAATAAATCTAGTAAGAGTAAAAATATCTTTATAGTTCCCAATAATTTGTCTGAGACCTGCGTTCTCTCAAAAGATCAAAGAGTCAACGTTTTCCTGTTACAATAAGCTGATGTAAAGGGGAAGGGCACAAACCTGTTGTATCTATTCTGTGTGAAATGAGCTCATCTGCTTTTTTCAGACTGAGACTAAAAAAAGATATTACTATGAATACTTTCCAGGTCACACAGGGAGAACATACAAGCTTATTTAAGCAGTGTGTTCTAAATGTTCCCTTTCTTTGGTTTAGCCTTGTCTCCTGCTGCAAGGCAGATCGATTATGTCACACGTCCTGCTGCAACATTTTCCTCATCCCTGATTACCTGCATGCCTGTCCCTTTTCCCTACTGGGTTGCTGTTCCACAGTCACTAATTACCTGATGATAGGGCCAGTTGGTGGTAAGGATTGACTTAGCATGTGGTAATGGAAGAAGTGGTGTGTGTCCTAGTAATTGTGTCCAAGTGAGACAGCAGTCTACACTCTATTTACAGTATGTGTGTGTGTGTGTGTGTGTGTGTTACTGTGTCCCTGCCAAGGTGAATGTGTGTATGGCAGCTGACTCACATGCCAGTTGTCAGTGAAGGTCTCCAAGAGCCGATGAATGACCGGCGCTTCGCCAGGAAGTCGGAAAGCCTCCAGATACAAACGCAGTGCCTCATCTATACGCAGCCCTTGGAAAGTGAACGTGCTGGAAAGAAAGAACGATTCCATTACATATACATACGTACATTTTAACAACATGAGAGACTGATTATGTTTTCTTCACATTGACCTACGGAAGTGAAACGACACTGATATGGCAAATCAGTGCAAACTAAACATAAAAACGTGTCTTAAGATCCGACTTAGAAAGTATAATATCACAACAGCAGATGGCAGCACACTGCTATCAGCACTACTTCTTTAAACTGAAGGGAAGCTATAACAATGTGTCTTAAAGGCAAGCACCCTGCTGTTAGTTCTCTTACTATAACTGCTGACCTTGAACATAAATCATACCCTGAAATAAACTGCAATGAGCTAAAACTGGTCAGATTAGGATCATCCACCATAACCTGAGGTCAAAGTACATCTTAAAATTACTCTTACTTGACAAAACTGTCTAGCAACTCCATGTTGTTTCTTTCACTGATGAATTCTCCAATCATCTTCTTGTCCAGTCGAGGGTTTTCTCTTAGCCACTGAGCCACCTCACTGGTGTCCATTGGGCTGCTCAGAAGACCTTTTTCCTGCAGAAACTGGATGCCCTTCTTAGGCTTCTGATTGAACTGCTCTGTGCCTGTGATGAGAAGCTACAAATACAGAGCAAAAGCATTAGGCTGCTCATATTTGCTCACTAACAAGGCTAATTTTTCACCAGCAATGTCTTTCATGTTTGTTTTTCTCATTTGCCTATAACATGTGACCTTACTCATCAGGAGAGTTTATAAAAAAAAAAAATCACTTGCCGTCACTCAGCACTTTATCAAAACTTTTTTAACTTTGGACTCCACTGTGACGAAACAAATGCAGCTGACTTGCGGCCACTTCTCAAAAGATTACATGTAAAATGTGAGCTGGTGGTTGAAAATACCCTCATACTCTGCTACTTCAGTGCTACAAATATCCTCCATGTAAGTAGGTGATAGCAACTTAATTGTGCATCCTATTTATACACCATTAAGCTGCATATTCTGTGAAATCTCAAGAACTCTGTTACCTTTTTCTTGTTTTTGATGCTCATCAGTTCCTGGGAGTCTGGAAGACAACTGGTGAAACGGTGAGGTTTTTTAGGACTTTTCTTTTCAGCTGAAATATTTTGGAAGAGAAAAAAAAAGAGATTATTCTACTGCCAAACAAAAAGGTTAGTGTGTGTGTGTATAGTGTGTATGTATGATATATATATATATATATATATATACACACATACACACACACACACACACACACACACACACACATACAGTATATACTGTGTTCATTCTCAAGCAAATGCATTATTTAGATGAAACACAGTAAGTACAGTACCTGAATCAGTCTCCTCCTGGTCTTGTCGACCCAGTCTCATCTTTTCAGCCATGAGATGTCCACTGGTTGGAGGGCATACTGATGGCACTCCAGACTCTACTGCAGTCTGTCCATTTGCTCCAAATAAAGCCTTGCCAGCCACTGTAAGTAAGGATAAGATTAGCAAAAGCTGAGCAATAACTGAGCAAATACTCTGCGACCACTGAAAATCAGCACACTGATCATCATCAAACCTGTTACTGCATCTGTGGCACTGTCGACAGAGGCCTCTCCTTCAGCTGTTAAAGTTTCTGAATGCTCTTGCTCAGCAGCTCGGTTCATCGTTTTGGCCTGACAGTGGGCCTCTATGCTGTCTATTACAGTTAACAGGGCTTCAAGTGAGAGAAGATGGGTTGTGTAGAGCTGTCCAGAGACTGGAAAAGCATTCTGCAATGTAGTAGATCAAATCAGTCAATCAACTGTGTTTACTAAATGAACTTTTCAAAGGATCTTTGCTGCTTGATGCTGATCAGTCATCTAAAAATCAAGGTTGTGATGGATCACCTTGGAGAGCAGCTTGGTGAGGTCCTCAAAAAGATTGGAACAGTAGAAATCACAGTCATAGTTAATATACAGCTCAGTCACAAAGCTAGGGATTCTCCACAGCTGCACAATTGCCTCAAGGGCCATTTCCTTCATTTCATAGGGCATTTTTGGGTTCTCTGAGGTAATGATGTCCATTAGCTTCTTCAAATAAATCTACGAGACACAGAACTAATTAGTGATTTCACACTATATCAAACATGCTTTAAAATTAAAGTGGTCTATAATTAATACTAAAGAATTTAGATCTAGAAATTTGTACCAATGTTCACATACCTCAAGCTGAAATTTGAGATGTCCACGCATGCTCTCAAACAGCAGAAAGCAGACTCGTATGGAGGCAGCATACAAATTAATTCGATCTTCACTTAATAACTACAAAATAAAAAAACACATTACTGAATTATTTTTGCCTTATGTAGAGATAAACACACAAAATCACAAAAGAAAACCCACAGAGAAAAGGTCAACCTGTATGAGATGTCTGCAGAGTTCCTCTTTGACTAGGACCAGCAGTGACTGGTAGGGAGCGATGTGTGTGGCCTCCAGCGCCACATTGAGCAGCTGCAAACCCATGTGCTTCATCACATCCGAGTTGTGGCGGTCGTGAGGGTTGGTGAGAGAAATGAGAAAGCGGAAGAGCTCTCTCAGACATGGGAGTCCATAAGGTATCAGAGCTGCACCTGATGGAAATGAGATGTAATAAGAGCGTTTTAGGAAACACTGGGTTTATTTCCTAATTTTATCAAACTGCTTAGAACAGAATTCAAGCTGTACCCTCTTTCTGAGTAGACTGAGTGAAGCGCACTCCTCTGGGATTTACATAGTCCATGTCATGCACAGATGCAGAGTCAGACTGATCCAGTAATGAATCTCGGTCCTCAAGCACTTCAGGAATGGACTCTACTGAGGCAGACTGAGTACGTTCTACCTGTCTACCCTCACTCTGTCGCAAAACACAACACAAACAATTCTCAGCAATTATCACAAAAGAAAAAGACAAAAATATACCATAATATTCATCAGGAATGATTAAAACATAACATGACCTGACAGGAAGTCAAAAGCTAAAAGATTTTTAGGAACATCAATATTAGAACACGCCTACAACACAGCAGCATATTATTTCCTTCATATATTATAGTCATGTTGTACAAAACAGGCATATTCAACTCTGGTGCTGCTGAAAATGATTTACTGGAGTTTTACCTGCATGTCGAGCATGGTGGCATCAGTGGAGGCTGCTGTGCTGGGAGTGGTGGCTGTGGAGCAGCTCTCCAGATCTGTGAGGTCTTCTTTAGATGTGGCTTTAGAGCAGCTGGACAGTCCACTGTCTGCAGTAGGGTTGGAGATGGAGGAGGCTGCACTGTCAGAAACGGACAGCGCTGCAGTACCATCACTCTGTTGCTCAAAAAATGGCACTCCACCTTGAGACACACAGATAATAATTTATCACTTTACAAGCATGTCTGTAAAGTTGAATTTTGAATTCCCAAAATACCTCATGGTTTACTGTATTGATTTGCATGAGTTAAAGCAGATAATCCCTTCAGAACTGAGATAAAGAGGCTGCACCAGTAAAGGCCAGACAACTATTTTTCCATTTTTGATATGTGAGCCCACAAGTGCAGTAACGGACCTAGCCAAATAGGATTGACGCCGGACAACTTGCCAATTACACAGGAAAAATGGCAATCACTTACCCATCTGACAGTTACCAGAATCCATTTTATCCCTCACAAGCACGGGCATGTTAACTAAAGGCCACTGTACACAGACTATGTAACAGACAGATAAAAAGTTGTTTCTGCATTTTTTGTTGGATGATCAGTAAAAACAGGCCACAATCACATGATCTTTAGTTACTAATGAAGTCTAAAAATTTTCTTAGTTGTGCATTTTCTAATGTGGGCTGTTAACTGGTCTATTAACAGTGTCTTCTCTTCCTCTGATTTTTAAGTATTCTTTAGAACTACTGCATGCCATCTGTGAAGTTAAAATACTATTCCTTAAGGAAATAAAGGGAGGCTTGCCACCCATCCATGATGGCGATCTCATTTGTATTGAACTCATTTGTATATAACTCATTTGCATTGACGTGCAAGATAGCTGACAGTGGCTGAGCTAAGGGTTTACCTGAGAGGTTGTTGCTGAGAGCGCTGAGCTGGGCTTGGTCCATCTGTCCTGAAGGGCTGCGCACCATGTGACGCGAGGGACGAGGAGAACGCTTCTGTTTCTTCCACTTGGATGACTCAGTCATTCCACCAGCACGCATCTTCAGCTAAAAAAACAGACAAAATTAAAGTGCAGGAACTGAAAATCAAAAATCCAATAGTTTCTTCTGGAACACATCCACATGCACTTGTTAAGATGGAGATAGTCTCAAATAAGCTCTGTGTAGATGCAGTCCTCAGATAATGGCATAACTTGCATATGTAAGACAGGAAGTGACAAGGTAGGCGCAGTTGAACATGCAATGATAAAATTCTGACATGTAAAACCTTATCAAGGACTCATGTGCAGTATATCTGGTCACAGAGGTGTATTTAGTCTATAAAGTATCTTCGAAGAGCCACACCATGAAACCACCTGCTATACAAGGCCTGTCTATTTGTCTTTTTGATATTCAATAGAAGATGTCATTCACATACAATAGTGGAAAAACTGGAAAATCATGGGTCAGGAAGGAGACAGGATGGAGGAAGTTACACTGATCATTGACTGCAATCTCTTCTCCTTACCTGGACTCGTTTGTTTTTCCATAAGATATTGTAAGCCTCGGGAGAGAAGGGGCACGCCCCGGGATTAGTGATGAACACATTACACATGCAGACAGTACAGAAGCATGACAGCAGAGTGTACTACACCATGCACAAGGCTGACACACACGCTCTCTCTCTCTCTCACACACACACACACACACACACACACACACACACACCCTATCGTATACAAATACTCAGTGGCATTCTATATACTACATACTGTAATACGCATGCAACTCCTATGAAGGCACGCATACATTCACAAACACACGTGGCTCTCTATAACACAACCTGTCAGACACCCTCACAAACACACAAAAGGGAACCTAATACATGTAAGAGGGGTATTACACACCGCAGACAAACACACAAACATTCATCATGTGCAGGCTATGACATATATAGAGAGTAGGAACATTTATATACATTATACAATATATATAGCATGTTATGTACATGTTATGTATATTCAAAGAAAAGTGTGTTGATCCCCCCCCAAGCAATACTGTTAACTAGTTAAACCTGGGGCAATGTGTACTTCAGACTTCCCATCACATATTTAAGTATTATTGTCTAGCTAATTATTCGCATCATCAACACAGTCATTACATCATTTTATATATAATATATTCATTATTTTACCTACATATTTACTTTTGAATTACAACTTAAATTTGCTACAGCCTTTGTTACTTAGAATGCACTTCAAAAAACCCATGCATTCATTGCTTTAAGCCATGCCTCCTAGCGTATTTAAATGCACTAGCTGTGGCCCAATCATCACTCCCTCTTTATATAAACAAAAAGTACCCTGTCTAAACCACTCTGATTGGTGTTTCTAGGGTGATCTGCATTAATAAGATCTTGTGTGTCCAGGATACAGCCTGGGATCTGTAGAAAAGAACCAGCACAGAAAGGTACTATGGGAAAGGAAAAGAGACACACTGCAACATACCAGTAGGAAGGTAATGTGGGTATCTCAAAAAATAATAATAACAATCCACAGATGCAGTATTGTCAATCATATTAATATATAACTATAATATGATATGATATTTATCAGTGTCAGAACAAATGATTAATGGAAGAGCTGAATGATGGGACATGAAGATAAATGAGCTGTATCTTTGTACAAAGCTGTGTAGGGATAACAGATGTAAGGGAAGCCAGTCTAAGATTAAGGCACCAGGGAAGAAACAGACAGATGAGACAAAGTCAACTGAGACACTCAACTCAATCGCTCAACACATCTTTGACATTTACCTTCTTCATGTTGGTGCCCACAAAACTTTTAGCCTCCTCTTTAAACTGTGGTAATCTGCAATGAGAATTGAATGAGAACAGTACATGAGAAAATGAATGATAAATGAGAACAATTTACTCACAGAAATGGAACAGGACATCTGTATTATACGGACACACACCATGCTATGACGTACTTTCACACCATATTTATGTGTGAGACAAATGTCTAGTACAAAGGAAATTTTAAAGTAGTTTTGGCTGAGATTAAGAACTGGGGAAATGTGGTTCTTGCCCAGCTGGACCAAATTAAAAGTCTTGCTCATTCTAAGAGGCCCTTCGAGGTCTGGTTGGAAGACAATATGTCAGCAGAGCTGCCATCTTTGTTCGAGTGTCACGACTTTTTGACCTGTGCTGCCGGTTCATTAGCTGAATTAGATGAGATGATGTTCTCATGGTGCGTTGTGTGGACTCTGCAGCTTTGCCTTAAATAAGCCATCACCTCTCACACAGTGGGAGAGACAAGACCTGATGTTAACTCTGCTCTGCGTTAATAGAGTGTTGTCTTGCTGGCTCAATTATTGGATGATCTGTGAGTCCAACAGATTAACATCCCTAATGCTTTCAGCAGGCTGCTTAAGCCTCCTCCTGAGCACTCAATAAGATCTGCTGTTCATTACTCCATCTCCCACTCTGCCACATATGCGCATGCGTATACACACGACACCACTGCTTATTACTGCTCATTCTCCCTTACATGCATGCATATACAGATACATGCACACACACACACACACACACACACAAATACATACTCATTGTTAAGGCCTTTCACCCTTATTATAAAGACATCATGGACAAGAGGGTTTAAGAAATAATACAAGCACAGCAGCAGCAAAGGTGTGTGTGTGTGTGCATGCATATCGAAGAGATAAAAAGGTGCTTAATTACAAAGTCCCATATAAATAGGTTACTGATGGTCATCTCAAGGACACTGGGCTTAAGCATATATTTATGTACTTACAAAACAGAAAAAGAGAAAAAGCTTTCACAGAAACTACGATTTGCTTTTTAAAGAAATGTGTGTATTTTTTGTGCATTTCTGTGTGTATAAGTTGTGTGTGTGTGTGTGTACAGATCCTCATCTATATGCAGATGGTAGACCAGGTTGCTTTGTAGGCTCATTCTCTTGTCTGTGTGGGATGTGACTGGAAGCCTAATACAAGTGCTGTCGCCACGGATACGCACCTCTGATAAATGCCATCCCATAATCATGTTATTGCATTAGAGAAGCAGCGCACTATGACCTGAAAGGCAGGACAAAGTGGTGCTGCACACAATTTGACGACATGCATTGCAGCACAGTAGGGTACTAAATAAAGACATCAAATCTAAATCAAAGCTGGTTTTTCCTTAAACACCATGCATGGTTAAAACCTCCGAGGGTTTGTTCACGTAATAGAGAAGAGAGAAGAAGAAAAAAGGGAAGAAAAATAAATAAATAAATGCAGTTTGCATCCTGCAAAGCTTCGCAGTGTTGCAATCTCATTAGCATTTGGCTGGCAAAGAACCTTTTGTACATCGGAAGTGGAAAATCTAGGGAATCATCTGAGAGTGAAATTGGAAACCGTTAAGGACACAAAAGTTCCTGCTGTGTTTGGTCTCAGGTTCGGTTTGATTATGTTTACACCCAGCAGACAACTGGGTCCTTAATCCCCTCCAACCCCCTCACTCGCTGTCTTTCTCTTCCACACTCATCCATTCCCCTCTCTCTGGTTACCTGGAGAAGAGCAGCTGCACCATGTCCACCAGCGTGTGTTCGGCTGATTTCCTCAGCAGCTCTGTGGAGGGCAGACAGAGCACGGATGAAGTGAGCAGGAGGTTAGCTTAGAAAAGTGGGAGCAGCAGTAGCTCAGGACCCGAGAGCCCCGCTCTGTTTGGCCAGGATTAGTGCTAGGCTTTATTAGTGCCCTGCTCAGGGACTGGGGGCAGGGAGCTGTGAACTGCGGTCTAACATACACTGGGTCAGCATTGAAGATTTAACTGTGCCAACATAACAGCTGAAAATGTCAATATAATAACCATGACTGCACTGGTTATCTTATTCACTTAGACATATACAGTTGGTAATAATGTTTCAAGGGGACTGTAGCAACCTCAGTCGCTTGGCTCACCACTTAGTCTCATCTCAAAGCAAATGCGGAAGCAGGACTGCATGATCTCGCACACAGACTCATTCGTCAGATGGGCTCCCACTGGAGTCAGCAGCAAAGTCCTCAAAACCTGAAATGTCACAACCAGTCAAAGTCAGAATTATGTGAGGGAATAGTGAGTTCACAGCAGCAAATAGTTACAGTGTCGTTTTTGTGCTGGGGTGGACGATATGGCAAATCATCATCATAACATCATACTTTCACAGTACATGATATACGTTGTGTGCACATACATCTAAAAAAGAAAACAAAAAACTAAGTATAATGAAATTAATGATATCTTCAATAACTGCTGTATTCTGGTCAGGGTTGCGATGGATCCTGAGAACACGGACTTCAAAGCCAGAACACATCCCGAATGAGACGCCAGTCCATCACAGGCCGTCTCACACACACAAATTATTTAACACAAAAAAAGAAAAAATATTGAACAGATAAAACATTTTTAATGGCCAATCAACTACTCATTACTGTGATAACAGTGGATTCAGTCAGTATTATGAACCGGTTGATTATATCCGTCAGATCTCAGTACAGTGTATTGTGCTAAAATACATCACGCTACAAGTAGCACACTGCCACATCGCCCAGCCCTATTTTTGCGTACTTCCAACACTTTTGGCTGGGTGAGATTTTAAGATTTGTCAGGCCATTACCTGGAGGATTTTCATAAGTACCACTTCATCACTAGCAGGGTCTGTCCCCACAAATCTTGCATGAGTGACCGCGTCAGCCATGTTCTCAATCCCCTCTGCTGCGCCTTCATGATTGGCATCTGTAATGGACAAGAGTTTAAAAAGGTCATAACATTTTAAAGGAGCCAGGAATTTCTGAAAGCTTCAAATGCACATTAAGGACTAAGAACATACTGCATTCAGAAGGTGCACTGACTGTGGTGAAGTGTCAAAACTGTGTGGAAATCAAATAATAAATCTTATACATTTAGCTTGGTTCATCCCATCATACCCCTTCCATTCACAGCACTCCATGAGAAAGGTCTATCACAGCCATCTGACATCTAATCACCAGATGTGTCCTTTGTGGGCAGGTGGGTAATTTGGCTGTCTAGGCAACGGGAGCCAGTGTTTTGAAACCTAAGCTGGGCCAGAACGCAAGCTGCACCCAGGCTGCTTTTCTTTCCCAACGCCTTTAAAGAGTATTTCATTAACTAATAAGCACAAACTGTCTGGAATGGAAACCAGGGCTCTTGCTGCAGGTAGAGTACCGAGACGAGAGAACATTTCACTTATTAGTAGCGACACAAAAGAGGAAGGAGTGGAGAAAAGGTGGCCTTCATTCTGCTGCTTCAAAAGTCATGCTTCAAATGGCAGACAATTTCCTGAGTTTTATTTAATTAGCCTGGAGTATAAACTCTTGCATCCCAATGTTTCCAAAGAATACTGGGCTGTATATGAAAAAGTAAAGAATAAGATAAAGATATAAAGTATTTATATACAGTCTAAAACTTACAATGAGGTTAATGAGGAGCATTACATTTATGAAGAAAATATGGGAAACCTCTTAACCCACTCTTAAATCACCCATTCTTAAGACCATTTATGGAGACCACATGGCAAAAAAGGTTTATGAGCACTAGTGAATTTAGCGCTTATATAGAAACAAGGGCCCCAATAAACATGAGACGCGCTTCCAAATGCCCAATCTCCAAGGAAACCAGAGCTATGGGCTATTCAGCACAACATTAGAAGTCATCTAAAATACTAATCCTCACTTGGCACCAGCTACACAGACAGGCGGCAGGATCCTTGTTGAAATAACAGCAGTACGGGTGGGGCTGAGGGACCGTGTGCATGTGTGTGAGAGAACGTGTGTGAGAGCGGGGCTCAAACAGCTGTCGTGTAGTAAGAGGGTAAGTCAAAGTACATTCAGACACTATCATCACTGAGAATGCCACATCATGGAACAGTATGTATGTACGATGCGCACCCTTAACATTAAGCCACACCTATACAGATGCTGATAAATTAGCATTAAGATCAATTCTTGTCTAGGTGAACTGTATAAAAAATCAACTAAATATATTCCTTTTTTTTTTTTCAAACTCAAATCACCGAATAATATGAAGCCTTTGTCTTATACAAGTCTCCCATGTCTCACATGCACCATCATTCATAAAAAGTCCACTAAAATACTCAGTGTGCATAATTTTTCATCCTATGACTAGCCACCTCAGTTCAACCGGAGCAGAAAACCTCAGTGTGAGGGAATCGGAAAAAGAGAAGCAGGAATGGGAAAGCGGGAAAAGTGGGAGCTGGAAATCTGTCAGTGCGGCCATCCCCCAGAGCCAGCCAACCTCAGGCCTGAGATTTGAGGGGAATTAAACCCTCGGCAAACGAACTCGTTCATACAAACACAGACCCCCCAGTGCGCTAGAAGGGCTCAGGTCTCACTGTACACACAGAGTGAGAGACAACGAGACGTGTCAGCAGGGACTGGCTGATAAAAAGCACATGCTGTAAGTCTCAGGAGACAAGCGCTAGCTAGAATGCACTGTAAACAGTGTGTACTGTCTTTTGTAATTAAGAACAGCAAAAATAAACAAATAAAAAAAATACATTTTTAATTTAAAAAAAAAAGCTGCAACTGTCCTAAATACAAGTATAAAATGTATAAATACAGAAAAATTGTTGGTGTCCGATATGCAGACGAGAGTGCTAAAGCGACTGGATTTCCATATTTGACCAAAAGATGGCAGTGTTCTTCATGCAGTGACTAACAGTTACTGGACATATGAAGTGTCAGTAAGTCTGTGACCTCCTCATTTCAGGCTAACTGTACTCCAGCAATGTTGCCTGGAGCCTGAAGAGCTGAATTAGTGAGAGCAAAATCTAGAAATCAGCCTGTACAGATGCCGAGTGCCATGGCGGGCAAATCATTCTGAGAGTCCGCTGGAACTATAAAACGGTGAACTGTAGGAAGAGGTGTGTGTTTCATCTGTGGAATGCTAATTCAGAGTAATGATAATGTCACTCTGCATAGTAGATTAGGAGAGAGTGAATGAGCATAACCCGTCAGTCAGCATAAAATTACTAGCATGCCAAAGGGTCATTTAATCACAATCTCATACAACTGCATTAAGATATCGTGCTCCTTAAGTGTTCACTTGGGATTAAAGCAACTCTCGCTCTCTCACTGTGTGTGTGTGTATGTGTGTGTGTGTGTGTGTGTGTGTGTGTGTGTCCACAGAAAAAGGTTTTGAAAAATACATGATCTACATGATTTCAGCAACCATGCAAAATACAGACTAAAGACATTTGTGACTCACACAAACACCACAGCAAAAAATAAAAATAAAACCACACTTCACTCACACACTTTTGTGGTGAAGTGTTAACAGCACACAGGATGGTCAGAGAAAACTTTAGCTTATGACAGAAGCCATGCCAGTGTGCACGCGTATACGATCCCTCCTAAGGCAAGACGGCCCGTCTTTTGGACAGCCCCAGGCTAGTTGCCATAGAAACCCATACATGTGAACCCCCTGATGAGATGCTGGATAAGAGATCAGTGCTGGATTTGTAGTGACAGCAGACCTCTGGGAGTCCATGACTTATTTGTTAGGCATGTGCATGTGTGAATATTTCCTCTCCTGTGCCTATTGTTCACTTTACGCAACTCAGTTATCATTTGGCTAAAACAAATCCATGTAACATGCTTGTGCATTCCAATGAACTACATTCATTTTTCTCAATTTAAACATCCCATCACGCTCAACACTGATGTGTTTATGTCATGGCTAGTACATTTTTTCCCTTATTACTTATTAAAAAAAATAAAACTGACTAAATGATGGGTCAAGTAACGCCTTGCTGCGATTGTAGCATTTCAGGTCATTGCAGGTCTCTCCTTCTCTATTTTGTTGTGCAAACCATACAGTTGCTTGACAAGTGCTGTCATATTATTTATTCAACAACCCCCACTATTTATGGGAGATTAGAGAAAAATTATGGATGACTAACATCTGGAGCTGTGTGTTGGTTTCGGACATTCACTGGCAGCATCACGCCATATTTCTCTATTAAGGCTATGTACAGACTGTGCTAATCACTAGCTTAGCAAAACTAGTTCTCCTCCCAGGGGTAGGGCATTTTAAAAAAACTCAATATTATGGATTATAACACACACACACACACACACACACACACACACACACACACACATATATATATATATATATATATATATATATATATATATATATAAAAATCTTATGATTAAATTAAATTTCCATTAGAAACTGCATGAATGAATTTTACCTATGAGGCCATATGAGAGGAACTTGTTGACAGAAGTGAGAGCGAGGCCTGTAATTGGTCCAGTTGTATCCTCTGAGCGAACAACTTCCAAGAAGGGTCGGAGAAACACATTGGGCTCCACTTCAGAGAGGTCTGAAAGAGAACAAATGAGACATCAGTGCATGTCAAAACAATAGGCTTATTTAGGTCACATATGTTTTAATAACCTAGGAGCACTTCCTGGCTTGACCCAAGCAACATATAGATCCTCAATAGTACAGCAAAACATGACAACTACAACGAGTTGAAGATAATGCCAAAAGTCCTAAACAGGTCTACTACAAGGTAAAAAATATATATATGTGTGTGTGTCCACAGATAAGAGAGAGGGACAAAAGGAAAAGAGGAAAACGGAGTAAGCAATAGCAACAGTGAGAGAGTTCAAAACGGTGAGCAAGATTTCCTGGGGCAGGTTTAATTCGGCAGCAGTGTGGGATATCTTATTACAATTCAATTTCTAGAAGCTTTGCTAAAGCAGTGATATGGAATGTAGGATTTGGCATTAATGAAATGTATCAGTTGAGTAACAATTGTTCAAGAAAACAAACCTTTTCTCATAATACACAGGAATTTTGTTCTAATAAAAAAGCATGGAAATAGCACTGAGGGCAAAGTGTAGGCTTTAAGATTCAAATATAATATATTAAAACCTTTGAGGCAGTAAAATGTCCCAACGACCTAATATGACTGTTTTGCATCGTGTAAAAATTTAACTACTACCAAAAAGATGCACCTACGACCACAGCATTTGTTACTGATGAGCTCTCATGAAAAACAGCAGAGCCTCCTGCACATAAATCCCTAAGCTCACAGAGCCAGTAAATCACCGCAGCAGCACAGGGCACTACACACTGCACGTCCAGAATGCGACTTTGAGCTGCATGTGTGGATGGGAAAGCACCTCGGGCCAATCCACCCAGGAATGGGAAGCAGCCCTTCTGAAAGCAATGGTGAGATGAGGGTGAGAGGTTACAAAACACAAACCAGGTAAAACAACAAGGGAAAAATTAGTCAAGTCACGAAAGGCGGTGAAAACGCTAAGCTGGCGCTCTGCTTGCCATTTTAATACGGCCTGGATTAAGGCTCTCTAGAACATTTACTTCATAAAAAAAAGCAACTGGGGACTTCAAAGCCTGAGATGAGCACATGTGACCACTGAGTATTAGTTGTGATATCTTATATCCCCAAGGCTTGTTTGGAAATCAAATATGAAACAATTAAAAAATTTCCACACTTTGTTTTATCTTTGGCCAGGTCGCTCTCAGACGAGCCTCCAAAAGCAAATCTTCATCTGCAAGCCGTTTCTATCGGACCAGGGCTTCCTTTGCACTCTCTAGAGAAAATGCTCGATGCTGCATCGTAGAAGAATTAATGCAGTGAAAATTCTTTGAAAAGGTTGCTGTATTTAAGAATAGACAACTTGAGTACATTCGGTTTAAGTCCATGAGAAAAGCAGACTCTTGCAACAAAAACAAAAGTAACTTTGAAAACTAGTCAAAGAAATATTCGCTAAGCTTTCAAAACATTGGGTGTAATAACTATCCTGCTAAACCATATCACAAAAGCCGGGAACTTTTAAGGGTAGGCTTAGTGTCTATTACTTTACAGTGAGAGAGGGGGTCTGAGAGCGTGCTAAAATGAATCTGTCAATAGAGTCTAATAAAGACTTCATCAGAGGCGATCACCCCATAAGTGCCACCATGGCGCTCCTAGTCTCTCAGGCTGGAGAACACAATTGTGTTGTATTGATCTGGAAGGCCATCAGCAAGCAGAGACATTCCATCAGCTGCCCTCCCCCCTCCTTCTCTCCCTCTCTCTCTCTCTTTTTCTCCCACTCTCCCGTACATGAGGGCCAATCTCCTTAAATAAAGGATAAATATGACTCTGTACTTTGGAGAACTCTCCAGGGCCACACGGGTAAATAAATAAAGAATGGAGGTGTTGGAGCATCATGGTGAGACAATCCCAAAGTAATCCCACAGTGTGACCTCTGGGTGACATAGTCTAAAATAAAATGGGGATTAAGCTGTTCTGCTCTCCATGTACATTTCATCTAAAGGCAACCTGAGTACCTGAATGAATGTAAGTGCGTGAATGGGTGTGTGTGTGTGTACTTGGAGAACATGCTGCCTGACATGTTCTCAGTCATACAGTCTCACAAAAGGTTCCCTTCATTTCATTGTAACTAGTGGAGATACTCTACATTGAAATACAAAAAAACACAAAAGAAAAATCATCTGCTAGTACTAAACTCTAAATGTGTGTCTGATTAACATCGCTTAGCCCATAATTTAAACCAGTGCAGAGAGGCTGCTAGTTTCCAACAACAGAGAGTGAGCTAAATCCTTTTTAAACACCAGGGCTGTGCATCCATGTGTGGCTTGTATCGTGGTATAACAACCCCGGAGCACAGAGACCCTGAACCTCATGGGAGCACCTGTGGGAGAACATTACAAATGTACATGCATTGGCACCGAAGCAGAAACAGCGTAATTTACAAACAAAGAAAGGTGTTTTAACAGCTATGGCTGGTTTTACTAGCGAACAAACAAACAGGCTTGTGTCCAGACAAAATAATAATTCACAGTTAGAACCTCCAAAGTATATACCATATAAAACAATTTATTTTCTAATAGCTCTACATCGGATCAGCAGAATTTTGAACTGCCAGTCTTAGAAGTTTTATGTGAATTTACATACTGATTTTCAGTTAGAACTGAATTCACTTCTGAGACTCAAAAGCTCAATTTCTTAACCAAATTATACTTTTTGAAAATTTTTCCTTACTATATCCAATCTATATCCCCCCTCATATTTAACCATTTACTGTTGGAACATTTAATTATCTCACAACTTCGGACCTTAAACCAGATCATGCGTGCCTGGAATTTAAATTTTAATAAATCAACAAATTTCAAGAAACCCAGTCAGTTATCTGGACAGAACTGCTGAAGTGTGCAGACATGTAATTCTAAATATATTCAGGGTAACTCAACCACCATGGACCCAATAGAATTGCACCCAAAAAAAACCTTTAAATACTATAATAACCATCCAATAGACAGACAGAGAATTGAGACAGAAAGAATACAGGGTTTGCTAGAAAAGATAAAGAGATAGGAAGTGTGTGTGTGTGTGTGTGTGTGTGTGTGTGTGTGTGTGTGTGTGTGTGTGTGTGTGTGTGTACGCTGGGGGTGACACAGCTATTCAGAGCAGCACATGATTAGACTACAGCACCAGAAATACAAACAGTGTTTGATGGAGTACTGGAGCTGACAGTGCTTTGTATTTGCTTAATTTAACCACAAAAGAATGAATAACTTAATTTGTCAAACTGCTGTGTCACATATTTTAGTCAGTCATACACTGGCTGCAGTCACTCGTAGTGTAAACACCAGTTCATTTCAATCCCTCCACAAACCAGACGCCTTTTTTTGCTTTATACTGTGTATGGAAACTAATGCTCACAACAATTTCTCAAAACAATAAAACTGTTGTGAATAAAGAACCAAAAAATGTTTTTTTAAATTGGTCATTTTAGTTCATGTCATGAGTGAATTGTTGGAGAAAATCACCCAGAAGTCAAAAACTCTTTGATAGCACTAAAAATGAAGCTCAGCATGAAGTTCAGCACAGTTTCAGGAACTGGCTTTACATATCCACTAAACGGCCAAAAGTATGCGGACACCTGACTATCACATTCTTATGAGGGCCTTCACTAACCTGCTGCCACAAAGTTGGAAGCAAATAATTGCATAGGACGTCTTTGTATGCTGATGCTTTACATTTTCCTTTCACTGGAACTAAGGGCAGTCCTATGCGTCCCAGACCACCTGGTTTGAATCATATCTTCGAGACGCATTTGACCCCGTTCACACCAGTACTTAGTGCTGACCACGTATGATCCGGGACGCACGTTAAAGTCAGGTATAAATGGTGCCTCAGTGGCCTAGCCCAAACCTGCTCCAGATTTACAATGCCCCTGTGCACAAAGCGAGGTCCATGAAGACATGGTTTGCCAAGACTGGAGTGGAAGAACTTTGCGGTCTGCATATAGTCCTGATCTCAACCCCACTGAACGGCTTTGGGATGAACTGGAGCCCGATATCAGTGCCTGAGCTCACTAATGCTCTTGTGGCTGAATGAGCAAATCCCCACAGCCACGCTCCAAAATCCAGAGGAAAGCCTTCCTAGAAGAGTGGAGGTTATTATGACAGCAAATTGGGTAGTAAATCTGGAATGAGATGTTCAAAAAACACATATCAGTGTTACCGTCAGGTGTCCACAAACTTTTGGCCACATAGTGTAAATGACCGTGCAACTCTTTACTGACCCACTGAGTGCACCAATCAAGCCCTGATAAAAGACTTTACAAGATCGCAATAAAAATTCTCCAAAGTGTTGGCCCATGTTGAGGTGGGGTAGTGAGATGGTATGGGGGTTAGTCACCCTGTGAGCAGCCCAGCACTCATGCTTATTGATCGGTTGCTGGAATTAGAGACAGCGCCTCTGCTGCATTCTGCTCTGGGGGAGAGGGGACGCTCTAACAAGGCCAGCAAGGCCAAAGCAAATCCAGCGAGACCCCTCATCTCTGCCAGCAACCAGCCCAGCAATTCTCTCCTCCTCTTTGGGGGGTGGGAGTGGATTTGACGCACGTCAGCGCAGCTCTCTCCCCCTTTTCCCTCTCCTCTAGCTCTTGAAGGAAATTGGCACTTGTCGAAAAGGGCAATTAGGATGTAACAACGTTATGGAAGTCCATATGGTTGTCCTGTACAAGCCGCAGCGGTATTTTATGTATGCTTTGAACAATGCCCTGCACAATCTAAACAGGCAATTTTGAAAGCCCCAGAGAAATTAAAAGTTTTCTTGAAGCTTCCACAGCAACACATTGCAAGTCTTTTTTACATTGCAAGATCACAGCAGGGTTCTTCTATCCAGGGATGAAATTTAGTTTACATTTATATACACAGTGTTAGGTTCTTCAGTCATTTCTTTTCAACAAGGAAAAAAACTGATCTTTGACTTGATGTGCCAGTTAAACATACAAAGTTGTTGCACCAACTGTACATAAAATCACAACAGTTAAATGGATATGTAAGGGTCAAACAAGTATTCAGTAAATTTAACAAATTTGACAAGGGAATGAATTAGAAAATGGTAATAACTGAATAACAGAATAATGAAGAATTTGAATAACTTTTACTATTAGTTCGCTAATTGAACAGTGTGTTCTACCTTGTCAAAGCATTGTGAACTAAAATCTTTTCCTCCAACACCTACGTTTTCATATTTCACTATAGGTAAGTACATACATCCAACAGAAAACAGAAAATAAAATCAAGACAGTCTGCAAAACCAGATTTGGGTAACATTTGGTGTTATGAGTTTTTTTTTTTTTTTTAAAAACAAAGGGAACATGGGGAACGATGCTAAACGAGGATCACATTTGTACCAGAGTGTGCACTAAATTCTGCAGTCTTGATAAACAATACTTCATTTCCTACTGCGAGTTAGTATGCTGTCAGTTACAAGTTCACCCCTTCAGCGATACAACACCTGAGCAGCAGCAGAAACCTATTCTGATTGCACATGTTCTTAAGATAAGAAAGATAAGAAACTTTACTGATCTCCAGAGGAAGCTTCACGCGTTCCAAGTTAGCAGCGTGTAAGTGCCATCAAAGGTACAAAATACTAAGTTGAATAGAAAAAGTATAAAGTAAATAAGTTAAACTTGCTAAAATTATTTTAATATAGTACTTAGAAATTTGACTTGATAGCACATGAGACTATAAATGAATGAATATTAATGAACTAATACTAAGTATTGCACCTAGAAGTATGACGTAATGGCAAATATAACATTTATACCAGTCCAGGTGAGGGAAAGCAGAATGCATTCGTATTGTGAAAGCTAAGTACAAAAGATCTCTTAAAGCACTCAGTATTACATTTTGGACTTCTAAAGCGCTGGCTGAAGGTGCGAATGATCTGTACCAGTATTCTGTGTAGTGTAAGAACTGGGTTGACAAGAATCAAGGTCAGTTAAGGCTTTTACTCTTGCCTTAAATTAGTTCTAAAATCTAAAACACGGCTTGAATACAGCAATACTTAATTTGTGGTGACTGCTGTAATCATACCAGCCATTTTGCCTCTTACAATGTGGTTAGACTTTGCTTTACTAATGGCCATGCGAACAGAGTCTACTCTCCTAATGGAGCTTTCACATTTCCTCTTCAGGTACTCTCGCACGCACCTTGTGTTGTTCTGCAAGGCTAAATAATGTTTGCATGGACTACACTGAACTACCATTAAAATACAATAGTCACTGAATAAGTATGGGGGAAAAAAAATATGTGAATCAAAATCTCAGTTGGTCGTTAGAAATCTAACTTGATAATCATTTACAATTGTCATTTTTGTTACCTTGGTGTCATTAATCATGTAAGCAAGCATTTGGATCTGCCTTGTTTATCATTTGCTGTGTTACAGTCCACTGTAAACAATTTCACTGTTTGGACAAGATGATTAAGCATATGCAAGTATATGTTTCAAGCGCTTAATTTAGATTTTGATTTGGATAAAATCCCACAGATTTGAATGTCATTGCTGATTTTCTTTTAACAAATTATTAAAATGAATTAAATCCTGAACTTTTCTTATCCTCAGTTAAACTTATCCTTCTTATCCTCAATCCCACCTCACCCTCCTGGTGAGGTGGGATACCGCTCTCTAGAGTGTGAGTGTGTGTGTGTGTGTGTGTAATAAGAAAGTGACAGAACAGCACCAGCTTTAATTCCGACAGATGAACTGGCATGTTTGGTGAGTCCTATCCTCTAATCCAAACCCTCTTTTCTTTCTTTCCTGCTCTCGTAGTGTAGCTCTGAATGGGTGGCTGGGTGGCTGAGCGGCTGAGGCTTTGTTTGCCACACCTTGAGGCTAATATTAAAAAGGTGCTGAGCGAGAGTGCAAATAAACAAACAGCAGCCCTGCACCTCACCTCTGACTTGAGGGGGCTTTGTTCAAATTGCCCTCTGGACTCATATTGACCAGAGACTGAAATGCTGCAGGATTTGACAGGGTTCAAAACTGCAGCTGGGAGAAGGAACAGGGAGAATAAATAGTTTACGCGGGGAATGAGCAGCGTGTTAATCCACTGACTTCACCGATCTCATAATGTAAACTGCAAAAATGACAGGGAAAGTCATCACTGAGTGATTGTGGAATAAATAATTTCATACAGATGTATATTTAAGACTACCCTTGCACAGTTAAACTAGTATGTTTAGATATATAATTGTAATTCAGAAATGTATTTAAAAGGGGTGTATTAGAAACAAAAGTGTTCTTATATAGCATGGATTATGTATATTAAGCATTAGCTCCAAATAAAATAATAATGATAATAATTTTTACTGCCTATTTTACTATTATTCAGTATCTAATAACTAGGAACTCAATGTACCATTTTAACTAAGCATTACAATTACATTCAAATAAAGCTGCATCATCAATAACACTATATACTGTTCACTTCCTTTACCATTTAAATTTCACTCCTGACTTCTGACTATAACTAAATAGTGTAACTATTTAAAAATAAATAGCTACAACAAAATATTCCAAAACACGATGCATTCACAAACCATGACTTCATTAGTTTCCGAATCTCATGCGGCTCACACCTGTTATCCTGCAAATAAAATGTATTTTTTATGCTTCATTCTTTACACAGAAGCCACATTATTCTGGCAGAGCAGAGCGATCCGAGATGTACAGTAATGTGTTTCACAGTGTGCAGACGGCTCATGATGGATGGACTTCTGCTCCAAAATGCGTTACGCTCAATCAACTCATAAATAACGGATGTTTTATCATGCTGAATTAAAACATTTGAGAGA
The DNA here is from genome assembly GCA_022985145.1 of Pangasius djambal. Classification (NCBI taxonomy): domain Eukaryota; kingdom Metazoa; phylum Chordata; class Actinopteri; order Siluriformes; family Pangasiidae; genus Pangasius; species Pangasius djambal. The sequence continues at coordinate 17,277,782 of CM040977.1, forward strand.
CTGGCAGGCATACACAGTTCAGTTCCGCTGTCCATGTGTGCGTGTGTGTCTGAGCGTGTGTATACTTCCTCAAGAATGTGTTGCTGAAGGTTGCTTCCTGTGCTCCCGAGGCCAGTGAGAACTCTTCAGCACGGATGTAGAAAAACTTTTGCCTGATACTATACTGTGCTATGCTAAAATAAAATAAAAAATAAAATAAAACTTTAATTTTGGAAGGAATCCTAATGAAGTCTCGAGATTAAATGTACATTGCATATTAAATCTTTTCTGACAAACTTCATATTTTTGAAGTCAATTGTTGCGGATATTTGACAGTGCATCAAACACTGAAAGTATCTTTGAGATGAATTCAGATTTATAATGGCTGTGTGATTACACACTCCCTCCTACTGCACAGTTCATTCTTTGAAGAAAAAAAAAAACGACACAGTATAAGAATTGTATCTAATTTTAACGCACAATATATACACACCAATACATCTCTGACCTTCATCAGAGATGGCTCTGCATTAGCACCTCTGATTAGAGGAAAACCAAACAGTATGAGCAAGACCCTCACTTTCCATCTCGTACTTTGATCCTGCACAATCGGTGAGCTTTGAAGTGTCTTGAGTAGTGTGTAAGGGTTGAGGACG
>CM040977.1:17278516-17291584 GCA_022985145.1 Pangasius djambal
GGGGGGGGGGGCTGACAGAGGGGGGAAGAAGAAATAAAGCAGGCCGACAAGAGACAGAGCCTGTGCCTTATTTGTTTCACCTGCTGCATTCCTTCAACTCTGCACTAATGGCATTCCCAGGGGCTATGAGAGAATCCTGCAACCATGCACTGTAGAGCTGGACTACAGGCCTCAGCTACTGTGTTAGCAAGACACAATACCCACAGACACTGAGGCGCATACTAAAACAAGCCCTGCCTACAATGCCATTGCTGTTTGAGCCTTGAAAGCACAAACAAAGAGTGAGCAGAAAGTGTGTGATATTGCTAGACATCCTATTACCAAAAAGGTTGCAGAAACATCTATTAATGTCAGTGCGTTTCTTAATGAAGTGGAATGAATGGGAATTAGGTACTCACACTGTCTCGTTGTTCCATCCTTTTTTCCCCCCCAGAATTTGGCATCAAATAAATAATGGTAACTAAAATTTATCCTCCCTCTTTCAAAAACAATACTAAATTTCTTCACCATTTTGATATTAGAGATACAATAAACGCGGTATTATTTTAATATTGTTGGATGATCAATCAATCTGTCTGTCCATCGATCTAGCTATCTATCATGAGCACTTCTAAACCTCCAGAATGAATTAAAAATGAGTGAATGATTAAACAGGATGATGATTAGAGCAGGGAGAGTTTACTAAAGTAGCCTGCAGTATGTTTTTGAACTAATGCCTCCAGCTACCGGCTCCAGAACCATAGTAGCATTTAGCACTGCCTTAATCAGTAGCAATCTGGCCCATATTTTATACATAACAACATACGTCTAAGTCTCTCAGCATTGACAATAAATCCTGTGGGTGTGTTTTATAAAGTGCGGCAGTTTGGTGGGCTGTATTAGGATCAAGTCACCTAATGAATGTGTTATGAGCAGGTGCATTAAAGAGGATTAATCTTAATCTGAGCTGTTTCATTTCGCTGTGAATGTGTGATAGGGCTAGAAAGCAGCAGATAAATGGCCCAAACAGTGTAAATGCGTGTTAATGCAGGATCAGTCGTGAGACATTATAATCATTTTTCAATTTCATTATATGAAACCTGCTCAAACCTGTTGTTAACATTAACTGCTAATTTGACGTTAGCATTAACGTCGAGAGAACAAAAGTCCCACTTAAAACTCTGTACTGTGTACTAAAACTCTCAGGCAAGATCTCAACAGGTTTTGCAGGGTAATAATATGGCCAGGACAAAAGGGTTGTGCTATCAAGTGTCAATCTCGCTCTCCATAGCAACAGCTGATGACTTTGGACAACACACGCTGAGGGACAACATTTCTGGGCACTGATGCCACAGGATCACTGCAGTGGGCAAACATGAGAGCAGATCGGGTTTAAACCCAGTGGGGCACTGAAAAGTAACTCTGAGAGTGGCAGGCGATGCCCTGTGCAGCTTAGCAGACCAAGGCGACAAATGTCAAAAATGACTCCCCTGAGTGCCAGCATGTCTACAATATAGTAACCGGCCCAGCGTGTGAGGGAAAGGAGATCTGAGAGAGCGCAGTGTACCCTCCACACTCACAGAGGCTCACAGAGGCCTTCTTCAGTCCCTCTACACAGTTCCCTCTACACAGTTCCAGTGGGGGAGGCAAAACAAATACATAAAAAAAAAAAAAAACACTAATTAAGTTGAACATGCCCAGCCTCAACTGTGCCTAAGAGTTTAAGAATCTGAAGATCTAACACTAAAGTACTTGAGCTGAATTCACATCCCATCCCAGTCCTTTCGAGTGATGTCTAAGTGCACTTCCCTAGGGCTTGCTGTTTGTCATAAAACATCTCTCAGCACACAATTTACCCAAAACTGGAGAGTCAAAAAAAGAAATACAAACACAATTTCCAGAAGTGGCGGAGGAGTAAAACTCTACAGCCGTTTGCCAGCAGTGTGGTAACTTTAAACCGTGCAGCGCTAAGTGGCTCCTCCACCATATTGTGTGGTAATGTGGGACAGCTGAGCACATGGGCCATGCGCCAGGGAGTGCATTATCTTTATGAATTCATGACAAAATTCTTTTTAGGCAGCAAACGCCAGATAGGTGTTTGTAAACATTCATGCTCCTTTCACATGAGAATGTCTTGTACAGATGGAGTTCTAACATAACGTTACTTATTTTGAAGAAATCTTTTTTGCTCTTCTAGCATTCTGCCAATACACAACTTTTTACTAAGTGCCAGCATTCAATGAAAGTACAGTGTTTGTATAATTCTTTGCTCTCTACAGACCAACACAGACTTGACCAGAGTTTATATGTGCAAATCTGAAGAAAGCAATAAGACAAACAAACTAAATATTCCTATCCCCCCACAAACAAGGGAAAGCTAAAGAAAAAGTAAAATTTGTTTTATTTTAATAACAACAGGTGATACAAAGTTAATCATTAAAACTCTCTTGAGTTTTGAAAGCATTTAAACGTGTTAAAAAGTATTCGTGTTAAATGCTGAAACATTCATACTGGAGTGTGGTGTATGCAGCCAGGTCACTGAGACTCACCCTCCAGTTCCAGTGCACACGAATGCAGCTTCCTGCCACGGTCCAAGCACAAACCTCGTCCTGACAACGAGTACCTAACTTCAAAAACTCCATGTACACGCTACAAACTTGCACTGGTAAGCCGTTGTACATGAGGCAAACACAGCAGCACATCAGGCCTTTAATGAAACTAAACATTTTGAAGTTTGACTTGGACACCATTAACAGGTTTATCAATGTGATTCTCAATATGAAAACAATTAAAAGCTTTATTTACAGCTAGACTAAAGAAAAACAAGAAGCAGATATTTACATAAGAATTTTGTACTTATACTCCTAAAACATTTTGCTACACATTAGAGCTTATTTGTCGTTTCAAACAGAAACTTTCCCATAATTCAGGTTTTTGCCGTCTGTTGCGTCTCCACCGCTCTCTGTTCGTTCAGCACACGCAAGGCTGCGTCTATCCAATCCAACTGGCATCACAGCCATGGAATGCTGAAGTCCACATTTTTCCCATTCAGCAAGGAAAAACGCCCTTTCAAAACCAATCAGCTAGAAATGTTGCTTTGTTTTTATTTTTTGACTGAACTTCCTGGAACCCATTATGAAGCTGTCAGGGATGTATATTTAGCTATGGCAACAGCGCGTCTCCTCACACACTTGCGCCACTGGTCATGTCACCTCGGATAAACAGAAAACAACTGACTACCCTTTTTGTCACCTTTAAAGAAAATAGTCCATTGTTTATGAGAAAGAGGTGTACAAACAGAGCATGCATATCTATCATTTTACCATTAACTAACAGCCAGTAGGACAGTGTTATAACCACTATATTAGACATGGATGTTGAAAGTTAAATAAATATACACAAACTAGTTACAAAACAGAGGTAGATAACCTAAAAATAATTTTTTTAAATAAATAAATAAGCAGTTTTCAACCTAATATTGTCTTTTTTAGACAATTAGACATTACCGCACAATGAACCTGGCCATTTCAATCCCAATCACATTATATTTGTATAATGATATCGCTCAAGACGCTTAATGAGCGAGAGCACATAAGGAAAAATGATAAAGGATAAGATCTCCTAAGATCACATACAGAAAATTTTTAACATTGACACTCAAATTCTCACCTCAGTGGCACGTGATGATCAAGTAGTAGGAAAAGGACACAGGGATTAAGCATGTGAAGGCACTGGGGTCATTTGTGAGCGGAGCAAAGTCAGATGAAATCAATAGTAAATTGCTTAAATACTGAATGTTATAAGGAATGTTGACAATGAGAATAGGGCAGGTTAGAAGTTCTGAAGGCAGGCAATGGTGGAATATTAAATTAAAGCAGGTCTCTGGAGCATTCATGTGGGGTTAGGAGAGGCCGTGTTAAGGTCAGGGCTGAGCTGTCTTTGGCCTTAAGTGACCCGAGATGGATTAAAACCTCTGCTTATGTTTACGCACTAAATGCATTTTAAATGGACAGAGTTAAAATTCAGAAAACTAAATTCACTTTAAAAACACGCACGAGAATTCTATTCACAAGAAACGCAAGAACGACCATCTAAGATAACATCAAATGTTATCCACGTATTAAAAAGAAGTCTATGACAAACACAGGGTGGTGTGTGGCTGTGAATAGGGTTGTCAATTGTGAGATGTTTTAAGAGCAGATATATACACATCTAATGCTGAATAAGGAACAATCTATGTTTTAATCCGCACATCTATACTGGAACAATCAGTAACAGTGCCGTGTGCTGGTTTAGAGATTCAGTATGCTGTGACTTTGTGCTTGAGCTCCTTAAAGAGTAAGATCCATGCTGTTACTCAGCAAGTGCTCCCAGGTCATAAATTCTGGGACAGGATTTCATCACTTGTGGCTACTACCACCGTGTCAGTATAGCAGGAATTTTTACAGTTTAAAACCAACACAGGCTTATGTGCATAACTGAGATGGCTAGAATTTGTAGAGTGCATACAAAAATTGCGTAACAAAAAAAGGCAAGGTAGTACAGCCCTCCAAAACCACCATAACAAAAGACACCAGAACACAAACATGCACACAGACAGACACGCTCAAAGAACAGATTTCATATAAACAAAACTAGTTGCTGGTGGGATTTATGATATAATATACACCACTACATGTCTTCTAAAGATTAAATAAAGCAAGTAATGTAATGAGCTGCCTGACGCTGGTAAAAACAACCTTTAAGTCATTTAATTAGCCAGCATCCCTTAAGAGAGTCATCAAAATGACACAGAGCAACTACAAAATCCAGTTAAGATCTTTAAACAGGAAAGAATCATAACCCACTCATTTTGACTGGCAGTAAATTACCCAGCTAGCATGGCACCACATGAAGCAATAAAAAAGTGTGAGCAGCCGTTGAGGGAAAGGGGGGGGGCTGTCGTAACTGTATATCGGCAGGTCTATTTTGCTTTCAGAGCAGTCATCACCTCCTTGTTGTCCTAGGTTGTTAGCATGTCCCCTGGTCAGCTGTGGGGGCCTCCTCTCTGCCAGCCTGCCATCTATGTCAGCATAGTGGCTTTTGTTAAAATATGTAATCAGCAGTGCTGATCCCATTCTATTTAAGAAAAACTCGTCAACAGGTTTAAAAGGCTGACCACATGTGTCACCCTTCTCGCTTGAATATTAATATGTGTGCCCCGAATGGCTGGCAGTTGTTTAATCATCTGAGAGCGCCTGTTCCTCTTCCATGCTCCTGACGCCAACAAGAAAGTTTTGAACCATGTCACCTTTACAATGGCACTCTGCTTCAAAACCAGCTGCTGCCCAAAAATAGGAGCAACTTTTTTTTTTTTTTTTTAATGCCAGACCACCACTTGAATGCTGTTGCCTTTGCCAGAGGTCTGTTATGTGCCAACTGTAGGCAGAGAGGACTTCAAAGGCTTTTGGCTGTACAAGCTAATTTTGTCATAGGATTCACTGGAGAGTAACTGAGAGTGAGCTGGACATGTTCAGTGAAGAAGGTGATGAGCACAGAGACAACACCACCTAAACACCTGAATCACTAGTGAATATTCTCATACACAGGTGGCCTATTACCACTTCACTGACAGTGAAGAGATCACTACCTTAATGACGTTTCACCAACATCTAATGTTACACAGGATGGGATGGTGGGTGTGGATTCGCCCTGATTATAAGGACAACCACTAATGAAAAAGCCAAAGAGAGCAACCAATAAACACAATGTGTTATGCATCAACCGCTGATCAATGACGTTTAATTTACCTGCTTCCTTGCTTGCCAAGGAGGAAAATCCCACACACCACAACAAATAGGCCAGTCAATAAATTTTTGCTGAACAGAAAGCACATAATAGTTAAGAAGTATTTTTACTGTTAGCTAAAATTGATTATTTAATTAACAGATTCATTTATTAACTGAGAAATGATAGATACAATTTTTTTTTTTAAACTGTTGATCATTTTGCTGGCATAGGTATTTATGTTCATCTAAAAATTAAAACACTCATAATAAATATATACACATAAAAAGTTAGATGCCTTATTAGAGTAAACCAGATACATCAATAGTACTGCCTTTAGGAGCAGTTTCCAAAGTCATTAAGTTCAACTGAGTTAGGAGCTTCGAGTAAAATTTTCTCCAATAATGTTGGCACATGTCGTAATATTTAATTGTAACAAATCAACATCACCTCAAGGGAAAAGAGCAAAGAATCATTTATCACAAGTGAAAGTGCTGACACCATTTTTCTTTTATAAGGGATTTATACAGGAGTTAAATTAAGCTACAGTTGCAATCAGAAATATTCAAATTCAAATATTCAAAGAAAATACAAATAACCCATTGGGAACTTAATAATGACCCTTAATTTTCTTCAGATGTGAGGTGTTTATATAACACCACCCAAGGATGTATTTAAGGTGCGCTGCAACCAAGGCGAAGACTAAGGAGCTGTCACGAAAGCTGAGAGAGGAAAGAATTTCATTCCCCCGAATCGCAATGGGTATAAGATGATTTCCAAGACCTTGAACATTCCTAGAGACACCACTGGGAGCACTGTACGGAAGTTAAACACTTATGGCACAGCAGCAAACCTGCCCAGCCATGGAAGAAAGCCCAAATCTTTGTCAAGACGTCTTAGCCATCTCATCAGGACGACAAGGAAAAATCCCCATGTTACTGGAAAAGACTTACAGGATGACCTGATAAAGGCTGGGACAAATGTCAGTGGCAACCATATGATCACTTAACAACCGAGGACTATATGCCACTCTTGACCATGAAGCACAAGAAGGGTCAACTGGAATATGGCAGAAGGAATTTGGATAGGCCTGCAGAGTTCTGGGACACAGTTATATGGAGTGACGAAACAACACTGGAACTGTTTGGCCATATGGATCAGCGGTTTGTCTGGTTTATGACCAGAAGAATACTATCCCCATGGTCAAGCATGGAGGTGGGTCAGTGATGATGTGGAGATGTTTTTCTGCTGCAGGAACTGGCAATCTTGGCCGTGTGATGGGCATCATGGATTCATAGAAATACCAAGCCACTTGAGGAGGAATGTTATGCCGTCTGTGGTGAACTTGAACCTTGGTGATAATTGGACTCTCCAGCAAGTCAGTGATCCCAAGCACACTTCCACATCAACCTAAGCTTGGTTAAGGAATCACTCTTGGAATGTCCTGGAGTGGCATTCTCAATCTCCAGCTTTAAATCCCATAGAAAATCTTTGGTGGGATTTAAAGAAAGCAGTTGCAGCATGGAAGACATCAAACCTCAATGAGCTGGAAGCTTTTGCATGAGAAGAATGGGCAAAGGTTCCACAAGAGGTGTGTCAGAAGCTTGTCAGCAGTTACCAAAATCGCTTATTGGAGGTCATCAAGGCAAAAGGATGCTCTGCCAAGTACTGAGGTTGGGAGTTGAAGAATAGTCCACATGGACTTTTTTTAAGAGAACTAGATGTTTTTCATTTAAACACAAAGTTATGTCAACTTATGTTATCAAAATTGTTTGTATATACCAGTAAATATTCTTTATTTGTTTACTGAGACTTGTGTATTTTCATTCAATTCTATACACATCATCATAACACATTTTAAGGTGAGGTGGGTTGCAACTGTAGGTGACTATTTTGTAATATTTTTCGCTTATTTTTAATTTGACAATTCCTAGCTTATCTTTAGGTTAGCTAGTATCAAGTTTCTTAATCAGTGTTCATAATAGTCGATATCCAGTCAAGTTCAGGAAAATAATTTTGTGGATTATTTTGATTGTGAATTATGTTATGTATATTATTATCATGATGTAACTTACATTAACTAAAGGTAGCTTTTACCAGAGTGCTGTTGATTTCTTGATTCTTACTGTTCAGAAGGTGTTGATATGCAGAGACTTTTTGAAAGGAAACCTTTATTTAACAATTATGGAGGAGTCTCCAGTGTCAGCACTTTAACAGTCAAAAGTTTACCTTTAAGTTTTACTCCATAGGAAAGTCTTCAGGCTTTGTCTACATTAGCTTGAATAGATCAGATTGGAACGACTGGGGCATGAAGAGCAGAAGAAATTAACTTGTGTATACGAAAACAACAGAGGAAACATCACCATCTTTATGGCACTGACATAATTACAGCACTGTTCAAACTGTGTATGCCAATATGATGGTCAGGCATTGTGTTTGTGTGTACATAAGTGTGAGAGTGGCAAACCAAGACTAACAATCTAATGCACAATTAGATATGTGTATTAGAATGTTCATGGTCACAGGGTCCTTATGGGGCATGAAATAACAAGCAGCTGTGTGCACTGTGTGTGTAGAGTGAGGTTTATTAGCCCTATCTATAAAGGCAGTCTGGGATTCACACTAGGAAGCCCTAGGCTTAAGATCTCAACGTCACACAAGGCACTGCCTCTGCAATACTAATATTAGCCCTTATTTCTGCAAACCCCAACTCCTCTCCATTCCCCATCTGTTCAGGATTAGCCTGCTATTGAGCCCAGATTCACATCACAACCTCTGCACCTCACAGCTCCTAACTGTCAGCACAAAGGCACTGGAAGCTCTGATGCAACACTGCATTAAGGATTTGTGCACAGAAACACACAGCTCTCGTTTTGCAATATTTTTAATCTTTCAATGCATTTCCTTCCTGAGATGCAGCACATTATACGCCACTTGAAATGGTTTAGAATGTCTAGGTGCTTCTTGAAGCAAGAATGAGCCGTATTTGGCTGTAAATCAGCCAGACCTGCCGATTTGATCTCACAGTAGAGCCAGGTAGAGCCACAGTGGATCAGCAGACTGTATTATCAACAACACAGTGAACAAAACCAGAGGTGTGTGAGTGATTTTTAAAAAAAAATCCCAATCCCGCCCACTCCCCCTAGAAAATTTGACTCATCCCGCCCACTCCCGCAGATTTTAATGAAGTTACTTGGATCTATTTCACCAAAATACACAGAAATATATGTCCTGATCAGGACAAAGCAGATCCAGAAGATGAATGATTGGATGCAATAAACACACTGTGCAATGCCGCATAAAATAGGTTAATAAATGTGGCCTTTTTTTGTACTGCATCCTTTATATCCAACCACCCACTCCCACCGGGCATGAAACTGCCTGCTCATGCAACTTTTTTTGTTGGGTCCCACGAGATCCCAGTCCCGATGCGTGCCTCATGGCTAAGCTATTATTAACAAAGATTCAGTCAGACTTCTTGGTCTTTAGTCTTCAAGGACTCTTTCTTCTTATTGGGCTTTGTAAAGGATACTATGGTCCTTTATTCATTACCTCATGTTTAATTGAACTTCAAGAGAGGAGACTTTATATTTACATTAGTGTAATATTAATTCAGAAAGCAGAAAGCAATTAAGCAGCTCTGTTTGCTCAAAATCATTTGGTGTGGTGATGAGGGATTAGAACAGCCCTCACAATAAAAGCTGAGTGTAACTTGAGGAAATTTGCATATCTTATATGCTCTCTACATAAGCAGCTCAACTATTTTGAGAGCATGTTAAGCCAAGAGGTACAAATATTTTTCCCCCTCAAAGCAATGCATTCAACTAGCAGCGTATATTAATATGCTGGTAAAACAGAACCCAGCAAGTTGCTGTCTGTTCACCAATAAAAATACACCAGTATTCCAAATCAGAACAGTGACAATCCAAAGAAATACTCTGGAAACCCCATATCATAATGAATTCAGACTTATTTCTCTCTCAGTGCTTGTGTAATTCCACAATGAACTTGTGAACACAACAATCATATTCTGTCCCTAATGGTTCCTAATGTTCAACACAGACTAAAATTCTCTCCACAAAAGAAAAGCATTTATGCTGAAATACTGCGGGCTGCTCAGTGAGAGTTTTAACGCAATTTGCAAGGCAAGTGCTTTGGGACCTTTTAGGAACCCTAAGAGTGAGAAGTGCATCGGTTTTAACCTTGCAGCAGGCACACATCTCTCTACCTTCCCATCAGCACATCCGGACCTCCCACCATCCTATAAAACTCCCACCTCTAGCTCACACTCTGCCCGCTTGCTACACCGGCAGACCAAGTCCTTGATTAATGGTTGTGCCGGGCCTCTCCATGCACTCAGCACATTGTTGAGAGGCTCTGAAACAGAGCAACAGTTGCATCCCATCCTCACACCAAACCTAAGTCCCGCCTGTCAGTCGCCGGTTAGTGGACTGTTAACTGGCCAGATTTACAGCTACTAACTAGTGCTGGGTGGCTGCCTGGCAGATAGGGGACAAGCATTCATCATTACTGATGGAGTGTTTCACTGCTGCACTGAGCTCAAGTCGGTTATAAATCTACCTGATGGACTGATGAGTCAAATATAGATAAACTCTGAATTAACAGAGTAAAAAAAAAAAACTTAAGATTAGTCTGTGGCAGAAAAAGGAATACTAAAATGTTTCAGTATAATATCCAACATATATTTTTGTTTAATACTGTTAGCATTTCAGTTAAATGGAAGCCCTTTCACTGAATATTATCCATGAAGAACACATTTATAACTACTTATTTATCACATTAATGATTTACACTGCAATTAAACTAGACAGTTTAAACCAAATGTGCACCAGCAGAGTTTGGCTGCTCACATGCAGCAGTTGAGAACTGTAGTGCAACAGAAACCCTGAACACTGGTTATGGTCCAATGGACAGGAGACCTCCCTCCTCAGGGGAGAGTAGTTGTAAATTCCTTCTAGTTAAACTCTCATTACTCAACAAGTCAAGGCCTCTATCTCGTCTCTCTAGCATTAACAATGATACTTTTAAAAAAGGGACCTCAAAACCTAATCATAGCAGAGAGAAGAAAAAAACATACATACATGGAATGAGCAATTTATAATTCCATCAGGTTACATAAATTACTGACCTCTTCAAATGATTCACACAAGGGCATTCCACACCAGCATATGCCACCATGAGTAAACATATTTGCATATGCGGTTGCCTGATTTGAGTTATGGCTCTTCTTCTTACATTGTGTCTGCCAAATTGCATTCTTGCTGTTCATTTGGGAAAGATATATGTGCAGATATCAAATGGCAAATGAGCAGCATGAGGCCTCCAGAGTGCAGGATATACCCACATACTGAGTGAAGGCCACATTGGGACACTGGCACTCAGGCACAGCTGTGAATTTAAGACGGCTTGCACTTGACCTTGGGCTTCACAGCAGAATACGAGACACTGGCAGAGACCGAAAAAGAAAGAGAGAGAGAGAGAGAGAGAGAGAGAGAGAGAGACCGAAGATCACAGACTATACCGCAGGGATTCTAAGACGGCAGAGAGTTCTAATCTTGTTTTATTACCATCATAACTTAAGATAAAACATGGGTACAACTTGGGCTTATACTCGTACTTAAAACAAATTAACTGCCAAGCAAACTTAATTTTCTTTCATGGAATCGAGAGACCGTACTTCATACACACTGAGGCTAGTAGTAGTCAGCTGTTCACTAGCGTCAGAGGGCATACACTGTGCTCTGAATAAGAAAAGCACAGATAAAAGGCGAGCCAACTAATTTGATCAAGCTGAGGACCTTGCTAAGCGGTCTCTGCTCTGTCCTTTGTTCAGAGGACAGGAGATAATTCAAAATAAAGGTCAGTGATGAAAGCATCACCCGAGCTGCGCTCTACAGTTCAATTACATCCTAATCAGCCATAAGGTTCAGGTGTTTCTAGTCAACTGGGGTGGCTTGTAAATTTTCCCAGTGTTATAAATGGCCAAGGGAATAACGGTGGGGGGAAGAGAAAAGCAAAGCTGTCAATCAGATGAAGCCCGTATTTGTATGAATAAAAATAAGGGGATTTAGCCCTTCACTTTCCTCAACAGATTTTTCAAAAAACCTAACGCTCAATGTATCAGACAGGGAGGAGGAGACAGCAGAAAGATTTAAAGATTTAGCAGGCTAAGGTTGAGGCTGGCTGGTGCATAAAAAGCAGAGAGAAATCATGTGAACAGGAGGAGAAGAGACCTACATTTTTCTGTCAATCAATACACCACTTTCAACCCCCCAATCCTCTTCACTGTTATACTGCTCCACTGCAGAAGTGGTTCACAGAAATTATTCAACTCGACGCCGAATCTGATTTCACAGTTTATCCATCCCTCAAATCCAGAACGTTTCACAACAGATGCTAGGGATCTACTGAGCAGTCTGACTTTGACCTGAACACTAGATAAGTGGACAAAGGTGCCAAAGTCTATGCCTGTGCTTTACAGATCGTAAGAACTGTTTCCTGAAAAATAACACCCCATCTTCAAACATCCATTTGTCACCTTAACACACTTGTTTGTGCTTCCAGAGAGGCTCTGGATTAGCAAACGCATGTCTGAGTGGCTACCCCTGTCGACAGTGAAAAATAATATGTGCCACAGAATCTGAATGATGAAAACTTGCGACAACTTTACACCAAGCTTTTACCTTATTAGATCCAGACCAGTGTGTTTATACAGTTTATACAAGCTCTCTCCAGTGTGTTTACACAGTTTATACAAATTCCCTCCACAAAATATCAAAAGCAAAAAAGCAACATAAAAAATATAAAAACACTGACAACTTTATATATAGAAATATAATTGACATAAAAGTAGCAATGCATTGCTCTGCAAGGAGAGGACACAACTGCCAACTGTTAATGCATATATTTACTTCAACCTTCTGAGAAACGCTGTTGTTCTCCTTGAGAGAACTCCTTGCTGTTCTTTCTCTCTCATACATACTCTCTCTCTCTCACACACACACACACAGGGGACTATGTATGCCAGCACCATGCCGGCTGTGCCTTCATCAGTGGTTGGTCATGGATGTCCGCTTCCAGTCTTTTTGAATTTGTTAAGTTTGGCAACAGTGTCGTGTGTGAGATGTGCTTGCCATATTTCCTTTTAAAGTCCATCACAACCTTGTGACAGCTTCCCAATCGAGCCATGAGAAAGATTTCAGTAGTTCTTTATCATATCTATCTATCCATCCAGCCATCTATCTATCTACATGTATATATGTGTGTGTGTGTGTGTGTGTGTGTGTGTGTGTGTGTGTGTGT
>CM040977.1:17291684-17302025 GCA_022985145.1 Pangasius djambal
CATATGCAAACTGTTGTAATTCCTACACCGTTCACCTGATTTGGATGTAAATACCCTCAAATTAAAGCTGACGGTCTGCAGTTAAAGCACATCTTGTTCGTTTCATTTGAAATCCATTGTGGTGGTGTATAGAGCCAAAAATGTTAGAATTGTGTCGATGTCCCAATATTTATGGACCTGACTGTATATATATATATATTAATCGTGTAATTATTCACATGTAACTTTGCTACAAGGGAATGAATTCAGAGAAAGATAATTACTTGTCTCAGCTTGTTTGGTTACAGCAGCAGCTTTGCAACACAGACTGCAGGATTAATAGTCCCAATGTTAAATAGGATTGGACCTTTTCTAGCTCTCCCAGTAATAGCTAAAGTTTTCCTCAAATATCTCGTAAAGCTTCTAATGTCTAAAGAGTATTAGCTGGATGATAATATGATTATTGTTACAACATTGTGGTGTTGCCTCTTTCTCAATTTGATCATCCGTCATCCATATCTATTGACGTAGGCAAGCTGATTCCCCAGGGAGACTGCTAACAATACGAGGAATGGAAAGGTCCAAGCTCAGAGACTGGTCAGAAATGAGCACAGTGCAGCAGTGTGACAGTGTGAGAGCAGACACAATGAGGGCAGGAGGAAGAAGTAAGATGTACTGTATCTGTCGCCTGAAATGAGCAGTAGTGTCTCTGTGAAATGGTGCTGCATGTTTAATATGCTGCATTAACTGGCTGACCCACACATCTCCTCACCGCAGAGCTTGTCATCTCAAATCTCTCTTCAAAATTGGTGTGAGAGGATTGCTGGTGCAGGTTGGAATTACATGTAGGCTTGAAGTTCCACTTGAGTGAGATGGACTGGTGCAAAGTGTGATAGACGATGGGGCTAACTGCACCTTTCTCAACCCCTTGAGCAGTGGCGCCTTGTCCATAGAGGCAGGTGGGGCAGAGGCCCACCATCTGTATCAGTCGTTTAACAAATGTTAATCTTCAGTCTTCTAATGTCCTCATTCCCAACTTCATTTTAAATTTAAAATTAGTTTAAATACTAATGACCTCTTTTGAGTGACCAACGATTTTAAAAAGTGTCACTATTTGACAGATATATCACCTTTCTAGTTGAGGGCGCTGCCCACCAGGCTTTAATAGCGTTATTAATTCACCTAGTGGTCAAAAATGGGAATGGCAACAAGCACTAATCGAAGTCTGCTGGGGCAGGGATACTCTCTGTCCCACACTCACTTTTCAGTGGAAGAGGAACAGCAGACAAAACAGTTAATGACAAGCTAGTTTAAAAAAATACTAGTTTTAAAAAATTTAATCTAATAAATTTCCACAAAATACAAAATGTAAGTGCAAACAGTGAGTCTGTGATGTACAAAACCATTTCGACTGTAGGATATATTGCAAAGATTGGGAAAGTGATTATGGAGTAATGTCTGTACATCAGAAATGTGGGGGAAAAAAGATGAGAAAAAGAAGAAAATGTCTTCATTTTCCTGTGGCCAATTTTGGCATACATTCAGGTCTCCTATGTGGTTAAAAAAGGTATAAACCGCTCAAAACGAGCTGCTAAACTGTATGCTGGATGACTGTTGTCAACTGCCTATTACAAGTTTACTAGACAGTACTAGATAATAGATTATAGCATAAGTCAATAATGACAGCTTCTCGACTTAATTTTGTTTGAGCCTATGTTGTTATCAGTGTCATCCTGCCCCACCAAATCTATGGTCATGAGCCGCCGCCACCCTAGAGGGTAAGTTAAAGTATGACACTTGTACAATATTGATTACATAGTTATTCTAGAAAACAAGAGAGAATTTTCTACATATTCTACCAGTTCTGTATCATGTGACTTTCTAATCTTCATTCCAGAAGTTAGAAAGTCAAGCATCAACAAATATACCTTGACGATATATTGAATTTTTTCATTCATCTTCATCTTTATACTAGTCAGGGTCACAGTGGACCCGGATAGGTGCAAGGTAGGAGAATGAGATAGAGATGGGAGGGCACCATGCACACACATGCATTCACACCTAAGGGCAATTTAGATTAGCCAATCTGGCTATCTGCATGTTTTTGGACAGTGGGAGGAAACCAGCGAACCCAGAGGAAACAGGTGAACGTGGGGAGAACATGCAAAACATTGCACAGACAGTAACCCAAGCTTAGGATCTAAGTGGGGATTGTGGAGCTATGAGGAGGCGTAGTTACCCAATGCCATAAAAACAAGCTAAGTGCCATAAAAACAAGCTAATTCCTGTATATGCATCTCCAGAAACAACTAACATAGCCTATAATGCCTTAACTTTAAATTTAAATTTAAAACTGTCATAGCTTGCGGCAATATTCCATATGTAATTTTGAAATGAAAAATGTTTGAAAACCCACTGCTGAATTAATAACAAAAGTGTGTCTACGAATATGACACTCATTGTACAGTACCTCGCACAGCATTGCCTTACAGATCTTTTTAAAGTCCTCTTCTAACTCATGTAGAGAACAATTGATAGTGGCAATGTGATTATCCTTATGAGCATCATATAAAAGATGTTATCTAACGTGCATATACACTATAGCAAAGCTGAGGTAGGTAGGGGTAGCACCATGCATAGCTGAAACAAAACAGGAAGTTATATATGAACTAGCTCTCAGTGAGATTTTCCAAGAAAGAGAAATAAATATTTTATTTGTAATTTTACAGATAAATAAATAGACAATACATTTTGTGAAGTGATGGAAACTGTATGCCGCAATTTACCACTTACACAATTAGAATTACACAACATTTGAGCAGGTTTGGTCATATCAAAGAGGGAAACAGACTTATTATAGAATAAGATAAATATCAACTTAAATAAATAAATAAACAAATAAATAAACATGTAATAAAATAAACAAATAAGCCTGAATATAACTATTAATAAAATCATGTACCCTCTAAGGATGTAACAATAAAATCTAAATAATTCACAAGATTATTTTGAATTTAATACAATGTAAATTGTGGCCCTTTAAAAGGCAAAATCAAAGCAAATAAAATCACATTCAAAATAGCACATGATCAGAACTTTTAAACAACCCTTAGCCCCTTAGCTGTTAGCTGTCAAAATATCATACAGACATAATCTTTGACAAATAATAATTTGTCATGTTTTGATTGAAACGACATACAGTACAGTTTGACAGCTGACTGAAATTTCCCTACATTATGCCTATTCAGTGTATTACTTTATTAACCATAGCAGTGGGATGAATAATGCATTTATAGAATCACTTTACGCTGAAAGTACATATAAGTATGAAAGTGTGCACAAATAACCTACATAATGGATGGAGAGGTAATCCAATATCGCCCTTAAGAACCTCAGATTCCGGAAAAAAAAAAAAAAAAGTTTCCATCCACACTAATGCTTTAATGCTGAGAATTATTAGACCACAGCCATATACTCAAAACCGACATGAAAAATGCGATGTTCTCCCATCCTAGGATGAAACTGCAAGTATATTCAATTCAGTTTTATTTTGATAGCACTTTTAACAATGGACATTGTCACAAAGCAGCTTTACAGAAATCCGGATATAAAATCTTATTTTTAATTTATATATGTCTCTGCTAAGCCAGCCTGGTGCGTTATAGTGGCAGTAGAGTTGTAATAGAGTTGTAACATTTTAACATTTAGCATATTTTGCATATTTTTATCTTTCTCCCTTTTCTTCACAATTTTATCATAATAAAAGTGCAATGTACAGTATTTGGAGCTATTTATGGCATTACATTACAATGGATTTTTTCCTCCAAAGTTGACATCTGTAAAACTGATGTACTTCGTATCCACGGTTCTAGGGAAGTGATAGCTCAGTGGTTAAGACATTGGACTCCTCATCGGAAGGTTGAGAGTTCAAATCCCAGCACTGCCAAGCTGCCACTGCTGGGCCCTTGAGCAGGGCCCTTGAGCAAGGCTCTCAACTGCTCAGTTGTATAAATGAGATAATTGTAAGTTGCTCTGGATAAGGGCGTCTGCCAAAATGCTGTAAATGTAATGCCCCAGTTAGGAAAAATACTATGTTATTTTATTCACTTAGTTAAAGATGTGTAATGTGTAAGATATTACTAAAAAATATTCAGTAAGAGAAGGGGTAAAAATGCATTAAAGCATTAGTGATTTTGAGTCATCCTGACAAACCTGTATTATTATTTCACAGTTAGACCAGGTTGGGTGAGTTTTGGCTGGAATTGGTTAGATACATGTATTATGTGAATGTCAGATAGATCAGACATCATCATGCTCCAACTAACACCACACAAACAGCACACTAGGAGATCAGACCAGCACAACACCATCAACTAGACTCAGATGTACAATTCACAGAAAGACTATTACAAGAACAGAGGCATAACTCACACAGCCTCTTTTTTTGTGCAATTGCTGGCTAGTTCATGCTAGTGCTAACTGGATGTAGGATTACTAGGTCTAAGTAATCCACATGCAACATATTTAATGTAATGGATATCTGTTATGTCTAACCAAGTTATAGCCTATATGGCTGTCAATATTCTGCATAGTTCTAAACTTATTGACTTTCCACATTCTTACTTGGTCATTGCTTCCTGGACCTTTGTCCTTCTCATTAAGTCTAAGCTGTGTTTTCCAAAACTAGGTTTTCCTAGTTTTTCTTAAGTTCCTAGTTTAATGTCCCATAGATTTAAGTTCCCATAGCCAATCTTTTGGTTTCTTGAATATGGTTTCACCTACATTCAATATATCTGTCTGCGTTTTGACCCCTTCTCTGGGAATCACTATGCATCCTGAAGAAAAGAAAAAAAAATGATACAGAATAGTTTCTGTTGTTCTGATTTTTCAGCACTTATAAAGAGTCACTCATTAACAGTGACTGTGACTAGAGTCCTTTCATACTCGAGTGCTCCTCTGCAGTCTGCACTGCCATAAGATGGCCACCTGGACCTATAGCAAGGCCACAAAGTACTCCCAATATAGTGTGGGAAGATGACCCCACTGATGCCCAGAAATTGCCCATCTGATGGCAGCATAACTGATGGCAGGGTATCTGCCTGGCAGCATACCAATACTAACGGCTCATCCTTTTGTACTTCAATCAGATGCACGTTTCTCTCTCTTCCTCTCTCTGTAGCCCACACACTCATCCTGCCTAATTATACTAATTAACCTCAACACAAAAAAACAACAAAACATCCTGGCCCAGACCGACAGCCGTGCTGAGGTTACAGAGTGGTGCAGAGAGTGGTGTTTAAATGAATCAGACATCATATCTGCTTCAATTAGCAGAAGAACAGGATGAGTCTACCACAGGAAGTGGTTGCTTTCTTTCTTTCTCTTCAGAGAATTTAAGAAAGAAATACAGAGCGGTAGCATCTGTATTAAAAGAGGGGTAGCATCTGTATTAAGAGCATCACTTACACTTGAACATCTTGTCATCACATATTGTGTCATCATTTGTAGGAAGTAAGATATATCTAAGATCTGTCCAAGACTAGTTGTTTAAGATAACATTAATATTAAACGAACCCATGATTTTTAATATCTCACAAAATAGATTAAAACAGTCCATTCTTATAGTGTTCATTTTGGAACATCTTAACATCCCTGAATGATTTAAAACTATTTTCCCTGTATTAGCCTTCTTGCTGCATTTCTGTGCTAACAGAAAAGAGTCTTGTGGAATTTAATCCCATCTTTTATTAACTTAATTCTTAGATAAACAATTGGAAATGAGTTATTCCCAATTTTGTATGCAAAAAATGTCAATAAAGTGAGCAGGTGAGCAGGCAATAGGATTAACGATGATTGAAAGACTGAATTATTAATCACTCATTGTCCTAGAGTTTTAATGTGTGAAGGTTTATGTACTGATTAATGGCATCACCACTTAATAAGTGCACTTTTATTACAAGTTTTGTTACTTGTTGGCTTTCACATGTGGCTAAAGTTATATTAGCATAAATTAAGTCATCTGTGTAAAAATTCAATGCTTTTAAGTAAAGGAATGGAAATAATACAATTCATAAAATAGCCTACCATTGGGGTCCCTCAAAGTCGTATACTTGGTCCTGTCCTACCTGTACTATGCACCTGTCCAGATCCTGGACTCCTATGAGGTTGTTTGTCTGTGTGCTGGCTGTGTGGAGGGACAGCTGGCTTGGCTAACAGACAGCGGGGGAGGCGTCACCACCAGCCATCCTGAGGAGAGGTAAGGAGACGTCCTCTGACATGCTGGGAAGAAGAAAAAAGCAGGGCTCTGTGGAGATATTAAACATTCTCCAATTCACTTAAAATGCAGAAGACAGATGGTAGGTGGTTTTTATGTACTTTCAACAACTGTCGGAAAGTGGATATGCGGAATGTAAGATGAAAAAAAAACAATACAGAAGCAGAGACATTAAGCCATGAGAACTCTTAGGTGTGAATGTGATGTCTGCATACATGAATGTTCACTTGACATCTGTCAACCCTCTGTCTACCATCTGTCTCATTTCATAGCCATACAGAGGTATTTGTGACACCATTATCTTATCATTACTGCACAACCACTTCTTTTCATGACCCTTCCTATATAAAACACCATATGCTCCATATGATATTTTCTCTTCAAATATCACAAAAGCTCTTCTGCTAAATGGAAGGAAATACAGTGTCAGAGCATATAATTTGACATTTGGTCACTCTTGGAGAATTTGGGGGTTAAGGGCAAAAGGATGGTGGTGATGATGGCTCTGGTACCCCTCTGGCTTCAGGCTCACCCCCTTGGCTCACTGCCAGGTCCTTAACCACTAGGCTACCACAACTACCATTTGCTCACAGGGAGGTCCATAGATCCAAGGCCACAGAGCCATGGGCAGGCTCTGCCAATCTTGGAAGCCATGATTATGTGATGAGAAAAAGATAAGGGCACAGGCCTTAAAGCAACCTTCCTCTTCACCTACAGATGACAGCACCATGAGCAGATGAGCAGCCCCTAGTGGTCAAAATTGTTTGTGATGACCTTAATCAAGATTAGCTGTGATTCAACAGCAGTTCCTAGTGGTGATAAGGAGATCTGAAGAAACAGATGTGAAATCCACATGAAATTGGCACTGCTTTGCTGATAGTTATGGAAACCATTTGATGGAAAAGTTACTACTAAATGCATCAAATTTCTGAGTAAGGTGTAAAAAATGTATAGGTGAGCAGACCTTCTGACTGTATATATGCCTGTGCCATCTACTCTATATTCTCACTTTTTTTTTCTTTCAAAAAAAAAAACAACCTTCATGTAGTTTGGGTTAAGGTGTGCACTGCTCACACTCTTAAACTTGGCTTGGAGTCTGACTCTGAAATGGGAATAACCATGACTCAAAGCACAGTCTAAAAGTGTTTCATGGCTCCTTGGATGCCTGAATGGGATCGAGGATGGCATTTGATTTTTATTATCAGCAATATAGCATTTGATTTACTATGTATTAAGATCAATTAAGAATAGAAGACAAATCTTGTCTTCCAAGGAAAATGCTTGGAATATAAGTAATAGCTTATTTGATGGTGAAAAGAATAGTCATGATAATACTATCATAAGCCTTAATAGTAGTGGTAGGCTGGTTGATGACAGTCACCTTGCAGATTGTTGACAGTCTACTTTGCACTATCCAAATAATTTTTTACCGAATTTTTAAATGGCCTAATTTTATGCGTAACCAGAGACCAGAGAGGTTTGTTCTAAAGGACAAAGCAGGTTATAGATGTATAAGTATAATCAGACTGTTAAGAGATTTCTAAATTTAAACAAATGCAAAATATAGATTGTGCTGCACAGTGCGAGAGGCCAAGTGAATTAATTAGTCTTGATCTCTATTCAAATTCACCTACCACGAATTAACCCTGTTATTATTAACAGTGTAGCCTTTGAAAGGCTTGAAAGGTTTTTGTTTTTGATTAATTACATTTAATAATGAGTCTCACTGTTAGACATGATTATTACATCAGTAGGATAATTAGTGTTTATTTTAGAGTTGGCATTATGAATTATGTAATTTAGCAAACAAAAAATCTGCCTCTCTTACAGTGTAGAGGGTAAAAAATAAAACATTAAAAAGGCCAGTGTAATCGATTTACTTGTTACATGCCTGGATTAAAAAGTGAAAATGTTGTAGTTGGTTTTCTTTTTTGTGCCAGATTTATATCTCTTAGTCCTGAGCTAAGGTTTTCTCCCATTCGCTTAATTTGAAACATTCTTGAGTGTCTACATTTCCAGATCGTCTTGCATGTTGAGGCAGATTACTGTTACAGTTAGAACAAAAAACAAACAGAAAACAGCATATAACCAAGATTGCTAGTATAATTTGTGCTGTTCTATTTATTATATGTAACTGTCTAGACTGTGGCTTCTAATAAGGTTGGTTGTGTGTGTGTGTGTGTGTTGGCTCTGCAGATAGTAGTGTGAGAGATGTAAAAGTAAGGTAACACAAGACAAATGGACAGAAGGGTAAATGGCAGGTCATGGAGTCTCTATGCACAGCAGATAAAATGAGTCGAAGCTTTACACTGCAGATGGAAAGCAGTTATTAAAGGAATAAAATGATGTCAAAAGATGTCACAACAAAAGAATGAGCATGCTTAAGTTAAAATTAATTACAGTTACATAGCCATTAATAAATACAAAACAATAAAGACAACAATTAGAAAGCAGTTAGTGGCGATTAGGGGTGTAAGGAGCATTAAGCTGTAATGAGACATGAGGGACTTGTGTTCTCGAAGCTCAAGGGCTACCTGGAGAGCAGAGCAAAGGGGAGGAGAGTTAACACCATCTGCTACAGTGCTAGAGCAACATGAGAAGCACAGATAAAGTTGCACTATGGAAAGGAGGGGAGAAAGGGACCGGTCAGATAACGCATGCAAATGTATGCATGGACTCTCTCTCTCTCTCTCTCTCTCTACTGTATTATGATACAACCAAAATGACCACATTTTTACATCAGACAGAAATCCCACAACATGGTGTCAGCAAACAGATGTATGTATACACATTTTGGGAGAATGTCTTATTTAGGTCTGTCAGACACAGACTCTGGTGTCAGGGACACCTGTCTGTAGGGTCACTGCAGGAGACAGAAAGAGAGAGGGATTTTGTGTGTGTGTGTGTGTGAGAGAGAGAGACAGAGAGAGAGAGAGAGAGAGAGAGAGAGAGAGAGAGAGAGAAGCAGGTAGAAGGGTGAAATTAAAACCCTTAGGGAAGCTACGCAATGAAGCAAAACCAGGAGGAAGTGAGCAAGTGGCAGAATAAAGAGGCTGCAAGAGACTAGAGGAAGAAAAAGAGGACAATGGTGGAAAAGGGTGTATAGGAAGAAAAAACATGGACAGAAATTTCCAGAAGTAAGGTGGGCCAAGGCTGCTGGTAAGCATGTGGTATTTATGTGATATATATCTACTCCATATTAAACAGAGCACACTCTGGGCCTTCCTTGCCATTTAAAACCTATAGTCTTCCTCACCCCAGGGAAGTCTTCTTCAATCAAGAGTTGAACCACTAGGAGAAGGATTACAAGTGTGATCATTACACAGCCATCAAGATGATGCAGCAAATTCTACAAGATATGTACATCGAGCCAGATCTGCTACAGGAGCTAAATGAGGAACAGAAGCAGATTCTCTTCTATAAGATCCGCGAGGAGCAGGTGCGCCGCTGGAACAAGAGGGAGAGCAGAGACCCCAGTCCAAATGTCCGCAAGAGGAGTGAGTCCACTGATCAGGCAACATGTATAGTACAGGCTCCAGTGTCGCAGGACTACAAGCTATATCATATATTTAACTCAAATTAAATTAAGATTTAGTTTGTATCTTTTCTGACACCATATGCCATTACCAGATTACTCCATTTGTGCTGTCATATCTTTTTTAATTATAACATACTTATTAGATTTATACTGCGTGTATTCATGTTCTTGCATCTTTATGATATCTGAGATTTCATAATACATGCAGGCTCTGCCGGTTCTTCTCAATATACAGTTAGGTCCAGAAGTATTTGGACAATGACGGAGTTTTTGTGATTTTTGCCTTGATTTGAAACAAAACAATAAATAATAAATTATGGCATTTACCATTTAGGAATTACAGCCATTTTAAACAAAGTACCTCCATTTTCAGGGGCTCAAAGGTATTTGGACAAAGTGACATAATTGTAAATATAACCATAATTTTAATACTTGGATGAAAATCCTTTGCAGTCAGTGACTGCCTGAAGTCTGGAGCCCATGTTCTCAAAACTCAAATTCTGAGTTTCCTCCCTGGAGATGCTTTGCCAGGCCTTCACTGCAGCCACCT
>CM040977.1:17302125-17327786 GCA_022985145.1 Pangasius djambal
TTCTTTGCCTTCAAAAAGTCTTGAGTTGCTTTCGCAGTATGTTTAGGGTCATTATCCACCTGCACTGTGAAGCGGCGTCCTATCAGTTTTGTAGCATTTGGCCGAATGTGAGCAGAGAGTATAGCCCTATACACCTCAGAATTCATCCTGCTACTTGTCAGCAGTCACATCAATAAACACCAGTGAGCTCCTTCCGTTGGCAGCCATTCATGCCCATGCCATAACACTTCCTCCACCATGTCTGACACATGATGTGGTATACTTTGGATCATGAGCTGTTCCTTTCTTTCGCTATACTTTTCTCTTCCCATCATTCTGGTACAAGTTAATCTTGGTTTCATCAGTCCAAAAAATCCTATTCCAGGAAAGAATCTTATTCCTTATTCATGAAGGCGTCTCTTGATTGTAAATTTTGACAAAGATACGCCTACCTTCTCCAGAGTATTCGTGACTTCTGTTGATGTTGTGAAGGGGTTTTTCTTCACCAAGGAAAGGATTCTGCAATCATCCACTTTAGTTGTCTTCCGTGGTCTTCCAGGCCTTTCGATGTTGTTGAGCTCACCAGTGCTTTCTTTCTTTTTAAGAATGTACCCAACTGTTGATTTGGCCACACCTAAGGTTTTTGCTATCTCTCATATAGATTTATGTTGTTTTTTCAGTTGTTTTTTTAATGATGGCCTCCTTTACTTGCACTGAGATCTCTTTGGACTTAAAATTGGTAGCTCCAGTCGAACAGCTGCCAAATGCCATCTCAATACCTGATATCAACTCCAGACCTTTTATCTGCTTCATTTGTCTTGAAGTAACGAGGGAATGGACCACACCTTGTCAATTAACTTCTTGTCAATTGTCCAAATACCTTTGAGCCCCTGAAAATGGAGGTACTTTGTTGAAAATGGCTGTAATTCCTAAATGGTAAATGCCATTTCATTTCTGTGGAACCTCTTAAAACAAAGCTGAAAGTCTACACTTCGATCATATCTTGATTGTTTTATTTCAAATCCTTTGTGGTGGTGAATAAAGGCAAAATCACAAAAACTGTCATTGTCCAAATACTTCCGGACCTGACTGTATATATACATGAATATTACCAACAACATCATCAGATTTTCAAACAAGTCCTAAAAGTACACAAACAGAACCCAATTAAACAAATGAGACAAATATATTATACTTGCTCATCTATTTATTGAGGAAAATGATCCAACCTTACATATCTCTGAGCGGCAAAAGCATGTGAACTCTAAGATTAGCAGTTACTTTGAAGGTGAAATTAGAGTCATGTGTTTTCAATCAATGGGATGACAATCAGGTGTGAATGAGTGCTCTGTTTTATTTAAAGAACAGGGATCTATCAAAGTCTGATCTTCATAACACATGTTCGTGGAAGTGGCACAAACAAAAGGAGATTCCTGGAAAAGGTTAGAAAACCATCTCTAAAAAGTTTGGACTCCACCCATCCACAGTCAGACAGATTGTGTACAAATGGAGGAAATTCAAGGCCATTGGTACCCTCCCCACGAGTGGTCAATCAACAAAAATCACTCCAAGAGCAAGATGGGTAATAGTCCATGAGGTCACAAAGGAACCTAGGATACTGGAAAAAAGTTTTGTGGATGGATGAGACCAACATAGAATGTTTTCATTTAAGTGAGAAGCATTATGTTTGGAGAAAGAAAAATACTGCATTCCAGCATAAGAACTTTATCCCATTTGTGAAACATGGTGGTGGTAGTATCATGGTTTGGGCCTGTTTTGCTGCATCTGGGCCAGGACGGCTTCCCATCATTGATGGAACAACGAATTCTGAATTATACCTAGGAATTCTACAGGAAAATGTCAGGACATCTGTCCATGAACAGAATCTCAAGAGAAAGTGGGTCATTCAGCAAGGCAATGACCCTAAGCACACAAGTCGTTCTACCAAAGAATGGTTAAAGGAGAATAAAGTTAATGTTTTGAAACGGTCAAGTCAAAGTCCCGACCTTAATCCAATAGAAATGTCGTGGAAGGACCTGAAGCAAGCAGTTCATGTGAAGAAACCCACCAACATCCCAGAGTTGAAGCTGTACTGAGGAAGGGGCTAAAATTCAAAAGTCAATGTGCATGACTGATCAACAATTACTGGAGACGTTTAGTTGCAGTTAATGCTGCACAAGTGGGTCACATCAGAAAGCAAAGGTTCTTTTGCCCACTCACATATGTAATATTGGATCATTTTTCTAAACAAGTAAATGACCAAGTATAATATTTTTTGCCTCTTTTGTTTAATTGGGCTCTCTTTATCTACTTTTAGGACTTCTGTGAAAATCTGATGATGTTTTACATTATATTTATGCAGAAATATAGAAAATTATAAAGGGTTCACAAACTTTCAAGCATCAATCTGTGTGTGTGTGTGTGTATAGATATATAAATGTGTGTGTTTAAATAACGTTAATTAGAAATTAGAGAAGATACTAGGCATTTTAGCAGTATCCAGTTACAGTTACAATACTGGATTCATGGAAATCCAACTACTTGACCCAACAGACAAAAAAAAAGCTTGGAAAAAAAGCGCTCAACATCTCACTGTTAACAAGACCAAGAGAAGACCAGGTACTGGGATACAGAAATTAGACACAAACATGCAACTGATGCTCAACACCCACAACTGTACAGACTACTCTTTGTTTCAGAAACACACGCAAAAAAGTTCCTGTTCCACAAGTGGAAGAAGAGACAACACTTCCTTTCCCAGAACAATCCATCTCCCAGTCTGACAAGTCCCTCTGCTATATTTACCCAACCAAAGCTGCAGATGATATACTTACAGCTGCACGCTGCCGCCGTACGGCACATGCTCCTGCCAATCAAACGGCTGGTAGAGGAGAACAGGACCTGTATCAAGCTGAAGAAAGTACTGAGCCCTTATTTTGTGGAGAAGATAATATATACACAGCGTGAATGGAATTAATGAGGTTTTCTTGAGGACACAACTATAGTCCATGCAACACTAAGCATCAGAGATACACCACCATGAAAATTAACACTACACTGAAGGAAATTACTAATAAGATGAGCTAATCAATTGTTCCTTAAAGAAACAGAGTCAACCTCACTTTACTAAAAGAATGTCTGGTTCAAATGTAAATGGCTCATACCTTAAGCCCTCAACCTGCCTTGTGACTCAACAGTTGGTAAAATACATATATATTGAGCTTAACACATTTAATGACAATATTTCACATTATACAATTGAAAACAAAATCAGTAAATTGAAATGTAACAGAGAGAATGTTGGAGTTCTGGCTATAAAGTATGTTTTCAGCCCTCAAATCAGAATGAAACTGCCATGCAGCTATACCAATGCCCTGGAGTGTTCTCAACATACCAGCATCTTACTGCAGCTAAGTAATATGCATGTAATATGCATTGTACACTACTTATAACATCCAACATATATGGATTAGCTATGATTTATAGCCCATCAGACCATTACTCCTCCAGAAGCCCCAATTACTGATGGCTTTCCTACCTCAAACTATAAAGCAGTATGTGAGACTGGTGTTTGAGCGCCAGCTTGGCAAAGAAAGGGGGTTGTGGTGGGGTTCAGGGTGAAAAAGCATGGTGGATTCCTCCCAGGCCCCAGACGCAGGCGCTCCTGTCCATCTAACAGTACTCCCAAGAGATGACAGAAAGGGGGGTGTGGGAGTGAGGGAGGGGGGAGAGACTGAGAGAACTTCCCATGCACACTCTTCACATCCCACAGACTCCCACAGATTCCATTCCCCTAACTCTCTCATTCTTTCTCTCTCGCTGCAGCTTGGAATCGAGGCTGGCCACTGGGTTAAGAGGACACATTAATCATGAGCCATCAGTGGAATAAAATACATACATTGGAATTCCACAGGATGGACCAGAGAGGGCATGATGACAATTTGGCAAATTCGAAACTCTGGATAGAAATGTGTTGACAAAGGCAGTGCCTTGTTATACAGAGTGGATGCTGTCATCAAATTATTGCACCGTCTAGACCAGTTCTGAAATTTATAGAAGGCGAGCCCAATGCAGCTCAGGTTAAACCCACTAATTTGCGCAGAATGTTTCTGTTGCCCAAGTGAATTTAGCTAACATTTGAATTCAGCTCAGTTATGCTAAGATAAGGTGTTTTCCAAATGTTTAGTTAAGTAAAAACTTAAAATAATCAATGTGTAGTAGAGTAAGTGATGTGATAGTGATCAACACAGAGCAAAAAGGGGGCAAACGGATACAAAAAAAAAGAGGATTCTGTGTAGTTTCATAAACTCTCAATATCAAAATTCTTCTTCATTGCCAAAAGCAAATGTTGGAAGGTACAGTATAACAGCAGTAAGTATAGCACTTTATATTTAAAAATCACAGCAGTTCCACATCAGTGTAATAAGCTTCCAGATTTTATGTGCACGCCATACTGGATGTTCAAATAACATTATTTTAGCAAAATAGTTCAAAAGCACTCTGACAGTTCATAAGTTTACCTATGCCTTGCAGAATCTGCAAAATGTTAATCTTTTTTTTTTTTAAAAAGTAAGAGAGATCATAAAATTGCATTTTGTTTTTTATTTAGTACTGCCCTGAATAAGCTATTTCACATAGCAGATGTTTACATACAGTCCACAAGACACAATAATAACTGAATTTACACAAATGAACCAGTTCAAAAGTTTACATATGCTTGATTCTTAATACTGTGTGTAGTTACCTGGATGATCAGCGATATGTTTTTATGTTTTGTGATAGTTGTTTTGCTGCTTCCCCTAAAATACCTCTTTTGCACAATTTCATTTACAGTATCTATGTAAAGTTTTGTAAAGTTTTGTAAAGTTTTTGTAAAGTATGTATAGTCAACTTAATTGTTTTTCTTATACTTCTATGTTCATATTTATGTTTAACAGTAGTCCTGCGAGACACGACATTTCGTTCAACTATATGTCCACACGCAGCAGAATGACAATAAAGTTCCTGAGTTGTCCTCAGTGTGAGAAGATGGATCTCAGATCATATAGCCACTGTTGCAAAGGGGTCAAATATGCAGATGATGTTGGAAAAGCAAAGAATGTGCAGGACCTGGAGGATTTTTTTTGAAGAACAGTGGGCAGTTTAACTTCTCAGGACAAACAAGTGACTCAGAACAACTATCAAAAAACATAAAAACAGTCAATCATCCAGGTAACTACACACAGTATTAAGAATCAAGCGTATGTAAACTTTTGAACTGGTACATTTATGTAAATTCAGTTATTATTTTGTCTAGGGGACTATATGTAAATATCTGCTACGTGAAATACAGTCAGGTCCATAAGTATTTTGACAATAACACAATTTTCGTAATTTTGCCCCCATCACCACAATTGATTTGAAATGAAACAATCAAAATGTGATTGAAGTGTAGACTTTCAGCTTTAATTCAAGGGATTTAACAAAAATATTGCAGTAACCGTTTAGGAATTACAGCCATTTTTTTTCATAGTCCCTCCATTTTCACAGGCTCAAAAGTACTTGTACAATTGACTGATAAGCAGTTTCATGGATAGGTGTGGCCTGTTTCCTCGTTATTTCATGACAAATTAAGGAGTTAAATGGTCTGGAGTTGATTCCATTTGCATTTGCTGTTCATGGAGACTCTCAATATGTGGTCCAGGGACTTATCAAAGAGACAGCACAAATATTAGGAGTGGCCAAATCAACAATTTGGTATATTCTTAAAAAGAAGGAATGCACTGGCGAGCTCAGCAACACCAAAAGGCCTGGAAGGCCACGTAAGACAACTAAAGTGGATGATTACAATTCTCTCCTTGGTGAAGAAAAACTCCTTCACAACATCTAGCTAAGTCAAGAACACTCTGGAGGAGGTAGGTGTTATCATTGTCAAATTCTACAACCTAGAGACGCCTTTATGAATGTAAATATAGATGGTCCGCTTCAAGATGCAAACCACTGGTAACACTCAAGAACACAAAGGCCATGGAGACGGAAAGGAAGGGCTCATGTTCCAAAGCATACCACATCTGTCAAACATGTGGAGGCAGTGTTATGGAATGGGCATATTTGGCTGCCAAAGGAACTGGGTCACTGGTGTTTACTGATGATGTGACTGCTGATGGAAATAGAAGATGAATTCTTAAGTGTATAGAGCTTTCTGCTTAGATTCAATCAAATCTTGCAAAACTGATAGGACAGTGCTTCACAGTCCAGATGGATAATGACCCAAAGCAACCCAAGAGCTTCTTAAGGTAAAGAAATTAAATGTTCTTAAATGTCCGATGACCTAAACCCAACTGAACACGCTTTTCACTTACTGAAGACAAAACTGAAGGCAGAAAGACCCACAAACAAGCAACAACTGAAGACAGCTGCAGTAAAGACTTGGCAAAGAATCTCAAGGGAGGAAACTCAGCATTTAGTGATGTCCATGGGTTCCAGATTTCAGGCAGTCTTTGACTGCAAAGGATTTGCAAAGTACTGAAAATAGTCCTAATAATTATGATTATGTTAGTTTGTCCAATTACTTTTGAGCCTGTGAAAATGGAGGGACTACATAAAAATGGCTGTAATTCCTAAATAGTTAATGCAATATTTTGTTAAACCCCTTGAATTAAAGCTGAAAGTCTACACTTTAACCACATCTTGATTGCTTCATTTCATATCCACTGTGGTGGTGTAAAGAGGCAAAATTACAAAATTTGTGTCACTGTCCAAATACTTATGGACATGACTGTAGCTTATTCAGGGCAGTACTAAATAAAAAACAAAATGCAATTTTTATGATCCCTCTTTTTTTTAATTATTAACATTTTGCAGATTCTGCAACGCGTATGTAAACTTATGACCCCAACGGTAGATGCTCTTGCAACATAAATCTAGAAATGGAAACACCTCTAAAATACACTGCCATGTAAAAATGTACCACCTTAAAATTGCTTCACGGGTGCACCTGACATCGACCTCAGAGAACCCCTCCGTTGCTACTAAACAATCCACAACATGGTCATCACAAAACCATGTCCTCAAAATACACAAGGGACAGTGTACAAAGTAGATGTGTACACTAGCAACATATCTAGCCAAAGAAAGAGTATTCCACATAGAGGAAAAACTGTCCATTAAAAACATGATCCACTTGATCCTCAGTACCAGCTGGCTAGAAGCAAATCATTCGAACAGCTTGTATAATTAATCAATTAACCTACTGACAACTGTAGCTGTATTACTAGGGTTTAAGCAGACACAGGCTTTCAGCCACACTGTGACAAAATACGAAGCAGTCTTCTGCACACTGTCAGTGTGGCATTAGTGCACTAGTGCACTTACATTTTACATCTCCAGTTTCCTTATACACCCCATACCTGAGCTGTGCAGCAAAAGTACACTGCTTGCAAAAAAAAACCTGCTTTTGTTTAGTTTTGTTACCCAAAGGCACAAAAGGTAAAACTGTGACCAAGCTGGAGGAAGTGATGAGGTGCTAGACCTTTCCTCTGCTTCCAGTGCCAATGAATCTGACAACATCTCTTCAAGAGAGATGAAGGCTTGATTAAGGGATGAGATGAGAACACTTAGGAGGTAGCTGGGAACTAACAGCAGATACACTGAGAATAAGAGGAGGCAGGCTGGACTTCCTAAGTGACTTTGTGCAGTCACCTGCAGGAAAAAACACAGCCGTCACTGGGCCGGGCTGACATGGCATTTGAGAAGCCAGCAATATCAGTGATTTCTGTTCTTTTTACCAGCCTGAGTTTCCCATCATAGTGACTGTAGAACACAGCAGGAAATGTTTGTTTTGTTAATATTTGCTCTGTCAGTATCCAGGATGAATTCTGAGTGCCATATTTGCTTCATATATCTGCAAGACACTGTAAAACTTAAAAAAGGAAGTAATATGACCAGCTCAATCAATAACATTATTTAGTGGCAGCGGTCAGGAATGGATCTCTTCTACACATGGTACCCTCATGTTCACTACAAGCAAACCCCAGACCACTGTTTTCAGGTGGACCACAGATCAGGTGTCTGGACTGCGCGCAGGTTCAATAACAGCTTTCACACTTGGCCAAACATACCACGCAAACAGCAGTGCAAGTCTGAAAACACTCTTAGGCTACGGTCTTTACAAGCTTTATTGAGCAATTCTGAATTTTTGCTCAGATTGTCTATCTTGACGGTTCACCTTGGTAACTCCAAGTGACCTATAGCCATCTTTAATGCGGACGCACACCAAAACACCCCGCATGTGCACATCGATATCAATTTTGCATGACTAACATGCGTCACAATAAAAATTATTCTTATTTGTGATTTGTGATATTTCAACCATAGTAGAAGCAACAAATGAATGCACTAGTAGCCAAAGACCGTGCCGCATTTTGTTCTGGAGGTCAGCAAACAGCTCAACAGCTGTATATGATCAGGTAAAGAAGGAGGAAAAAAGGCCAGGTGGCTAGCTGTAGCAACTACTGCTGGCACTGAGTGATGTGTGAATAAGGGAGAAGCAGGGCCATGGTGTGGAGGGATTCACAGAGTATAGATACAGGAGAGTTCATTTTTGGCTGTGCTTTGCCATTTCTTGGGTAACTGTTTCAAACACTACTCAGTTTGGGTAGTAATCGATTCATTTCCCTGAATATCAAGTAAATAACCGATTTCCCCATCCTCCCACTGAATACAGTCACCACTGGTATTGTTTTCTACTATTGTTTTGACATGCTGCTGACACGGGATGATGACGATGACAACAGCAGTATGCGCACAGGGAAAAAGCCACATGAATTCCCATCAGACTAGACTCATTCATGTCGCATGGCCACATATCAGATATGTATCTGAAATCGTACCACATGCAAAGGTGGCTTAAGTTAGATTTGAAAAGATTGGATTCTTGTGTCCACACAGTCCTAAAAAAAAAAAAAAAAAAAAAAATCACATCTGTGTCAGATTAAGGCAGAAAATTGGATTTGTGTCACTTCAACCTAGTAATGTGAACCTTACCTTAGTTTTCTGACAGAACACTCTGATGCAGGCCTAAAATCTTGTTTGAATCTACAGTAGCTCAATTTGGTTGCAGACATATTTCTTTATTACACATACATATATACACAGGTGTACTGGCTATGACGGGCTGTTTCGGTTTACTTGATGTGGTTCACAGTGTTTGTCAGCAGTAGGCCTAAAGAAAATACAGTTTCAGAATTTCGATATTTTATATAAGCGCCATAATCATTACACCTAGTATTGGCACTCAAATTTAACTCTGTTTATTCATTTTCACACAGTCTATAGGCCTCTTGTATTAGAACCGCATCACAAATAAACATGAAATAGTGTAGGTCTATTATCTTCTGACTTTTTAAATAAAACTTCTGAATAATTGATATGATTTCCATATGTATTAGTAGACTACCAGAGCAGAATGTGTGACAGTTTTGGTGTGTAGGGGGCCATCAGGCAACAGTGTATTCAGACTAATTTAGCATGAATTGTGTGACAGAAATTAAAACTCTGGATACAGAAATTTTATTTCTACTGGTGGGGGATTAGGCTGCCCCTGTAATACTTGATATTGGGGCAATATTTGAGGATTGTTTAATAGCTTGAGAAACGTGGACACCACTCAAACCTAGCACAGACTTTTCTCACCAATGAATTTAGGAGATCATTTTCACTATATTAAATAGAGGAACACTTGCACAAGACTGCATAACATTTACTTTGGCAGTCAGGATAATTATGAATCATTTAGATAACTAAATGAACAAACACTGACATAGTTTCCATGGGACACCCTAAAATCATGAGGTGAAATAAAAATCCAACAATAAGACAATGAGAGGATAATATTGACTAACTTGAAAATGCCATCTCTTTTCTCAGTGGACATTTTGCACACCTGATTAAATATGCTCGTAGCAGGGCCGTACATTAGTGAATGCTAAATAGGCAGACACACACTTATCTCAGTGCTAGCTGACAAGTGGCTCGTCTGTATAAGACTGCATTCAATGGATTACGCTACCTGTAATTGTATAGCAGGGAAAATTTTGAAAAAGAATTGAAAAGCTTTTGAATCTGTTACTAATATTTTTTAAAAATCTATTAAAATAATAATAAATCGATCAAGAAGATCTAATAAAATAAATAAAGTGTGTGATTATGTATAACCTTTGATGCTGTTGAGGGTCTCCTTAAGGTGACTGAAACTGCTGAGAAGTGGGTCCTGCTCTTCATCCTGCAAGAAGATGAGCAAAATCAGTCATCTTTCCATACAATACTTTTGAGAACTTCATAAGCCAAAAAAAATTAGGCACTTTAACTTAGTATGGCACTAAATGCAGGCAATTCCATGAGGCAATAACAGAAACGGCGCAAATGTCTCAACAATTTATTTATTAAGGTTAAAAACATTTGCTTGAAAAGAACTGCACTGATTGGCTGACGTCTGTGTTTAGTCTTTGTTAAGACAACACTCAGTGCTTAATTGAACAAAAAGGTGTTAGTGCTTCTTGCTTTTATCTAATAAACATTAAGACAGGGTACCTGTTTCTAATGTTGGAGTTGAAAAAGAATTTAATCAAAAATGAAACCCAAAGGATATTAGCCAATTAGCTAGCTAGCTCACCTATATCACAGCCAGTTATACTGAATTAATTAAAGAAGCCAAAATGCCATGATTACAATTGAAATATTATTAATTGAGCATCCCTAAATATCGTTGTGCATCATTCTATCCAATCTAGAAAGTCTGGGTATAAATGCTTCACTGTTTACTTTGAAAATGAAAAGGGTGTATTGGCTCTTTAGCACGTCAAACCGCCCCTTGTGAAACTTAAATCAAATTAAAACATAAATGAGTTAAACATTATAAAGTCACTTTACCAGCTGTGTGTGTGTACTCCATCTGGAGTTTCTCTTGATAGCACCAACCACTGTTGCAATCTCCCCTTGGATGATGTATATATTCTTGTCCATCACTGCAAATCTGAAGATAAAACGAGAGAACGTAGTTAGGCCATGCACTGAGGATTGTAAAGCAGGAAGGTGTGTGTTTACTCAAGATTTAAACCGTTTTCATATATCTTTTAGTCTGAAGGTGAAACAATGTCACTTGTACATCTACAATTTGTTCATCATAGGTAATGTAAGCAACTAAACCACACCAGCTGAACTTCTATTTAATATTTGAGGAAGGGTTATGTCAGATAACTAAAGATTTCTGGATTAGCCTCATGGTGCTGGACTGAGGCAGCAGAGATTCCATAATCTGTCATTAGTATTATGTCATGCACATAATACTTTAGTAACATATTTAACATAAAGCAAAACGTGCGTCCAGAGATCAGAGACAAGTTTGCACTCTTACTAAAGCTACAGTGTGAGACGCCTGACAATCCTATAATAGTACTGATGCATTTGACTAGAGGTCACAACTCGTAATTCTCAAACTCTGACCAGTAAGAAGCAAAGAAAACACCCATTCAACTCAGAATTCCTATTCTTGAACTCGGGATGGTCTCCTCAACTCTGAGTTCCTCCAAGTTCAGCAAGCGACGTCAAGTCAACATGGCTGCTCACAGCTTCAGAATTCAACAAAGTAGCACATCTTACCTTTAAATGAGTGATGCTGTATATACGAGCATTTGCTTAACATCAGTCAACCCAGAGACATATTCGCTTATTAAAACTATAACACTGACTATATAGTTTGCTGTTCTGAGGTACATATACACCACGCATCACAGACGAACATGGAGGCATCCATTTTTTTTCCCCCACTTTGTAGCTTGAATGCACTGAGGTCGAAAATAACATCCTTCTGAGCTCCAAATTCCCCACTTCTGAGGTAAGCTGAATGCAGCATAATACAAAGTCAGCGCTGTTGCAGGGGGATCACGTCAGAATTGGCCAGTTATTTTGTCACAAATACACTAGTGTCACCATTGCTAGTTACAGTGGATATAAAAAGTCTACAAACCCTGTTAAAACGAAGAGTTTTCGTGGTGAAAAAAATGAAACCAAGGTAAATCATGTCAGAACGTTTCCCACCCTCAATGTGAAATTGCAATATATAAAAATTAAGTGAAAAACAATCAGAAACATTTTTTTTAAGAAGTTACAATAACCCAGTTGCACAAGTGTGCAGCACACCCTTTCATAATTGAGGATGTGGCTGTGTTCAGAATGAACCAGTCACATTCAACCTCATGTTCGAAAGTAATTATCATACAGATCAACAAAAGAACGCCATACCCCCCGGTGAAGCATGGTGGTGGCAGCATCACACTTTAGGGCTGCTTTTCTTTAGCCAGAACTGGAGCTTTTATCACATTGAAGGGAATCATGAATAGCTACAAATACTAGTCGATTTTAGTGCAAAACATTCAGGTGTCTGCTAGTAAACTGAAGATGAAGGAATTTCACCTTTCAGCATGATAATGACCCCAAGCACACAACCAAATCAACAAAGGAATGGCTCAACCAAAAGAAGATCAATATTTTTTAATGGCTTAGCCAGAGCCCAGACCTGAATCCAACTAAAATCTGTGGGGTGACCTGAAGCGGGCTGTACACAGGAGATGCCCTTACAATCTGATGGATCTAGAATGTTTTTGCCAGAAAGAGTGGGAAAATGTTGCCAAGGCTCTTACCCAAAAAGACTGAGTGGTGTAATAAAATCAGAAGGTGCTCCAACAAAATATTAGTTTGGGATGTGCACACTTGTGCAACCAGGTTATTGTATGTTTTTTTTTATTTTTCCTATCTTTCCCCTATAAAAGTTTCCGGGTGTTTTTCACTTTATTTGAATACTCTGAAATTTCACATTAAAGGTGAGAAAAGATCTGACACGATTTATCTTAGTTTCATTCTTTTACTTCACAAAAACCTGCCCTTTCCCACTGGACAGCACACTACCCTGTACCACTGCTGTGTCCATTGCCAAGTGAGCCATAGTGCACTCAAGTAACTGTGCTGTGAGAGTGACATGCGTCAGCATCAGGCACAGTCTAACATAAAATAAGCATTATGCCTTTTGTTGCGACAGATAATCAATTTGAAAAATTAAATGCAGCATTTTATAATTGATTAGATCACAGGCTCCCAACCGTGGTCCTGAAATACTCTCTGACTCGCACATATTAATGTGATCCCTATAAAACACCCATGTCGACTCAGGAAAGCCTGTTAATTAGATGATTAGTCGAGTCAGGCGTCAAAGAGCAGGAAAAACACTAAAATGTAAAGCACAGGGACAGGACACTCCAGAACGAGGGGTAAGAACCTGTATATTAGGTGACTATGCAACAAGTGTTCCCGATACTAGTCATCAACCCACAGACTCCTACTTTCAACTTTGTAGGATGCAATGAGAAATGGACACACGTAACTGAACCAGGGTGCGGATTGCCCTGGATTTTAATGCTCTATCAGCGTTAAGTAGAAAAGCTCTATAAAACAGTCATCAGTGTTAAAACTCCAGACCTACACTTATTCGCATCATCAGACATGACACAGCATTAAGACCTTTCCAGAACGAGTAAAATGCTATAGGAAGCATCCATATTATCCATTCTAGCAACTCAGAGTAAACTCGAAATTAAACACCATCAATGATGTCTAAACCGTTCACTCTCAGAAATAAAGGTACCAAATTTGGACTTTTCCTTATAGCTGTTGCGGCACCATTGATGGCACATCTTTTGTAACTTTAATGTATCTTTCACCTGTAAATCTGAACATAGTGAACTTTTAAAAGAAGTTAAGATGCATAATTGGACCTTTACGATCACTCATGTACCTTAAAAGCTTTGCTAGAAAAGTGAATTAAAAGGTACACAACATGTGGATCTTTCATACAGGTCAAAGATACACACTGAAGGTACAAAAAGCTGCACTCTTGATACTATCAGTGACAAGGAAAAAGTACAGTTTGGTACCTTTATTTCTGAGAGTGTAAGGAGAAAAATAAACGAATAACCTTATTTATTTTAAGAGCTCTATGTAGGACTTAGCCTGTCGGTCAGTTACCAGCAAGTTATACAGATTTCCACCTCACGGGTTAGAAAGATGCCAGCTGTGTTATCTAGTGAGCTGAATCTGTGAGGAAATTCTGCAATGCTAACAGAAAGTTTCTCCAGCTACAGCTGCAGCTCAGCCTATTCTGCCAGCTGACACCTACAGCTCAGTATGGACAAGTCCACTTCAGGAGCATAAACATACTTGTGTGGTTTAATAATCCTACCTGCTGACACGCAGTGCGAATACAAAATTAACAGTATAGCTTGATAGATTTCCTCCTGGCTCTCTAACGAGCTAGCTAGTTAGCATGCTAGGTGTTTGGCTGTGGCAATTGAGCTACTTAACAATATCAGTACAGAACAGCAATTTTCCCCAAAACCCAAGAGTTCTAAGTGACACACGGTGTCCAACAATTATGTACATGTCTAACTGTCAAACTCGGCACAAAATATACATTACCTGTACAGATGCGAATCCAAAATGGCGTTCAGTGGCTAGCAAGCTAACTAGCTAACTGCCTGACGAATGTAAATGTAAATATGTTTCGCTCCGACGCACATTAAAGTAATGACACTGGCCAAACTGATTAAAATACAGTCTTACGTGTAAGCAGTTTCACGTCATGCCCAGGTTGTTCCTCTGTATTTGAAGCTGTAACGCTATTTAACGTCGCTACGGTTAGCAAGCCGGTCGTGCAAGTAAACTTACTGACGTGGAAAAGCGTGAAGTGCAAACTAGCTTGATGTTTTCATTTGACGTGATCCATTTTTCAGCCAATCGCCTGCACCGATTCGCTCCCTATCCGACATTTACAACAGAGCGCTTAAACATGTATATTCATAAAGAATGTATGTGTATCACTGAGACCCGTAAGAATATTAATGTTTTATACATGAATGAACCGATAACGGCGAGTTATTTTATTTGACAAATTTAAGGCGGGTTACTGCAACGTGCCACAGAACCATCATGTTCGGTTGAACATCAGTGACGTCAGTGACGAAGTTGGGTCGCGGCAGGGACTCACTCTGACGTCACGGTTGCGGTCCTGTCAGGGGCCGGTGAGTGGGTTACCTTGGCTAATATGAGATTAACAAACTGTAGAACCAATGTAAACTACTGACGAAAAGTAGGCCAGTGCACTGCCTTTTCCAAATAACAAAAATCACCTTTAGTCTCTCAGGTCTTTCAGATTATGAACGCTTGCAAATTCTCTCAGTATCTCTTTAGCTAGTTTTGTAGTTAGCTCTGTATTAGAGCACTGCCGCATGACTAAATACACATAGGTGTACTGGGATACTCTGTGACAAGGGCGAAACTACTTATTCAAAATTCAAAACCTTAATAAAATCTTTTCCCTCATTTCATTCATCTTCAATAACTACTTTATCCTGGTCAGGCTTGAGGTGAACCCGGGGCCCATCCCAGTGAGGCAGGAATACAACTTGTATGGGGCACCAGTCCATCGCAGGGCATCATGCACACATACATTCAAACTTTCATTCACACTTAGGGGCAATTTAGTATAGCCAGTCCTTCTACCGGCGTGTTTTTGGGAGGCCAGAGGAAACCCACATTGACACAGGAAGAACATGCAGAGCAGCTCGGAACAAACAGTAACCTGAGTTCAGGATTGGACCCTGGGGCTGTGAGGCAGCAACACTACCTACAGCATAGATACATTATATATATAAACCTACACTATATGGCCAAAAGTATGTGGACACCTGACCATCACACCCATATGTGCCCATGGGCATTAATACAGAGTTGGTCCCCACTTTGCTGTTATTACAGCCTCCACTCTTCTGGGAAGGCTTTCCACTAGATTTTGGAACATGGCTGTAGGGATTAGTGCTCATTCAACCCGTATTAGTGAGGTCAGATACTGATCTCAAGTGAGAGGGCCTGGTGAGCAGTTAGGAGCAGTCTGGTATGGGTAGTGGTAGCTCAGTTGTTAAGACGTTGGACTACTGATCGGAAGGTCATGAGTTCAATCCTCAGCACCCCCAAGCTGCTGCTGGGCCCTTGAGCAAGGCCCTTAACCTAACTTAAATGAGATAAATGTAAGTCACGCTGGATAAGGGTGTCTGCCAAATGCCGTAAATGTCTGGTGGCCATTTCATCCCACAAGTTCAATGGGGTTGAGGTCAAGACTTGGGTGACTCAAGTTCTTCCACATCAACCTTGGCAAACCATGTCTTTATGGACCTCGCTTTATGCACAAGGGCACTGTCATGATGAAACAGCTTTGGTCCCTTTAGTTCCAGTGAAGGGAAATCTTAATGCTACAGCATACAAAGACACTACACACAATTGTGCGCTAACAGCTTTGTGGCAACAGTTTGAGGAAGGCCCATATATGGGTGTGATGTCTATATTCTTAGGTTTGAGCATGTGGACTGCCCACTTAAATTCAGATCACAAAACATTGATTGTTTAAGCAATTATTGTTTCAAACAATTTGACACAGAAATGGTTGTGGGAACCCACATGTTTGTAGTCAGTTTTCTGCTAAAGTACCCATCTACGGCCAATCAATCAGTCCTAATTTTCTGGCAGAGGCAACTAGGTTTGGGGACAAAATACCCTAGTAGTGAGTGAAAAGCTGCCTAGCACAAGGCCCCTAGAATATTGTCAAAAACAGCCCCAAAGCAACAATATTATAAGCATGATAGTTTTCGGTGAGTATCAGGTGATTTTTCAGCAAACACGTTAATGGTTTGTTTTCTTTCTGCATAGCCAGAAAGGTTCTTCTGAATTTAACTGACCACAACACACAATTTAAATTGTAATTTATCAATCTTTTAGTTAAGTTGTGTGTTAATATTCTTGCAGGCCAAACAACAACAAAAAAATTATGCCACCATATTTACACCCTAACTCTTCCTCCTTTTATAGGTGCAATTTCTTTTGCCATAATTGAATGGCTAGTCTTATCTGTGGAGTTGTTTTGCTTTGCTTTATTTCAAATGATTCATATGAAATGGAATTAAATTCATTAAATGTGTGTAAATGAAATAACCTATTTCAATTTGACATAACATAATCTATACATATTTGCCCCTGTGCACCCGCACATTCAATGCAGTTATCCAATCAGTCAGTCATGCGACAGCAGATACAGGTCCAGAGCTGCAAACTGCGATCTCAGTGACTTTGAGCCTGGCATGGTTGTTGGTGCCAGACAGACTGAGTATTTGAGTATTTGAGTATATGAGTGTTTCAGAAACTGCTGATTTCCTGGGATTTTCACACACACAACCATTTATAGTCTTGACACAGAATGGTGAGAAAAACAAAAAACATCTAGTGAGCAGTCCTGTGGGTGGAAACACCTTGTTGGTAAGAGAGGCCAGAAGAGAATGGCCAGACTGATTTGAGCTGACAGGAAGTCTATAGTAGCTCAAATAACCACTCTTTACAACTGTGGTGAGCAGAAAAGCATCAGAAAACACAGCACATCAAACCTTGAGGCAGATGGGCTATAACAGCAGGAGACCACATCGGGTTCCATTTCTGTCAACCAAGAAGAGAAATCTGAGGTTATGGTGGGCACAGGTGCAATGAAACTGGACAGCTGAAAACTGGAAAAAGACCAGGCGATGTTTGTTCCAGTCAGCAGGTATACAGGTTTTCCTAATAAAGTGGGCATTGAGTGTATATAATTGCAGTATCTCATCCCGATTATATGATTTGAAGCCTATCAGTCAAGGTTCACATTTTGGAGTCCCCTTACAAGTTTTTTCCAAACTAACTAGATCTTAATAGATATCACATTTCTTGTGTAAAGACTCCTGTGAATGATTTACGAGTAAATTTGTTTGTATCCAGTTTGATAAATGAGGCCTAATGATGCTTGGTGAAGTTCAGGGCTTACATTTTAATTTGGGATCATATCCTATTTACAGTATGACTTATCCTTTTAACTTATCCTATTCAAGCTAGGACAAATTCAAATCTGAGCTGTTCAATGTGCTGACCTAAAGGATTCCTGAACAATATTGTAAAACAAAAAAGTCCTAATGAAACAATTTGAGAAAAGACCATTTTTGCATACAGAACAGAAAGCCCATAGCTCCATTTTGAAGATACTTACAGGGTGCAAGGAATTACCTCATGTGGTCAGTTTCAGTACTTTCTAATTGAAAACATTAGACCTGATGAAGAGCATTCTGTGAAAAATAAGGCCTTTCACAAATTACCCTTAGTGAAATTGTCATACACTGTTTGAGAAAATATGTACAATTCCCGAAATGGCTTCCATGTTAGAATAAAACAGTAATTAGTATTTGCAAGGAGGACTAGCATCAAGACCATGCCCTTAATAGTCCCTGTGATAATGACTGAGGACCATTCACTGCACAGTATGTGTGAGAACTGTCTTTTTGTATGTTTTATAACATAAATATATTTAATCCCGGAGGCTTTCCTAGCTCTGCCAATAGTCTGAAGATTACTACGTGCTCCTACATGTTCACACTACACACACTACATTCTACATGGACAATTTTTACAAATGGGTCTTCTTTATAGTCTCGAGCAATTTATTACATGATACTGAAATGAAACACAAACTATACTTAAGAAGGCTTTATATCTAAGGTTTTCGATTGTTTGGCCTACAAAAACAAAAAATTTTGTGTGCAAAATGCCTTGTATGTCCTATGAGTGCTCCTATTGTGTGGGCTACTTGGGAGTTCTGGCTGAAAACCAGGAGAGGAGAATCATCTGAATTACTCCAAGTAGTGACTGGGGCTGAATGTGTGGGGTGGGTATGCTTTATCTCTTAATAGGGATCAAATAGCTTCATAATGATAGGAATATGTGACAGTTTTGACCTTGTGTGGACATTTGGCTGGAAGATTGCTGATTTTTTTTTTCCTTTCTCTTTTTTTTG
This sequence comes from Pangasius djambal, assembly GCA_022985145.1. Classification (NCBI taxonomy): domain Eukaryota; kingdom Metazoa; phylum Chordata; class Actinopteri; order Siluriformes; family Pangasiidae; genus Pangasius; species Pangasius djambal. The sequence continues at coordinate 17,321,051 of CM040977.1, forward strand.
ACAAACACTAAAGGTTTTGTTTTGAAAAAGAGCTAAAAGATTTCTTTTAAGTTACTAAAATTAGGGTTAAGAGTAGGTATAGGCATAGAATAAATTTAGCTACTGTAACACACAGGCGAGTGGAAACACCCCACAAAGAAATTACAAACGTGTGTGTGTGTGTGTGCGTGTGAGAGAGAGAGAGAGAGAGAGAGGGGTGGGCAGTCCTTTCTGTCGCGGACCTGTCGCACAAGGTTTAGCATAAAGTCAGTCCCTCTCTGCGTGTGGGGATCGAGCCTGCACTTTTTCCAGCACCGCTCATGACAGACAAATGTCAGACAAGGAAACGTGAGCTTTCTCGTCTTTCTTTGCAGTCCAGGAAACTTTCTACATGACGGTTGATCGGTACATCATTTCAGGACAGCAGCTCAGCCACAGCAAAGTTACATTTTTCGGGGATTACTTCCACCAAAGAGGTATTTAACGTAAGTCAAAGCTCCATTCTCCATAAAAGTGCGCAGTGGTAGAGAGCGAAAGCTTTTAAACGCGTAGAGAGAAGCGTTGCTCTGTCTGCTACATGTCAAAGCTTTTCAATTCACCGCTGCGCATCTAGCCTGCATGCAGTCTGGGATGTGGAGCTGTGTTTGCAGCAGGGAGATAAACAGCATGCCTTCATCATATCCTCGCGCTGAAGCACACATGATCATCCAGGGCCTGAGGAAATGCGCAAATTGTGCAGTGATACATGCTCGCTACTGAAAATGTAAATATTCAGCCTAATTGCATAACCTCGTTTCATTTGCAAATCATTTTAATCAATACAAATTGCAAAGAGCTTAAACCAAGACTCTGGCTATGTCCAGATTCGATCAGATGATGTTAGGATGGCGCTGAATTTATAACCAAAGTTCATTAATGCGCAACATAAATCAAAAGTTTTAAACCCTAATAAATATACATTTGGATATAGACTATAGACTTTTTTGTGTGCAGTTTGTGCGGGATCAGTCATGCGTATCAGTCATGACTGATCATTTATTCTGAGATTTCCCCGGTAATTGTAGTTATGATCCTGGTCAGATAGCACACGAGTGGTGGAGGAGTACCGGGGCAGGTTCCGCTGCCCTCTGGCCCACAGGCTGCTGCATGGCCGCTGCGTCCGGATCTGCCTGTCAGCGCGCAGACACAGCCCCACCTTACAGAACCGGGTCATGATATGCACCAGAACTTAACATGAGCCACTTTGGGTCCAGCATGAAAATGTCACACATCATTAAACAGGTTGCATTTGGACCATTTTTGGCACAAGCTGCAATAACACGAAGACCTTAAACCGTGGCTGCTACAGGTCGCATAACGCACTGACATTTTCACAACTCAGTCTGATAAGGCTAAATTCAGCCATGCTCGTCCCTGTCTGCTGTTTGGCTAATTGTAAATTACTAATCAGCTTCGATTTATTATTATCATTATTACCACTATTACTAATTATTATTATTACCTATTATATTGTCTAGACAGGCTGTATTTTATCTCTCTTTTTTCTTCAGTGTTTTTATCTCCTTGTTTCAACTCTTAAAGATGCATTTACAGGCGACAATACTCTGATCTTTATGTTTATTTAGATCTTATTCCCGCGTAGACTGTTAGAGCAAAATACATAACAATAAATCAGTTTTGTGTATGAGCAAAATTAGAAGTTTCGGACACGGGGAGGATTTTTTGATTTGCACTCTTCTGAGCTGTATAATATATTTAGCGGAATAGTCCAGTTGTACACACAAATAACCAATAATAAATGAACACATGGGGAATAAATATAGGCAACAATAATGTAATAATATAGGCAAAATAGGCAAAAACAATATATATACGACAGCTTATTTAAAATATCATTTATTTTCTGTTGTACTTAAAGAATTGGTGTGAATTATTCCAAATCCGCTGATATTTCAGCACCTCCTGTTTTATGAAACGGGATATTCATGCTCGAATAAAATACATTCATTTTATTTGTAAATGATTTGATACTTTATATAGCAAGAGCTCTACCGCTTGTATGGATCTGCTGCGTTTGGTTCAGGCAAGGTTTAGTCTTATAACGAAGAGCAGTGTGCATTGTTCATTGTTATTTAGTGAATTTGCAAAGTCCCATTAATATTGCTTGGAAGATATTATAAAATACTCTAGGACTCCAGTTTGGTGGCTGCGAGCTCGTGCCATGTAAGCAAATGCTGCATTAAATGCGCAGTGATCTAGATTGTGAAAGCGATGAATTTTGGGAAAGGGTCAGTTTTTATAAAAGGACTTTTAGTAGAAGCTACATGAGGCTGAGTTTAAGTGCAGTGCAGCTGGGGTACAGGCTGGACCTATAGTACGCCTCGGGTCTGTTGAAGCTTTCACGCGCAGGTTAAGCGACCTCGTGGACGTTATCATGCGTGACGTAATGAATAAATCCCTGTCAGCTCGAGCTCAGCTGTGGCCCATCACTTTCCCCTGCACTGGGATCTGCTGCTCTGGACTACAGCACACAGCATTGTAAACTCTCAAATTTAGGGTACTCTGTGAATAAATTCACAACTAGACTGTCGTGACATTTGCGCAGGATCGTTAGAAGCAATGCACAGTAACATAAACCTATACATTAGGCTAGAAAACACCAAGTAAACTGGACTGAGTTTCAAGTTCAGATTCAACAGAAAGCTCAGACAGGATGCAGTAAAGTGACAGTTTAGTATAGATTATATTTCACTGCCACTCAATCCTTTTCCCATTAAAAAAATATGAATCCGCATTTGCAGTGTTTTGATATGTTTTGTTTTTTGGGATGTGGTGTTTAACGTCCCTACAGCAAAAACATCTGTATCCCAGCACAAAGATTAAAAGTGCCTGAATAAACATTGGCAGTGTTATATTGCTAGCCGTGCATCTCCCAGTTCACGGATATGTAGAGCTGCAGCTTTAACACACACAGGCAAATGCAAATGGATGTTAGGAGGGTGGAAATTAACATCTACAAACAGTGGGTAGAAATTCCATCTGCTGCCGGCTCGAGTGGGCCCTTAATAAGTTCTCAGACAGCAAAGTGACACACATCTTAATCAACTCTTAATCCAGGGAATTAATTCTGGACGCGTTTATGAATAATTCCCAGCCTAATAACGCTGCCAATGGAAATGTGCTTAGTCTGCCTTGGTCGAACCAACAGATGGACTCAACAATCTCCAGAAAAATTAGAGGATTTCCCCCTCTGTTATCTCTTCTATCTATTTCTTAAACCAGATTGCCATATACATATCGCATATATCAACTTCTCAACTGCATGAGTTAAACCGTGTGAAGAGCCCGACGGCTGGATGTAGCCTACTTGGACCAAGCTGTTTGTTTAGTTTCCATTTCTTTATGCACACGCTGCTTTTTTTAACCCATGCAAGTAAACCAGAGCTTTGCTTATGCACATGACTGAAAAGTCGGGAAAGAGAAGCACAAGTACCTCCTGTCAACTCTTAGAACATTCAGAAGTCTTAAGGTTTCTTCGGTTGTCTCTTGCTCTTTCGGAGCCCTTAAAAGGTACAGCATATAAACCCACAGGAAGTGTAGTTAATGCCTGTATTATTGGCAAAAATCAAGCGTGAACGTGCGCGAGGCCAGCCCAGTGCAAACCATTACAATTATTCTAATAAAAGTGGTCGGCTGCTGAATACCAAATGGCGAAGCTGGCCATTATACCGCCTGTAAAATACATGGAGGTCAGAGATCCTAACATCTTAATCAGAATATCTGCTTAATGTTGGAGACACGGCGCAATCATTTAGCTTATAAAACTGGATTTAACAAAGACAATAGTGTATATAGGCTGTAATTATTAGAGTACACAATAATAATAATAATAATAATAATAATAATAATAATAATGATCATTATTATTATTGTTGTTGTTGTTATTCTTATTATATTATTATGCTACATGTATCCTTCTCATATTAAATTGATAGTTTATTTCACTTTTTTTTCTTTTTCTTTCATTTTTTTTAAAGCTAAGCTAGACTAGGTCAGTAACATGTTCAGTATGTGGAGTTGAATGTGAATGTTGTGTCTTCGCTCGAGGAGGTCCATGACTTCTTGTTCCGTCAAAAGAACCAAAGTAATCAAAAATAATAATAACTGCACGACCTCCAGTAACTGTAGCTCAGCGTGTGAACAAACTCCTGCTCTTTCATTCTGGCCAGTCATCGAAATTCATGTTTTCTATTTATATGCCCTGCTGAAATGAAGCATTCTTAATATTTTACCGACAAAAAAACCAGGATCTGTTTTGTCCTTTATGATGCCTGTTGTCACAGGCAGTGAGTTTTTAATAAAGTCTCAAAACCGTAGTGTCTGAGGTTTAGGAGTTTCACTCTCAGAGGTAATAGTTGGCACTTGTTTCAAGAGATTTTTCTTGCTACACACACACACACACAAACACACACACATCAGTCAATGCAGTCAAGAGCAGAACAATTACAATGGCACCACATCATATTGTCTGTAAACCGTTTAAGCAATGAACACACATGGTATAGACAATATTAAAAACTGAGTGATCATCAACATCTGTGTGCTGTGTATTCCGGGATATATATCTATATACCTGCTGTTTATATATATACGTGCGTGTGTGTGTGTGTGTGTGTGTGTATATATATATATATATATATATATATATATATATATATATATATATATATATATATATATATATGTAAGGTATCAGACATGAACTGCATGTTTATGAATGAATAAAAAATAATAAATGGAATAATAATGGAAAAATAAATAAATAGGCAAGTAAATACTAACGATTGAATGATTATGTTAATTCTATGCATTTTACTTTATTTGTTGAATTTGCAAATCAACCTTGAGCCTGGGAAAGGCGCTATGCCCTATAACAACAACAACAACAACAACAACAACAACAACAACAATAATAATAATAATAATAATAATAATAATAATAATAATAATAAATATAGTTTTCCTTGTCTATCATGTGTCATCACTGGTAGTATCTGTCCCGCTGATCCACCGTTCTCATTAAAATAAACGCAATAATAATAATAATAATAATAATATGATTTTATTCTTTCATTTAGTTTACATTTTAAATTTGCTGATGCTTCTCTAACGAGAAGGTGTTTGATGGTGGGTATGTTTAGTTTAGTTTTGCATTAGCAAGGATGCAAAACTAGTGAGCACAGGTGTAAGCAATCATCCTCTATGATCATGCAATATGTATTTAGCTGTGGGTTATGTTCAGTTATGTTCTTGCATTTTTTTTTAATATGCATCATCTTGAAATCTTTTTGGAAGCCTACTTCATTGGAAGCAGTCTTGTTTTATGAAAGATATTTGTCTGAATGTCACAATTCATTTTTAAAGATTAACAGCTATTTTTATACAGCTCCATAATTAAAAGACAAATTAGAGTGATCTGGATCCTCCTCTTGCTCTTTTCCAGGCAGATGGAAGGACTGCAGTCTGAAGGGCTTTATAGATTAATATAGTCTTCCAGTCCGGCTTTCTGGCAGCTTGTAGGCGAAAGTGAACCATTAGGGCACTTCAGAGGTTATAGCAGAGCGCGCGTTAAGGGACTGATTCTCTCATATGTAAGGTGTTAACTGCTGTTGTATAAATAAACGAGCTGTTATTTTAGCTTCTATTACGGTGTCATGGATTTGCGCTTCGCCTTGCAAAAGTGTTTTTTTAGACACAGCAGTAGACAATCTTTTCTTTTATAAATATAAAGATTAATTGTGTTTATAGGTTTGTTGGTGTTGTTTGATCACGGCTGAGTTTCCTTAAAAGGATTGCAGCTTGTTAAATGGTAGAGTGAGCATCACACTGAGCTCTCTCTCTCTTTATTCTCTCTTTATTCTCTCTCTCTCTCTCTCTCTCTCTCTCTCTGTCTCTCTCTATTTAAGAGGGTCTAAAATTTAGGATGCTTTTGGGAAAATGGGGCCTTGTTGGTAGATGTCTCTGTTTGAAGTACATCACTGATAGTGTGTTGTTGTTTAGAAAAGTATATTCTCTATTGATTGATTCAGTTTTCCACTCGATTTATCTGATATTTTCAATTTGTCGATTTTAATCATGATTTAAGCTTTTACGCTTTAGGTGCAAAACATGGAGCTGATCTCGTGAAACACACACTCGGGTGTACATTTCCTGATTTCTGCGCATTGTTTTAGACAGGTCTCGTCTACAGCTCGGCGGTAAGCTGTTATATATTTTAGAGGCATAATCTCAGCCTAGGCTACGTGATGTTAAAAATGAGCACGATTTTCATTTGACAATATTAGCGAAATAACGAAGGTAAAGAGAATTACCTGCATTGGGGCACACAGGCTGAATTACGAAACATTTTTATGAAGGAGGAGAAGGAGAAATAGACCCACAGGCATGAAGTTTCATGATGTTTTAGACTCGTTCGTAGGAAATCGAATAAAATGTTCCTCGCTCCTTTACTAATAGACTATATATATATATATATATGTGTGTGTGTGTGTGTGTGTGTGTGTGTGTATGTATGTATATATGTATATATATAAATTGTTATGACAAGCTCATTCATAGGAAATCGAATAAAATATTCCTCGCTCCTTTACTAATAATAGGTTATTGCTATTATTATATATATTGCTAAAATGCTATATATATATATATATATATATATATATATATATATATATATATATATATATATATATATATA
>CM040977.1:17327886-17381623 GCA_022985145.1 Pangasius djambal
CGGCACCCCGCAACACGACGCGGCGTGTAAAGGCCAGGACACCAGCGGTCAGTCCACTGCAGCCACACACTCCTCACACACAGCACATCTAAGGCCAGAGTTATGCTACCAATTCAAATTCAGTAATCCCAGGATCTATACTGGCTGCATATAGCTAGACAAAAGAGCAGCAATAAATAGAATGAGAAATGAGTGAAGAATATTTCACACACACACACACACACACACACACACTAATAATAATAATAGGCCACATGTTTTGATGATCTATGGCATTATGCGCTTTTGGAAGTCGCATCTCAGTGTTGGTTTTAAGCAGGCGGATGTTAAATCAGGACTCTTTACAGTCTACATCCTCAGTCACATCTCAGAGCTAGTCTTAGCTACGTTCATCAAAGCGCTAGATGCCATGAAGCTAGTGCGCGACGGATGTACATAACCTAAAGCATCATTTGTTTTCTACTACATGAATACCAGAATTTAGGACTGCGTTTGAGATATTGTTTTGTTTTGTTTTTTTCTCTCTCTCTGTGGGATAGGAACACGGACATCTATAGTGTGTATCATGATCTATTTTCTGCACTTTGATTCTGATCTACTGATGATCAGATTATGATGCTGGTGACAGCAGATCACCTTTCTAAACCCTCTGATTAGACTGAACACGTCAGCCTGAAATATAGCCTCATCCTCACTAGCAGTTTTAAATCAGTTGGATTGGGGATGTGTGTCTCACGCGGTAATGTTGTGAGGTTGGGTTTAATGGTGCAAATCCAAAAAGCAGCCACTTTCCACATGGTCTGTGAAATATAGCGGGTTATATCTTGAAAGCGTGACTGCAGGATAGCAGCATTTCAGTGCAGAGATCTTAATTTTATTTTTTATTTTAGATCTCTGAATTTTACAAAAAAAAAAAAAAGTACACATTTTTGTTGCGTATAATACCACCTAATCACAACCAGCACTTTATATTTAATTCTGCATCAACACATATGCTTTAATAACAACTAAACAGCATATTATATTATCATTTATTATTTCTAGTCATTTCCAAAAAGAGACGGTAATACAGTATTTTCTGAAGACAACACCGACGGACCAAAGTGGGGTTGAAAATATTATTATTTATATTATTATTTTTTATAAAGCAAGAGCTTTGCAGGTTCATGTCTAAAGGGAAAGATGAAATACTGATTGTTAATGTAGTTAACTGTCAAATAAAAGTAAACGGTAAATAGATAGTTAATCTAAAAAATACTGACAGTTATTGTGGCTGATGCTTTCAAACAAAATTATAAATCACAAGCATGAGAACAGATAAGAAGTTGAAAAGTGAAAAGTGGGTGTATTTGAGTTTATGGAACAATCTGGAACATGCAAGCAAGAGAAGCTTTGGAATGTAATATTGAAATTGCACTTTACCAGTAGACATATTTTTCAGTTATTTAAAAAAAAATCATGTTGTAACTTATGAATTTATCCCATCTTGTTCTTATCTTTATTTTGTCTTTTTTTTTTTGTTTTTATTGTTTTGCTGGTTTTACTGTGTGTACCAGAGATAACCATATCTGTTATATTATTTGTCACAATATGTGTGTGACAAGTTCCAAAGATATCACATTTCATCAATAAATAATCACTGTAAATGCACCTGGAGATATCCCCTAAATATCCCTCTGCTCAATCTGTCAATTCGTTTTCACTTACTTGTTTTAAAACAGGTCATGCATACATTCGCAAGACACAGTGCGAATACGAAGCCGCTTAGGATGTTTTTGAGGGATGTGTTTCTTGTTTTATCATTATATAGGTCAACTGAGAGGTTCAAATTTGCCCTTATGGGACGAATATTCACTAATGCTGTAATTTGAAGGACAGCCAAGGGGCTGCAGATAAATTTATATTTAATTGGAGCCAAATGTGACAAGGGATGCAGCACACATAAATCCACCTATAACAAGGCTTCAGGCCCCAGAGCAAGCCAGCGGACTTTCAATGAAATGTTCGGTGGTTTTTCCTCACACCAAAGAGGAATCAGTGTAATTTAATGGGGAAGAACATGTCATAATCTTAGCAGTGTATTGTAAGAACTCACTGTTATCAGAAGTCAAGATCTGAATGTGTGTGTGTGTGTGTGTGGGAATCCTTGTGTCTGTAGTCCTGTAGGACTTTACAGATCTGTTAAGCAAAAAAATTATTAAAACTGTGATAGGATGAGTTGCGTGCAACAGACATTTTCTATTTAAAATACAAAAATGCACATTAATGTGCTGAAAAAGGCATACTGATCTATGGAGAATTGTTTTGTATTGGAAAGCTTGCTGATTTAGAAATGCTTCTGCAGTTAAGTCCATGCCAAACAGCTCCAAACCTGCCCTGTCACTAATGCCTGATCCAGGGATTATGCGGCCAGCTAATTTAGCTCCTTCTGTGAGGTCTTCAATTTGCAGAAGTGCTCTGGTGAGGGAGGATTTTCCCCAGACATAACAAATGCTGTTTGGTCTTACTGTTTACTTTGTTTTGTGTCACTCTTTATTTCTTGGTGGGTAGCTTTTCATGAAAAGGCAATTTTCCCATGCATCCTTTTTTCATGCAAAATTTAATTTGTCTAGGAGCATTTATAAAAAAAAATAATTTGTAATAAGCAAACGGTGCACAAACAATCTGAATTTCAATAATATATATATATATATATATTTTTAAATGCAGACACAGAGAAGTCCCATCAAAATCAGACAGATGAATCAAACCCTGAGGACGGCTCTTTGAAGAAGAAGCAGCGCAGGCAGAGGACACATTTCACCAGCCAGCAACTACAGGAACTGGAGGCCACCTTCCAAAGAAACCGTTACCCAGACATGAGCACACGAGAGGAAATCGCCGTATGGACAAATCTCACAGAAGCACGAGTGAGGGTATGTGTCTAGTGACACTCTGCAGAAACTGAGCTGCAGAAACTGAGCACAACTCAGTAACACTTACAGCTGTTTAATGATGTTAAGAGGTAATTGTTTGTGCTTTGTCATCAGAAATGTAGAGAAAATCTACATTTACTCAGCAACTACTATATCACTGAGAGAAGATTTGGAGGATTTTAGTCTAAACGCTTACTCTCAATTTGTCTTTGATCCAGAGACATTAATAAGGAAACACTACTGTTTCACAATTTAGAATTTGTTAATCATCAGTTTCTAAATTTTGCAACATTAAATTTTAAGTGATTTACATACAACTATAACATGATAAAATGGTAAAGTGATCAAATATCAGTTCAGACACTGCTTCAGTTTATCAGACATCACTTTAGTATAACACAATATGTGATCTAATACAAATGTTATACAACATACCTTTATTAGGCACGTATTACTCATATGCAAATTCAGTGCTATTCCTCTCAAATCTCAGCCAGGATTTTTAGTTATTGCAGCGTAATAGAGAATAAAGCAGGTGGGCCGCTAGCCTGATGGATGACAGCACATTCACTGGCTTCATGCCTGCCCAACATCTAAAGGATCAAATTCATGCTGGACAGAGGAAAGGTCACATAGCACGCAGTCTTGGCTATTTTGAAAGAACAACAGGGCTGGCAGTGTCCCTGTCCTAATGTCTATCAGTGGCCTCCTGAACCCTGTATGTATCCCACTAATCCTAGCAGGACATTCGCTCCTGCAACATATTCTGAATGCTTCTTCTGTCATGTTGATTTATGCAATTGAATGACTATGTGTTCCTAATACACTCTCCAAACCTAAATCTTGACCCTGATCTAAAGCCACAAAGAGGGATTTTTTTTTTTCAGGAAAATCTCTGTCATGTTACTATTACTGTTCACTGGCTATTTTATTGAAGGCTTCGTCATCATGTATTAAAAATAGCTTAATTGTACTATATAAGATTTTTTCATGATCTTGCAGTTTTTGTGCTATGTTTTTTCTTGTGGGAATAAGAATATAGACATTTATTGTTATGACAAATAACTTTATGCAAATGTATTGTTGATTCAGTGAATCATGAAACAGCTGAGAACCTAAATTAAGAGCAGAGAAACCCTGGCAATCCAGATAGCATTTGATATTCAGTTATTTCTGTGAAGCCTTAAACACCATTGATATCATTGCAAACATGCTTCAAAGAGTGGGGGATTCCACATCCCTTAAAATAAACTAGTGGCATAATGAAACTATGTGGTATATAACACTATTTGTTGTCCAAATGAGCTTCTCATTACTACAGCAAGACTCCCATAATGTCTCTCAGACAAGTTTTAAAGCATCATATATACAGATATCAGTCATAGGCAATAGTTAACATTTCTACTTGCTCTTTTTAGTATCTGTGATAGATCAAAGATAAAGCCGTAATGTCATCAAGAGGCCATCTTTTAGTGACAATTAGGCAGATTTCCAAATATTCACTGTTTTATTATGAATAACAAATGGAGTTTTACCCATTAAATTTCCTCTGCAATTCAGCTCAATGTATGCTTAAGAAAACAGATTTTGAGGAGCTAAATTCAATATTAGCCTTTAAAATTAGCAATTAAAACTTTAATCCACCTACAACCTCTAAAAATAGGACTTTAAATTTGACTAATGTGCAGAGAGATCTCTCCCGACATTTCTCTCAGACGTAGCTCATAATAGGGGAGCTCATAATTTAGTTTAATTAATCAGCCTCAATATGGTTTGATAATGCCTAGTAGAACTTGTCCTTCTTTTACTTTTGTAATTTTCTTCTGAAATATTAAAAAAAGAAAATATTTTGTTCTTGATCTACTTATTATTAGGATTGCCAGATCTGCAGTTTTACTGTGGAATTGGCATATTTTTTGTCTTCCTGCTGCACATTAATTTTAGTGTCTGTGGTATAGGAGTTGAATATTTTACATACATTAATTATATTAATGTAGTTACAAGTGCAATAAACAAGGTGGGGGTGTTTTAAATCAATGCATAAATGCATGGGCTGTTACACTTGTATGTGAATTTATGATTAGAATGAAGTGAATTAACAGATGAAATGGTTTATCACTATAAATTGATTGTAACCATGGTCATATGAAATTAAATTAGAAGGCTGCTTTTTAGTGAATGTGCTTGGTGTGTGACAGAGAATTGGTTTAGTCATTCTGGTGTTCTTTATTTATGACATACGAAACAATATAAGATCATTTTTAGGCCTTCAACAAAAAACAGCATTTAATACTGTTTCTGTGAAAAAAAAAACAAAGTTAAACATATGTAACATAATAAACACAACATGTAACATAATATGGAACATAACTTTTACAATAATGCATTATATTTGCCAGTGGTAATAGTGATTATAATACAGGGTCAGGGCTGGTTTTTGGTTTTTCTGGATTTGGTTTTGTGTACATGTACAAATACTGTGTACATTTAAAAAAAACTAATCAAATTATTGATTTCTTGTATAAGTGACATTGTGAAACTTAAAACTTACTGTATATAGCTTGTAGTTTTGACTTTTTTTTCTTTTTTTGTCTCTTAATCCAGGTATGGTTTAAAAACCGCCGTGCCAAGTGGAGAAAGAGAGAAAGGAACCAGCAGGCTGAGCTGTGTAAGAATGGCTTTGGTGCCCAGTTTAATGGACTCATGCAGCCATATGATGATATGTACTCTGGCTATTCATACAACAACTGGGCCACTAAGAGCTTGGCTAGCAGCCCCCTATCAGCCAAAAGCTTTCCTTTCTTTAACTCTATGAATGTTAGCCCCCTGTCTTCGCAGCCCATGTTCTCCCCACCCAACTCCATCCCCTCCATGAATATGGCCTCCTCTATGGTGCCCTCAGCAGTGACAGGGGTGCCGGGATCAGGCCTGAATAACCTGGGCAACTTGAACAATCTGAACAGCCCTACACTCAACACAGTGGCAGTGTCAGCGGCCACCTGCCCCTACGCCACCACGGGCAGCCCCTACATGTACAGAGACACTTGTAACTCCAGCCTGGCTAGTCTCCGGCTCAAAGCCAAACAACACACCAACTTTGCATACCCGGCTGTGCAAAACCCTGTATCTAACTTAAGCCCATGCCAGTATGCAGTAGATCGGCCTGTATGAATCTCCTCTGCTCATATGAGAAAATTCCCATCCTGTCCTTAAACCCACTACTGATCTAATCTGCCATTTCATTCTAAGGCATCAACCAGCAATATGGACTGGCTACAAACATGCAACTTTTGAAAATGACTGAGACCATAGGAATACAATTCATGAGGAAATAAAAGAGAAATTAACTCAAAATGGACCATGACTTAAAAGACTTGATCATGACACTTGGCTTTTGAACTTTTCTCTCCAGCATGACTAGAGTGAATTACAAAGAAGAGGATGGAATGCTTTTTACTGCATTGGTAGAAAAGCCTTGCAAGGAAAAGTGTCCAGAATACATTCGCCACAAGCCCACAGTGAGGCACATGTGTCTGCAATACAGGCAAATGGATGTATATAATGGCTTTCTGTTTTGTATGTGACAAAAATATCTATGAAATGTAGTATTTTAAAGAATGATTTAAGCATGTTCCTCAACAGCAGAACCTGGATAAATGTGGATTTTAAAGGAATTTTAATCTTTGTTGTGAATTCCATTCACCTAGGGTAAGAGGTCATGTCAAAGGTTGCTGTCAGACAGAAGAAGTAGCAATGAGTAGTTTGAGAGAAAGACAAATAAGTTCAAGAGTAAAAATAAGTTCCAGCTCTGCTGAAACATAGAACATTCAAGGTTTTTTTTTTTTTTAAATAAGTAACTAAAAAGCCATTGAATTTAGTTTTGTGTGGTGTTCTAAAAAGGGAGTCTATGACTGTAAAATAATGTATGTAAGAGTGCAGTTGTTGAAAAAAAACTTTTTGGTGTAGCCTGATTTGTCTCATTAAAATGAAAATAAAGAATTATTTGTTTTAATGAGTAACACCCTGAAAAAAAAAATAGAGTTCAGTGAACCTATTAGCGCTCTAAATGATTGTCGTCACATCAAGACAAAATCTGAGAGTGTTCTCTCCTTGTACTTGTCAGCTAATAGCAATGTTCCCTAAGTTCCATTACAACATCATACAGTGGGAACGAGGGCGATATAGAGCGGGAGACGGAAAGATATATATGTTCCTGGTGACTCGTCACTGATCTGTTTGACCTACACGCTTGTAGAGTCCTCCCCGGGCTGCGAGCGGCACTTTATCGTGAATACCCTGTAATGGGAGGGTGGAGGGGATTCTTGGTGCTGCGCCTTGTCTCTCAGAGGGAACATGGCCAACATTACGTAAGCACATAAGAGGCATCACTCCAGAACGCCACAGTGCCCAATCTTCCAGCCACAGCCTAACTAAACCTGAGAACCTTCAGCTGTCCACAGAAACATTCCACTATTTCAGACCTTTCAATTCAGTTTCTCCACTTGTTTACCGAGAATACTTATACAGAGAAAACGTTTTGGTGGGAAAATTTCAGCTATGTTATTTTATTGTTAATCATCAAACAAGATCTGTAATTATGCTCTGTGCATATACTTACTACAACTACAACAAACTACTCCTTACAAAGTACTCCAAACTTAATCTGGCCTGGATAGAGTGGATGTCAATTTGTTTCTTTTAGCTATTTGTTGTGCTATTTCTCACAAAGGTGTCTTATATTAAAAACAAAACACACACCACACAACAATATTAGCATTTATTAGCTCATCTTTAAGCTTTTCTGCATATCGATTCATCATAGTAAAGTCACCATTCCTACAAAATAATACTTACCAGCGTGACAACAGAATAACACCGAAGACTGGATCAGAAGACGATGTGATTAACAGTGAATAGTGTGTGTAGTTGATAACACACTGAATAGTGGAAATAAAATGACAAAATGAAGCTCTTTGTAGTATTGCGAGATCAAGAACTTAAACTCATTTGTAGAAAATAAATGCTTGCAGTGGCTACAGATAGTGTGTACGTGCGTGTGCGTGTGTGCGTGTGTGTGGCGTGTGTGTGATCTGTATTCTCAGACAAAAGCTTGGTCACACTGATGATCCTCTCTCAGCACTCTGAATCAATATCTCACTGAAGTGTAAATATCCTCTCGTCTCTGATGTTTACTTCATGCAGCAGACTGTGAACTAGAAAGAAAACACATTTACAGTAGTCATGACCCCTGGCCCAAAAAACCTTTTGCACTGGTAAGAAGAGTAACGATCACCTCAGAGATCTGCGTCACCTGTACAGCTATGTTTATTTTCAAATTGAGCCAATGAATAGAACTTGTTTGGTAAATTTTGGTAATTAACAGATTCATATTCTGTAGAGATAGTATGTAATTTAAAAGTTACCTTAGGAATTATTCTAATTATATTATAAACAAAATTGCAAAATAAATAATAATTATTCCCCATTATACCCAATCAAGCCCTACACTAATGTTTATTTTTTATCCTCTATGACCCGTTTCACATGATTATCTTTATTTGGTTAGCTTGTTTGCCTGAAAGAGGCATGATTAGGAGGGATACTATTAAAACTTACTCAAGGACAATTTACTTTAATTATAATAACACAATATAATATAATAACAAGATTCGTTTTGAAATATATTGTCGTTTTACTGCCCATCAAGAGACAAAAAGTAGACAAACTATAGCACTAAATATATCTGATCACAGTAAAAAAATTACAAAGCTAAATTGTTCTAAATAATAGTTTACTATTGATTTTTCATATATACATATATATGTGTGTGTGTGTGTGTGTGTGTGTGTGTGTGTGCGTGTGTGTGTGTGTGTATTCATATAATCATATAATGTTAGTAAACAGCATTATATATAAATAATATATACACAAAGTGTAGTGTCAAGCAATAACACAGAAACACAAAAACTAACACGTTTTTCTGAGATAACGAACTTGACATTTATAACTTTAGCTGTTAGTAATAATACGTGTCTGCGATATAACTAGCTCAAAAAGACTACAAGAAGAGAATATTACGAAACTTGTCGGCTGAAGGCTTGCAATCATGGAAATGAAAGCCTTTTATCAAAAACTCATAATCAAAAGTCATATCTTACATAACACACTCAAAGAGATATGGGTGCTTCATATGAAGAGCTAGTGCCCTAATTCACTAATTGCGTGTATAGTTGAAGGTCTCAGCCTAATTACATTTTTTTAATCAACTTTACAGTGAAATCATGTCATGGGCCAGGCACTAAGACAAAATTAATATGAAAATTTAGATAAAAGTTATTGAAGCCTGAACAGAGTGTCTTAATCATGATAATTAGCACTGAAAATAAAATAAAAAAAACACTGTGGAGGAAATGTAATTTCTTCTAATACTAAGTTCTAAATGAGGATTAAAGAAATGAAAGTCTGCCAGGATGGTTCTCTAGGATTATTAACAAGACAAATTGATCAAAGACAGATGAAACTTCACATTCAGTTCCATCTGTCTTCGATCAATCACGCTCGTGCAAACAGTTCATAAAACATCTATTATACTGAGACACTGCTCTGTTTCTGATCTATTTTTGATCAATTTGTCTTGTTAATAATTCTAGAGAGACACTTTGGCAGACTTTAATTCCTATAATGCTCATTTAGAGCATAGTATAAAAAGAAATTACATTTCCCTGCACAGTGTTTTAGCATTTTTTCTTTTTAGCGCTATGTAACATAATTAAGACACCATACCTCACAATGAATAAATAATTCAAACATCCTGTATGAATTGTACACATAGTCTAGAAATTCTTCTATGTAAATCTGTCTTTCTCTCATTACCTCTGGTCATCTGCAAGTCAGATCTTTCTCCTCTCAAGGCCTTGGTCAGATCTCTTGGGACCATCCGCTGATTGTAATGCACTGGTAGGATTAAAATTCCAGAGGCAAAATCCCGAGACAGAATGGATCTGTTTGAGTCCACAGCCTGCCCTATCTTGCTTGTACACAAAAAACATAATCATAAGATACATAATCGCATAATTTCACTTTGTATTATGATGGGTTACACTGCTGAATAAATAATTAAGGCAGGCCTACAGTAGCATTCATAATACATAAATATTATACAAATATATAAACACATACCTGTGTTTGCCTTGGTTGATAATGTTTAACTCTTATAGTCTACAGCTCACGGTTTGTGGTCAGATTAAAGATGCAAGCTAAAGATTGACATAAAGTCCCAGTGTCAAATTTAGACAAATAGATTACATGTAAAAGCACATACCATAAGAGTAAATAAGAGTAAATAAACCAGTCAAGAGGGAGAAAAACAGACTCCTGTCTGCATTAGCAGAAATCAGCACCAGCCATAATTAAATAATAATCATACTGCTTTCTCTGTATTTAAACCTCTTGATGTATATCATGCAGCTCACAGGTTCATAACTGGTGATACTCATCACTGTGTTTTATATAGAAAGGTGAGGTGGCTTTTTCCCAGTGTAAAAATAGATGTCCATGGGTACCTGTTTATTTATAAAGTCATTCTACATAAATTGCCTCCAAACAGTATATCACCTCTGCGTTACAGTGAAAGGTCAGTAATGCCTATAATACCCAGTGCAGGACCTAATGCTCAATGTAGCTTGATGAAGTTTATCCTGACCTGGGGAGAGGTCTGTTCTCAGCAGTGGTTCCCAAAGTGGAGCCCGAGGACCCCCAGGGGTCTCTAAAGCATAATCAGGGGGTCCGTGATTTTTTTAGTTCTTTTTTACAGCAATGTAAATCACAACTCATTATTATCAGTAATCATATTTATTACTGAATTCTTATAGTTACTAGCCTGCTTGGCTGGTCCCTTGAATCGAATGCCTCAATAACTCAAAAACATGTAGGCCTATAAATAATGTCATCTTGGCCCTGGAACAAAAAGCTCTTTTTGCAGTATATATTTTACAGTTAAAGGTGTAAAATGTTTACTATTTAATTACAGACCTGGTGTGCTTGTACCTCTTTGTAAATGAAAGCGCTCTCCGTGTGTTTCACTAGATTTAAATGAAATACCTGTGCAGGCATTTCACACTCAGCTTATGCTATTCTCAAACAGGACTAGCCTGGAGTTTAAAAGTCCCCACCGACTGGGATCAGCATTACATGGCAGTGTATTTAAAAATACAACCAAACAGAAGTTTGTTCATATTTATTTCCATGTTTTAATCATATTAATGATTTACTCCATGTTAGAAGAGACAGCCATATAAGAAATGGCTACCCGGCTCAAAGTGCCCATGTGCACTGATCTGCTGCCATCTGCTGGTAATAAGGTGCACTGCAGTTAACAACCAGAGATGCTGGCGGTGTGGGTCCTTTCCTGCAATTTCTTATACAATTACACACACACACACACACACACACACACACACACACACACACACACACGCGCGCACACACAGATCAGCCATAACATTAAAAGCACCTGTCTAAAATTATGTAGTTCCCCCTTGTGCCACCAAAACAGCTCTCACCCGTTGAGACCTCTGAAGGTGTGCTGTGGTATCTGGCACCAAGACGTTAGCAGCAGATCCTTTAAGTCCTGTAAGTTGAGAAGTGGGGCCTCCATTGATCACTTGTTTCTCCAGCACATCCCACAGATGCTCGATTGGATTGAGATCTGGGGAACTTGGAGGCCAAGTCAACACCTTGAACTCTTTGTCATGTTCCTCGAACCATTCCTGAACAATTTGTGCAGCGTGGCAGGGCACATTATCCTGCTGAAAGAGGCCACTGCCATTGGGCAATATTATTGCCATGAAGGGGTGTACTTGGTCTGCAACAATGTTTAGGTAGCCGGTACGTGTTAAATTATCCACATGAATGCCAGGACCCAAGGTTTTCCAGCAGAACATTGCCCAGAGCATCACACTGCCTCTGCCCGCTTGCCTTCTTCCTATAGTGCATCCTGGTGTCATCTTTTCCCCAGGTAAGCGACACACACCCCCGGCTGTCCACACGGCGTAAAAAAAACATGATTCATCAGACCAGGCCACCTTCTTCCATAGCTCCATGGTCCAGTTCTGATGCTCATGTGCCCATTGTAGGAGCTTTCGGTGGTGGACAGGGGTCAGCATGGGCACTCTGACCTGTCTGCAGCTACGCAGCCCCATACGCAGCAAGCGGAAATACACTGTGTGTTCTGACACCTTTCCATCATAGCCAGCATTAACCTTTTCAGCAATTTGTGCTACGGTAGCTCTTCTGTGAGTTCAGACCAAACGGACTAGCCTTCGCTCCCCACACGCATCAGTGAGACTTGTGTGCCCATGACCCTGTCACCAGTTCACCGGTTGTCCTTCCTTGGACCACTTTTGGTAGGTACTAACCACTGCATACCGGGAACACCCCACAAGACCTGCCGTTTTGGAGATGCTCTGACCCAGTCGTCTAGCCAACACAGTTTGTCCCTTGTCAAAGTCGCTCAGATCCATATGCTTGAACATTCTTCCTGCTTCCAACACAGCAACTTCAAGAACTGACTGTTCACTTGCCGCCTAATATATCCCACCCCTTGACAGGTGCCACTGTACTGAGATAATAATGAGATAATAAATCAATGTTATTCACTTCACCTGTCAGTGGTTTTAATGTTATGGCTGATCAGTGTGTATATATACAGTGAGTTTACACACCCCTCTTACAATGGAAGGCTTTTGTGATGTAAAAAATAAAGTTAAGCCATGTCAGAATCTTTTTATTGAGAAATTGCAACATATAAAAATCAAGTGACAAACAACAATAATTATTTTAGGGAAAAAACGTCCTATACCCATATTGCATAAGTGTGCACACCCTTTTACAATTGGGAATGTGGCAGTGTTCAGAAACAACCAATCACATTGAAACTCATGTTAAATACTAATTTGTATACACCTGCCATCAATTAAAGTGATGGATTAACCCCAAATAAAGTACAGCTGCTCCTATAGGATTTTCCTGACATCTTCTTGGTAACATCCAATGGAAAAGCCGTAGACCACAAAGAGCTTACAAAGGAGGTACGGGATCTCATTGTTGAAAAATCAGGACTTGAAAAAACATTTCCAAGGCATTGGATATACCATGGAACACTGTAATCAACAAATGGAGAAAATATGGCACAACAGTGACATCACTAAGAACAGGATGTCCTTCTAAAATTGATGGAAAACTGGTCAGGATGGATTCCAAGAGGTCTACAGTAACATTAAAGGAACTGCAGCAATTTTTCGCAAGTAACAACAATATCCCAAATTCTTCATATGTCTGGGCTATGGGGTAGAGGGGCAAGATGGAAGCCTTTTTAATCAAAAAACATCTCCCAAAACCATGTGGAATAATGTGTTATGGCTTGATGAGGCCAAAGTTGAACTTTTTGGCCCTAATACCAAAAGATATGTGTGGCACAAAAAAAAAAAATACCCACAGCACCAAAAGAACACCACCCTCACGGTGAAGCATGGAGAAGGCAGCATCATGCTTTGGAGCTGCTTTTCTTCAACTGGAACTGGGGCTTTAATCAAAGTGGAGGGAATAATGAATAACTCCATATACCAGTCAATTTTGGTGCAAAACCATAAGGCTTCTGCTAAAACACTTAAGATGAAGAAGAATTTCACCTTTCGGAACTACATGATTCGAAGCACATTTCCAAATCAACAGTGGAATGGCTTCACCAACACAAGATCAACATTTTGGAATGGCCTAGCCAGAGTCCAGATCTAAATCCAATCAAAAATCTCTGTGGTGACCTGAAGAGGGCTGTGCACAGGAGATGCCCTTACAATTTGACAGAGTTAAAATGTTTTTGCAAGGAAGAATGGCAAAATATTACTAAGTCAGGATGTGCCAAACTGATTAACTCTTATCCAAAGAAATTGAATGCCATGATAAAATAAATCTGAAGGTGCTTCAACTAAGTATTAGTTTAGGGGTGTGCACAGTTATGTAACCAGGTTATTGTACATTTATTATTTTTCATTTTATTTTTCCCTAAAATGATTCTTATTGTCTTTCACTTTTGAAGTTTCACAATAAAGGTAGAAAAAGGTTCAGACATGATTTATCTTGGTTTCATTTTTTTACATCACAAAAATCTGCCATTTTAACAGGGTTGTATAGAGATTTATATCCATTGCATATATAACTGTGTGTCAATAAAAGAAAAACTAACCTTGGATAAGAAATTGAGAATCTGATAAGGAGGAAAAATATATTGTTCTTTCTTTTGTATCGTCTGTACTTTGACAGCATCAGATCCTCTCCGGAAATCGAACATGTGACAAACCTTGTTATTGCCAGTACGTTAATTGTTGATTTTAAGATCCAGCTAAAGGCTATCCAGAGGACTGGCTTGTGGCCACACATGGGCCTCTTGACATGCCAGTTTTTAAGCAGTTCAGGGACAAACAAACTAGGTTGATGTAAATCATTAGCCCAGCAGGTGGTTACTTCTTAGGTGATGTGGGAACATAACATATGGTTCCGACAGCAGAGGAAAAGGCAACACCCTTTCTGATAAGATTAGTGGGCACAGTTTTATATAATGTTGCTTTTATTTATCTTTAATAATAATAATAATAATAATAATAATAATAATAATGACAATGTTATTAAACAATATTTGTAGATTATCAAAAGTCATTATATTCACACCATAAACTATTTAAAGAATCCCTGATAATTCTCTATAGTATCTCATTTGGAATGATCTTAACCTGTTTTAATATCACCTTTAGCTGACAGACTATAACAAGCAATTGCCCGCCTATCTCTAAATTTGTAACCAAATGTGATCATGGAAAAGTACAGATTACTGACACTTTGTCAAAGAATTATGAGTCTACGATAACAAATGTGTAATAATTTTATTCAATAGCATTATCCACATCAGTCTCATAACCTGAGGTAAAAGTTAGTCACAGCATTGAAACCCAAGCCTCATCGTTTTCATTAGGGCACCCGATCATTTTAAAAGCGTGTCCACTCTTTTCTTTACAGAGGGTGTAAGCACTTATTTCTGGTTGGATGATGCTGTGACGGTGCAGGGAGCATTGCAGAAAAGTTGATTACAATCTGAGTTGATCAGGCTTATGTAACATTTCACTATAGCCCCTTGATCAAAGCTCAAAATTCACTGCTTGAGGAAACCACAATAAACCAGCTAGGTTTTACAACAGGCTTACAACAATTTATTACCCAACATTATCTTTGCAGGAAGATACTTCTCTCTGTACTTACTAAAGATCGGGTACAACAGAAAGCTCAGAGCAGGTGTTCATAGGTGTGCCAATTCTTCACCTGGACTTTTCCCACTTTCAAATCTGATAACACATACAAATATATAAGGAGCTGAGGAATATATCTCAGGTTGCTGTCAACATTAAAGTATGTATTTGTATATTTTAGATGTTGAACAGATATGGTTTTATTTGTATGTTGCTGAAGTTTGTTTTGTTTTATGATCGCAGATGTGGCTTTTGTGGATTGGAGGACTTTTAAACTGCCTTGTAGGGGCTGTATATGGTAAGACCCAAACCAGTCATGTTGCCAAATGAAAAATAGTATGTGTCTATTAATATTTTACAAAAGAGACATTAACTTTATGAACCTTTAAAACTGGTATTAATCTCCTGCATACTGAGGCAGTCTTTAGTTTTCATTTGTATGAATTGACTGGCAGGTGCTGAGGTATGTTTTGACAAGATTGGCTGCTTTTCTGATGAGAGTCCATGGAGCGGTACTACAGAAAGACCCATTACACGCCTACCATGGAGTCCTGAGAAGATCAACGCCCGCTTTCTACTTTTCACACGACAGAACCCTGATTTATACCAGGTAAGTCTAGATTTCTATCCGAATAAGAATTGTACCCTTCTGTATTCTGTTCAAAGTCTAAGTTGGGGTTAAATGGTACACAATTATATTCTGTGCATAAGCACGAGTGTGTTGGGATGTCTAGAGCACAGTAACCATCCGCTCTGAGTTGAAGTGATAGTGTTAATAATGCAGGGAAAACACTATTATGTGCAGGACAGGGGGTACTCCAGGACCAAGGTTGGGAACCTGTGGTCTAGAATATGAACTCATCAATACATCATCATATCACTGATAAATATCCTTTATGTTTGAATACTAAAGTGATGCAATACTTACATGATACCAACAAAGTATGATGAAAGAGTTTCATAATGTGAGGTAGCCTCCCTACAGGATTATTTAAGGAGTAGCAAAAGTATACCTCTATGAGATAATAAAAAAATTTTGTTAATTGTTTTTTTTTTTTCTTTCAGGAAATCAGTACAAACGCAGATGTCATTGCAGGGTCTAAATACAAATCAACCAGAAATACCACTTTTATAACCCATGGATTTATCGACAAAGGAGATGAGGATTGGCTTTTCGACATGTGTAAGGTAAAACCAAGGCAGTATCTAGTGTATTAAAGTTTGATATTTATTATTTTTATTTCAGTATATGCTCATAGGTACTTAAAACATTGCTTTGTTACTTTTATTTCAAGTCTATGCTTTCATCATCTTTATGTCTAATATCTGTCTCTTAGCTTATCCTGAGCATCGAGGATATAAACTGTATTTGTATAGACTGGAAATCTGGATCAAGGACACTGTACACACAGGCAGCGAATAACATTCGAGTGGTCGGAGCTCAGATAGCTTATATGATTTCCATCTTTCAGGTAAGTTGGATCAGAATAACTTACAGGTGCCTTACATATGTCTATGATCCAAAGTGGGGCAGTGGTAGTTCACTGGTTAAGCTGTTGGCCTTCTGATTGGAAGGTTGAGAGTTCAAATCCCACCAAAAATGAATGAATGAATAGATTGTCTTTGAAACACATCTTTTTACTGTGCTCTAATTCTTTTGAGTGGTTCATCACAAATGCTAGTTAATCAAGAAACAAAAAAAGAAACAACTCAATGATGATTTCACATGCATTATTATTATTATTATTATTATTATATTTGCAATTTTATATTTTTATATATTAAATGTCTGGCATATTTGTTGACCTTTTTTACCTTATTTTTCCTGAGTATTGTATTCTGTGTTTTTATTTATGCACTTATAGCATCTTTTGTTATATATTGAGCTTTAGCACTTTGATCAACCTCTTTTTTTTTTTTTTTTTTTTTTTTTTTCTTAACTGCAGGAAAGTTTCCAGCAGAGACCTGAAAGTGTGCATTTCATTGGGCACAGCCTGGGTGCACACATGGCTGCAGAGACTGGTCGAAGGACACCGGGGCTGGGAAGAATTACAGGTATTATATGACCATTGAGCAACACTGAAACATAAATCTTAAGGAGAAATTATAAAAAATTAGCTAACTGTGAGCAGTTTGTATGATATCTGCAAAATTTGTAAATACAGGGACAAGAACGTTGAGTAATGTGTCTTTCCTGTAGACTCTTCAAATGCTTTTGTTTTATGTTAAGGTTTGGATCCAGCTGAACCTTATTTCCAGGGCTGTCCTACTCTGGTAAGACTGGACTCCAGCGATGCCCTGTTTGTTGATGTCATTCACTCAGACGCGCTTCCCATTGTCCCTTACCTTGGTAAGATTTTGGACAGGATTCTCGTTCTCAGATAATTTACTTACTGCTTATAACAGATTTTTTGACAAGTCTGGTGTTTAAGTGCCTTAGCTCACAGTAAGGAAAAGCAAAAAAAAATACTTAATGTAAATTGTCCCTTGTACTTGTATGTTCACATTTAGTCTGAATAACTTTAACACCAGCTTCTGATAATAAAACATAACACATTTTGTTGTACACTTAACTAGCTTTTAATTGATTGTGTTGATCTTTTTTGCCTCCTTTATTTTAAGTTACGTTCATCTTTCCTTAATTTTGTTCTCTTTACATAACAGTTTGCATACTGTACAGCACAACTACTATGTATGTATGTATGTATGTATGTATGTATCTATCTATCTATCTATCTATCTATCTATCTAAGCATCAGGGGTCTTTGTTAAAATTGTGCACTGATTATTATGTGATATACCAATGACTTAGTACCTCATAACATTATAATCCTAAAGATCAGTACTTTATGTAGGTATTTCAAGTGACCAAATTAATATACAGTACAGACATATAATGCAGTCTGCACTCATATTGCTAAATATTCCATTTTCTTTTAGGATTTGGAATGTCTCAAGCTGTTGGACACCTTGACTTTTACCCAAATGGAGGAGAACACATGCCTGGTTGTGATAAGAATGTAATCTCACAAATTGTGGACATTGATGGCATTTGGGAAGGTGAGGCACCATATTAATAATATTCCAGGCTTCTAATATGCATTATGCAGGTATGTATCAACCTGATCTCATAATTGTAATTATTTATGTAATTCTTATTAGTGAGTTTTTTCTGCTCCTTTGTTAGGTACCCGTGACTTTGTTGCCTGCAATCATCTGAGATCCTACAAGTACTATAGTGATAGCATCCTAAACCCTGAAGGCTTTTTAGGATACCCCAGTTCTGACCAGACCATGTTTGAGTCTGTAAGTATGCAGTTTGAGCAAGATCAACAAAAGTAAGAATGTGACATTGTTAAGTAGAATTACACATATGGATCATTCCTGATTTAAATAAGACTGACAGAATAATGACTTATTTGTAATAATGACTGTGTTTGTAAGTCCCAGGGCTGCCAATGTTGAGCTTTTGAGCAAGGACCTTAAGTTGCTTAGCCATTGTATATGTTTCTATATGATACGATTCTGCATCAGTTTTATGTCACTGAAAAGTGCTAACCTAGAGAACACCTATAAATATTACTCAGATTTTTTTATAATTTCGAGTTTGTTAAAGTGTTAGTGAAAAGGTGCGGACCCTGTCACCACACATGCCATTGATATGGTTGTGAACTGTTTCTATCTATTTAGAAGTTGATTTAGACAGAGCGTCAATTGATGGACTCTGTTTCCTCAGCTGTCCCTGCTAATAACGCTTTATCCAAGGCTGAGATAAGCAAAACAGTCCAGCAGACACAGGACAGGACAGGGCACATGTGACTGTATCTCCTTTGGGACTGCTGGTTGTAAAGTGCAGCTATAAAGTTGCTTGCTCCCACACTATAAAGCAGTTCTGATTTATTGACAGGCAATCTAAGACACATGAAAGATGAGGGCGGGGGGAAAAAAAACCCTTGAGTATTTTTTTTTTTTACCATTTTTTTTCAGTCGAATGGAGAAAAGTTTCTTAGTCAGTTTTTGTTTGTGTTTCACCTGGCAGACAGCTTTAAAAGATCTTGGCCACTAAGCTTTTTCAAAGCATACTTCCTTCTTGAAGATGAATGGTTTGTGCTTTTAGGGGAATGGCTTCCCATGTATTTCCAGTGGTTCGTGTCCCTTCATGGGTCACTATGCTAACAAATTTAAAGTACCCACTGGAGTGGATAGGATGCAGTTCTACCTGAACACAGGAGATGCTCGGCCCTTCTCACGTATGTATTTGCACTTGCCACTCTCACTATACAGCTGCTTACATGTGAAACTAAATGCATGACTCATAGCTAACCATTTTTTCCAGATTACCAACTGTAGTTTTTTGGGAGGTTTTCAGCCCACTGACAGGTCAATTTTTGCATTAGGTTTATGTTGCCTGTTTATTTTGAAATATGAAACCTAGCTAACTAGGTTTTTAAAAAAATATGAGCTTATGAAACAGATCGGGCCTGCTAACCAGTTTTTACACAAAAACAAATAAATCCATGTTCACAATTTGCTACTTCCCACCTTGCATCTTGCTCAGTATATTTTGTAAATTTCATTATTCTTACTGTTAGAAGGTAGACAAGGAGAACTAGTGTCAAGAGTACTTTTAAACCATCATTTAAAATGCAACTAATAAAATTCAAACTAATTTGCAAAGTGTAAATAATATTTTCATTTACTTTGCTATAAAGGCACTCTATAATGGATGTAACCAGTAATTCCTGTAGGATTGCATTTCAAGAACATTACTTGACAAATGTCTGTTGACAATAAAATTCTTTTTCCTTTTAGGTTTTCGCTATAGGGTGACAGTCACTATTGATGGCTCTCGAACCAACCTAGGGTACTTCAAAGTGGCTTTATATGGTGTTAATGGAAATACACGCCAGTATCAGATTCATAGGTATGCATCATACACCCTATAACATGTTCCATTGTGTATATGTAAAACAAATTATAACAGTTACAGAACAAACACTGCCATACAAACCACAGTTTTCAATCTTTGAAATCATTTTGAGAAATAATAGATCAAGACAGCTCTGTCTTATTTGTTTCAGCGGCATTTTGTCACCTGGTAATACCTATAAGCTCCTCATCGACGTTGAAAAGGAAGTTGATGAATTGACTTATGTAAAGTTTATATGGAACAACAATGTTTTAAACCCTTTGCTGCCCAAGTTTGGTGCCACGCAAATAACAGTGCAGAGAGGACGGGACGGGGAAACGTGAGTCGATTTCTATCTTTCTATCTGGTTAGCCAACACAGGACAAGGGTTTGCAGTAAAGCACTGGCATGAACTAATAGTAACTGATGATACCTGATGGGCATGATGTATGGTTAGAAATGAGCAGAGGGGCCCAAGCACAATAAAAGCCCAGCACAATAATAGTAACAAAGGAAATTTTTACAGCACTCAAACCCTGTAAAATCCAGCAGATTTTAGAATTAGGTAAGTGAGTTCTGAGGACATTTAAAGGCAGCACAGAACCTTCATATCTGTGTTTCTCTGTGACAGGTTCAAGTTCTGTGGAAAGGAGACGGTGCGAGAGAATGTTCTACAGACCCTGTCTGCCTGCCAGTGATGTAAATTCAGATACTCACAATTTTAAGGTTCAGCATCACAATTAAGCATCTACCTTATACCATCACAATAAAGCATCTACCTTATTATGGCCTTGTATTCTTTTTTTTAAGTTCATTTTAATTAAGTAGGACCTTATATTGGAAGTAGCATGGTGGCGCAGTGGGTATCATTGCTACCTCACAGTTCCCCAGTTCAATCCTTAGATCAGGTTACTGTCTGTAACCTAGGTTTGCTCCAGGTTCTCCAGTTTGCTCCCATTTCCCAAAGGTGCAGGTGAGTGGATTGGTGACTCCATATTGCCTATAGGTGTATTTGAGAGTGTGAATATCTGTGCATGGTGCCTTGCGATGGGCGTATGTCTCATTCCACTATTTACCTAGTTAACTTCTAATAAAATCCCATCTCATTCTTTCTCCACCAGTGACATAGTTTTGATAACCACAATGTCGCAATCTATTCCCTACTATTCATCAACTTCTACCCAAGAGCAGAAGCTGCCTAAGACTCCAGCCCAATTTTTCAGCATACTGAGTGTCCCCACTTTTTTTTTAAACAGTTACATAATTACTCTTCATGTCGTTTAGTTGAGGATGTGGTTTGCACTCACAAATACAATATTGTACATTAAATGGTGTTCGGATTCAGCCCCAGAAGAGAAATTAATGCTAATAAATGTGGTTTCTGTTCTATATACATACATACATATAGAGATAGATACATACATACAGATATATAAAACCACTGACAGGTGAAATAAATATCATTGATTATCTTGTTACAATGGCACCTGTCAAGCGGTGGGATATATCAGGCAGCAAGTGAACAGAATCAGTTCTTGAAGTTAAAAAAATGGGCAAATGTAAGGATCAGAGCAATTTTGAAAGGGCCAAATTGATGCTCTGACCCTAGACGACTGGGTCAGAGCATCTCCAAAATGGCAGGTCTTGTGGGGTGTTCCCAGGATGCAGTGGTTAGTACCTACCAAAAGTGGTCCAAGGAAGGACAACCGGTGAACCGGTGACAGGGTCATGGGCACAAGTCTCAATAATGCATGTGGGGAGCGAAGGATAACCTGTCTGGTCCAGTCCCACAGAAGAGCTACGGTAGCACAAATTGCTGAAAAGGTTAATGCTGGCAATGATAGAAAGGTGTCAGAACACACAGTGCATCACAGCTTGCTGCATATGGGGCTGCGTAGCCACAAAGCAGTCAGCGTGCCAAAGCTGACCCCTGTCCACTGCTGAAAGCACCTACAATGGGAACGTGAGCATCAGAACTGGACCATGGAGCAATGGAAGAAGGTGGCCTTGTCTAATAAATCACATTTTCTTTTACATCATGTGGACAGCCTGGGGTGTGTGTGCTGCTTACCTGGGGAAGAGATGGCACCAGGATGCACTATGGGAAGAAGGCAAGCAGGCAGAGGAAGTGTGGTTCTCGGGGCAATGTTCTGCTGGGAAACCTTATGGATGTAGATGTACCACCTACCTAAACATTGTTGCAGACCAAGTACACCCTTTCATGGCAACAGTATTCCCTAATGGCAGTGGCCTCTTTCAGCAGGATAATGCAACCTGCCACACTACAAAAATTGTTCAGGAAAGGTTTGAGGAACATGACAAAGGGTTCAAGGTGGTGACTTGGCCTCCAAATTGCCCAGATAGGTGGATTTAATCCATCAAGTCTGGTAGATGGATTTAATGTTATGGCTGATAATAGGGAAAAAATAGGAAAAATAAGAAGGTTACTAATAAGTGTGCAGCACACCCTTTTATAATTGGGGATGTGGCTGTGTTCAGAATGAACCAATCTCATGTTCAAAAGTAATTATCATACAGCTGTCAACAATTAAATTATTCTGATTAACCCCAAATAAAGACCAGCTGTTTCTGTAGGATTTTCTTGACCTCTTCTTGGTTTCATCTGACTGCTGACGCCATGGTCCGCAAAGAGCTTACAAAGCCTGTACAGGGTCCCACTGCTGAAAGATATCAATCAGTAGAGGGGTATAAAAGAATTTCCAAAACATTAGATGTACTACGGAACACCGTGAAGGCCATCAACAAGTGGAGAAAATGGGGCACCACAGTGACATTACCAAGAAGAACAGGACATCCCTCCAAAATTTACAAAAGGATAAGACAAAACCTACTAGGGAGGCTGCCAAGAGTCCAACAGCAACATTAAAGGAGCTGCAGGAATATCTGGCAAGTACTGATTAGTCTCTGCATGTGAAACAATCTCTTGTATTCTTCACATGTCTGAGCTAAGGGGTAGGGTGGCTAGATGGAAGCCCTTTCTCAAAAAAACATACAAGCTCAACTAAATCACCCCAAACCATGTGGCAAAATGTTTTATTGTCTGATGAGATCAATTCCAAAAGGCATAATAATTCGTGAAATCGTGAATAGCTACAAATACCAGTCGATTTTAGTGCAAAACATTCAGGTGTCTGCTAGTAAGCTAAAGATGAAAAGGAATTTTACTTTTCAATACGACAGTGACCCAAAGCATACATCCAAATCAACAAAGGAATGGCTTAACCAAAAGAAGATCAATGTTTTTGGATGGCCTAGCCTAACATTGCACAAGTACGAGTGCTGCTGTAGGGCATGTCAGCAAGGCTGTGTTCACGGCTGATTGCGAGTGTGATTTTGCAGACACAACATAAATATTTTGGTTATTTTTGCTCCGTCAACAAAAATAGTTCTCAAAGCAGCCATAGCTGGAGACTGACGGACAGCTCATAGTAAGTGTAGTAACGTTTTCAGTGTAATGAACTACTGCTAGAATTTAAGTGGATCGTTGAATAAAAAAAGCTTATTGAATACAAATGCCTGGGCGAAATCATGCAAAACTTAAGTAGAGAAGAACAGATGATATTTACTTGTTTAAGGATGAGTCATACAAATCTTAATTTTTACACTTTATCTCATAGGCAAGCACAAAAATGGACTATGCGAAATATGCCATGTAAAGCAAACAGTTGAACGTGTTGTTAATATGTCCCAAATATGTATATGAAAAGAAAGAACGACATAGAGAGAGAAATAGTGGCTGCGGGATGTAATGAATTGCATATTAGAAGTATTTAAAAGAAATTTAATGGAAAACTTAAAGACAATTATTAAATTCATAAGAAACAGTGGACTTAAAAACAGGATATGAGAAATTCATTTAAGCCTACACTGAAGTCTCTTCACACTGCAGCACAGGAGGTGGCGGTATGAAGCTACAAAGTCGGTTTGCCATAAAACCCAAAGAAGAAGAAGGAAAACGCCTGGGCTGGCGTGCTGTTCTTTTCTACTGGGCAGACGCAGGTAAGTTGTGTTCGCATTGTCCCACTAGGCTTCCCGTACTTCCGGCACGGTCACGTGGTGCAAACAAAGCGTTTTGCCGCGAAAAGTGGCTCTTGTGCGCTAGCTGTATGTGTACTAATCCGAGGAGGCTTTATAGCAAGGAAATATAACAGCACAGCAGCTAAC
The DNA here is from genome assembly GCA_022985145.1 of Pangasius djambal. Classification (NCBI taxonomy): domain Eukaryota; kingdom Metazoa; phylum Chordata; class Actinopteri; order Siluriformes; family Pangasiidae; genus Pangasius; species Pangasius djambal. Next base: position 17,352,192 of record CM040977.1, read on the forward strand.
CTGTTTATTTGCTTGTTCTTTACTAGATAAAATTGCTACAGAGCTGGTTAATAATGTTTTGCGAAAAGGCAGTGGAACTTGTAAGAGAACTGCACCGGATGAGTGATGGCCAGTTGCCTGCTTTTAATGTATGTATCTCAGTGTCAGGTCATAGAATAACTCACTTTTATTGACTCTTTAGCTTCCCAACATCACCGCTGTCTTAGCTGGCAGGACTGATCACATGTTAACTGTTAACTCAGTACTGACTAATCAGCTACTAATACAGCTACAGCTAGCTTATACAGCCTGTTTTGTTATATTTTTTAAGTTTTGCCTTAGCATATTACATTTCAGCATCTGATTTCAAACATTGGGCAGCCCTAGTTTAACACTCAGCATCCGGGAATGTGACTCGTGTTGCTAGCTCTTTTCAGGGGAAGGTAGCTACCGCATGTTCAAAAAGTCGCCTGATGGCGTCACAGACTAGTTTACATATTTATTGAATTGTAATGATCATTGGAAAGCATGTTACATGAGTTAGATGAATTTTTAGTGTAGAATAGTACAGAATAGAGTTTTATTTGCAAGAAAATAATAGATTATAACTTATAACCAAAGACTTCTTTCTATGAATGGCACCACAAACTAACTGAGTCAAACCTTTTTTCGTCCACCATATTTACAAAATACTATCAGCAGCAGCAGCAGCAGTAGTAGTAGTAGTAGTAGTAGTAGTAGTAGTAAGGCTCCACAGTGGGGCAACAGAAAAGCGTTCACTGTGTTGTCAAATCCTGATGATGTCATGGTCATCCGTGGCCGGGAGTCCAAGAGAGTAAAATTGGCCACGCTCTCAGGAATGGAGGGGTAGCATACTCCTTCTCCCCTATCAATCACAGTGACAAGGCCAATTATGGGTGTCTATAAACTCGAACAATTGTTTGAGACATACTTTTTTTTTGTCTCAAACAATTGTGGGATAAACCAGGTTAATCACTGGCTGGTCACTGGGAGCAATGGTGAACAGTTATTGGTTGTTGGGAACATTGTTCTTGCAAGTGCAACTCAGTCAGGCTTTACACTGTGGTGGCAAGTTGAGCAAACCTGAACTCTTAACTCATGTAACCAGCTCTGATGTGCAGCTTGTCTCAGTGTGCAGTTAATCAACTCAAGGGTTGTGTCTCAACAGGAAGACGGCATTCGACAAGTGCTTGAAGAAATGAAAGCTTTATATGAGCAAAACCAAAGTGATGTGTAAGATTTTAACCATATTCTCATATAGCAACTGTACTTATCTCTCCAACATTATCTAGGGTAGTGCCACAGTCTTGTGTCTGAAATTGCTTCTGTTTTTAATTTTTTTATTATTATTTTTAAAGGAATGAAGCCAAGACTGAGGGCAAAACTGAACTAATACCAACCATCAAGTTTCGTCACTGCTGCTTGTTGAGGAACCAGCGCTGTATTGCAGCCTACCTGTAAGTCATTTACCTTAACCTTTTTTTATATATACTAATGCTGTTGCTTGGAATAAATTACCTGGGTGTATTCAAGAGATACAAGTTGATAGTATTTTTAGAAGGGAAGCGAAAAAATGGTTGTTTTATCATTGATGTTTTGAAGTTTTTGTGGTGAGTTTCTGAACTTGATATTGATTGCATTGACTCCATTTATGATTTGTTTGTCCATTTTTTAAAAATACCGAGGACCACAATGGAAATAAGCCGATGGCTTTTTTGTGTATTTTATCCTCGACAGTTTTGAAATGAGTATGAATTAGTCTTTTTGGACTTTTTGTATTATGTTTTAAGTTTTGTCAAATAAAACATAAACAACATCCTGTATCTCCATGATTCATGATTTCCTCTTACTCATCTCTCCTGTTTCCGCAGTTATGACCGGCTTCTGCGAATCCGTGCTCTCAGATGGGAATATGGAAGTGTTTTGCCCACAGCAATTCGGTTCCACATGTGTGCAGAGGAGGTGTGATTGATTTTTAATGCTAGTAATATTAGGAGTGTATCCCAGTACTTTAATCAATGCCTCCTCAACTTATTGATCCTACATCCTTTAACTCACAAGTTCCCAACCCTGGTCCTGGAGCACCTCCTGCCCTACACAAATGAATGTTTTCTCTGCTCCCAACACACCTGATCCAATTAATCAGCTAATTAACAGCCCTTCCTGAGTTAGTGCGGATAACGTAGAGCAAGTGTGATGTAATGCTACAGTATACAGTGTTTGCCTTATTGTCTGGAGATTGTGAGTTCGAATCCCGATGATGCCACAGCATTCAATGCTGAGGGCACAAAATTGGCCATGCTGTCTGGGTGGGAGGATGGCATACTCTCTCTCCCCTGTCAGTCACAGCAACTCTAACCTATGGTGTGTCTGTGAGCTCAGGTATGCAGAATAGGGTAGATAGTGCTTTCGTCAGAGTGCATTACACTGTCCTATGACAATGCATAAGCAGCAGTTTGAAAAACTGCAGTTGGCTGGCTTCATGTGTCTTGGAGGAAGCATGTGTTCACCCTCACTGGTTGGTAGTTGTTGTATAATAGGAGAGAGATGGCTGGTGGGTGGGAACTGGCCAAGACCAAATTAGGAAGAAATGGGGGTGAAATACCAAAAATGAAGAAGAATAAGAACATACTCAAGAGTCCTATACTGGAAAAAAATAAATACTTAATTTATACTAAAATGAATACTAAACTTATGTTATTAAATAAAAACAAGGGTTATAAATGAAAAAACTTGGCTCTCAGATTTGCTTGTATATTAATAAAATATGCTACAGGTGAGTAAAGTGGTGTAAAGGCTAGAACATCAAATTAAAATTAATGTACAATGAGATGTACAATAATCTTCTGACTGAGATTAAGTTAGTAATCCCACTGTGTATGTTCAGGTCCATTATGACCAGTGACGGGCAATACAGTTGTGCAACAAGTCATCAATAAATGACATCATTTTAAAGTGACACTTTAGTGAGCAGGGATGTCTCATTTGGCAAATATGTTTACTGGTGATTCCTTGTCATCACCCCATCACTGCATTTCTTTCTCACATCCTGAGATGGAGGAGTAAAAATATAAGGTAGAGATACAAGGAAAAGAGACAGGGAGGCACAATTAAAGCAGTGAGGAGCACCCTCGGGTTGTTCCTAATTTTCCTGTTTTGAACTTCGCATAATTGCTTTTTCAATCATCTGTTTAGTTGGAGTGGTTTAATCAGTATAAGAAGTCACTGGCCACATATATGAGGTCACTTGGAGGTGAGGAGGGTTTGGACATAACACAAGACATGAAACCCCCGAAGAGCCTTTATATTGAGGTGAGTTATGAGCCGTGGCTGCAATAAATAGTCCTCTAATGTAAATGTTTCAGATCTTGTCTTTACTGCACCTTACTGCGCACTGCTAGTGTTGTTCCTCCTTTCTCTTCTTCACTGTCTCCTTTCAGGTGCGATGCCTGAAAGATCATGGGGAGTTTGAAATCGATGATGGAACAGTTATTCTCTTGAAGAAGAATAGCCAGGTATAAAGACTGATATTACTACAGCTGTTAGTTCATATATCTTTAGAGTCAGATTACATGTTGCCTGTTGCATTTACACAGAGCTCTTTTGTCTTCACAGCATTTTCTGCCCCGATGGAAGTGTGAGCAGCTGATTCGGCAGGGAGTACTGGAACACGTCATTTCTTAACATGTGATGTCCTCTCGAGTTGGTTTTGATAGTTACTCAGTAAAAATTACCATGTGTCTCAATTAATTGTCTGTACTTCTGTAGTTCAAAGAATTTATCAGATCAGTGTGCAGGTGTTTTGATGTGAAATTTTACTGTCAAAATGTACACAGTGAGTCATCTCTATCACACTGCTGCCATGTCTTAAGCAGGTCCATTTTTCTTTCTTTTTTTTTTAAATAAATGCGGTGAAGGTAATACAATTACATTTTAGAAGAATTAATAAAATTACAGCTGTCAACACAATTTATGAACATCACAGTGGATTGTACAGTAGTGCATCATGATTGTGCAAGTTTAAAGACAGCCTGCGTATCAAAATTGTACATGTAAAGAATACTGTGCTTTGAGCTGATGCTTCCAAATAGTCAAACATTTTTCTGTATTTATAATGAATATTTTCCATATACAGTCCATAAAGTTTAAGTTACCAACGAATAAACAAATCAAAAGGAATTTCCCATTTGCAAGATGCCATTATATCTGGCCCTTTACATTTCAGACTTCCCCTTAATATTTTACTCAGACATGATTGTCTCAGAAGAGACATAATAAAATTGCTATGGCCTTTAACAAAATTGTCACATTACAAACAAACTGGTATAACACCATTTTTAGCAAAATACCCTGTCAGGATTATGCTTGTGGTGTTAAGTTTTAAGTCCGGAGCTTGAATCACCAATGATTGTGCTTTAAAAGTGTCACACTAGGGGTTTTCACTATCTTACTGTGAACATGTTTCCCTTTATAGATAATAGAGGAGTTTAAGTCTGTGTTTTTTAAAAAAAAAAAAAAACGTAGGTAGTTCACATTTCATTATTGTTAAAGGACATTTGTGGCTGACGCATTCTAGGCAGAAAGAGAGGCAGGAGCAATTTTACGCAGGAGTTTGTTGAGAGCGGTCACCTTCTCCTCCAAAAGGAATGACTTCTTCTCTGCACTTTTCTGCCGCTGCTCAGTTATCTGCAGAGCCTTCATGAGCTCAGCGTTCTCTACGTAGATGTCCTTTAGCAGCAGATCGGACTTAACATTCTTAGATAGCTAATAAGAAGAAATGTTGGGCAGAGCGTCAGACAATTTCCCCACCGTAGCCATGATGTAAGAATGACACGCAGTATACATGGTGTTAACATTATGGACCCACCTGCTCCTTCAGCTGGTTAACCTTCTCCTGCAGTATCAGCCGTACCGCCTTTAGCTTGGCTTCCACGTCATCCATCCGCTCCTGCATGTTCTCCATCACTTTCTCATACTGCTCCTGTTTATATACACACACACACACACACACACACACACACACACAACAGTCTGAAGTGATAATTGCTAATGTTTATAGTTTTCCAATTGATAATCACATCTCAGAACTCAAGAATCATCTTTTGTAGGCAGAACCTATGAGAACATCTTGCCAATAATTTATTTACTTGGGAAAAGAATAGTGAATGTATAGTACATTAACTGTATGACTAAACATATGCAGTTTCATTTTTATTCTATACTGTATTCATGTTACTTCATTTAACATACAACACAATGTTCTGCTGAGTTGCACCACCATAATCATCCCAAATGTCTGAAGGTTAATAGCCAGTTTAAAAAAAGCAATATAATGAAAATAAAATGACACATTTTGTAATTCCATCATAGCAGTATAAAATGATCTGATTTAGAAGGGTACAACCAGTGATAAAGTTACAATATTTATCCACAGTAAATAAGCTTAATTTTGCTCGAATAGTCTGTTTAGTAAGTAAATGAACCAAGATGTACAGCCATCCAAAAGTGCTAGTACTGGAGCTGTATACTCACTGGGTTAAGATTACAAATGCAAAGTAAAGGAGCTAGTTTACTACTTCTGGTTATTTATGGCCAATATGTCTGAAAGAAGAGACAGTCACTTAAATTTTTTCATTCACAGCAAATATATGTGACTGCAAAAAGGGACTTCAGTGCCTTAAGACATTTGAAGAAACACATCCACCACAAAGGTTCTTGTGTGTGTGTGTGTGTGTGTGTGTGTGTGTGTGTGTGTGTGTGTGTGTGTGTGTGTGTGTGTGTGTGTGTGTGTGTGTGTGTTAGGTGTACCTCTTGAAGGTTCAGTTGAGTCTTGGCCTGCTGGGCCTGAGAGTGGAGCTGCACCTCCAGCTGCTGTGTTTTACTCTGCTCCTCAGCCAGTTGAGTTTGTAGGTTAGAAAGCTGCTCCTGGGTACTGAGGCCAATCTGTTCCTGTAACTGCTGCACCTCACGAACATGCTGTGCCTGGCTCAGTGATAGAGCAGTCTTTGCCCTCAAAGCCTATGATAGAAAAAAAAATTCAAACTAAAATATTTTAAGGTTTTTGTTTTTTTCCCTCCAAGAGTGTTTTATTTAAGGCCTGTCCCATCAAAGTTTTATTATTAAATCAGCCACAGGCACCTTAGCATTTAAAATATGGCATGTTTTAGAAGGCTTTCAAAACACAATCTTGCATCAGTATATACATACAATATATAAATTATCATTTTAATATAATATGTTGCAGGTATAAAGAGTATATTGACTGGTGATGGCCAGGGTCTAGTTTTTATACAGTAAAACCTCTGTTTTTTATAAAAATTACTGTATTTTTGGGGGGCTGATTAAACACTAGAGATTTGTTGACACTTATGGGCATGACAGAAGATAACAGGGATAATTAGTCAACAATGATACGAAAGAAAAAAAGCAAAAAAAAAAAGATAAAGAAAGAAAAAAAGCGATTAGTGGAATAGTCCACTAGTGGAATTTTGTCCTTTTAAATGATACATAATAAAAACTGTTCTTGCCTGACCTGTTCATTGAAGAAAATGGACTGACCAATAAGTTAAGCAATTCATCAAGGACTTCCTTACCTGCTCTTCTGCCTTCTGCTTGGTGGTCTCCAGTTCTGCTTGTTTGTTTCTTAAGGTGAGGCTTTCATGCTTTAACCTCTGAAGTTCTAACTCCTGAGCATGCAGCTTAGACTCAGAATCTTTCAACTACAAATAAATGAAACAAACCCATATTACATGGCCTTCATGGTACGTACATTCAATTAAAACCAGCATCTCAGGTTGCCTTTATTTAAGAACTAGCCTCAATAACAAAAAAGAACCCGGCACCATCCTGAACATATAGTGCCTTTACATTTCAGTTTTCAAAATATCCCAGAATATATAGACCATAATTTGTATGAGCTGAGCTCATTCACATCTCAGGTGAAGTTGACCAACCTTGTCAAGGAGCTCTTGACACTGTGCTTGTACACTCCTCAGTTTTTCCTGTAGAGCACTGGCTGCGGTCTCTTCCTGCATCCTGTGAACAAGCTGCATGTGTTCCTTCTCCTTAGCAAATTCATGCATCCTGGTTTCAAGCTCCAGAACCTGTAAAACAAAAGGAGGAGAATTTCATGAAAAGCACAGTAATCCTTCTTGTCGCAGATAACACAACACCAAACAAGCTTTATTTTTAAGCATTTTATTTCCCTCCCCAGTCCCCACCTTGTTTTGAGATTCCTTCAACAGCATGTGTTGTGTGGACATCTCCTTCATGTGAACCTCCTTTTCCTTGCACAGTGAATAAATCTGAGAATGAACCTGTGCTGACTGACCTTCAAGAGTGTAAATACCCTCCTGAAGTTTTTCAAGCTGGTACGGGAATATGGTTTGTTTTAGTATAACATCATGGATGACAACTTTGAAAGCAAAAACTATTTATTGACAAGGCTTCCCACCTTTTTGTTTCGGTCTTCTGCTTCTTTCAACAAGCTCTCCTTGTCCTGGTGAAGCGACTGGTTTTTCAGGGTTAAGCTCGTCAGGACAGACTCAACTTCTGTTAAGTGTTGAAGCTATCAAGCAAAATGTATAAAAGGCAAATATTACATTTACAGCTGACATTTGTTCGTGCTTGTTTACCTGCAGAAATCATTTCAATTAAGATTTTTTCCATACAGTAACAAAAAACAGGAAAATAAAATACAGAATATAATTCCATCACGTTTAGTCCAGTTAATGAAAAATACCTTGTCTTTGGCTTTGTTTAGCTCTCTCTCTAGGAGGTTCTTTTCATCCTGCCTGCTAGCTTGTAGCTGTAGCTTCTCTTTCTCTAGACTGCTGTTTGCCTCCTGGAGCTGTTTAATGAAGGTTGTCATCTCTTCTTGTTCTCGACACACCTGGGAAAGTCTTTCAGTCAACATCTGCACTGTGCCTTGGTCAGACTGGAGTCGAGAATTTAACTCAGCGTTCTCATTGCTAAGCTGCAAGTTTCGAGCACTTAACTCCAACACCTCTTCTCGAACCTTACAGTTCTGTTTTTGAAAGGGAGCATAGCTGAATGATGACCAGGGATTTCACACAAATAATGCGTGTTTATCTCAGAAACTTAATTAAGGAAATTGTCTTGCCTCTTTGTGTAACCTCTCCTCTTCTTCCTGAATTTTTATATACTCTCTTTCCATCTGCTCGAGTTTCCTCCTGGAAGGACAGTTCAATATTAAAACACAGTAAGGTCCATATCTTCAGGTAGTTGCAACAATTTACCCATCTGATGCAAAACATGATAAGAACATTATCCAAAAACCAATTTCCATTCAAATGAAAACATAGACATCCACAAAAACATACACAAGGGCTGAAAATGGAATGCACAGTGAGAAAGGAAACAGCGAGTGGGGAACATTGAAGGAAATTTGGATATTTATGGTACATATTTATTTCAGTACCTGTGCTAAATAGAATGGAGAAGCAGGTAGTTTAATCTTCTGCTTTGTACCTATGCTCCAGTTCTCCTCAAAATGGGTCTATTATGTTTCCATAATGTATTTATTACACGTGTTACACTACAGTAGATTAGGTAGAAAAAACCATTTAACAGAAGTTAAAACCAAGTGATTGGGAAGGAAGATGAAAAATATGTAACAGTAAATAAAGGGTTAGTTACGTTATACAAGTTGTCAAAATAGTCATGTTAGACTATCATCTAATAAATATTAAAAAAAAAAAGAGTGTACCTCTTTTTGCTGACCTCCTCCTCCAACCTCATAACATCCTGATGTAAAACAGCCAATCTGTCTTTCAGTGCACTGTTTTCAGAGATAACCTCATCAAGTTTGGCCCTAGAAGTATGAAGAAAATGTTTCACAAGCATTTAATATTAAATCCTGATATGGTTTTAAACTATGGCTATGACTAGACCATTTAAATACAGTTCACTAATCTAAAGAATACAAATACAAAAAACACACACCACACACAAAAAAATTGAGAAAGAACAATCAGAAGAGATTAGTTGTGAGAGGATGCAACACTGCACAATTTGCCACTAAAATGTGTTATCATTCACATAAAATTAAAACATGCAGCAATTCAACAATAATGCAACAGTTAGTAAAATGCAAGTGAAATGAGGATTCTTGTTACAGATTTATGAAAGATTAATGCAAATGTGATGGGTTAAATGGAATTTCATTCCATGACACAATCCAGGGTGAGAAGTGCTCTTGCAACTACATCCCTGGATCCTTCACATCCATGTTGTAGAAGCAAAACAAAAATTAACACAGCATGGATTAATCTGTTTTCTGTCTCACGGTCATCTACCGGGCCGAATGTGACAAACCTGTGTGGACTTGATGGGTCCATCACCATTTCCAGAGCAATGACCAGTCTCTCCATCTCTAGTAACTGCCCCTTCATTTGGCCTTTCTCCCTCTCAAATGCTTCCTCAACCTGCCGAACCTCTGCCTGGGAGTTCATCAAAGACTGCTGCAGCTGATTAGTGGTGTTGTCTGCCTCTTCTCTCAGGGAGCAAAGCTCCTTTTCCTTGTCCTCCAAACGCTGGGTCAAAAGTTGCACCTCATCAGAGAGATGGGTGATGTTTTGAAACATCTCCATCTTCTGGTGTACCTCATTCCAGAGCAAGTCTATCTCTTTGGATTTGGCATCCAGCTGAGTCCTGAGTTCTAGTAATTGTTTGTCCTTGTGTTGTAAATCTACTCTCAGTTCCTTGAGCTCTTCTGTAACCTTGGTTGATTCAGTTTCCATTTCCACAATCTGGGATGAGAGCTGGTCTGAGAGAGTTCTGTAACTGGAGTTCTCTTGCAGAAGATGGCTCTTCTCTTCTCGTTCCAAGTTTAGTAGGGTTTGGAGCTGAGTAGCTGTGCCTCGCTCCTGGCTTAGAGCATTCTGTAAGTTTTGTACAATATCATTCAACTGATCCCAGTCCTCAGAGAGATTCTGAAACTTTGCTTGAAGGTCCTTCACGATATTGCCTTGACTCCTCAGTTCCTCCATAAGTCTGTCTCTGTCCATCTCCACAGATTTTAGCTCAGAAGTCTGTCTTGTCAAATCTTCATCTCTGCTTTTCAACACCTCATGGGTTTTCTCCAAGTTTTCTCTAAGTTCATCAAGTTCCTTCTCTTGCTCCTCAAGCAGTGTTTGTTGCTGGACAAGTGCAGATGACAGATGGCTGCAGTTTCCCTGCATTCTTTCCTTTTCTTTTTGCACCATCTCCAATTCAATTTTTATGCGTTCCCATTCCTCTTCAAACTGAAAAAGTTTATCAAGAAGCTCCTCTTCTCTCTTTTTGTCCTCCACAAGTCTCTGTTCGAGCTGAGACACCTTGCCAAGAAGTGCTTCCTCTTTGTTTTTCTCCACCTTTTGTTGAGAAAGCTTCCTTTCACGTTCAAAATTAAGTTTGCGCTCTAGCTGGGACACCTTACTAAGAAGCTTTTCCTCTCTCTCCTTCTTAATGTCCATCTCCCTCTCTTTGGCATGCAATTCTGAGGTCAGACTCTGGATGAGGGCATCCTGGGCTTTCATTGACATCGTGTTGTCTTCCAGTTGAACACACATCTCCTCCAGCTTCTCCTCCAACTGCCTCTGCAGCATGAGCGATTCCTCCTCTGCTCTACATTGTAGCTCAGTCTGACCTTGCATCTTGCAAATACACTCCCTCAGCTGCCGAACCTCTTCCTGGTGCTTTTCCTCCAGTTTCTTCCTTTCCTGAGCAGCACTGCTGCAGATCTGAGCCTGCTCCTCTCCTAAGCGCTCAGCACTGTGAAGGCGCTCCTTGCGCACCTCCTGCTCAAGCTCCTCCACTCTAGCCTCCCATGCACCCATTTCCCTGCAGTGTTGCTCGGTCTGTTCCTGCAGCCGAAACTGCTCACCATGTAGCTGAGCCCTGATTTGTGATAATTGTTGCTCCAGCTCCTCCCTGGTACAGAGGAAGGTGCTAACTTTTTATGTATGCATATCTGCCATGGTGGAACTGCCATGGATACCAGTAAGGAAATAGATGAACTGAAATAAACTGAAATATAAATATAATATCCAACATGGGAAAAGCATGCATAATGATGATGAATTACATAAAAAGGGGAAGGAGTACCTGGGGATTTTTTTTTTTTTTAAATAAAAAAATTCTGAAATGAAAAACTATTTGAATATCAACTCAATAATTGAAACTATCTATTGAAACAGTGAAATAATGCAGATTCTAGATAGCTAGCAAAAAAGCTAACTAGCCTAATTTGTATAGCCAAAAGAATTTTTCACCTCTGCTAGCTAAATCGAACAGTAGGCCTATTTTATGAGAAGAGATTTTCATTAAATGTGCAATTTGTGCAATTATTATGGTTACTTTTTAGCTAAGAGGCTGTGCCTAAATACATTAAAAATACACGTGCAACCTAATTAGTTATCCAACTGGCTAGAAAGTAGTTCAATCAGTTATCTTCAGTAACCACTTTATCCTGGTCAGGGTCGAGATGTATCCTGAGCCTATCCCAGGAGCACTGGGCATGTGGGGGGAATATACCCTGGATAAGACAACTAGATAATAGTAGATTAAAATTGCTAATCAGAGCCTCATTTAAACTTAAATGTTGAGTGATAACCTGAGGAAATGACTATTTACTGACTTTTCCCCCCCCAAAAAAGGTAAGATGATGCTTTACTGTATCATCTCTTAGCAGTGTAATTTAGAATATTTGAATTAAACTTCTATGTTTCTTTAGATTCACCTGCAGATTCTGAGACCACAGAACATCTGGGCACACTCACCTAACAAGTAGTACTTCCTGGTCCATTTTCAGCTTAAGCTCTGCCTCCAGCTGGTCCTTCTCTGAGGTGAGGCGATGCACAATGTTACCAATCTCACGGGCATAATTCTGCTCCAGTTCTGCCTGCTCCCGCTGAACTCGTCGCTCCTGTTCAGGTCCCCAAGCCATCACTTCACTCTTAATATTTAGTTCCCCTTCCAACCTTTCCACCCTCTGACGTAGCTGCTCAAGCCGCTCCTCTGCCAGAGCCTTCTGCTCCTCTAGTTCACTAATTTCCATCTTGAAGCCCTGGGCAATCTCCTTACGCTCAACCTCCATGTTCTGCTTCATCAGCTCTATGGAGCGTTCATAGAAGTTTACCTGCAAAGCATACAAATCATAAAGTGTTGCCCTAGGTAGAAAACTTTAAGAATAATCAGAGCAAGATTTAATACTTAATAGATTCTTCTCCTTGCTTCATGTGCAGACATGTATTCATCTTCACGAAGCAAGAAACTTTAACGCATGGAGGTTGTCATTTTTGTATCTCTACCTTGGTCTCCAACTGGATCTTCAGATCTTGGATCTCTTGTTCATATCTTTCCTTGAGTTGCTCCATTGCTAGCTCTGTCTCAATGCTCACAGTGGGGGCTAGACTTTCCAACGAACCCAAAGCTGTCAACATATGAAAGCCAGTGTACCTAAATTTTCCCACCTTCACTTGATAAAATTAATGTCATTTCCATAATAGCTTACCATTCTTGTTAATGCATTTCTTAATTTTGGGAGAAGAGCCTCTTTTTATTTCAGGGTCATCTAGAAGGCAAACAGATAAGCAGTTTGTTTTGAATGACACATTTCTCAGTGGCTAGAATCTACTGCTGTTAAAAGTTAATTGGATTTCAAAAATCATGAAAACACTTAAAAACCTTTTAAACAGAATTTACCAGAATCGGACTCAGTGGTTAGTGCTCTGCGGCCAGACCAGTTGAGAGTGGAAAGTCTGTCCCTTGATTGTCTGGTTTTCCTTCCTGAACCTTGATTTTTCAGAACTTCCAGCTCAGAGCTCAACTCGTCATTCCTGTCCTGCAACTCCTGTTGCACACATACTGTATCATTCAGTGGCATAGAAATACCAGAATATAGAGTGAAACCAACTAAAGCTAGGAGCTGAACAAACATACATTTTATTTTAACATTACAGCAGCATCAGACAAGTTAAAATGGATACATGAAAGCACTGCATTTCCTTAAGCAAGTGCTCACAATTATTTTTAAAGTTACTTAAACACAGCTATCTTACAGTCATTACAGTTTAAAGTTTAACTAGGGTGTATAAATCTTTAATGGAATCATTTACTATGAAAAAAAACAAACAAACAATGTCTATTCAAGTCCAAGCCATTTAAACCTGCATTTTCTCCACTGGCAACATCATGATTCCTTTTGCCAAACAAGATGCCACTAATTAAGTATGCATCAAAAAGGCATAGATTAGCATACAAAAGCCACACAAAGACAGGCTCACCCTGCACTGCAGTTCATACTCCTTTATGATCCCTGAGAGATGCTCCTCTCGACTTATCAGTCCTGCACTGTTTGGATCTAAACCACCATACTGTCAGTCATAACAAGCACAATTGTATTACTAGTCACAAACACTCATTGTTCACAGTTAAAAAATTAAAGCTGAACAAGGTCAAACATTTGAGGGAAACAAGAGACAAAACTGCTGACCTTGTCCTGCAGCACATGGTCTAGATCCTTCTTTAGTTTAGAGATGGTGCTTTCTGCTTCAGACAGCTTCCCTTTCAGAGCGCAGATCTCCTCCTCTAGACGACTGTTCTCCTATAAAGTCAGATTGCCAAATACTTAACCTGACACCACACCACACAGAAACGTACACCATTCACCATGAGTGAACAGCTTCTAAATGAAGGAAGCCAGAACAGTATGCAAAGAGAGAGAAAGAGCGAGAGAGAGGGCTATACGGCAACACCTAGAGAAATACCGAAAGGTTATTTAGTTAAAAACAGGGCTGAAGCCAGTGATTTACAGAACGAATTTAGCTATAGTCCTTGGTCACCTTAATGGCAGCGGTGGTTTCTTCCTGCAAATTGGCTTCTTGGCCTTTGAGGAATTCTACTTCCTCCCTCAACTTGTCTCTCTCCTTCTCCATCTGCTGAAGCAGCACCTCACTCTCTTGCTCTGTCTCACTTCTCAAGGCACTTAGCTTTTCCCGGAACTCCTGCTCCAGATCCCTAAACCAAGCAAAATACAGATCTTATATTAATAAGCTGATTTTAAAGCAAATTTTAGATTTTACATGTGTAGAAGCAGCTTACTTGATCTTAGACTCATTAAGTGACTCTATAGTGGCATGGCGGTCATCAATCTCTCTGACCAGCTGTAGGTTACGACGGTCGGCCAGTTCTAATTGGGCCTTGGCTTTGTCTCTCTCCTGACAAGCCTGATTTGCCAGCTCTCTAAATAATGGACAGATACAAGAAACATCCCATCAGGAGACCACACAATCCTACGGACAACAAAAGTATAATAACAACAAGGAGACCTTAATTTTCATCATCTTTATATTGTTCTAGTAGTAGGAAGCAGCAGACATTATTCTTCCAAATACAGGGAAACAATGTGCCATACAAGCAGCATATCAGCTCAGTGAATATAAAAACACCCCAGAAAACGTAATACACTATACTTTTGGCCATATATGGAGACCTGACCAATCACACCTGCTGTATATGTGCTTACTGAATGTCCGATTTCAGATTTGGTGCCCCCTTTTCTGTTATAACAACAGATAACCTGGAAAGGCTTTCCACTAGATTTTGGATTGTGACCGTGGGGATTTTCCCACAAAAGCATTAGTGAAGTTGGACACTGATGTCAGGTGAGGAGGTCTGGTGCACAGTCAGCTTTCTTATTCATCCCAAATGTGTTAAGTGGGCTTGAGGTCAGGGCTTTGTGCTGGCCACTAGAGTTCTTCCAAACTACCTTAACACACCATGTCTCCATGGGGCTCACTTTGCACAGAGGGGCATCATCATGATGGAAAGAGTTTGGGCCTCTTAGCTCTAGTGAAGGAACGTTTAATGCTACAGCATACAAAGACTTTCTAGACAATTCTGGGCTTCCACCTTTGTGGCAACAGTTTGGGGAAGTCTCACACATGGGTGTGAGCATATGTGGCATTTGGCATATAGTGTATGTATCAGTAATTTTGTTGAAAGTTGATAGAACATAGATGTGAGTATCAGAAGCTTACTGAAGGAACTGGATCTCATCCTTGTAGGAGATGAGGGCAGCCTGGTGGATGCCATTGCCGCTGACCAGCAGCTCATTGTCCAGGGCAAGTGTGAGATCAGCCAGGCTCAGCTGCTCTTCCAAAGAGAAATCCAAAGTCTGCATGGGTTTAAAAAAAAGTAATACACTGGAATTACTCTCATAATGCATAAAAAAAATGGTTCTAAATTTTATGAGAGAACACTGACCACATTGCAGATCTTGCAGTTATCAATAAAAGTTGTAACCAAAAAGTAGACATTTGACTTTTAAAACCAAATATTTACTATGAAAATAAAACATCCAAAATAACTCCTATCATCATGGAACATACACTCTATCACTTATGTTTGTGCAATATTTTAGAAATTACAGTGTTTATCAATAAACATCATACTAGCATATGTCAAGTATCAGACAGATCTAATTCTGACTGTAAGAAGAAAAAAAAAAACACATTTAGATCAATTGATATCCTTATCCAGAGTGAAATCCAGAGAGATCTAGGGATCTAGTATAAGTTGCTTTTTTTTTTTTTTTTTTTTTTAACTCAAAAACACATACAAAGAAATATATCTAGACAAACTCAGTTCTGACCTGAAGGATATCTCTGCTGTTACGAATTCCTTCCTCAGTCCAAAAGGTGATGACGTTCTCGGGACTGGTGCAGCCTGAGCCATCATCCAGCCGAGTGAGCAGTCTCTGACCCACTGTAGCGGAGAGCACCGAGGGTGAGGTGGAGCGCAGAACTCGCTCCTCAAAGTCCTGAGAGATCACAGGTAATGACATTATACACAGCACACTTTCACTGCTTCTCCCCAAGAAAGCAGAGGGGAAAAAAAAAAAAAACACTTGAAAATAAACACAAAACAGTTTAGTGTCTAATCAGTCTCATGCCTCCAAAGAACACTGGACAATTGTCAAGTGCGAGACATGGAGTTTCAAATATGAATAACATTGTTTCACATAATAATCTAAAACATGCTGGTGCTGTAAGCTGTAAGCTCTTTAAAATGGCTTGGCCTACTTTTTGAACAAATCAAAACATTCACATTACATCCACACCAAAAGTGAATTGCACTATTTTGTAGAGTTTTCTCTACATTCATTTCCAATTTCATAATTCAGTACTTAATTGGATTATTATACAAATTCTACTTTTAGAAAGATCTGAGAGTAAAAAACATTTTCTGATTATGGCTTTTGATAATATGTCTGGATTAACAAAATCACCTCAGGAAAGTCCAGAGTGCTGTCACTAAAAGCTTCAAAATTGTCTTGAAGTCCCCATGTTTTTAAATGCAGTCCAGATAAGATCCCTGACGTGCAATACATTGTGCTCATGCTCCACATGACTGTGGTTATAGAAATCCATTCTTTCCATTCAGATGGCTGCAATCCAGAGAAAGCTCCACCTCCCCAGTTAACTTAATTACTTCCAGCATCTGCTGGCCTCAGTTATTTGGCCTGGTATTGGAGCTGTTCAAACAGTCCTATTTGGCACAGGTAAGTATTTAGCTGCCTATATTTCTGCCTGCCTGAAAATAGATCCAATATACTGAAACCATATTAATAATACACATTTGTGGTGCTTGAATCACAGATTAATAACTTTAAAAGAGCATGCAGAAGTCATTGAAAATGCCCTGGCCACTGTCAGCACTTCTAAATATGCAGTCTAAATATGATTATCTGAAAGCTATGTTTACTTAACTAACTCCTAAAGCAAATAGTTAATTGGAGTAAGCATGCCTAATTAGTGCATAAAAATCTATGTAGGACATCGTATGAAAAACTACATTACTACACAGGCTTCTGAAGGTTGGCTGTAAGTGTACTGACCTGTGAAAAAGAGCACTGGGCAATGAGACGGGCAGGGGTGGATGCAGCTTTGGGTTCAGGCAAATCTCCATGTATAAACAAACCACTCTGGAACTCAGTAAGGCTCACTCTCCCATCCTCGTCTTTATCCAGTTTCCTGAAGAGACTGTCTAACTCCTGTGTACAGACATAAGGGTTAAACTCAGTTAAAAAAAATGAATAGTAACTAAAATCAAAAGCAACATTTACTTCTTGTATACTGACCATTATGTTCTTAAGAGAGGTGTCATTCTTTATATCTGCTTTATTTTTTTCATTTTTACAGCAACATTGTGAATGGCTGCACATTATAAGACAAGTAACATTTGAAGCAAAACCTTTTGCTTTTTTTTAAATAATATCGGGTAGTGGGTAAACACACTGGGGGGAATGCACTAACTGCCATATTCTGTATACACAAGCTAACAAATACCTGGCATTTGCTCATGCCATTCTACTTATCCATAGAGAAGGGCTATGCACTTCTGGACTGCACAGATGCTTTTGGCACTGTAAGGAACTGTTCTTGTAAACTCAGGACAAGTTGGCAAACACTCTACTGCCTGCACTGGGAGCTGGAGTAAGGCCTTTTATGAAGAAGTGACAGGAATATGTAACGGCCTCATAGATTGTGTGTGATGTGGGAGACATTAGCTGAAGTCTCCACTTGACTTGCTATTTCTACTAAGAAGGTAGATTCTGCTTCTCCACAAAAGTGAATCTCTTCCAAATCAAGATGTGGCCTTGCTGGGATTTCCCCCAAAACATAGTGGAAGGAGTGCTACACAGTGCACACAAATACTTTCTATTGTGATGAAACAAAATCCCTTTTTGACCCAGACAGATTATACATCCTGGAAATCAGCAAGGTGCATGTAGCCAAAAACATTTTTTTCCCTTTTACTATCACCAGTGGCTGTGTCATCCACCTCATTTTAGGTTGCTCTGGTGTTGTACTTTCGTTTGACTGTACCTCAGATTGTAGATCCTTGAGGCCGATGTGGTCACATACTAACAACAGCTCCTGTTTGTTCAGCGTGCCTCCAGCACCAACCCCCAGCTCCTTCCAAACCGCTCTCACCTGCCCATCTGTTAGTTCCTGGCATGGACCAGTGAAGTGCTTCCGACTTCCTGAGCTGTCTGGCTTCCAGAGCTTTAACTGGCCTGAAAAGTTTTAGAAATTTGAAATATTTCAAACAAAGAAAGTTAATGTTCAATATCTTGAATAATTAATATTCAAGATTCTGCACTATTTCTAGGTCCCTATTTAAATGCAAGCAAATTTGTGATATTGACCATGTTAACTGCTTTGTACACAAAGTCAGATTTTCCTCATGCCTAATCTCTTCTATTGAAGCATGTGTCCAGATGACACACAAATGGATTTAATCTAAAATGGATCATTGGGTTTTGCACAAACTTGTGGAGTCCATGCCAGCTTGAGTGCATACTGTCATTAAAGCAAAAAAAAAGGACATACCAAATACTAAGAAACTCTGAAATTCATGTAACTATTTCAAAGATTTCAAACTTTTCACTCAAGTTGTTGTCAATAATATAATTTGTAATGAAAACTGTAGTATGAATTAGGAACAAATGCAAAATAGAAGCATTCTGGTCTCAGACTTTCAGACCCGACTGTACACAATGATTTAGATTTTTGGTTTACAGATAAAACAAGACAATATGCCGAGACAGTTGTACAAAACTACAGAGAGTAACCACAAAAATTACCTTGTGCCTCAAAATGAAGTGAGTGTTGAATGGCACTTTGCTGTTCCCTGCTTGTTTCCTTGTTGCTCCCTGCGTCTTCATCAGACTTCAAACTCTAAAAATATGTACGTAACAGTTCAGCAATCATTCTTTCATACTAAAGTTTATCAAAATCACTGCTGTATTAAACATTTGTTGTTAGTGCCACTGCATCTATATCTGGCTCTTCTGAGTATACAAAGTTAAGAGGTGATTCTCTGACATAAAAATAGGAAAGATTGTAGCTGCATGGATTAATCCAGTAATGGCAGAGTGAAATATGGCCATGAGGAATTCCAAACTGCGAACATTACTTGTGCTACAGTGAGCAGGAATAACTCAGAGACAGCAGACTAGAGAGGTGTCTCCTGTCTTCATCCTGCGGTCCCTGTTATGTTTACACTTTATGTTACATACACTACATGGCCAAAAGTTTGCAGAGACCTGACCATCACATTCATATGTGCTATTTGAATATCATGTTCCAGATTAAGTCTTCCTTTGCTGCTCTTCTAGGAAGGCTTTCCACTAGATTTTGGAGCGTGGCTGAGAGGATTTGCTCATTCAGCCACAAGAGCATTAGCGAGGTCAGGCACTCATGTAGGGTGAGGACGGCACTCCAATTCATCCCAAAAGTGTTCAGTGGGGATGAGGTCAGGGCTCTTTGCAGGCCACTCAAGTTCTTCCACATTAACCTTGGCAAACCATGTCTTCATGGAGCTCACTTTGTGCACACAGGCCTTGTCATACTGGAACAGTTGCAGTGAAGGAAATTGAAATACTACAGCACACAAAGACATTCTATACAATTGTGTGCTTGGCAACAGTTTGGGGAAGAACCACATGTCTGTGTGATGATCAGGTGTGTACATACATTTGGCCATATAGTGTATTATGTGCTGTCACCTTCCAGTGGTGCATTATAAGTCACTTATCTGCGAAATATATTACCAACAGAATTATTACCTTCACAATCAAGGCAAACTAATTTATATATATATATATTACACACTATCCAGGAAAACCGATTTAAAGGCATACTACAGTCATTTTTTCAAAGTAAATATACTGTACATGCAACCCCAGTTACAAACAATTCAGCACATTCAGACTGTAAATAATGACACAATACAACTACGTTTTTTACACATGCAACTTAATCACTGTGTCACTGCAGTACAGGGAGGAAACACTCGCCAAACACATCAATCTAATCACTCTTGAAAACAGGGGTCACTGTTCAACTCAGCAATGCGTCATAAAACATGTGCAAGCCACAATCAATTTTCATCAGCTTGAGCTATTGAACAGCATTACATAACTGTTCATAGTTTTCCTGCAGAGAGCACAGGGTGTTTGTCTCTTCTGTCCCTCTCATATAGTATCTTGCTCTCTCCAACATCTCTTTTCACCCATTCCTAATGCAGTCTCTTTCTTCTCTCTCACATTCACTCTCTCTTAACGTTTGCTTTGTAGGAAATTCACAAAGCTTGTCACTGTACAAACTAATGCCTGTACATTAAAATAGTGCTGATGAGAAACATTTAGTCTACATTATGTATGCCATAATAAAATGTATTATTCAGTTTTCTCTATTGACCAATCTGTAAATGTACTTGCTAATGAGGATCCTGTTTAAAGCATCCTAAAAACAAGCGATACTTCATTACTTCCAGCATCTGCTGGCTTCAGTTATTTGGCCTGGTATTGGAGCTGTTTAAACTGTCCTGTTTGGCACAGGTAAGTATCTAGCTGCCCATGTTTTCTACCTGCCTGAATATAGAGTCAACATTCTAAAACTGAATTAATACTAAAGTTTGTGTTTTAATCACAGTTTAATATCTTTCAAGGAGCATGTAGAAGTCACTGAGAATGGCCTGGCTACTATTAGTCTGTTTGCAGTATAAATATAATGAGCTGAAAACTATCAGCTTACCCTAACTTACCTGTTCAAACCACCCTAAAATTAACAATAAAAGATTATGTGATCTTGCACAGTTAGTAAAAAAAAATGTAGGACACAAATATGGTACAAAATGTCTGTGTATACCTGTAACATAAAATTATACTTATAGCAAATTATATTATATTAAAAGACTTAAAATGTCTTTGAAAAAATATTTACCACTTCAGTTATTTACATAACAAGAGCAGCTCCACTGAACATTCCAAAAAGATATGAAATCTCTGATTACTGATTCCCTTCCTCCACAGAAACTCACAGTAATTCACAGTAACTCACAGTCTTTACTCATTTTACTTGTTTCTGATTCCTGCTTAAGTTAAACTCAGATTTGGCCAAGTATTATGGTTAAACACACTTGTTAGCTATTTAAATGATCGTACTGTTTGAGAAAATACGGCTTTGAATTCTCCACATGGCTACTTCTTCACCACACCACAATGCTAACCTTTTCATATTACTCCAAATAAAGTGGCTTAAAAACCATGTAGTCCCTCAGGCTGCTAAAAGGTCAGTGCCAGCTGGGTTACATAAAAGCCCTACATATTTCAAAAATGCAGAGACAGAGAAAGGGAGAAAATTTGGTATGCAAATATGCGTTTCTAAAATGAGAGACCAGCAGACCCGATTACAGTGTATCGCAGGCTAGTTACTCACTCAAGATGTGTGTCTTCACCCTGGTCTCCACCCAAACCAACCAAACAAGGCTTCTAATCTAAACATTTAAAGCCAAATTACTATAACTAACAGATAATCATACAGCACTAAAATTACACTGGCTCAAATGAAGCCTGTTTTATAAACAACAGGCAACTGATGTTGCCTGCCAACACAAATTGCAATGTGATTGACTTGTAGAACAGCGTGTGCTCTGAGAGAGACACCTCTCACCATAAGAGACACTTTTTCCATAAGAGAAGTGGTTCCTAAAGGCCACTGTTGGGTTAAGAATGTGTCTTAACACCCTGAACAATGCTGGTGTGAGTCTCCCTCCCCCTTCAAACAATGACACTGATGAATCTCGGAGGTTGTTACAGTTAGCTTTTGCTCTGTCAAACTCAAACAACACCCTTTGTATTTAGGGAACTGGTAATACGATGCCTCGGAAATAAAACAGAAAGATAGCAGAGCCTGATCACAGGAGGAGTTCCACCACGCATTTTTTTCTCTCCACAATGCAGACTGACAGTAAATAAAATATTTCCAGAAGGAAAAAGTGAGTAACACAGAGGCCCCATTGAACCAGTACTCCTGCACTGTAGACAGAGAGTGGGAAAGTGTACTGAACCATTCTTTGATCCTAAGCCAACAGTAACACTGAGGGCTGGTGAAGGTGGAGGTTGAAGAAAAGGCAACCACTTGCACATTCCACATTACCACACTTCCTGAGTGGCGAGCAGCATAGTGCTGGAGTCAGTCAGTGATTCAGGTACACAGTGCTCTAAGTCTGCTATTGAACTACAAACACTTCTAAAAGCAACCTTGAGCATTATCCAACAGACTCTGACATTTAAACATGTTTAAAAACCTGTATGAATACAGCACACTGGCCCATTTAGAGACACACAGAGATATAAATATTTATGCAGTCTCTGATAAGGTAAGAATAACATCCATGAAACCAGACTGAGAGTGTGAGAGTCAAGCTTCTTACCTCTACACTCTCTAGTGAGGTAGAGCGTCTGAGCTTGGCCCTCCTCACACCTGTAGAGGGGGTCTCATCCTTCTCTGTCTCGTCTGTCAGCACTGAGCTGGTTTTATCAGGTCGTGACCTGCGTCCATAGCGTTTGGTCCCCTTCACAAACTTTGGGCTCACCTCCTCTGGGACTGCTCAGGATATTATTAATAAACAACATGCAGTATAAGACATACAAGCCAAGAGGACAAAGGTTTTATAATTTTTACTATAAAAGCAGACACTAAGCTTAATAAGCTCATGAAGTTACATCAGTAATTTCAAATGACAGTAATATCTCAAGAAGGTCATCATGGCCTATAAAACATCAACTGTATCTGATAGAATGCGAACAGCTTGGGGAGACACTTCAATCACTGGTTTAACAGTGATTAATACATTAATACATTTTTTATCACAAGTTGCATTTGTCATTTGACACAATAAAAAGCTGTTTTTACTGGAAAATTCTTCCAAAAGAGTAATTACAGTAAATAAAATAAAATAAGTAACTGGTAACATATCAGTATTCCCATGATACAACCTTGCTAAGAAGATGTTTTCTGTTTCTAAATATTAACTGTTATAATTTCAACTGCATGAATCATTTTGTTCTTAATGACAACATATAAACCATGAACAAGTGTTTTTTTGTGGAAGAAAAACATTTTTTGCAAGAATTACAATGATATTTTATACCGTGCAGGCCTACACACAGACACTTTTACACTGTAATTAGGTCTAAAAAGATGTACCTGGCTCAAGGTAGCTGCTTTCCTCTTCAGATGTAGAAAAGTCTAATGATCTGGAGAGCACAGCTACAAATCCCTCCTTGAACTCTTCAAAATTCACCTGAAACCGTAAATAAGAGATCATTAATATACACATTGTACATATTGTAATTGTAAAGGCTGGAACTATAATCAGGGTTATCGCAGTAAACCGAAACTATAGTGAAAGCCCCCCACAAGCTTCATGCTTTACATAAAGTATTTTTTCTTTAACGACTTTATTTTTATAATGCAAAAGTGTTTTCAGAGTTGCCTTAAGACATTGCAGAGCGAAATGGAAAATAACATGGTAACGGCATCTACATTATGTAAACCTATTATAACATTGGCTGGCACAGTCAGCTGGTTTCATAAGAGAGCAGTCATGCATCATCACCCTTGCATAATGCTGTGGTCCGAGCAGTATGTCCAGCAGTAGCGGTAGATGAGCATCCAAACGCAGCTTGTGGCACAGTGCAGTGAGCTCTTCTTTATCCAGGAAACCCGTGCCTGTAGTGTCACAGCTGTCAAACTCCTCTTTCAGCTGAGTAACATAACGGTTCTGCTCATTCTCATCCATTCCACCACATACTGCACAACCCGCTTAACCTATGGAGCAAGACGTATAAAAATAACAGATTCTTGTTCAATTCAAAGCGTTTGTACCTAAACAGAGTGCATAGGACCTCCAAGACATCAGTAGGCATTTTCACATGTCTGACTACACAGACAGATAGATAGATAGATAGATAGATAGATAGATAGATAGATGCTCAGGACTATCAACAGTGGTTACATCAACACTATTGTGCAATAGAGTTTTTGGTTATCATAATGTGCTCAATGTCTATCATATCGTTTTTTTTTTGTTTTTTGTTTTTTACCGTATTATCTATTGTAGAGTGTACAGTCTATTTTCTGTATTTATTATATTTATAGACTTTGGCGCTGTCTGTCGCTGTGTTACCTATCGTCTTGTCTGACATCTCATGTTGTCCCATGCTAATTGTAGGATCGTGATTCTGTCTGTATGTGATAAGAGGAATAACAATAAAAGCCTAATTGACTACTTGGCATGATTTCACTAAAAAGATAAACCGGAGATATCTTGTGACTAAAAGTTTTAAGGTAAAACAAACAATAAGTATCATAGGTTTTCAGGATGATAGTCTTTTGCAGTCGCAAAGTTAATGTTGTTTCTCATTTAATTAATATAGTATATGTTAAGACTAGTATGTCTGTACTAGCAACATAAATCCACACACACACACACACACATGAACATTTGTCTTACTACACTTGTGAGGACCTTCTACTGACATTTTATAAGATGCCTAGACCTAAATCTAAACCTAACCTTAACCTCAGTAATCAAAAGGAAACCTTCTGGCTCTTGTATTTATTTATTTATTTATTTTTAAACAGTTGCAAAAAAAAAACCAGCTTTCCTCGTGGAGCCAAGCGTCCTCACAAGGTTCTGCCGCCATGAAGATATATAACAACATGCCCACACACACACACACACACACACGATGAGAGACAGATCAAGTGTGCACATATTTGTCTAAAGTATTATCATTGACACTTTCGATAAAAAACTTCAAAGTGCGTCTCCACACAGCTATGTATACAAGCATTTCCCATGATGTACTGCGCGAAGCCTGAACGCTTCACCATGGGAACGAGACTCGACTGTACTGAAAACAAAAGCCTGATCAGCTTGTTCTGTTTTAATGAGTCAGTTTCAGGAGCAACCCTGGATTCCTCAGACGACTCGGAGCAGATGCGTGGGCGAGCTGTACTCGAAAATATGCACACGTAACTGAAGCTGTGAAACATGAGTCCATCTTACCGCCTTTACCGTACCGTGCCGTTACTTTGGAGAAAATCCTCTGTTTTATCCCATCGCATCACCGCCAGGCATAAAGAACTAAAATGACAAACTCGCCAGTTAATCCACAGAAAAGTGAGCAGGACGGTATTTGAGTTACCGGTACGGACACACACACAGAGAGACACACACACACACACTGTAGTGAGGCACTCTTGCCGTTAGTTAGTTAGTTAGTTAGTTATTGCTCATTCAGTGATGCTGTGTATGTAAAGCGCACAGAAAACACACAGGCTGCTCAGCAGCCCCTACTGGCCAGGCGGGTGATCCTGTGGACTGTAATCACTGGCGTACACTACATGGAGCTCTGGCAATGCTTATACATGTCTGAAAGTACAAGCAGTTTTATACACATATACTGACACTCTGGCACTCCATCCATCCATCCATTTTCTGTACCGCTTATCTTACACAGGGTCGCAGGGAGCCTGAAGCCTATCCCAGGGGACTCGGGGCACAACCCGCGGGACACCCTGGACAAGGGTGCCAACCCATCGCAGGGCACAATCACACATGCTCGTACACCCATTCACACACTACAGACAATTTAGAGATGCCAATCACCCTGCAACGCATGTATTTGGACTAGGGGAGGAAACCGGAGTACGTGGAGGAAACCCCTAGTTACTCAATGACTCATGCATTGTATTTAGATAACCAAAGCAGGTACAATGAAATATCATTTGTGTTCTTTCATACATTTACAAGCATTACTGACTATGACATCATGTCATATTGCTCTATATCACTTACATTATTTTGACGTCCTTTTATAGTGCACGAAATATATTCGCACACATGGAATATGTAACATATGTCATGAATCTCATTCATCTATAAATCAAAACTTTCCACGGGTGGTGGGAATGATAAATTACACTCTATTGCACAGATATTGCTTTCTTATTGAAAACATGACATAAATGTTACAGTAGTTGAGTCTAAGGTAAGCCAGCGGTTTTATTAACTAGCCTAAAAGTTTGGATCCCTGCTGACATGCTCTAGTTAATTTACTTGAATGTGCCTTGTTAAGGTGTCTAAAGTTTGAAACAGTGAACACATTATTTTGTTAAGTATTGCATACGGAATGAAAGGCTAGCTCTCAAGTAGTTTGCTGTGAGCAGTCAGATAAAGGGTTACTATTATTAATAACTGTTATTAATGTCATTACACAACACTGTTGAATTCCCAAATCTGACTGGTCAGAAGGCGTGATGTTCTTTTTTTAGGATAAGTTCAATATTTAGGATATAGTTTAATATTTACTGAAATTTCTGCCACAGAAATCTTCAGGACTTCAGGACAGGAGTTTGCACCTTCTGGTTTCTTGGTAAACTGTGTTTTTGTCTCTTAACTTCAAGAGAGAGGAAAGAAGTGAGACTGGGGATGAGATGTCGAAAGATTATCCACTTTTCTTCTTGAAATTTAAGTAATTCTTGTCCAGATAAGTAATCCTTTGTTTATCTTCTTGTAGTTTCACTGTATTTTTCTTTGTTTTATCTCATTTTAAAACTATTCCATTTGTAAAAATTTTAGGAGCTCCAGTAAAACATGGTCTCTTTCTCTCTCTCTCTCTCTCTCTCTGTCAGTGAGCTGAAGGTGTCTGTGTTTATGAAAGAAGTGGAGAGTGTTTTTATAAACAGTGTTTGCAGCTAAATAAATAAGCTCAGGACACGTCTTTAACCTTGTTTCTTAAAAGATATTTATACAGTAGAGCAAATTGTAAGAAACCACCTCCAATAAGATATTAATATGTTAACATTAATATATTAATATACTAATCTTCATCTAATGCTAACACAGGGTTTGTATGAGAAAGAGAAACAAATTCACTCAACCGCGATTTATTACTTAATATATGTTGTAATTACATAAAGATTTGTAATTTCCAAAAAGATTGGAAACTTAAGTTATGTAACGTGACGTTTTTTGCGCATGCGCGGCGGGGTGGCTCGCGCCGTAAACCGTTTACGCATGCGTGGTAAAGATCGGGCAGCATCATCGTTACTTAACCCGCGTCCGCTGCCTAATTTACACCGCGCATGCGTTGCGGATCGTACGAGGGACACGGATTGGGGAACCACAGTGATCTAGACGAGACTAGAGTAGACTAGTGACTTTTGGAGGGATTTCTTGTTTACTACGTAGTGGTCGGATAGGTAAGCATTTTAAGAGCAAGTTACACTCTCTTTTGGGACTCAGCGCTTTAATTTACAGCGCTTAGCTATAATGACATGGCCGAGGGAAAGCAGGTGAACTTCGTAACTCGCACTAAATGATCGTAGCCATAAAATGACCAAAGTAGCAGCAAGCTGTAATTGCATGTAGTACTTGCTCAAGGTGTCGGCCCATAGACCGCGCATCAGCTATTCCTGATTAGTGCGTAGGAGCGAAAACATCAATAGTCTAGATTTGATATTTACAGCTGTTCCTAATTCCTAATGCTTCTATACCTAGAAAAATAAAACACCAAGAGTATGTATGAATCATAGGCCATATATGAACTGTCTGAAATCTAATTTTAAAATCTAATTTTTGTGTTTGCAACGCTTCATGTCTTTTCAGGTAAAACTGGTTTTGGGCCTCTGGAACATTGTAGTGTGTGAATGTAACCTATGTAGTTACATCTGTCAAGTGAATGTCACTGTAAACCTAGAATAGGCTACCACTGAAGCAAATTACCTTACAATATGAATTACTAGTGTGGTTATATGTCTCAAAACAAGAGTATAAAATGTTTGCTGTTGTATTTTATTCGGGGCGTTAATTGATTTGTATGCATTGCAGATTAACACTATGGGGGGTCAGTTGTCTTTTGATGAGAAGGTCCATGTGGTCATTGTTGGTGGCGGGTTTGGTGGTATTGCAGCTGCCCAGCATCTCAAAAGTCAAGGGGTCCCCTTTCTGCTGATTAACCCGTTAGACGCCTTTCATCACAATGTTGCATCACTGCGTGCCTCAGTTCAAAGTGGTATGCCAAACAACATAGCACCTAAATTTGATATATAGTATTCTTACTGAAATGATTTAAATACATCTATCATTTCTGTTGGGTGTTTGATTTAATGTCTAACAGTCAGTGGTTTATGTTCACACAGGCTTTGCCCAACAAACGTTTATTCCGTACAAAAAAACATTTGGACTGAATTTCCTTCAGGGGCGAGTGATACGAATAGACACTACAGAAAAATTTGTTGTGCTTGACAATGGAAAGGTGTTTATTGATTGATGTTTCTTAAAATGTGTTATCTTGCAGCTATGGTATTGGAACCTAAACAGTGTTTAACTTTTTACAGGAAGTAAGTTATTCACACCTCATCCTCTGCACTGGGTCAGATGGACCTTTTCCTGGGAAATGCAACATTGTGGATTCCTACCAGAAAGCGATTGAGAAGTATGAAGATATTGTGAAAGAGGTGGATTTTTCAAGTGTCATACTAACTTTGTTCTCGTTTGGAGATTTACTGTAACTCTGTTACAAATATGTCTTATGATGTTATCTACTAAACAGGATCTGTCTAAACAGGAAGACAATTCAGTATAATGTCCTTTCTCAGGTCCAGGCAGCTGACTCGGTGCTTGTGATTGGTGGTGGAGCCACTGGGGTGGAAATGGCTGCTGAGATCAGGACAGAATATCCAAACAAGAAGGTAATTATCCTTGTTACAGAAAGACCTTAATCAAACCACCCTATAAAACATTGAATAATAATTTATGTATACAATATATACAATTACATTCTTGTCTTAATGACCCTTTTCTGTTTCATTTCTCTGCAAAATCGTAAGAAATGTTGTATGTATGGTTAATGCAAGTGGGGAAAAACATTACTACTGGCTAAAATCCATCAACAGCAAGCTATGGTAGATAATAAAACAAAACTAGGAACACAAATTAAGGAATTTTCTTAATGCAGGTAATTCTTATTCACTCGCGTGATGCCGTAGCTGATTCAGAGCTGCTCCCCTGTGTAAGAGAAGAGGCCAGACAGGTACTGCTGGAGAAGGGAGTGGAATTAGTTCTAGGTAAATCTTTATGATAGCATTGATTTAGCAAAGTACATCATGAAGAATATTCAGGTTTTTAGATGTGTGTGTGTGTGTGTGTGTGTGTGTGTGTATGTATATATGTATATATACACTATATTACCAAAAGTATTCGGTCACCTGCCTTGACTCACATATGAACTTAAGTGCCATCCCATTCCTAACCCATAGGGTTCAATATGATGTCGGTCCACCTTTTGCAGCTATTACAGCTTCAGCTCTTCTGGGAAGGCCGTCCACAAGGTTGAGGAGTGTGTTTATAGGAATTTTTGACCATTCTTCCAAAAGCGCATTGGTGAGGTCACACACTGATGTTGGTCGAGAAGGCCTGGCTCTCAGTCTCCGCTCTAATTCATCCCAAAGGTGTTCTATCGGGTTCAGGTCAGGACTCTGTGCAGGCCAGTCAAGTTCATCCAC
>CM040977.1:17385138-17405618 GCA_022985145.1 Pangasius djambal
CCAGAACATGGGAGGCTTTTTTAGATGTTTTCTGGCAAAGTCTAATCTGGCTTTCCTGTTCTTGAATGTTACCAGTGGTTTGCACCTTGTTGTAAACCCTCTGTATTTACATTCATGAAGGCGTCTCTTGATTGTAGATTTTGACAATGATACGCCTACCTTCTCCAGAGTATTCTTGACTTCTGTTGATGTTGTGAAGAGGTTTTTCTTCACCAAGGAAAGGATTCCGCGAACATCCACTTTAGTTGTCTTCCATGTTCTTCCAGGCCTTTTGATGTTGTTGAGCTCACCAGTGATTTCTTTCTTTTTAAGAATGTACCCAACTGTTGATTTGGCCACAACTAAGGTTTTTGCTATCTCTCTTGTAGATTTATGTTTTTTTTTTCAGCCTAATGATGGCCTTCTTCACTTGCACTGAGATCTCCTTGGACTTCATATTGGTAGCTCCAGTCAAACAGCTGCCAAATGCCAACTCAATACCTGATATCAACTCCAGACCTTTTATCTGCTTCATTTGTCTTGAAGTAACGAGGGAATGGACCGCACCTGGTCAATTAACTTCTTGTCAGTCAATTGTCCAAATACCTTTGAGCCCCTGAAAATGGAAGTACTTTGCTGAAAATGGCTGCAATTCCTAAATGGTAAATGCCATATTTTTGTGGAACCTCTTAAAATAAAGCTGAAAGTCAACACTTCAATCACATCTTGATTGTTTTATTTCAATTCCATTGTGGTGGTGTATAAAGGCAAAATTACAAAAACTGTCACTGTCCAAATACTTCTGGACCTAACTGTATATGTATATGTATGTATGTATGTGTGTGTGTGTGTATATATGTGTGTGTATATATATATATATATATATATGTGTGTGTGTGTGTGTGTGTGTGTATTGTATGTTTATTTATGTAACCCATAATTTAGGTTTTGTGTCTCTTATTTCTGTTATAGGAAATGTGACAATGCTATTGGCTATGGGCAGAGATGACGGTGTGGGCCAGTTTAATGGTTATAAACTACCTCGCTTCTTAGTCACCAAGGGAAAGAGTCAGAGCCTGCTGCTCTGGAAAAGCTGGAAGGAAATGGGACAGAAAGCCCCCAGCTAGTAGGTAGCCAGAGGCCTTATTATTGTGCCATACACAAACTAGATTAATCTAGTTCTGCGAGCTTGCATTATGATGTATAATGGGGACGTGGGAAATAAATGTTTAATAAAGCCAGTTGTACATTTTTGGCTGCATAACACTTAAATAATCTTTAGATCCAGATGACAATCACTGTTGGAAAATGCAATGAAAAGTAATGGTCATTTTTACTGTTTTATTCAGTTAAGTCCACTTGTTAAGTGTTCACATACAGTCCCCTCCAAAGGTTTTGGAACAGCAAGGCTTTCAGCTTTAATTTCCTGATGCATCTAGATGTGTTAAACAGCTTAGAACATGGTACTTTTTGCCACCCATTTTTCAAGTCATCAGAAATATTGGAACATGTAACTGACAGGTGTTTCTTGTTGCCCAGGTATGCCCTGTCAGATTGGTTGTTTAAAAGGTTGATAGCTCTCAATGTCTGCTCTTGTTTCTGCCCTGGATTAACCTCTACCAAAGTGATATAAAGACCAAAGTGTGGAGAAATAAAGGATCAACTCATGATCCAAAACATACAAGCTCATCAGTTAAGCCTGGTGGAGGCAGCGTCATGGCTTGGACTTGCGTGGCTGCTTCTGGAACTTGCTCCGTAATCTTTATTGTTAATGTAAATCATGATGGTCGCAGCTGAATGAATTCAGAAGTCTACAGAAACATTCTGTCTGCCAATTTACAGCAAAATGCATCCAATTTAATTGGAAGGAACTTCATCATGCAGCAAGACAATAACCCAAAACACACTGCCAACACAATAAAGCACTTCATTAGGGTAAAAAAGTGGAAAGTTTTAGACTGGCCAAGTCAATCACCAGACCTAATCCCAATTGAGCATGCATTTCATTTCTTTTATTATTAATGGTATACAGCCCATAACCTCCATTTGGAGGTTTAGAAAAGTTCTAAGCACACCCTCAAGCAACAATATGTATTTAGTATGACCAACATAATTTACAGTGAAAAGTGCACATTTACTATAAATGACAAGATCAATTTAAATTAAAGATCACTATAAGAGTCAGTATAAGATCAAAATGAAGTCAGTATACACCAATCAGCCATAACATTAAAACCACCTACCTAATATTGTGTAGGTCCCTTGTGCCACCAAAACAGCTCAGACCCGTTGAGGCATTGACTCCATGAGACCTCTGAAGTTGTGCTGTGGTTTTTGGCACCAAGACGTTGGCAACAGATCCTTAAAATCCTGTACGTTGCCGGGGCCTCCATGGATCGGACTTGTTTGTCCAGCACATCTCACAGATGTGAACTCTTTGTCATGTTCCTCAAACCATTCCTGAACAATTTTTGTGGCAGGGTGCATTATCCTGCTGAAAGAGGCCACTGCCATTAGCGAATACCGTTGCCATGAAGGGGTGTACTTGGTCTGCAAAATGTTTAGGTAGGTGGTATGTGTCAAATTAGCATCTGCCTCCGCCGGCTTGCCTTCTTCCCATAGTGGATCCTGGTACCATCACTTCCCCAGGTAAGTGACGTACACTCACCCGGCCATCCATATGATGTAAAAGAAAACATGATTTATCAAACCAGGCTACCTTCTTCCATTGCCCATGGTCCAGTTCTGATGCCCATTGTAGGCGCTTTCGGTGGTGGACAGGGGTCAACATGGGCACTTTGACCTGTCTGCAGCTACGCAGCCCCATTCATAGCAAGCAGTGATGCACTGTGTGTTCTGACACCTTTCTATCATAGCCAGCATTAACCTTTTCAGCAATTTGTGCTACAGTAGTCTTCTCTCCCCACGCACATCAATGAGCTTTGGGTTCCCATGACCCTGCACCGGTTCACCGGTTGTCCTTCCTTGGACCAGTTTTTGGTAGCTAATAACCACTGCATACCTGGAACACCCCACAAGACCTGCTGTTTTTTTGGAGTTGCTCTGACCCAGTCATCTAGCCATCACAATTTGATCCTTTGACCTTGTCAAAGTCACTCAGATCCTTACGCTTGCCCATTTTTCTCACTTCCAACACATCACCTTCAAGAACTGACTGTTCATTTGCTGGCTAATGTATCCCACCCCTTGATAGGTGCCATTGTAATGAGATAGTCAATGTTATTCACTTGGTTTTAATGTTATGGCTGGTTGGTGTAAATGATTGACTAAAATGCTGTTTTCCTATCCATTACCTATGCTCTCGATAACTCTTTAGTGAAAAAAATTACCCGCTAGATGGTGACAAAAGTAAACAACAAAATTGAACTGGGTTTGATCCACCCAGGTTGTTGGAAAATAATTTATGGACAGTTTACTCTGTCAGGGGAGGTACATTATAGAAACGTATTGTTACTGAGTTAGATTTAGGGAATAGATACAAAATTTGTGAAAATTAATTATGCTAATACAATTATTCTACACTCTTTGAAAAAAGGTTCCTTAAGGGCTCTTTGGACAGATGAGTTTGCTTCCTAAAGGGGTTCCACTTGGAAATCTCTTTGATGAGGAAAATCTTTGTGATGAGGAGTAGAACCTACATAAAACCTTTTAAAGGTGCCCCTAATGGGGCAAGCTAAAGAAATCTTCAAGGTTGTAGATTTAACCTTTTGTTTTTAAGAGTCTTCCTCCAGGATCATGTGCAATCATGCATGGGGTTTTGAGTGATTTTCTTTTTACCTTGAGTTTTCTTGTATCATTGTATCCACAGTCCCAGCTATTGAGAGTAAGAAAAGATGACACTAATGTTGTATGTATTACTGTTAAAGTAAAACTCATACAGTGGATATAAAAGTCTACACACCCCTGTTAAAATGGCAGGTTTTGTGATGTAAAAAAATGAAACCAATAAATCATGTCAGAACTTTTTCCACCCTCAATGTGAAATTACATCATATAAAACTTAAGTGGAAAACAATCAGAAACATTTTAGGGAAAAATAGGAAAAATAAAAAACTTACAATAACCTTGTTGCATAAGTGTGCACACTCCTAAACTAAAACATTGTTGAAGCACCTTTTGATTTTTTTATTACACTACTCAGTCGTTTTGGCAAAGAGTCTATCAGTGTGGCACATCTTTGGCAATATTTTCTCACGCTTTCTTGCAAAAACATTCTAGAGGCATCAAATTGTGAGGGTATCTCCTGTGCACAGCCCGCTTCAGGTCACCCCACAGATTTTAGTTGGATTCAGGTCTGGGCTCTGGCTAAGCCATTCAAAAACATTGCTCTTCTTTTGGTTGAGTCATTCCTTTGTTGATTTGGATGTATGCTTTACGTCATTGTTGTGCTGAAAGGTGAAATTCCATTTCATCTTCAGCTTACTAGTAGACACCTGAAGGTTTTGCACTAAACTCGACTGGTATTTGTAGCTATTCATGATTCCCTTCACCTTGATAAAAGCTCCAGTTCTGGTTGAAGAAAAGGCTAAATTGTGATGCTGCCACCACCATGCTTCACCGGGGGTATAGCGTTCTTTTGATGATGTGCTTTTTTTTTGTGCCAAACATACCTTTTGGAATTATGGAATTATTAGGAATTGGTCTCATCAGACCATAAAACATTTTGCCACATAGTTTGGGGTGATTTAGTTGAGCTTGTATGTTTTTTGTGAGAAAGGGCTTCCATCTAGCCACCCTACCCCATAGCCCAGACATGTGAAGATTATGAGAGATTGTTTCACATGCAGAGAGTAATCAGTACTTGTCAGATATTCCTGCAGCTCCTTTAATGCTGCCGTCGGTTTCTTGGCAGCTTCCCTGTTAGGTTTTGTCTTGTCCTTTCATAAATTTTGGTGGGAAGTCCTGTTCTTGGTAATGTCACTGTGGTGCTCCATTTTCTCCACTTGATGATGATGGCCATCATGGTGATCTATGGTACATCTAATGTTTTGGAATTTTTTTGTACCCCTCTCCTTATAAAAGGGTATGGACACTTATGCAAACCAGGTTGTTGTAAGTTTTTTATTTTTTCTATTTTTCCCAAAAGTGTTTCTGATTGTTTTTCACTAAATTTTTATATGCTGTAATTTCACATTGAGGGTGGAAAAAGTTGTAATTTTTTTACATCACAAAAACCTGCCATTTTAACAGGGGTGTGTAGACTTTTTATATCCTCTGTAGACTCTGGAAATGGGGGAAAGGGCGTGTCTGTAGAAATGGCAGCCATGGTGTTAATTATGGAATAATGTATTTTTTTAGAACAATAAGAATGTGTGTGTGTGTGTGTGCTGGGGGTGGGGGGGGGGGGGATGCTTCAATGCTACCACATTTGCTGGTGCAGTATATACTGTATACACACACACGTGTATTTTCACCTATAACATAGCATATTAAAAATCACGTTACATTTATAGCACTTCTATTTGTTGTCTAAAACATGTTATTATTGTATTGATGTTAAAACTTATGATCTGATTAATTGCTCCTTTAAATAAGATGATGCATGCATGGGCTTAACCTGACACTAGAAGGGCCAGTATTTCATTCCCTTTTTGCTAAACCTTTCATCCAGGTTGAACATAATATCTTAATAATGTGAGAGGCAAACTGAAAAGAAGTCTGGTTATATAAAAAAAATCTAATCCCCATCACCATCAAGTTTTTTGTTTTGCTTTCAAAGGCTAAAGGCACCATACTAAAGTTAATAGCATTAGGCATCATATTTCATGTTCCAGGAACTTTGGAGCCAAATGTGACTACCTCTGGTAGGAGAATAGAGCAGAGTTGTCATTTGATCTTACAACAGGATAATATTCCCCCAAGTTGGCACAAAAATGGCTCACTGACCCCAGAATAAAACACAAACAAGATATATTTATAACAAGATATACTTACTGAAAAACCATCAGTCACACTGAAGATATGTAATTAACAGGATGCAGGTCCTTTAAATTAGGCTAATCACAGAATCAGCATCACACGGATAGGAACAATTTACAAAGATAAAATTATACGTCAGAGTCAGACTCACTTTACTGGTTAGGAACACTCGTCTGTCTATTACGTATTGCGCAAATGCAATAATACAAAAAGCAGCAAAAGTGTGAAAAAATTCCTATAAAAGCTATGAAAGTCCTGTAAAATTGAAGGAGTGACTGAAAAAAACAGGTAATACATACATCACATAGTGTGCTATCCTCGGGAAAGAGACTTTGTGAAAAGGTGAGAGCCCGGGAATGAGATGAGCGTGGTTGTGGAGCTCTAGACACCGATTAGACATAAAATTTAAATGATTCCTAAATGGTTTCAAAAGGCAAATTTCAGACAATTTTTTAATTTTTCTTTTAAAAAATTCCTAAAAATTTCAATGTCTTCAAGCTACCCTAAATAAACAAATTCAGAAATTACTCATGAATGGTAAGATCCTATTAAACATAGGTTTCCCTCCAAGGAAAATTTTTTAAATCTAAATATGTTATTGTGTAAATAAAAATGAACACTATTCCTCATCTTTAGACTTTAATTTGACTTACAGTTAATTATGAACTGTGTAATTAATTTCAGAGCCAGATTTATTAAGCAATCTCCATGTTATTTTTGTTGTTGTTGTGGACTGTTGTGGAAGAACCACTTCTCTAGGAACAGCAAGGTGTACAGCACACACAGGCCAACACCATTAAACCAGGCTTCATATATTGTTGCAATTTACATTCATGCATTTTTAAATCTGTGGCATGTAAATTTAAGTATTGTACACTGATTTAGAAAAAAATATCTTGTCAACAGTTCTAATGTGGAATCATGTAATTGCTATTGTTTAAATGGATATTCTGAATGCGCATTATAGTGAATATGACTTTCTAGTTAATTTACATGAAAAAAGCAAAATATATGCACTTGCACAAATGTTGTGTTGTTCTTACTGCATATTAATATTCATTTACACTGTCATCATCACGGTCATTATTTACTGGTATTAAAGCTCAGTTTTTAGAGACAAATCAAATATTAAAATATTTGGAAAACTGGCATATTTATTTAAACTCATGTTGAATAGATTTCGCTCACAGTAGCCTCATAGCTGTCTAGTAAACATACAATATAACTCAATAAATACTTGTGTACATAT
Organism: Pangasius djambal; assembly: GCA_022985145.1. Lineage (NCBI taxonomy): Eukaryota > Metazoa > Chordata > Actinopteri > Siluriformes > Pangasiidae > Pangasius > Pangasius djambal. The sequence goes on from CM040977.1 coordinate 17,392,307, forward strand.
GAAATTAACTTAAGAAACCCCCTCACTTGATACAATTATGTTGTTTGTGATTTCCTGTTTTCACAAACAACTCATGTCTTACTGCCCCCAAAAAAAAAAAAAACCCAAGTATTCGAGGCACGCTAACCCTGTCCTGAAAGGTCATTGAATCAGAAACATAGAACAGTGGATTGATTCATCCATCTATTTTACTCGTTTTTTTCCAACTCCTTTGATTCAGTCATAGGACTTGGAGGTTACAATGTGCCACTCACTGGGGCAGAACATTCATAAAATTCTCATTTGACATATATGCAGAAATTAGATTTTAGGTGGGTCAAGCAGGTTTTTTGGAAAACTGCTGGATTTCTGCAGAAATGTGTTATAAAACTACATCTGGTCAGAGACACAGACTGCAAGCACCAAGTATATATTTATCATTAGCATATCACTTTAGGTTTGATTTTTTTTGTTATATCAGTATACACCATTTAGGTGTGGCTTACATATTTTGGTAATATATCACATCAGGTACCAACATCTGTGATTTAACTGTAGCATTTATGTCTGGCAGCCTGCAGGCCTGTTAATATGTGCATCTGCTGTGCATCTAACTATACCATGCTCTCCACCACTGAGCTTATGAAGTTAGACAGACTCTGCTAATACACATACAGTGGCCAGCATTGGGTTTCCTTATTTTTTGGGAGGAATGTGTGGTGAACTATCCACACAAACCACTGTTTGCAGTTGGACAACAGGACGCTGACTCCTGAGTCATGAGTGCTCAACGCTACATGAATGCTGCTTCTAATTTGTATAAAGTTGAATCCAGATTAACCTTTTTGCAGCACCACAAGTCAGTTTCTTGCTGCTTGCCATCCCACTATTTATGTTAGTTATAATTTATATTGAAAATTAATGGGCAAAATGTCAGATGGCGAATTCTCATTCAGTGCGCAACTGCAGTAAAACTCTTGCAGTGTCTCTGCCTATGTGTACAAGGACAGAATTAATTTGATTTAACGGTGAGATCATCATAGAAACTCAACTTTAGACTTCATGTAATTAACGCAAACTCATTCACACAGGTAGTTTCAAATGAATTTTTATATATTAAAGTGTTTAGTGTGTGATGCACACCAACACTGGAAGTTAATTAATATTCTAATCATATTTGTATAAATGCCACACAACTCCCTAAAGTCCTTTGGGTGTTTTATAAAGAGCATTATGTTTCAAAATATTTCATAGCCACTGTAGATTCCTTATAATACATCAGAGTTATGACAGCATACAACAGCATAGATGTGTGATTGATGATCTATTTTTTGTTAGCTGATTAATCAAAATATCTGCTGATTCATCTGTGCATCAGTGATACATTGTGTATGTGCTTGTGTGTGTACATTTTCCTCCATCTAAACAAAGTATACAAAATACCCTAAAGATACTCCAAAGCAAATATGCCAATATTAACATTACTACAAATTGAATTTGGTTGTTAAAAAATTATAGCAGTGAAACTCAGCATATGTGGTAGTTAGAGAAAAGATGGCGAAGGAAGAAGGTTGTTTTTCTGGAATACCTTAATGGATTGTAATGTCAAGTTGTTGTTTTTTGGGATCGGGCCAGGAGCTAATGCAGTATCATCTTGCCACTCCCTGTCGGTAATGCAGAGTCAGAAAGAGATGGCATGACTCAGTTCAATAAAAAAATTAAAAATGCAAATAATATTAAATATTTTATGTTATGTACATTTAATGGCTCAGTGAATGACATGCAAAATGCAGTATGCTCTTTTTTCTGAAGTAGAACAAAATGGTTGCCATGTTGTCTCCTGTTGTGTGTGTCCTCTGCCGTGGTCTGAGCTGAGGTTGACGTCATAATCTTCTTTAAGATCACTCTTAGTTTTGGGCAAGAGTCCTAAATCATTTAGGTTTTCATGGCCATCTTAGGCTATCCTCAGTTGGCATAAGCCAAAAACAGAGCAGATTCACACACAACTTTCATACAGACGTAACAGTCATGAGGCTAGCATTCTCAGCTTCTTATGCCATTTCATAGGTCATAAAACCCATTGAACTTGTAAGGTATTCCTGCACTTATCTATATGACTTATTCAAGTCACCTGATGTACTGCATCCTACATTCTCTTCTTGTTGTATGAGAGCCATCAGACATGAAATCATGTATTGTGCAGTGTCAAATTCAGTTATACAGACGATTTGCATGCTTTGGGCTTTAGGGGATTTTGAGGGGGAGGGGTTAGGGAATAATTTTTTCATGTCTTGACAAAATCCATTGTCCCAGACTGTCCTGGGTATCTTTTTTCCTGTTGGTCTAACAGAAGAGGTGGGTGGAGTTCGGGTTCATAATGGGAGGAGTTAAAGAGGAACTAGACGGCCAAAACAGCCCACCCCCAACTCATGTGCTGTATGGGAGCCTGTATTTACTTTGCAGCAGAGAAGACTAGAGCATCATTGCAGAGTGCACTGTTACCTAGCGTGGATTCAGCACACCATCGCTCACTCTCTCCTTCACTCACTAGCCTTACAGACTGACTGTTTCCTGCTCATTCTTTCCCTCTCTGACTCTCTGCACATCACCAGTGAAGAAGAAGCTGCGAGTTCTGCAGCTCCAGAAGGAGTGGACGGAAGCAGCCTGAGCAGACGCAGCATATTTTTGGGCCAAACATCACTGGACACCAGGCTTGAGCTCTCTAGAGGACAGCCACAATGTGTGACTGTTTTCATCTGGCGTTCCCCAACTGGCATGCACCAGCTGCGGGTGGGCATCATCACTCTGCCTCTCCCTGTCTCTCTCTATTGCTCAGCCTTACCCTCTAACTTGCTTTATACCTGCTATTTTTATCCCTGATCCAGCACTCAGCCCTCCTGCCTGGCAGCTTATCCTGTTTCTTGCACTGCAGTGACTCATTGTTTGTGTGCTTCCGTGTGTGTGTGTGTGTGTGTGTGTGTGTGTGTGTGTGTGTTACAAGAAACTTTTGTTTTGACCTTGTAAACAGCATCTTTGCACAGAGCTGTTGAGGCACTGACTGCAGTGTTTGTGAGAGATCTGGGTGTGTCTGCAGTAAAGTGGGTGTGGCTTTGTTGTAGGCGTGCACACCATCATGTAGAATTTGATGCGAGGTAGATGCAGTCTAGAATAGGTGTGTCTGCAGTATTATAGAGGGATTTTAGACTTCTGTGGCATGCCTACATTTGAGAAATATGGATATTTGACAACAGCTGCAAAAGATTATTGTAAAGCTCATACTGCCATAATTACTTAGCAGTGGCAGGGGCTGTGTATGTTTAGATGTTGAATTTAGATGGTATTTTAACCCAAAATTTTGAGTTTTGTTTAGCATATTCCTAATTCCTGGGAGGCGAAGAGTCTATTACTACCAATACATGAACAGAAGTTATATGTAATAGGTAATATAAATATGTGAATAGGCCAAGTTGTTCATAATAGGAAGGCAAATAATGACTTACATGCTTGTCTGTGAGTAAAGAGGGTGTGCACGCATTACGGATAGATTTGGTATGTTGCAAAATTCAAATTGTGCTCCATTATCCCAGGACTGATACCCGACACCACTGCGGAACTTGATGGATGATGCGCAAATCAAAACAGGAGAAAAACCCGATCAGTCTTTAGAGAATTATATCAGTTTTTACTCCCTCTTTTGGGAAACATATTGAAATAAGATCATTTTGTTTTGGCAAATAAATATATGTTAGGGTATGTATTTTTCTTCAAAGTCATAAATATTAAAGTGATTATTGTGGGAGTATTAACCTTTTATTGATTTAAGTATTATAACACAAGTTAATACTGTGTTAGACTGCCTCATCAAAGAGCTTGTGATTTAGTCTTTTTTTTTTTTAATCGGTTGCACCAGAATGACTGACTAGCTTTTAGATAAACATTATTTCCTATCTGAGCAGACAGAATCTGGGTGTAAACCTATTTATCTACATCAAGACACAACATGCATCATAATAGGCATATCTTTTACAGTGTAGAGAGATTAGAGGCACTAATTAAATGATATAGTTTTATATATATAGATATAGAATGATAATTCTGCAATTCTGAAATAGCCTCAGTCATAGCAGAAACAAAAGAAAATGCTCAGCAAGAAGAAGCGGATCGAAATTAGTCAAATAGAACTCAAAGACAGTCCTAATAACACATTTACATCTATAAGTATTTCCAACAAGAACCTCAAAAGAAGAGATAGGAGGTAGCTTGCGAAACACTGGTGTATCAGAATAAAGTGCTCATATATTAGCCTTTGTTTATGACTACTTAGTGCCCATTTAGAAGGAAGACTAAAACTGTCCTACAGTTTCATGTGGCTCTTTTAACTATGAATAATGAATGCTGCTAATTATGTTTGTTTGGACATGCACTGAGAGCACTGAGACTGGGTCTGGGTTTTGGGTCTTGGTTTACTAACAGTAACTAACAGTAGCATTATTATAGCACTTTTCCTTAAACCTCTCTTACCCTTGATACAAATGTAAGCCCAAATATATGATAGTACTGGCACCCTGGCATTCTCTGGCACACTGTGGTTTGCGTCAATTAATGTTTTTGATTAATTGGAATCATGAGGGAATTGGGTCTCATGTTCTTATAACCTGAGGGGAAAAAGCCAGTTCTGTTTTCCCACTGAAACTTAATTATATTTTGTATGCAACATTCTCACTGTGAAACAGCCTTGTGTGTCCTCTGTACAGGTCAAGATCTATGTTTCAGCTTCAGTTCTAACTGTGTTAGTGCAATTAGCATGCATCTGAGGATTCTCCTAGAACAGAAAAACAAGCTCTAATGCCTGTAATTCTGGTCATGGGTGATCCACTCACATACTGGATGTATGTGACAATGTGGCTGCTTGTTACACTTAGACATTTCAGAAAAAGTCATTTTTCCATAGAATGTTATATTCTAATTTAGTGATTATAAAAGTGACAAACCCATGTCACACCAACAGCTAATTTCTTCATAGACTTTACAAAAATATATTTGTCCAGCATAGTACAATATTCAGTACAATATACATTTTTCAAATGCATAGAGCATCTGTGGTATGCTAAGCATTCACTGAAGGAGGGAAACTGAAAATTCAACATGACTATTAATAAATTTTAGTCAGGTGATGGGCCTAGACATATAAGTATTAAGCCTATTTTAGACTAGATGTGGTAACTGCACCACCTTAGCAACACCTAGCAATAGGCTTATTAGGCTTAATAGCACACTCTAATGTTGCTGGCTACATTTGTTGACCTACTCTCTGAATCTAATGCTGTCAACACAGTCGCAGCAATTGCCTGTATGTTTCAGTAAATCATAATCAGCTAATGGTTAGGCTGCGCTCACCCTCACAGTGAGTGAGGTGTTTTGGCCTTCCAGATCACATTTAATGACATTTTCGACACACGCTGGAAATCAAAACCTAACTGGTTGATTCTATTAATAATAATAATAATAATTATTATTATTATTATTTTATTTATAATGCGCCTTTCTTACACTCAAGGCGCTACAACAGTATAAAACAACAATAAAAGAAACAACACAACTCCATGATAGCAATCACAATGACAACACAATAACAACAATGACAACAAGTGTAAGACTATAACCTAAAAGCTTCACTAAAGAGAAATGTTTTAAGTAATTTCTTAAAACAATCAAAAGATGGAGCATTCCTAATAGGAAGAGGCAGAGAATTCCACAACCTGGGAGCAATACAAGAGAATGACCTCCCACCCATAGTTTTGAGTTTTGTATTTCTATTGTAATGTCTTAATGATATTCTGGGTTAATTGTACATGTAAGCTGTAACCTTTACAGCTTCTGAGGTCCTAGACAGTGGATAAGCTTGCTTGGCTGTACCCAGACCACTGAAGAAAAAAACTGATAGAATTGTTTTCCTTCTGGTATTTACAAATTTTAACCTTTTCCTTTCCAACTAACAATGGACAATGGAATTAATCTTTTACTACACTACTTGCAGAACTTAAAAACCAATAAGATTCTAGGTCAAAATCCTTCTTTCCTGCAAAAATGTGTCAGTACTTTTTTCCCCAATATGATGCCGACCTCTAACAGAAGACCTGGTTTGAGGTAATTAGTGTGTACTGAAGCATGTGCAATGCATAATCACATGAATGCATGTCTTTACATGATGAAAATTTTTTGTACGTTGTGGCATTTCTTAACTTGGACATTGTCCATTACACAACCATTCTTAATAACGTAATTGGTCATAGTCTTATTGTTTAAGTAGCACCCTAAAAGCAAATATTTGAGTAGGGTGGAACTGCATTGTGAATTTAGCAGTGTTGCGATTCTCAAACCACACAAAGACACAGAATTGACTGGACAGAATATGTATAGAATATGTAAATGAAAAGCATCAAGCAACAAATAAAGTTCAGTAAAATGCATTCAGTTATCTAGTTGGCGTGTTTGTGTGGTTTGTTTATGGTTCCTACTGTAATAAACCAGTAAAGTGGTAATGTATGTGTGATAAATAGGGTAAATAACCAACTTGTTTACAAATCTAAGCAGAGTTATATGTTGATTGCCAATCCAGGTGTCTTAAAGACATGAACTTTTTAATGATTACTGAACTGATTTATTTGGCATAAATTAAGGATGATTACTGTCTTATCAGATTATAGCTGGGGAGTTTACAGCAAACAATGTCTGCTTGTCTTACAAATTGAAGGAACACCATCCAAAATGTTTCATTAATCCCCAGGAGTACACTGATACCTGTATATGCACACACGTATCATGCATGATCATTTATAGTTATGTGGACAGTAACTAAATACTTGAAAATGTGTGCAAGTGTGCATGTTTCTTATATTGCCAAACCTGTGTGCGGTGAAGGGCAGGGCACTGCAACTCCTCCTGTTCTGTAATGCAGACAAGAGCAAGAATGCATAGTGGATTGGGTAAGGCACAGTAATACATGAGAGATATATAATACTTATACAGAGGGAGATCCTAGTAGACAATAACCCAGGTAAGTGCAACATTTTGGTCTGAAGAGAATTTGATTACAGAATGCTCACTGTTTAATGAGTGGTGATGCAGCTGACATTGCAATTTATTGATACTTTATTATTGATGTTTCAGCAATCAGGGATGACTTTGTGTCAGTGTGTTTCTGTACTGCAGTAGAAATACAACTGGAGTTATCCAAAAGTGGTACTGTCTTTTCTGTGTTTCTTTATCTGCTTTCTTTGACCCTGTATTGTCCGGAGTCTACAGAACAGTATAGACTCACTTTTTTTTTTTTTTTTGGCAAAGACGATTGACTTCTCCAGGTGGTTGTCTATGTATGCTATACTAAGTCAATAAATAAAATACTGTGCTACAATGGGAACTGTCATTTAAACTAACTCAAACGACAGTAACCATTATATTTCTGATGGTTCCAAAGCAAATTTCCAAAAGGTTAGTATGCACCCATCCAGATAGGTTTGCTTACATTGAGAATGAGCTCAGCACACAGTGTAAAAACTGCACTTAATCATGAGTAATGATGATTGATATTGGTTAGCACTGTTGGAGTTTTGTGGATTAGTGGTTCTTATGAATAATTAAGCACATTTACTTCACTGAGTGCTATTTTCAGTGATAAATGGTGTTTTTAATCTAAAACAGGTGCTGGGCGAAGGCTGAGGGGACCGGAACAAGAAGCAGAGGATGATTCAGTGAGTGTCACTCAAACAATTATCAATCAATTTCAGAACACATTTGGAAAACTTCTAAATATTGTGATATTTGAACATATGAACAACCTCATAAGAACACACATGAGCCAAATCACAAAAGTGTGATAATTCTGGGCTAAGGGAGGGCTTAGCGGATTACATCTAGAGCTGTATGAATTCTAACAAAATCTTGCTTTTTATAACTCCTATGGGTTTTGTGTGAGATTTGGCTGGATATTTACTTCCAGAAAAACGTATTCACTTACAGACATATTACAGACATGTGGCATCTTGTGTTTTGTTGCATGTTTTTTTTTTTTTTAATATTATTGCTGATATTCTTAGGTATGTGAGGAGCCTGAGATTTTAGAGAAGGAAAGACCTCGTCCTCAAGGCTCATCCCCAGTAGAAGAATTTCCTGTTGAAAAACAGGTAACTACAGTCTCTAATACAGCTTCAGTTCAGTTAAAATCTGTGACTAATAATCAGTGTGTCTTTCTTTGTACATTTATTGTTTTGGCAGACTGAGGAGGATATCTTTGACTCAGCACACCAGAGTGGAAGCAACAAAAAAAGCAGAAAAGCCGGCTTTGGATCTCTGTTTGACAAGCGCACATCTGACAAAATGAATGAAACAGAGGTCAAGCTTGCTGAAATAATTTCTTTTTCATTACACATACATTTTTTTTACACATATTTATTATATTGGAAATACTGAATGTTTTAAACAGATCTATGTAATTTCAAATGTGCAGTTTGAAAACCAAGTCCCATGCCTACTTAAATATACAGACAGGTGACAAATTAAAGGAAAAACCAACTGGTGTCTTACTAACAACGTGCTGGTCCAAAATCTCCCTCAGGTGTAAAATTGGTTTGGAATGTGTTGTCTGCAAAGGCCATAGCATATGATTTAAATCATTTTCATAGGCATTAAACCATTCAGTGAGCCTTGATGTCATGTGAATGGGGGCATTTTGGAAGAGACCATTCCCATCAAGATACAAATGTTTCATCATCGGATAAAGTGGCCCTTCCCTCTAAGGGAACAAGTGGACCCAAACCATGCTAGCAATATGCCCTCAGAGCATAACAGAGCCACTGCTTTTTCCTTTAAAGACAGAAATATACTAATCTAGTTTATTTGTTCACCAAAAGCTGTTGTGAAACTACTTTAGTAAAGATTACTGTTATTCAATTTATGAAAGATTTTTTTTTAACTTTGCCATCTGTGGTTTCAGGACATGCAGAGTGGTGAATCTGAAATGATTGTGAAAACAGTAAAAGAAGCATGTGTTGAGGGCTTAGTCGTGACTGGTGGAGGGAAAGAGGGGATCTTCATCAAAGAAGTGAAACTAGATTCTCCTGCTTCCAAACATCTAAGTGTGAAAGAGGGTATATAAAAGATTGCAATCATAGCTACTGATCCCCTGTTTAATTTGTGTCTTAAAGTTCTAATTTTTATTTGCATCCCACCAGGTGATCAAATACTAAGTGCTACAGTATACTTTGATAATGTTTCATATGAAGATGCGCTTCAAATTCTTGAGCATGCTCAGCCATATAAAATGGAATTCTGTCTAAGACGCAAAGTGGAACCAACCATACCAGAAAATTATGAAATTTTACATCCAAAGGTAATTTTAATCAAACTATTCTTACTTTAGGTTCAGATGTGTAAAGTACTTAGTACTCCTTTTTTTTCCTTCCCTAGGAAAAAGACCAGGGCCCACCAATGATGAGAAGTCAGAGAAAGATGAAAAAACAGCAAGAACGCATCTCATGGCCAAAGTTCCCATCCTTTGGCAAGGGACCCAGAGTGCAATTCAAGAGATCTCACAGCACATCAGAAGCAGAGGAACACAGGAAATTAGAGATGAGCCCACCAACAAGTGACACTGAATCTCCACTGAAATCTCCACTGAAATGTCTAGATGGAAAAGACAAGAAAAAAAAGCACAAAGTTCAAATAAAAATGAAGATGAAGGGCCACAGGAGCAAGTCTGTTGAGGAACCCCAGAGAAATGAGAAGGTGTTGGTTTGGGAAAATCAACAAGTGGAGGATATATTAGAAGAAAAGGTTCCTGAAGGACATGAGGAAAAAATGCAAGAGATCCCACAGGTCCTGGATCGAGCCGAAAATGAGGTTTCTTCCAAGACTGGGAATGATGATCCATTTCAGAGTCTTTCAGGAATGGAACTGCATGAGGCTCATTTAATTAGTTTGGGCAGCACATTAAAGACTACAGATATTTCAGTTGCTCTTGCACAGGGTGGAAAAATAGAGAGTTCGGAAATGAAAGTCAGAATTAATCAGAAGGAGAAACCTGATATTGGAGCAGAAAACCAAGCAGAAACTACCGAAGCTTTGTACATAATTCTAGATCCATCAGCCAGTGACAATGTTCTGTTTTCACAGGCAGAGTTAAAATTATCTCAACTTGACACTGACCTCAGTAGACAGGGAAAAGGAGAAGATAGTTCAGAGAAGAAAATCAAATCTGGAAATGCAGAACTTAGCACACCAAATTTAGATATTTGTGTAGAAGTAACAAAAAAATCTCCAAGAATTGGCGATGATAAGCAAGATAAGAAGGAGAGATCCGTGTTTGAAAATGAGAGTTATGGGTTTCGAACCAGAGGTCCATTGGCAGACATGGCCACATCAAAGACCCACTTTGTGAACACAGTAAATGGACTTCAGTTCATTTCACCAGATTTTTCTGAGTTATCGCAAGTGGGGAAAATGTCTGATGGCATCAGTGACGCAAAGAAACCAACTGTTATTTTCCAACCAAAACCTGGTAGTACTAATTTTGCTGTAGACAAAGAAGATTCACCTTTAGAAATCAAAACTTCCAAGTTACCAACAGAAACTACAGAAAGATCAGCATCAAAGTTTAAATTGCCAAAGGTAGATCACTCTGGATTTGTAACCCATGAACTAATCAAAATGACAGATGTGGAAAAAAATAGGACCCATCTACCAAAACGAGAAGATATTGAAATTCCAGGGATGGAAAATAAAGAAACAAAACCCAGTCTTCAGACACCTGAAATTAAGGTTCCAAAAATTGAGAAAGTTATAAATATTACAAAGGAGAGGGAAATCCAGGATCCACAAACAGATGAAGATTTCAATGTTGAGGATGTTAAAGTGGCTGTTTCCAAATTCCCTGCTTTTAAACTGCCTGAGGGGGACATCACAGGTGTTCTTGTGCAAAGAGAAATTACAATTATGGAACTGAAGTCAGATAAGTCTATGTTGACCCCTAGGGGATCTCCACATAAAATATCCATCACAAGTACAGACAGTAGCACTAGTATCCCTAAAAGTAAAGTAGGTGAAGAAAAGTCACCAGCTTCTGATACTGTAGATAAGGACACAGCAATCAAGATGCCAAAAATTGAGCTACCTTATATTGATGACCAAACATCAATGGCTGTGATGAAAATAGACTACACACAGCCACAGGTAACAGATTATGGGAGATTTGGAGATATAAACTTCAAACTGCCAAAGCGGGAAGATATTGAAATACCAGGGATGGAAGCCATAAAGGAATCAAAACTACAGAACACAGTAATCAAAGCAGTCAGTGATGCAGACATTGACCAAGCTGAAAAGCCAACTAAAAAATATGGTGACAAAAAAAGTCATGAAAAGAAATCAAAGAAATCAAAAATAACCATCCAAGGATTTGAGATCACTAAACCTGATATTCAGTCTCCAGATATTAGTACTGAATTACCAAAGAAGGATTCCTCTAAAATGGATAGTGGAGAAACAAAGATCCATGAAAAACACAAATACAAAACCCCCAAAATAGGGGAAGTTGAGAATATAGATGCTCCAGTACAAGAAATCAAGATCTTAGAAGATAATATGGATAATATGGACTTGCCACAAAAAACAGACACAAAGTTTGGCAAAACAAAATTTAAAATTCCCTCAATCACCTTGCCAGAATTTGGAACTAAATTTCCAAGGGGAGCAGTAGATATCTCTGCTGTGGATGTGCAAGTGAAAGAAGCTCAAATAATTTTACCAGAGGATAAATTAAAATTATCAGCTGAGCCATTATTATCTGACTTAGATGGCACTGATGTAAATAAAGATGGACAGTCTGTCAATGTGTATGACATAGCTCAGGATAATGAAACTGAAGGGCAAGGGAAGAAGTTCAAACTGCCAAAATTTGAGATCAGTTTTCCAGAAGTAAAAGCACCAAGAATTATTTGTACATCAAAGAAAGATGACGACAGTTCTGTATCAGAGAAAAGTGGTGAAATGCCAGTAGTGCATTCACCTAAAGCTGAACTACCAGATGTAAAACCTGAAGTGAGTGCAGATCTACCAGAAGTAGATTCTGAAATAACTGAAGTGAAAATTAGAAGGCCAGGGTTTTCATTTCCCAGGTTTGGGATATCTAAATCAGAACATACAGCCCCAGCAGCTGATGTAAGTCTCACAAATGTTGATGTGTCTTTACCAGAGGGACATACAGAAGTGGAGGATCCAAAAACAAATATTGTAATATCAGTGAAAGATGGTAAACAAAAGGATGCAACAAAGTTTGTTTCTCCAACAAAGTTCAAAATTCCTTCAATCAAGTTTCCAAATTTTGGAGCCAAAGTTACAAAGGCAGCAATGGAGACCTCTGATGTGGATGTTGATGTTAAAGGACCTGAGATAAGTGTACCAGATACAGAGTTAAAATTATCTGCTGAGCCGATTTTAGTTGATATAAAAGAGCCTGATGTAGACAAACAAAAGAAATCTGGCAGTATAGAAATTATTAATTTGGACATCCAAAATGAGGCACAAGGGAGTAAATTCAAATTGCCAAAATTTGGAATCAGCCTTCCTGAAATAAAAGGACCAAAAATAGATATAAGTTCAGACCAAGCAATGATTGACATTTCTGTACCAAAGGGAAAAGTACAGGTGAAGCCACCTGATGTTGAAGTGCAAACTGAAACACCTGAAGTGCAATTAGACCTGTCAGTGGACCTACACAAAGTTAACATTCCAAAGACAAGAGAGATCTCTGCAAGAGAGATCTCGGATGTGGATGTAGATGTCAAAGGACTTGAAATAACTGTGCCGGATGCAGAGATACAATTGTCAGCTGAGCCACTCAAAGTGGATATAAAAGGGCCTGATGCAGACAAAGAAATGAAATCTCATAGTATGGAAATGAAAGGTCACGATATACAAATTAAGGAACAGGGGAGTAAATTCAATTTGCCAAAATTTGGAATCAGCCTTCCTGAAGTAAAAGGGCCAAAAATAGATGTAAGTTCAGACAAGGCAGAGATTGATATTTCTATACCAAAGGCAAAAGTAGAAGTGCATCCACCCGATGTTGAAGTCCAAGAAGTAACAACTGAAATAAAAGCTGACCTGCCAGAAGTAGATTCTAAAGATATAGAAGTGAAAATGAAGACATCAGGCTTTTCATTTCCTAGAATTGGATTTAGTAAGTCAGAAGTTAAGGCTCCTGAAGGTGATGTGAGTCTCCCAGATGTTGATGTGTCTTTGCCTGAAGGAAGTATGGAATTTGAAAGACCAGATGCAG
>CM040977.1:17409468-17435817 GCA_022985145.1 Pangasius djambal
CTCCAACAAAGTTTAAATTACCTTCAATCAATTTTCCAAAGTTTGGAACTAAAGGTCCAAAAGCATCAGTAGAGGTCTCTGGTGTGGATGTAGATGTTAAAGGACCTGAAATAAGTGTACCAGATGCAGAGATAAAATTGTCAGCTGAGCCACTCAAAGTGGATATAAAAGGGCCTGATGCAGACAAAGAAATCAAATCACTCAGTACAGAAATGAAAGATCAGGATATGCAAATTAAGGAACAAGGAAGTATATTCAAATTGCCAAAATTTGGAATCAGCCTTCCTGAAGTAAAAGGGCCAAAAATAGATGTAAGTTCAGGCAAGGCAGAGATTGATATTTCTGTACCAAAGGCAAAAGTAGAAGTGCATCCACCTGATGTTGAAGTCCAAGAAGTAACAGCTGAAATAAAAGCTGACCTGCCAGAAGTAGATTCTAAAGATATAGAAGTGAAAATGAAGACATCAGGCTTTTCGTTTCCTAGAATTGGATTTAGTAAATCAGAAGTTAAGGCTCCAGAAGGTGATGTGAGTCTCCCAGATGTTGATGTGTCTTTGCCTGAAGGAAGTATAGAAATGGAAAGACCAACTACAGATGTTACAATACCAGTGGAAGATGCAGAACAAAAAGGTCGGTCAAAGTTTGGTTCACCGACAAAGTTTAAGCTGCCTTCAATCAACTTTCCAAAATTTGGAACTAAAGGTCCAAAAGCATCAGTAGAGGTCTCTCATGTGGATGTAGATGTTAAAGGACCTGAAGTAACTGTGCCAGATGCAGAGATGAAATTGTCAGCTGAGCCACTCAAAGTGGATATAAAAGGGCCTGATGCAGACAAAGAAATGAAATCTCTCAGTACAGAAAGGAAAGATCAGGATATCCAAATTAAGGAACAAGGAAGTAAATTCAAACTGCCAAAATTTGGAATCAGCCTTCCTGAAATAAAGGGACCAAAATTTGATGCAAGGTCAGAGAAGGCAGAGATTGATATTTCTGTACCAAAGATACCTGATGTTGAAGTGCAAAGTGTGACAGTTGAAATAAAAGCCGACCTGCCAGAAGTAGATTCTAAAGATTCTGATGTGAAAATGAAGAGACCTAAATTGTCTTTTCCCAAATTTAGTAAATCAGACAGTAAGGCTCCAGCAAGTGATCTGAGTCTCCAAACTGCTGATGTTTCTTTGCCAGAGGAAAGTACCAAAATAGAAGAGGCAACTACAGACATTATAGAGTCAGTGGAAGTTGCTAGACAAAAAGATCCAACAATGTCTAGTTCACAAACAAAGTTAAAACTTCCCTCAGTAAAATTCCCAAAATTTGGAGTTAAAGTTCGAAAGGAGACTGTTGACATATCTTCTATGGGGACAGATGTTAAGGGACCTGAAATAAGTTTAAAAGATGCAGATTTGTCGGCTGAGCCACTCACAGTGGATATAAAAGGACATGATGTAAACATAGATGAAAATTTTGGAATTGCACACCCCAAAGTTAAAGGCCCAGAAGTGAAAATACAGTCTCTTAATGTTGAAGTTACAAATGTGGAAATAAACAATGAAGTAGCCTTACCAGAATTAGATTCCCAAGTGGGAAAATGTGGAGATGAGAATACAGCTGTAAATGCTCTAGATGTCATCTTAGAACCACAGCAAAAACACACACAAGGAGTCAAGACATCCTCCAAATTCATATTGCCAACACTTGGTGAAGTTTTCAGTGGCTTTGAAGTTGAATTTAATGTACCTAAATTTGATGAAATTGACGGAGCAAAGAAAGTATCTTCCCAATTACCCCAAAAAGCTGAACACACCCCACAGAGTGACATAAATGAAAATGAGTCCAAGAAAAGTTTCACAAGAGACAATGATGAGGACAATGTCAGCCCTACTTTGTCACTGAGTTCATCTGATGCTTTTGCTGATGTAAGTTCTGCACTTACAACTGAACAGATTGGCCTGTCGCTGGCCAGCCCTACAAAGGTCAAAGTAAAATATTCTGAACCCACTGCTAATGCTGAAGTGAGTGACATACATGGTGATATTATTACTTCAACAGCCAGGACTGGACTAATATCCATGGAGCCTCATCAGCCAGAGAAAGTGAACATTCCGTTTTCTTCTGAAACATCCTCTTCTTCAGTGGATACTCTGAAACAAATGTTAGGACACATAGTTGTGTCAAATGTGCAAAGCGTTTCTAAAACAGAACATGCTGCATTCCACACTAAATTATATACACAAGATACTCAAACATTGCCTCCAGAAAAAGTAGCTGACTCAATGTTGTCAGTCAAGGAAACAATAATGCAAAAGGGACATACTATAGTGGAGAAGCATGTTGTAAAGGAAATCTTTGGTGATGACAAAGAGAAAATATTTGTGACACAGAGAATACAGGTTTTTGAAGGAGACTCTACTGAGCCTATGTCTGATGACACAGCATCCTCAATTCAAAAGTTAAGAGACACTGTACACACTGAAAAAATTCGATTTTTTGAGGGTGCAGAGTCAAGTAAAACAATTATAATGAGCACTGACACATTACTAAGGCATGCAGATTCCTCTACAGATGAGAATGAGGGAAAATGATTTGAGCTGACACTTTATTAGAAGTAGAATGATGGCTGTGTAAACCAGATAAATCAGTGTGGTCTCACAAATTCTACACATTTTCTGTAAGCTTGGGTTGTATAAATTGGTATTATGCTTCAGAATGCATTTTCATTACTTGTGTAACCAAATGTGTTGTGTAAACATAATGCAAGCTAGGACTAGCACCAACACTTATTTAATAACATAATTAAATAAATATGGTTAGCTAATAATGCTTAGAATACTCAGTATAGAGAAACATGGGCATGAGTGCCCATTACAGTAAAATTATTATCTACCGAAATTGTTTACAGCGCCCTCTTGGTCATATACAAGTAAATGTAACTGTGTCACATTTAGCAATGTTCATGGAAAAATATATAATATATGGGACTATTGAAAAGTAATAATAGTATAATATTTTTTTGCAGAAATCTCATTGCCATGTAATTATAATCATAGTTAAATTTAAGCTTCTAAGATTTTGCAGCTCTGTGAAGGGAAAGTACATTTTTAAAAAATGTTCAGCCAAGCTCCCTTTCATGTCCTACACTACTGTAAAACACAATATATTTAAATCTAATTGAATTACTGTATTTACATACTAACATATGCCACAATAAATCTTGTAAAATAAAAATGGTTATCTAATTCTTGAATATTCTTGATATATTTTTATGGAAACCCCAGAGACTTTGTGGGAAAATTAAGGTCTCATTCTCAGGAATACAACTGTGGTAATACAAAGCCACCAAATTATAATTATAAAAATGATAAATTATATAACTGAAACTCTTGCTTAGTAGCTCCCATAAGCAGTATCACTGATGAGTGATGGATGTGTTAGCGAAGTGGTCTTTTCACCAAGTGTAATCATTTGACACAACTGCCAACAACAAGCTGTGTGAATCTACAGTCAGGGCTAGAAAGAAATCAGCCCCAGCCTCTAATTCATAGCATTCTGTATATTTTTACTTATGACTGTTGGTGGTGCTTATGTTCTTGGTTCCACATAATCCAGTTTTGTAAACTACTTTTAGGAGCATTTACACAAGAAATTTGGTATTCATGAAAATCCTGTAAGTTCAGAAAAATGTACTACTCATGCTCCTGAGTGTGTGTAAATTTAAATCTCTATTGATCGGCATCAAATCATATAAATTATGATGAGTTGCTGCACTTTTATACATGGATTACACTGTCAAGTTTAAAGCTCTTATTTATTTCAATTATACACACAAATTTTATGGACATTTTGTGAAATCCAGTCTATTAATATTAATGTTAATTAATTAATATAAATTAAGACAAACAAGACCAGTCATTCAATTAAGAATAAATGCCGCTGTATAAAAGGAGGATGTGCTGCAATGGCTTAGATAGTGTGCAAGTCAGTTCCATTTGCCACAGCATCTTCTTTTAATGTTGTGCAACAAGTCAGCACTAAGTAACCGATGTGACTGATCTAGTATCTAATAATAGTAAAAAGTTTCTCTGTGATGTGCTTGTCCACGTTCACCTGGGTATAGTGGATATTTTTTTCTGTTTTCAGGTCAAATCATGTTCTATTCACCTCAATTAATTCATATCTGATTCGCTTTTTTCTGTAATCTGTCTCCAGATTTTGGCACAGTAATTTTGCTGTTACTCTGTTAAATGATATATATTATTTTGATATTGACATGAGTGAAAATTTTTATGTCTACCTCTGAGAAAATCTTTTTAGCCATTTACTTATCATTTCAGCTCTGTGAGCTTTGCTTGTTATTTAGTTTTGTGGGCGTCATCATACGAAAATCAGCTGTGGCATGCATGTGCCTGGTAATATATATGGGTATTTGCATTCATCAACAAACCCACGTAATTAAAAAGAAAATCAGAAACTTTCCAAACATTTTGTAAATCCAATATAAATTTTTAGTTCAGGTTGGCTCACACAAAGATTTACGCACAACTATCTAGTCAAATTCATATATTTATGTTCAAAACAGAAAAAGCACATTTATTAAGCCCATTTACACATCACAATGTTTCATAAGCATGAAAGGAATTGAAGCAATAAAGAAAGCTGCTTCATACTAATGATACAAGCTCAGTTTCATAAATGTACAGTACTGTGGCAAAGTCTTAGGCACCCTATTTTTGTTTAGTACAAACTTTGTTATAGATTTTTATTTTATGACTTCTACATTATTGATTCAGTACAAAAACATTTTAGATTCCAAACATTAGTTTTCCAGCACAAAATTAAATGTTACAGAAAAATGTTTGTATATCAGTAAAGAAAGCAGCATATTACATAAGAGACACTTTTCAGACAAAAAACATAATGAAGGCTGCTGGGTTTTGCTGCAAAAAAAGCAAGTGTGACAGTCAAAGTCTCCAGAAGAACTGTGGCTGGTTCTGCAAGATGCTCAGTAAAACTTACCAGCTCATTTCCTTAAGAAACTGCACAAATTATACCTGAGACTACTACTTTTTTTTAAAAGCAAAGAATCTTCACACCAAATACTGAGTTTGTTTCATTTTCTACTGATTACTCCTCTTTATAGTTTTTTTTTAATGTAGAAACATTTAGTTTGATTATTTTTGAAGGCATCTTTACTCTACAGCATTTCTTTGCATGTGCCTAAGCCTTTTGCACAGTACTGTATATATCCAAACAGCACCATATTACTTTCAAAGTGTAAGCTAGAAGGTTCCACAAACCTCACATTCTTTTAATAATGCACAGAATTTTAATGGCTTATTCTATATTTGAGTTAGAAAAGCATACAGGGTGATAACATGCAACACCTGCTGTGGCTCTCCATCTAGTGGCAACTACCAGTAATGTACAGAGAAAAATAGGAATATCAAATAAGAATTTTCAAGAATGTATACAAAAAAAAAAAAAAAAAAAAAAAAAAAAAAAAAAAAAAAAAAAAAAAAAAAAAAAAAAAAAAAAAAAACACAGTAGCTGTAGGGTAGATTAGGTTTTTTAAATGATTTAATATACAGAACATGAGAAATAAGAAAGTAGAAATGTGTATTATGTTTAAATAACACACCTTTAGCCCAAATAGGTAATTACATTTGTTAAAACACCTTTCAAGCACACCCCATCTACTAATGTGCTGTAAACAACTATTTTACAAACAGAATTTTAAAAAATAAAAAGGTTATCACAGTTTTCATTGTGAAATAACAAAATTTCACAATATATGTTATTGATTAACTTGTAAGATTTTTAATATCTATTCACATTTTGTCATGTTTTTCTCTGTTTCTACCACAAATTCCATTGCGCAGAATCTTCCCCAGCATAACACTTCCGCATTCAACTCCATTTCTCATCATCACACACTATACAGTCATGGGGAAAAGAAAGTACACCCTCCTTCAATTCTAGGTTTTTTATTTATCATGGTCTAAATAACAGTTGGCTAAATAACCAACTTCTATAAGCAAACATATTACCTCAGCTGACAACAAAAAACACAACAGATGTCAATATGTAGTCATTTTTTCCCAAAAAGTAATCCAACATTCACAAACCAGCCGGGGGAAAAATAAGTCCGCCTTCCTATTTCCACAATCATTAAGCGCATAATTAGCATCTAGGTGTTACCAATGAAATGCACAAGATTAATTAATCATCAAGAAGCAGAACCTTTGGCAGTTTGGTGGTCTGGAGCACTCAGGTGTGTCTGCATCATGCCAAAAAAGAAAGGACATCAGCCATGACCTCTTAGAAGCAATTGTTGCTTCTCAATAATCTGGGAAGGGTTATAAGGCCATCTCCAAACAATTTGAAATTCACCATTCTACAATGATAAGTATTGTTTTAGAAGTGGAGAGCCTTCAAGACAGTTCCTAGGAGTGGGGATCCCAGGAAATTCAGTCCAAGGTCAGACTGTTTAATGCTCAGGGATATAAAGAAAAACCCAAGAGCTACAGTCGGGTGCATAAGTATTTGGATAGTGACACAATTTTTGTAATTTTGCCTCTGTACACCACCACAATGGGTTTGAAATGAAGCAATCAAGATGTGATTGAAGAGTAGACTTTCAGCTTTAATACAAGGGGTCCCTCCATTTTCACAGGCTCGAAAGTAATTAGACAATTGACTGATAAGCAGTTTCATGGTCAGTTTCCTCATTATTTCACAACAAATTAAGAAGATAAAAGTTCTGGTGTTGATTCCAAGTGAATTTGCATTTGGTAGCTGTTCATGTAAACTTTCAATATGCGGTCCAAAGAGGTGTCGATGCAAGTGAAGGAGGCCATCATTAGGCTAAAAAAACATAGAACAGAGAAACATAACAGACCTATCTGTTTAGAGATAGCAGAAATTTTAGGAGTGGCCAAATCATCAATTTGGTACAGTCTTAAAAAGAAGGAATGCACTGGCAAATGCATTGAAAAAGAAGGACTGCACTGAAAGTCTACACTTCAATCACATCTTGATTGCTTCATTTCAAATCCACTGTGGTGCTGTACAGATCCAAAATTATGAAAATTGTGTCACTGTCCAAATACCTATGGACCCAACTGTACATCATGTGACCAGACCATTAAATGTTTATGGTCATGAGCACACAATCAGAAAAAAATGAACAATTATGGCTTTCATGGAAGGGTGACTACAAAAAAGCCTTTCTCCCCAAAAAGAATATAGGAGCATGACGTAGGTTTGCAAAATTGTATCTGAGCAAACCACAAACATTCTGTAATCCTTTGAAATGATGAGACCAAGGTGAAGAGGTTTGGTCATCATGCATAGCGCCATGTTTGGGGAAAACTAACACAGCATATCACCACAAACACCCCATACCAACTGTCAAGTATGGTGGTGGAGGGGTGATGATTTGGGCTTGTTTTTCAGCCACAGAACCTGGGAAACTTGCAGTCACTGACACAACAATGAACTCCAGTTTCTATCAGAATATTCTTGAGACAAATGTGAGGCCATTCAACATGACAATGATCCAAACACACCAGCAAATTGACATCTGAATGGCTAAATAAGACAAAAAATGAAGGTGCTGGAATGGCCAAGTCAACTCATTGAGATGCAGTGGCAGGATCTTAAGTGAGCTGTGCATAAACAAATACCTTCAATTATCAATGAACTGAAGCAATGTTGTAAAGAAGAGGGGGTCAAAATGTCTTCAAAACTATGTGAGAGACTGATAAACCCCTACAGAAAATGTTTACTTCAAGTTGTTGTTCCTAAAGGTGGGTCTACATGTTACTGAATTCTAGGGTGTACTTATGTTTTTTCCCATCTGGTTTCTGAATGTTGGTTTACTTTTTTTGGGGAAAAAATGACTACATATTGAAATCTGTTGTATTTTTTTGTTGTCACCTGAGTTTATTTGTTTGTTCATAGAAGTTCATGAGGACCACACAATTGTTATTTAGGCCTAAAATTTAAAAAAGTGGAACTGAAGGAGGGTGTACTTCCTGTTTCCCATGACTGTATATACTGTGTGGGGTCCAAAAGTCTGAGGCCACTGACAATCTTGATTTTTTTTTTTTTTTTTCATTTAAAATTGGAAATAAACAGAAGGTTTTAGAATTTTTAAATATTTAAAACAAAGAAAGTAAATGTTCAATAGATTCTGAATATATGTATGTATGTGTGTGTATATGTACACACAGGTCAAGTATGGCATTTACCATTTAGGAATGACAGCCATTTTCAACAAAGTGCCTCCATTTTCAGGGGCTCAAAGGTATTTGGACAAAGTGACATAATTGTAAATATAACCATAATTTTAATACTTGGATGAAAGTCCTTTGCAGTCAATGACTGCCTGAAGTCTGGAGCCCATGTTCTCAAAACTCATATTCTGAGTTTCCTAACTGGAGATGCTTTGCCAGGCTTCACTGCAGCCACCTTCAGTTGCTGCTTGTTTGTGGGTCTTTCTGCCTTCAGTCTTGTCTTCAATAAGTGAAAAGCAGCTCTATTGGGTTGAGATCAGGCGACTGACTTGGCCATTGAAGAATATTCAATTTCTTTGCTTTCAAAAAGTCTTGAGCTGCTTTTGCAGTATGAAGCAGCACTGTGAAGCGGCGTCCTATCAGTTTTGTAGCATTTGGCTGAATGTGAGCAGAGAGTATAGCTCTATACACCTCAGAATTCATCTTGCTACTTCTGTCAGCAGCCACATCATATAATCAATAAACACCAGTGAATCCGTTCCATTGGCAGCCATACATGCCCATGCCATAACAGTTCCTCCACCATGTTTGACACATGATATGGTATACTTTGGATCATGAGCTGTTCCTTTCTTTCGCCATACTTTTCTCTTCCCATCATTCTGGTACAAGTTGATCTTGGTTTCATCAGTCCAAAGAATCTTATTCCAGAACATGGGAGGCTTTTTTAGATGTTTTCTGGCAAAGTCTAATCTGGCTTTCCTGTTCTTGAATGTTACCAGCGGTTTGCACCTTGTTGTAAACCCTCTGTATTTACAATGATAGATTTTGACAATGATACGCCTACCTTCTCCAGAGTATTCTGAGTTGTATATGGCT
Source organism: Pangasius djambal (assembly GCA_022985145.1). NCBI lineage: Eukaryota > Metazoa > Chordata > Actinopteri > Siluriformes > Pangasiidae > Pangasius > Pangasius djambal. The sequence goes on from CM040977.1 coordinate 17,418,582, forward strand.
ATACTCTTTGCTCACATTCAGTCAAATGCTACAAAACTGATAGGACGCCGCTTCACAATGCAGGTGGTGGCTCCAGACTTCAGGCAGTCATTGACTGCAAAGGATTTTCATCCAAGTATTAAAATTATGGTTATATTTGCAATTATGTCACTTTGTCCAAATACCTCTGAGCCCCTGAAAATGGCTCAAAATTGTTTGTTTGTTTTAATAAAACCTGCACCTGCATCCAACCCAAACTACCTTCTTTACACATGTGATGTAATGATAGAGGTCATCAAGGCTTAGGGACTTCTAGAAGGGCACCAGGCTGATGTCTGTTTCACTAAAAATTAAAGAAATGATTTTTAACCCTTATAGGAAATTCAATACATATATTGATTCAGAAAAAGATATAACTCTGGTGTTACATGCTTGTATGTAACTATAGTACAGAATCCAGTTCCCCTTAGAATTAAAGTTATTTCAAAAGGAATCGATTTAAGGGTTTCTAGTGAGTATAGCATGCAATTTTATCAGTTAACACAAGTACCTTGATGTCACTGAAGAAGGTGTGATTTCCAATATTTTCTGTTTTCCTGTTATCTATCTTCCGCTTAAGCTCAGTGAAGCACTGAATGGCCGGTGACCTCTCAAACTTTAAACCCCTGTCTCTGAAGTATAAAATAGCTGAGAGCTGCTTTTTACTAGAAATTGAAAACATTCAGTAAGAACATGTTATCTCAAATGTGCATAAACATAGAATAAACCTGCAATATAATAAAGAATGAGAGACCATGCTTACCTTATGTCTGGGTAATTCTCAACCAATGGTGTTAACACGTTCTTTATATCTTTCTCATGTTCCTGTTCAATGATTTTACTAATTTGATATCCTAGTGAGTGAAGCCAGTCTAAGGTTGATCCCTGAATTAGCAACATGTATACATTTTTACATTTTAGCACATAATGATGGGCATATGCAGAAAGATTTTTTTTCATCTGAACACATAACTTCTATCTTACCATTTCACAGAACAGCTGCTTAAGCTCAGTCCACTGCTCATTAATTTTAGCAGCAGCACTTTCATTCTTCTTGCCTTTGCAAGAGTATTTATTCCTCAGTAGTTCAGATATGTACCCTTTCACTACATGGTAATGCACATCATTGGCAAAAGACTGCAGGGCAAGACAGTGTTAAGAAAACATGTAAAATATTCTTTTCTGAATTAATTTACCAAGAGTCCAAATGATCATACTCACCTGTGCAGGTGGGTGTCTCATGGACTTGCTGTATCCAGAGTAAGTCTCTATTCTGTTAACCAGTTCATTGAAATCAGTATCTGTGTTGAGCCAATTCCTGGTCATTAGACCACCCAGGCAGGGCTGAAACAAAGAAAGGAAAAAGAAATGCTAAGGAGTCCGCATTGAAAATGCTTACAAATCAGTTGGCTGCATTTTTATCAACTGTATTGTAATACACACACAAATGGGATCATGTAACTCCTGCATCCAAAACAGCCCACCTCAATTTCAACTCTAAATTGCTCCAACAGAGCATGTCTCAGGCGGTCAATGAGTCCATCCACCTCTGTCACAAGTTCTTCCACCTGCCCTGGGCACTTCTCTCTGTAGCCCTCCATGTGCTCTCTGGAATAGAAGCATACAATATAGAACATTTATCATACAATCATAAACAATGCAGAGACTGTATAACTATGATAATTGACATGTTTGTAAACTGCCTGCAAGATTTCAATAACATGTTTCTGACAAAAACTACTTGACTCAAATGTAAAGTCATGTAGTGAATTACCTGCCCAAGCATAGTGAACAAAGACTGCCTCTGAAGCATTACATTTACTGAAGACTTACTTGAGAAAGCTAAAGCTGTTGATATAGGCAACGTGATATTCAGCCCACAGGCAGCAGTCCAGTAAGTCTGAGCCCAACAAGGAGCGGCTCTGCTTTGAAAACTCCTCTTCAAATCTAGACCAGAAATAAAGAAACACTGGAAATGTGTACATTGGTTGTACAATTGATGTCAACTATTTTAACTAGTGTCGAAAATGTGACAGTTCAGTCAGGTTTTATATTTAGAGTTTACTATAGATGCAATAGATGAACGCAGCATGTATCATGTCAGCATGTAAGAGCTTTGTTTACCTTTTGGGAAAGTGTTTCAGAGCCTCCATACATTTGCATACAGCCATCCCTTCCAGATTCTCATCAATCTTTGCACAATTTTCAGAATATTTCCTGATCATCTAAATGTGAAAGTGTCTGTTTTGATGAGAGGACTCTCACATTTTATTAAATCACCTGTTATCTTTGTCACAAACATACTAAGATTTTAAAGAACTGAACATTTTCAGAAAACTGTTTATCCCAACTTATAAAACATACTGCCAGTTGACAAAGAAAGCCAACACATTGTAGGCTAGGTACTGACAGAAACCATAATACACAATGTTGTAAAGGTAGATTTCCTCAGGAAAATATGGTTTACATACTTCACAGACATCTGTGTAAACTTCAGATATGATGAATATTTCATCTTTTATTCTCTTGGGTGTTACTTTCTTCTTCCATACTTCCTCCTGTTCAGCATTAATAAGATTGCCCAATGAGGCATGTAGAGTCTCCTGATTAAAATTTTTTTTAAAAAGGTTATACACAAAGTTAACAACAAAACAGAGCATTTTATTGCTGAGGTCAACGTGGCTGTTTCTTACCTGTAGACAGTCACAATATGCTTTCTTAATCTGACCTAGCAAGTCACTAGATAGTGTGAGAAACTTCTGCTCTTTCATCTCTGGCTGCAAAGAGTGACTACACAGAATCACCTCACTGTAAGGAAGAATGTAAAGTTGGGGTAAATTTGATTTTACTGTCAGCCTATTCAATAGAAGTGTCAGTAATACTCATTGCAACTTCTCACCTATGATAGCGGTTGATAGCAAAATCCAGCATGGCATTATAATCTTTCAGTTCTGTGATCTTTCCCAGAAGCACTTTTAGGTGTTCACCTACAAACTCATGACAAGATGAAGCATAGGTTTCGAACACTAGGAAACTCGGTGGATACAAAGTCTCTGCCTTTACCATCTCTAGCAACTCCACAATCTTTTTACCCAAAAGCTCCAAGTGTACTCCTATACAGGAAACATTTTGCTCGTAGCTGTTCAGGTGAATCTTCCCGAGTGTCTCTTTCACCCCTTGCTGTATTGCGGTCCTCCAGACATCTCTCCATCCCCCCACCCCACCCATATCTCCTTCTCTCTTTTCCTTATCCTGAATGATGCCAGCCACCTGCACCAGTAGCTCCTTGTTGCAAGAAGGCTGGGTACAGGATTGACAGACAATTTTAGAAAGTTTATCCCTCAGGTTGTTGTAGAGCAGATTCAGGTCTTTCTCTTTATTGGCTAGTTTGACTGGAGAAGCTTCTCCACCCAGAGCTTCCTGCTCACATTGAACCTGCTTCTGCAGAGAGAGTATATTCAGATAGGCCTCTTTCAAGGCTGCCGTTTCAATGAGATTGTTAATCTCCATTACTGCACAAAGAGATATGAAAGAAAATTATTAAGATTAAGGGGGAAAAAAAGCTGGATTGTTTGACACATTGACAGATTTATGTCATATCCTACATTAATGAGACCTTAGTAAATTATAGTTCTCAGTAAAGTACTTACCCGACAAAGGTGTTGGCAGAATATTATAGGTGAAGTCGCAGTCCTTAGTTGTCTCTTTCTCCATTACAGTGCTGGTTGTGGCATCATGTTCTGGGACAGATTTAAATATTTCTTGGACAGGTTGTCGCTTGAAACTTCTTCTCCAATTTGTCCACCTAAAGCCATCTTCTGTTGTAGGTGATTCTAAACAACAAATAAATAAAGATTTACAACCTCCAAACTTCACTTCTACAGTTCTTCAAGAGTTCTTTAAGAACTTCCTTTGAAAGAACTCTTAAGAGCCCTAAAACTTTTTTTTTTCCTAGTGTGGCTTTATTTAACTTGATTACAGATTACACAAGTCTATTATTAGAATTGTACTGAACCAAAGCAGATTACACTATCTCTATAAATGTATTTTTGTTTTTTTAAAGGTTTCAGCTTTATAATGTTACATTTAAAACAGTGCTATCACAGATTTCTTTTTGATACTACATTCATTTTTTGTCCATTCCTTTATTTCCTAATGATTTCTTTTTTTATTATTTCTTTTTCATTTTGTACTATTATTCATCCATGTAAATGAAAAGTGATAGTGAAGTGAATTAATTTTACTTTGTGTGTCAGGAGAGGCAGGCTTGGTATTAGAGGCAGTGCCATCTGCTGCTGCTACTTCATTTTCTCTTCTTTTTCTCACTGAGAAGGTTCGCATCAAGGTCTTCAGAGTCACTGATCCACTTGAGTTCTTTTCAGCAGTATTTGTGCTTTCTGCCATTCTGTGAGCATATATCATAGATGAACTTCCATGCCAGATGATCTATCTATCTATCTATCTATCTATCTATCTATCTATCTATCTATCTAGTGCAGTGTTTATTGGCCAACCAATTATCATTACTTTGAAATTAGTCAATAATCCTAACTACATTTTCCAAGAATTGTTGTTAATTTATGAAAGCCATAAACAATACATAAAGCCATAGATCATGAGCAGGGAAGTAGAAGATTGTCTACCTTTTTTTTAAATTAAGAAAAAAGAAATAAAAAGAAAAAAGACAGTAAAATTAACAGTGTATACTGGATTCCTGCTCAGTGCATACAACCATGTCAACAGCTTACTCTAAACACATCCCAGCTAAACTGTGGACTTGTTGGCTATCAGTTTTGGTGAAACATATTGAAACAAGAACCTTTCATCGCTTACAGTGCAGTGAATCCACATACACCATAGTAACTAATTTTGAAATAGCTTTTGAAAACCTACCTGTCGCATTTATTTAAAAAAAAAAAAAAAAAAAAAAAGGAACACAGGCCTACGTGTGAGTCGAATGAAGCACGGTACATTTAATCACACCAATGTACATCATATCATCCTTTACCACATGCCGGTCCTAGTCTAATCAGACGCTAAAACTACCACATTGTTATATACCAGAACATTTACTAACAAAAAAAAAAATTATACATAATACGGAAACCTGATGCATCTCACCTGAGCTGTTTCAGCCACTTTCTTATGTAATTACTTTCACTTTCACCTACAGCTTACCTGCTAAACACGCCACACGTTGTGGAAAAGTACAGTCAACATGTCACACCTCAGTGTGACCCTTGTAAAAGCAAAAAAAAAAAAAGAAAGAAAAAAGGTTTATTTATTTATTTATCAGTTTTAATTTAATATTTTTTTAAAAGAAAAGAAAAGAAAGAAAGGAAAAAGACTACGAGGCTATTTATGGACAGCACATTGAGACACCGAGATTATGACAGGAACTGGAATTAATATTCTTGTTCATTAACTAGCTACAATATCATTAAAGATTTAACACAAGTAACATATCATAGCCTACATGTTATTAATCCTGACATACTCCAGAATCTTATTTCCTTTCCGAGACCAGTTTTATAAACATGTTTGAATTTTTTGTACTGTGCTATTTAACCATTTACTCTAGTTTTCTTTCTTTTCTTTCGTTTTTGCTTTTAATTTTAGCCAGTCTAAGTTAGTATGTGGTTTATTTAAATAGGACCACAATTTTACTAAACTTCTGCAAGTGCTAAGCACAACAGTTCCCCTTAACAATCATTAACAGCAACTGGAGTCATTCAGTAATACGGGTAAAAGCTATTTTAGACGTTTTCTCTTAACCGAGCTCATATACAGGCATATTTTCCAGCTTGTTATGTTTTTGTCTAATCTGTGCATAGTGTGCCTGTGCCTGTGTGTGTGTGTGTGTGTGGCACGTTTAGATCTGAATGTGTGCGAAAATAGGAAGTGATGTCAAACACAGGCTATATTTATGTATTAATATAGTTAACTTTTTGTTAGTCATTGACAGTGTTCGGCTTCTAAGCTGCAGCCATACATTTAAAGAAACAGTTTTTTGGGGTTTTTTTTTTCTGTCAAACACCTGGTTGAAGTGGCGTGTAGCTTTAATGACGTTGTTGTAGTCATATCAAGGGGCAGGTGATTTCCGAAGGTAAAAAGAGAAGGTAAACATTAGTGCAGGTCGTTTGATTTCACTGAAGTGGAAAGCGAAAGGAATTGCGGATTTAAGGTTTTCAGGTGTCTGCTTAACTAACCTGCAGTAACTTACGGTAAGTGTCCACCAATTACCACATTATTTCACATGCTATGTAATCGAGCTAAAATAAAAGTCTGGGACTAACCCATGTGGAGTGGTAACACAGGGTTAATACACTGTTGTATGTGTGTAGTCGTGCTATGTCCGAGCCATACCTCAAGGTTAAAGGCGGTCGATTCAGTTGCTACGTGTGAAGCTTTTCTTCAGGTGCAAACTCACCTGAACCTCAGACTTTCTGAAGACTGTTGAAAATCACTTTGTCACTAAAAGGTATAAGCTGAGTTAGGTTAAATGTGCAAAATGTTATATTTATTTGAACACAACGGGTCACACATGGCGAGCATTAGACTTAGCATTATATAGAGGGTAGTACATTAGATAGAGGGTAGTACAACTATAGTACTGTTATCTTCTTGTCCTGTAAAAATTGTTTACTTCTTTTTTATTTGAGTTTTGTAAATAACTGTTTATGGTTCAAATGAGTAGCCAGGCTTTACTCTCTAAGTTTTAATACACAAGTTTTACAATTTAAAAGCTGATTTAATGATAATGTGTGAACAAATATGCATTTTGTGCCCAAAAAAATGTGTTATATTCTGTATACCCAGGTGCTCCTTTGGGTTTACATCAGCAGCATGCTTTGAAATGCACTGTAAACTGCATAGACCATGACTGACCTATTATCCTCATTCTACTGCTATTATATCATTTCACTTCAGTCGCAACCATATGCCATTAAGATGAAGACATTTTTACATAAGGATTTCCTTTGATTTTTTTTGTTTTTTTCAATGTCTTCTTGGCTTATACCTTGTGTTCTCGTATTTGGCATTGTGCATGGCTTATTCTTTTATTCATCTTCAGTAACGGTCAGGGTCGTGGTGAATCTGGGCACGAGAGGCGGGTAATTCATTAACGGGGCGATATAGAGTAGCCAGTCCCCCTACTGGCATGTTTTGGGTGGTGGGAGGAAACCAGAGAACCCAGAAGAAGCCCACGTGGACATGGAGAGAGCATGCAAAACTCCACACAGGCAGTTATTCAGGTGTGACTGGGGACCCTGAAGCTGTGAGGCAGCATTGCTACCTGCCTCCGTGCTGTCCCGTGTATGAATTACTTTCAGTTAATAGGAAAGCAGCAAGGATGGAATATTCTTGGACTATTTGTATTCTACAATAAGAATATTTAGTAAATACTTGTATATACTTTTTTTAAAAATTATTTTTCCCAGATTTTCACCCTATTTTAGTCATGGCCAATTCCACACAGACTGTAACTCCTGTCTGCCCCCTTTTGCATGCATGAGTTCACAGACGTCCATGATTGGCTAGTGATGCTGTGCTTGATAGGGGAGAGAGTGCCACCTCTCCCTCCCACGAATGGCTGTGGAATCATTGGAATTCAAACTCATAATCTCTGGATGATACAGGTTTTCTGTTGCACCATTCAGGAGCTCAATACTTGTATTCTTACTCCAGTTAATTTACAAAGAAAAAAAGTTTTTACTCCTTATATTGTTATTTTGACCTTCAGTGTACCTTCAGAATTCAGTAAGATATTTATTCTTTCCGCGTATTAAACCGATAAATTGTATTCTTGTTTATTTAAAGGTGTAATAGTCTTTTTTTCCTTCCTAGTACAAATAGCATTGAAAAATGTGTATAACATGATAAAAAAAAATGCCACTGCCTCAACACACGTTTAAGCCGTTTGCCTCAACACAAGTGTATTATGTTACTGAGGAGACATGTTTGGAAAAATGCCTACTGGTCAGGAAGGCTTGTCTGTGTTTGGATGAGCCTCTTGTCCATCATTTTATAAACACTTCCCAACACTGTTTCACTCCACCCAATCTCAATCTCCAATCAGTAAGTGCTGATTGCAGCCAGATAATTCTCCTGTTAGCAAAAAACTTAAAGACATGAAACACTGTAAAACCAGAGTAAATGCTGGCAGGGTTTTTCCATGATGGAATATATATCTAAAGTTTTGAAATGCTTGAACAGCTGGCTTTACATAGCAAATAAATTAGATACTTTTTTCATTACAAAGAAAAAAGGACAGTGACTGCATTCATGACTATTCTCATAAATTATTATGAGCTTAATATTTTGCATGTTTATAAAGTTATGGCTTTTAAAAAGCACCTTTTACCTAGTGAAGCTAACATGCTAATACCACAACTTAGAGCTCATAAGAGCTTATTACAAAAAAAAAGGACAGCAAATGCAATTGTGACCATTCTCATAAATCATTATGAGCCAAAGTATATTGTGTTTCTTTTGTTGTAACTTTGTTTTTAAGCAGCTGAATGTCAGAGTGTGCTAGAAAGTATTGTCATGACAGTTTTTGCTAATGCTAACTCTAGTTAAACCACAACAGTTTCTGGGGGTGGAGCTTTGTGTACCTGGGTGGGCTCAAGGAGTTAAAAAAAAGAAAAAGAAAAAAGCATTCCAGTCTGATTCAACACTTATGTAACTGTTAGATAACTAATCTTGCCGAATTCTGACAGTTTTTGCCTAATGCACCTTTAAATGTAAAAACTTTTTGACCTTTACTCAAGTAGATTTTTCTGCCCCATATGTCTATTTTAATTGAGTAAGGTTTTGCCACAGTGCCTACAGTATCATTTTACTTAAATACAGTTTCTTTGTCAATTTTCCACTGCTGGAAAGCAGTGAGGACCTGAGGAATACTTTACTGGCACATCTTCGTGTTTTCCGGAGAATATTTCTGGGCTGTTTCAGGGCTGGAATGGAAAAGAGATTGGGGATCATGGCAAAAGTGTGTTTTTTCACTCTTTCCACCCTTCGCATTATGTGACTGGAGTGGGCACAAAGTGTAAGCTTTGATTCTATGCTTGATTCTATGCAATTCTGGACAAATCTGGTCTTATAAAAACAGTCCATTGTACTTAAGTACACTTAAAGTTTCTATGTACAGTATGTAAAACTCTATAATAAAGTGGTTCCTAATCAGAAAAGTTACGTAGAAATTTTAAGGAGGATAAGCACACGTAATTTTTCAATCATCTTCTAAGGGCACACCGTAGAGATTTCTAAGAAAATATAAAAAATATATTAAAAATTGTAAATATTATAAGACTATTATATTAATCAAATTTTGGTATATTATTAGAGCATTTCCCTATTATTACTTGAATGCAATATATACTGTAAGGTAGTGTATTTGTGGTCACATTTGCACCTTCCCCCTCTCAGAACAAATTATATGTTTTCAGTAAACAAAAAGATCATGGCGTTGAAAAAAAAAACCCAACTTACTGCATTCACACAGCCAAGTCAACTGATCTACACCCTTCACTACAAGACTAATTACATGTACATATTATTAAAGATTATTTAGCTTTCTTCAGTATATAATTACTTTTTCTTTGTCACACCCTTATAGATCACAGGCCTTTGGGTGGAAGGATGGCAGATAATGTAAGAGGTGAAGCAGATGGACCTAGCGACATTTCAGCATGTGGTGAGGACATTTCAGGACCAACTGAAATGACAGAAAATAACACAACTCAAACAAACGACAAAAAGAAGAAGAATAACATAATGAAGTCTGTCAGAAGACGCTTACAACTAGTTGGAGAGATGAGTCCTTTGTCCCCGAAAAACAAAACGCCAAATAGCAAAACAGACAGGACAAATGTTGGAAATGACCTTGGTAATTCCTCTGACTCTCCGGTACAATCTCCAGCTTCACCAAGTAAGTACCTCATTTCAACAGTGTTAGGAAAAATATATTTTTAGACTCTGTATTTTCCAAGGACAAGATGAGTAATGGTCTTGTCCAGGTTTAACAATAGTTTTAATCATATATCTGAATAAATAAGCATACCACTGACAAAAACACTTCTCTTGTGAAGCCTATAATTTACTATCCAAAGTGTAATTTGCAAAAAGTGGAGTTGACCATGTTTCATTTTTCATGCTTTTTTGTTAATTTAATAATAAGATTAGCTAAATAACTGTAATCAATTTCTAATACTCATTTTAAAAGAAATTACATTATTTACAATAAGTTGACAGATAGCAGGTGCTTTAAATGCTTACATACTGAGAGACGTGTAGAATGTCAGCCGCCAATTTGTGGTTCTTTGTACACTCTATATATCTGTCTTTTTCTGTTTCCACTTTTTATTTCGTTTTGCATAGGACCATTGTTGGCCACTCTAAAGGCTTTAAGTAAACTGTGATCATGTAGTTATAACGTGATTTTTTTTACTTGTCCTTTTGCTTATGAATCAGGTGAAGAACAGTTTGCAAAACAGGAATCTGGTAGATGGAAACTGCGTTTTGGAAGCAAGAAAGAAAACACATCCAAGCAGGAGCAGCTGGAGGTGTGCACAGAGGTTGTTATGTCGTCAGAGGAGAAAAAGTCAGAGGTTACAGGAGGAACAACAGAGGTCTGGAAGTTACACTTCCTACCTGAGATCCCACCAGTACCTTTATCGGGTAATTGTGTTTTTTTTGTTTTTGTTTTTTTAAAATAATTTTTAGCTTCTTTGTTTATAGACACAGGAAGGGGTGGGGCCTATGTCTCTAAGACGTTACACTTTTACATTCAGTTGGCAGCCCCCACTTAAGGCATCTTCCTACATGTCTGATCCTGTTGCACCCATTCTCTTAAAAAAAAAAAAGAAAAAAACAACTGTTTCGAAATCAAATGTTTTCTTTAGACACAGATGAATCAGCTAGTTTTTTGGTTTGTGAGAAGTGTTTATTTGTGAGGGTAATATTTCCTATGTCAGTATTCACTTTAAAAACAATTGAAGTTACTAAAATGTCAAATATTTATTGTGTATCTTCATTATTGTGACTGCTTTTCTCTGTCTTGCCTATCTGTTTGTGTAGTAATGCAGATTAACAATCTCATTAAGAATAATGCCTTGGAAGATGCCTATGTCAATATACTCTCTTTGCGGAACGAGGTTCAGTGTGAGCAGGAAGAATTGGGCGAAAAAGCTTTTCCAGCTGAACTGTTAAACAAAGAGAAAGACTTAACTCTGCTCTACAACAACCTGAGAGATAAACTTACTGAAATTGTCCAGCAATCCTGTGCCCAGCCTTCTTGCGATAAAGAGCTACTAGTGCAGGTGGCTGGCATCATCCAAGAGGAGGAAAAGAGAGAAAGAGATGAGGGGAAGATGGGGGAATGGAGAGATGTTTGGAGAGCTGCAATACAAAGAGGAGTAAAAGAGACACTCAAGGAGATTCCCCTGGACAGCCGTGAGCAAAATGCTTCCTGGTTGGCAGTACATTTAGGACAAGTGGGAAAAGTGATTGTTGTGCAGTTGGAGAAAGTAAAAGCAGAGCTTACGAGCTCTTACCCACCAAGCTTTAATGTGTTTGAAACATACGTGTCAACCTTTCATAACGCTGTGGGAGAACATCTGAAAGGGCTTATGGAAAAAGTGACAGAAGTGAAGGATTACTATGCCCTCCTGGATTTTATTTTGAACCGTTACCACAGGTGAGGAGCTGGTTTGTGATTAATAGAGTTCATTCTTGAGTAATCGCATTCACGTTATAATTGCAGTCACGTGTGTGATGCTCAGGCAGTATCATTTTCCATTATCACAACAGTACAATTTGTACATCACCAATTATTCATTATTAATGAATTCAAAACTTGCTACATAGTTTACATAGTAAGTTCATTATCTGGCAATAAACTGATAAGCTGTGAGATCTAGCATTTCTTAAGCAGCTTGGAAAGTGTTAGTGTCATAATGATGTTGCTGAAGAGCAACCTTCCTATTTTTAGATGTGAGAAGAAGACATTAGCATTTTCTAGTTGCTAAATTAGCTTTCTGTTGTGTGTAAAATTGACTCCCCTTTGAATTTTTGATTCACATGGTATAAAAACTATGGTACGTAGTGTTATAGTATGTCTATATTCATCTGTTTTGGATACTGTTAGTCTGCTTCTGTCATAGTAATAAAACATTTAATGCTGGTAAACATGACCCCTTTTGCAGGTTATGGATTTAATTGTGAATGTCTCTGAAGAACTGATTATTGCTAGACATTGTAAATTGTGACTACGCAGTTCCCTAAGATACCTCAATACTTCCAAACACATGAACAAATCTTAAACTCAAATGACAGAGGCATTTACAGCAAATGCTATACTTTAGAAATTCATATTAGATACATAATCCAATTGTTCCACCACATACTTCTTAATAATACATTATCTTATAAAGATTATTACCATATTATTATACTATTACATTTTTATATTACTACCTTGATAAACAGTCTAAAAGGTAATTTATAAGAAACATTCTAATTTATATAGGGATGATTAATCTGACAGTGTTACCTTTACCACAGTGAGAAGATTATGGGAAGCAATTCCTTGCAGCCAGAATTGAAGGAGGAGCTGAAGACTCTTAAACTAGACAATGATTTTCTAGATCAGATCAAGAATGCATACTGCGATCACTTACAGGTAAGATACAGATGCGTACAGGTAGTGCTGGAGTTTTGTGCCGCTGAAACAAAGCTACTGTGATCAGATAACGCACTCGTAAATGAAAGATTCTTTGTATGTAACAGGCAGATGTGAGATCATCTCTGGACAATATAATAAAGCTGGAACATGATGAGATGTGGAAAGACAAAAATAAACCGCAGATTAATGAGGAACTTTACCTCTCTCACATTCACATGGACATCCTGATGGTATGCACCACAGATTTGCCCACTTCATTAATATGGTTTAATTTAAACTTAATATGATGTACAAGTTCACTGAGCAGGCAGATGTAATAATCTTAGATAGTCTTAGTACATGCAAGGCATCATTTTAACTCTAGGGGGCAATCAAGTTTTTATATATACTTTATTATATCAATGCCTCAATTTGTCCTCCTCTTCCCTCAGTATATTACAGGACCAATCCAGGCATCCAGTATGCTTGATGTGAAACTGGAGCACAGAGTTATGTGCTGCTGCCTTCATGAGCTAAAGGAATTTCCTAAACGGTTTGTAATTCACTATGGGTATATTGTTTTAGGCTAAATACTTACAATATATTTATCATGTACAATATATTTAACATCCTACCAGCTCAGATTTTTTGTTTGACATATCATATATATAATTGTTCAACATATCATTAGTACATTTACCACCCAAATATACTGTAGATCTATGGTAATTACTATGTCACTGAGAAATTGTCTGGAAAACACTGATTCTTTATTTCCTTTCACTTTCATTCTCTACCATCTTTCTGTGTTGTCGTAAGATTGAGTTGTCTTGTATATTTCTGACCTCTAACCTCAACATTACTGATGAAATCAAAGTCCGTGTTGAAATGCTAAGCTGAAGTTTTAAAAATTTTTGGATTTCAACATACCGTACTTCACTTTGCACTCTATCTCTATATCTCCCTTTCCAAAGATTTGAGACCGCCTTTGTACAATGGAACAAAACTCTTCTGGATCCCGCCCTATGGGCTGAGTATCATATTACTTACATCAACAGCTTCAGAAATTTGAAGTAAGATAATTTATCACACACTGTGAATCTCTAACACAAAATATGGAACAAATTATCAAAGAATGTAAATGCTGTAATCCTCTAATCCAATACATATTTCTTTTCCTGAACTCCCACACATTGAGTTTCTTAAGTTTGTAGAGTTACTCTGTGTTGCTATTCTCGTGATCATAAAATGAAATAGCCTGTGTTGAAGTAGGTGAGTGGAGCAATGTGGGGGTTTGACATTTAAATCCACCAGCACAGTGCTGTTTTCAAACCCACTCAGATCCAACAATGTTATTATGTTACTATGCTCTGCGACACCCTTGTAAATTTGAAGTAACTTTGACAAAATCTCAAGACATTATTTTTCTGACTTCAAGTCAAGCCTTATTTGTCCTGTCCCATATCTTACAACCCAATTCTGAATTATGTGGCCCTGATCCAAAAATAAATCACATAATGCACCTAAATACCAATTAAATAAAAAAGACATAATTACTTTATTCATAAATAAACAGTTGCCACTACTAAATGTCCGTTCATACTTAATACACGTGTCATGCAAAGCTGCTATTTACACCAGAGACAGACAGTGCAGTGACCAATGTTTTTTTAAATGTTAACTAGTACAGAGTTGCATAAAATCATGTGTGCTAAATATACAGTATTTGTCATTATAAAGAATGATGAAAAAAAGATGCCACAATGGTTCAGGTACACAGATTCAGGTACACTTGCAGTTCAGTGGACTTATATTTAAGAGCAACAGTTTCACAGAATGTTAAATCATGTGACTATAACCTGCAAGAAGTCACATGATTTAATGGAAGCAGCACTATTGACACAAGGCTTTCATATAGCTTACATTCAATGTTTTGAGGGAAAGTCCCTAAAGCTCTGAAACAAAATTGACTAACCAGTCTTTTATCTCTAGAACAAATCACAGCACAAACAGAAACTGCAAACCAGTTTGTATTGCTGCTTCAATCCTTGACAATAGTTTTATATAGGGATTAACAGTAAAGATAGTGGTAATAAAAAAGAAATCTCACAAAATGCTCAACCTATATATGTTCATTCATTCATTCATTCATTCATTCATTCATTCATTCATATTCCTTCTGGTTTTCCTGATGGAAGGCACACTTGCCACAGGCTGAGAAAATCCCCAGCCCTAACCCAGACTTCTCTATACCAGGTCACAGATGACAGCTCCTCCTCGTGGGGGATTCCCAATTGTTCTCAAGCCAGCTGTGAGATATAATCTCTACAGTATGTCCTGGGTATTCCTGAGTTTCTCCATTTAGTGGGACATACAGCTCTAGTGGGAGCCAACCTGGTACTAATTGGGACTTCTCGTTTTGCAAGAGCACACCCATGGCTCTCCCAGATTGCCAAACTATCAGAAATCAAGCCAGCCATCCTGCGGAGAACCTCATTTGTGCTGTCGATACTCACAAACATATTTTTTTGGTCTCTACCCACAGCTCATCACCAAAGGTGAAGATAGGGCCGTAGAATGATCGATAAACACTGGGAATGTTAAACTCCCAGTGAAATAGCCCTGAAGTACACAAGCCTTTTCATTATGGCTGTGTCTCAATCCACAAAGGGGCCCATATGTTAAGTGACTGCTCTATTTTCTAACTAAGTGCACTACATGGTATGGAATAATGGCTTCTTTACATTGGGGGCATGAAATGTCCAGTTGTGACCTCAGTAATAAATGGTTCTATTGGGACAAATTTTGGTCTAAATGAGTTAACCACACAAGCTTTACTTTATATTCTCCTGTACTGTGTTTTTTCCCCAAAGTTAATGGACTAATATTTACAAAAATAAAAAGCTCTACCTCCAAACTCACAGCTAAATTTAAGGTTCAATCTGCTAGCCAATCATCATCTTAGATGAATACACGACATAAGCAGCTGTGGCCAGTCTGTATCCGTGTTCTATCTACGTCCTGGCAGAAAAGAGCAGACTAGAATTACGGTGAGGTGAAAGAATCTTTTAGCTGTTGATATTTATATGCTCAATGAGAGTAATATAAAGTAAGTGGCATGTGCGATATAGAAAATCATATAACAATACGAACTCTTTTTCAATACACAATATACATGGCAATATTTATGCTTGTTAACAAAACCTATAAAAAAAAAACAGCAAAACAGTAGTGGCATGTTTTAAAAAGCCTCTGGAACGCTACAAGGATATTGTTATATTTAATGTCCATTAACATTTATTATTTAGAAAATAAGGGAGATTAAAACAACTGGTGCAAAAATAGAGTTTACCATCCAATCAGCTACTTGTCACCATGAGTAACCAAGGAGGCAGTGTAAAAGCAGTATTGACAATACCCATGATATCTCAAAAAAGCATACTGTGACATAAATTATAGCAATATAGATATTATTTCTTGGCCCAGCCCTAAAAGTAAGTGTATAAAACTATTGCTCTACCGTATTCACTGGTCTTATGACTTGTAAAAGTTCTGGTACATTGTAGCTAGCATTAGATTATATTATCATTAAATATTACTAATATTAGGTTGTTGTTGTTGTTTTTTTTGTTTTTTTTTACATACAATGTGCTTAATCAGCCATATTGCCAAATGTTTTATATGGTATTTTAAGGTAAAATATCTTGTGTAGGAAAATATTCAGATTCACTAAAGTAAAATTCAGCTTACTTTTTAGATCTCTGAGAATACATTCAGAAAAAATATATAAAAAATTAAAAGGGTATACATGTAACTTTGATGTGTAGGCCTTGTTGAGCTGTAAATCACAATACTTGTAAATATTTTAATTTTATGAAAATGGCTGTAAACCCAGATAGTAGCAGAAACTATCTGAGATTCTACCATAATTACTAGGCTGGTACTATTATTGTTATTGTTATTGAATACTACTGTCTGTGAGAGCTGTATGATTCCATATGACTTGTCCTGTGATATTTAAATTGTAGAGCGAGGACTTTACTATTTTTGAGAATGCTGTTAACATCATTCATTATTAACTAGCTTGTTTGTGTGTGTGTGTGTGTGTGTGTATATATGATTGTCTAGAGAGCAAATTGAAAGCTACAGACAGAAATGCCCAAGTCAGGTAGAGCAGCTGGCCAAGGAGATAAATGGACTAGTTAACATACTGAGCCAGGCTCTTCTAGAGCATTTCAAAACTGACACTAAGGTAAAGAAAATCATGAGTGGGCTTCTCTGATTCATTTGACATACAATGATATATTTTGATAAATAAAGTTGTAACCTTTTAATACTCTTCATAGCCTCTTCTAAAGATGATGATGACAAGGAAGTGGCTGTCCTCTGAAGAAGTCTTTCAACAATTGCATAAGAGAATTGAAACTCTGTCCCAACAATGCAAACACATGAGTCCCCAACATGCACAGGTATGAACACTTACATATAGGCCATGTCTTTTTCTCTGTATCTGCCTGCCTGTCTGTCTGCCTCTTTCTCTCTCTCTCTCTC
>CM040977.1:17435917-17462146 GCA_022985145.1 Pangasius djambal
GGTGGCATCCTATGACAGTTCCACGCTGGAATTCACTGAGCTCCTGAGAGCGGCCCATTCTTTCACAAATGTTTGTAAAAACAGTCTGCATGCCTAAGTGCTTGATTTTATACACCTGTGGCCAGGCCAAGTGATTAGGACACCTGATTCTGATCATTTGGATGGGTGACCGAATACTTTTGGTAATATAGTGTACATCAAAGTATAATTCATAGCTTGGCATAATGGGCATGAAAATGAATAATAATTATGTAATACAGTGCTCTACAGAAAAGTCAATTCAAAATTGTTTTTCTTCAGTCATTTGATTTTTAAAGTGTCATGGAGGGAGTTCAGGTTGGATACAAATGCAGGTTTAATTAGCAAAGCAGACAAATCCAAATGAGGTTTTAAACGACATACTCAGAAACAGGTCAAGTGATCTGCAAACAGCGTGGGCAAGGGCAAAACTATGAGATCAAACAGACAAAACAAAAGTGTGTGTGTGTGTGTGTACTTGCGTGTGTGAGATTGAGGATTCTGGGCATTGGAGTTTGTGGAGGAAACAAACGAGGATAATCAGAACTTATTTTGATGACAGTGTACATCATTTTATCATTTTGATGTACAAATAAGCCATTAACACAGAAATAGAAATATCAAACAACTGTTAACCACATTTCTTTCATGATATGACATGATATAATGAGTTAAGAACTTATTAGAGTAGCACACAATTTAAAAGGTACTGTCCCCACATTGTTACCACCTATGTATGACTCCTCCACTTTTTAATTCCTGTTTTAACCTCTGAATGCCCCCAGAAAATATTCTAAAATACATGTTGAATAAAAAAGTGTGACAATAGTCTTGGGAAATCCTGCATATGACCAAGTAGTCATAGAGAAACTGCTAAACCCACACAGTTACAGAAGACACACAAACATAAACAGTTCAGATATCCACAGTGAAAAGGTTTGCAGTTCCCTATTTTGTTGCTATTTTGGTTCCCCTTAAGTTATAATGATATGGCAAAAAGGAACATTTAGCATCTTACGAGGAAATATATTGCAATAAAACACAAATGTTTTCTTTCTTTTTTCTGTCTGTGTATATTTTGTATGTTTTACTACAGGAATTTGTGAGTGATGTGCATTACTTTGTGGTGAGGGAGTATATATCTCAGTTGATGAAGAATAACTACTCATGCAAAAACAGGAAGCATGAAGAAGCTGCCACAAAAATAAGAGTGCAATGGAGAGAACTCTGTGAGCTCTTTCAGGAAATGGTACGACAACCACAATTTCTGTCTTTATGTTTCCCAGGGTTTATTGGTTTAAAAAAAACTTCGTCAAAACATCTGAAGAATTATACAAGGTATAAAAATATTCCAGAAGTATAATCTCTTTTTCTAGTTTAAAAAAAAAAGATTAATTTGGGCTAGCATAGCAACATTCTATCTTCTGACTAATCCAGAGCAAAATATTTCAAGTTCACTAAAAAAAAAACACTTTCAGTGATAAGACTCACATTGCTCTTCATAGTGGTAATGTTTACCAGATAATGTGCACTTTGCACCATGATAACTGATGATTCTTTTGAAATTTAATACCAATTAGTGTCAATCTGAACCTTAAACATTTTTACTATTATTGGTGTTTGTAATGTGAGTCGCTTTATATCCGTTTACAACTAAGGTTTGTGTCTTTTTGAGAATTGTAGCAGCACAGTGATTAAAATGTCAAGCTGCAAATAAGCATCCTGAAGGTACCCAATATGTGGGGAAAATGTGGTGTATATGAGCCACAACTTATAATATAGTTCTTAGTCTCATGAAGTAAAACGTTAAATTAATTTAAGAGTAATTGCTTCATTGTTCGTTGTACACCAAATTAATAAACTTGTTCATATCTTTTAGTGGCTTGTTCTGGTTAATGGCAGAATAAATATAACTGAGCTAGTTTACTCATCTGTATTTCTGATAGCAGATTTCTCATAGCAGATTCATAAGCTTTAGCTATTTCTCATGGTTTGGTGTTGGGCCATTGTGCTGACTTGCATCATTTGGATCTTGCATCAACTGTAAAAAAAGAAAGAAAAAAAAATCCCCAGAAATATTCTCTAGAAATGAAGGTTAGAATGTGTCTTTCACATTTAAACACATTTTTTCCCATATTCCATCTTATACATCCGAGGCAGATAGGTCATCTGGTCCTGTGATTGGTGTCAACTGTAAATTCTGGATTCAGTCATAATTTCAAATGATTTTACACTGTACACCAAAAGGCAAAATGGGCTTTTGAATTGTTTATTGATAAATTAGCATTTTCTTGGTTGGTTCACTATAAATTAACATATTAGAACTTTAAAGCAAAGACTAACTGGGTTTATTTAAAGGAAAACACACATCTTTTGCACACTGCAAAATATTTTTGATAGTAACCTAAAAAAAAAACAGGAGGTTTTTTTTAACTGTACAATCATCAAAAAAAAAGTCCCTTAGCAGATTTAACTGTTATATGTAAATAGCTTTTCCAGGCAATCCTCAAAGACCCTATGCCATGGATGCAATTTCCCGGAGGTTTGCTGAGCTTGTTTAACACCTCGCTTCCTTCCTCTCTGAATATCTCTGGCACTGCTTTGTGTTTGGGGTCATTGCTAATCATTACTCGGAAAATAAAAAAGCAAGATGATGGTCTACAGGACTTGACTGCTACCTTGTCTTGCTTTTGTTTCTCCATAGAATTCTGTTCAACGCTGGCTCTATCCAGTAGGGAACCACCTGCAAAAGATCATTGGAGAGAGAAAAGAGAGTGAAATAAAGAATTACCTACAGCCATTGGTCGAAGACTATCCAGATTTCAGGTGAGGTCCCTTTTTTAATCTAACACCATAGCTGTCATCACCAACAAGGTTCAAAGTCAAATTCCACACTGAAAGAAAAATTCCTTACTAAATATTCCATTCAAGAAAATACTTTTTTTTTTTTTTGCTCTGTAATGACCAAATGATTCAAAGCTCTTGTTTTTCATCAGCAAAACAATATATAACTCAGGCTATAAATGTAACTCTGTCTTTCTTTGCCAGTAGTGAACCCATTTTACACAATTTACACTCTTGGCCAAAGTTGGGTCTTGCTGCTTGGATTACAGTTTTTTTTTGTTTGTTTGGGATTTTTTTTTAGGGAGTTCTACTCCTTTTAGACTTCTGCTCCTTTTTCAAGAAATGTGTGCCAGGTCTTAGTGAGTCATACATATTTAGCGTAAATGGTATCGGATCTGTGATTATTCTTTTAAACACGTACGGGAAATTGTGGAGGAAAGGATTTAGAAGGGAGGGAAATGGAATTTCCAGTTGTGTTCCCAGAAGCTTTAGGAGTTATGCTTATACTGAAGTTACTGTACCTCTATCAGAACCAATTCAATTCAGTTTTATTTATCTTAACATTAGACATCATCACAAAGCAGCTTTATAAAAAAAAAAATCTGTATGTAGATTTATATTTAGATCCCTAATAAGCAAGCCAGAGGTGATAGTGGCAAGGAAAAACTATCTGAACCAAATGTGGACTCACCCTGAAATGTTTCCTCATTTCCAGCAAAAAGCATCTCTCGGCAGTACTATATTTTCGTGGAGTAACGCGGGGCAGACAGAGACAGATGATCCTGCAGAAGCTTTCTGACCTGAAGCAACATGCCAATGATGGAAGCATGCAGCATGTGCTATTCAGTGGGATGGAGGCAGCAGCGAGCACAGACCTAGTCAACATGCCATGCTCTTGTCTTTTTCCCAACACAGGCAACTAGGCCTCAAAATGCCTGGTGTTACCAGTTGAAAAATCCTGTTTTAGCCATATATTTTATAATCTAATACAAAAGTAACATCAGGGCTTTTGAAACCCTAGTGCAATGGTTTTAGAACAAGCACACTGTGAATAATAATTTTAGGATGATAACATCCTTCAGTGAATTCTGTGCCTGCACTGCACTCATCTTCTTGGCTGTGACAAACACGTGGTCTGTGTGCTTTTTAAATGGTTAGGTAATAATGGATAATAACATTATTCAAAAAGAAACCAGACAATAAGATGCATTTCTAATTTATTTTCCAATAACGATACAGATCCTTTAATTATACTGTGTGTTTTGGGGAAAAGATATGATGCTGTGTTGTGTTCTATTTTTGTCTGCTTTTGAAAACCCCCCCTGCAATCTCAATAACAGGGAAAGATAAAACAGCAGTTTCAGACCATCTTTGTACACAATGGAAACACAGAAAGGAAATGAGCAACTAAAAGAGAGAGAGATCAATTGGGATAGGACCTGGACGAAAACAGAAATTGGCAGTTGCACAGGCAGTATTTAAAAGAGGCTGCAGATAGGAATCATAAGGCATTCCGGAGCTGCAGCAGGTTGATACCGATACAGAGCCGGTGACAGTGTCCACCCGTGTGTGACCTGACTGCAGAAAAAGGGGGAAAATAACCACAAATATTTTAAGACATGTGGGCCTAAAACATTTTGTGTAAATATTATTATTGTTATTGAAAAGACAGCCTGCATTTTTGTTAATGTGGTGTAATAGTACACCCTTTTCGGATAGCCAGGCACTCTTTTTGGTCTATACTGTATGTCCATGGAGTGACAGCTGTAATCTTTGTTAAACAATATAGCTTGAGTATGTTGAATACTTATATAGTTGATTACTTATCATTTTTATGTGGGAACAACCCCCTCACTGGTCAAAATGAAGCAGTGCGTTTGATAAATCTGAACATCTTTGGGATTCACACAGTATACAAGCATCTTCTGAAGTTAAAATGAATAATGCAATATCCTTGTATATTCATGAATTTTAGCTCCATTTATATTGTCTATGAACTTCAGTGAGCAGAAAGCTAGAGAATTAAGGCATTGGGCCTCTATGAAATCTAATAAACTAATGTGTCTGTCCTGAAAACTCTTTCTGATGAGTGATTTTATGCCACTATATAAGTGGCAAAAAAGATTTCCAATCTTTTTGCATGTTTGTCACACTTTAATGTTTCAGATCATCAAACAAATTTAAATATTAGTCAAAGATAACATGAGTAAACACAAAACACAGTTTTTAAATGAAGGTTTTTATTATTATAGGAAAACAAAATCCAAAACTACATGGCCCTGTGTGAGAAAGTGTTTGCCCCCTTAACCTAATAACTGGTTGGGCCACCCTTAGCAGCAACTACTGCAATCAAGCGTTTGCGATAACTTGCAATGAGTCTGTTACAGCTCTGTGGAGGAATTTTGGTCCACTCATCTTTGCAGAATTGTTGTAATTCAGCCACATTGGAGGGTTTTCGAGCATGAACCACCTTTTTAAGGTCATACCACAGCATCTCAATAGGATTCAGGTCAGGACTTTGACTAGGCCACTCCAAAGTCCTCATTTTGTTTTTCTTCAGCCATTCAGGATTTTTTGGTAGACAGCAGAATTCATGGTTCCATTTATCACAGCAAGTCTTCCAGGTCCTGAAGCAGCAAAACAGCCCCAGACCATCACACTACCACCACCATATTTTACTGTTGGTATGATGTTCTTTTTCTGAAATGCGGTGTTACTTTTACGCCAGATGTAATGGGACACACACCTTCCAAAATGTTCAACTTTTGTCTCGTCATTCCACAGAGTATTTTCCCAAAAGTCTTGGGGATCATCAAGATGTTTTCTGTTTGATGTTTTCTAGCCTTTATGTTCTTTTTGCTCAGGAGCGGTTTTCGTCTTGGAACTCTGCCATGCAGACCATTTTTGCCCAGTCTCTTTCTTAGTTCATGGTGGAGTCATGAACACCGACCTTAACTGAGGCAAGTGAGGCCTGCAGTTCTTTGGATGTTGTTGTGGGGTCTTTTGTGACCTCTTGGATGAGTCGTCGCTGCACTCTTGGGGTAATTTTGGTCAGCCGGCCACTCCTGGGAAGGTTCTCCACTGTTCCATGTTTTCGCCATTTGTGGATAATGGCTCTCACTGTGGTTCGCTGAAGTCTCAAAGCTTTAGAAATGGCTTTATAACCTTTTCCAGACTGATAGATCTCAATTACTTTCTTTCTCATTTGTTTCTGAATTTCTTTGGATCTCGGCATGATGTCTAGCTTTTGAGGATCTTTTGGTCTGCTTCACTTTGTCAGGCAGGTCCTATTTAAGGGATTTCTTGACTGCAAACAGGTGTGGCAGTAATCAGGCCTGAGTGTGGCTAGAGAAATTGAACTCAGGTGTGATAAACCACAGTTAAGTTATGTTTTACCAGGGGGGGCAAACACTTTCTCACACAGGGCCATGTAGTTTTGGATTTTGTTTTCCCTTAATAATAAAAACCTTCATTTAAAAACTGTGTTTTGTGTTTACTCATGTTATCTTTGACTAATATTTATATTTGTTTGATGATCTGAAACATTAAAGTGTGACAAACATGCAAAAAGATTGGAAATCAGGAAGGGGGCCAACACTTTTTCACACCACTGTATGTGTATATATATATATATATATATATATATATATATATATATATATATATATATATATATATATTTCAGTTACTGAGAGAGTGTGTTAATGAGAGTGTCTTGTTTTGCCTCCCCTACACTGACCCTCTGAATTGCTGCCAATCACAATCACATGATGCTCACATTAAAGCAACATTGCCAATGAAATACAATGCTTTAGTATTTAATGTGTGGTGACATGTACTTGATTTTTTTAAGGATTTTGTAAGACACAGAAAGTTTCCCTATTTCACATAAGAAAACCCACCATGGTCTCTTACCCACCTCCACTGACATTAACAAACAAACAAACAAACAAACAAAAAAAAACACTTTTCTGTTTCATATGCATTGCTTTAACACACACAACTCTTTAACAAACAAGATTGCTATACTGCAACTTCTTACTTCAAACTGTGAGCATTTGCACTGGCCCACTATTGCACATACTGCACTATTGTACACTTAATGTCTCTATTTTTATTTTATTTTCCTGAATTTTTATATTTCTGTGTTTGTGTTCCTTATTAATATCATTTTAGTTCTTGTATTTTACTGTTATACTAAGCACCAGTACACCAAGACAAACTCCTTGCACGTGTACACCCACGGTACTTGGCAATAAAGCTGATTCTGAATTCTGATTCTGAACATATGAATGTAAAGTAGTGAAATCTTTCACTCATACTTCTCTTTTTTTCAGTACAGTCTTCACTTCATACCACAGTCTATACCACATTACTGCTGCCACCATGTAAGGATCCTGAGTACAGTTCCTAGTACAGATATTGCGTGCGTTGATGATCTGAATTTCAGTTTGGAATTTAAGATTGAATTCATTAAATGGTTTAGATAACACACCTTAAAGGTTTTCAAGAAATGATGAACAAAAATATGAATAGTTTAGGTCTGTGACATCTGGTAAGCAAATAGATAATAACAGGTAGAAGCCACAATCCACATCCTTCCTTTCTAAAGTTTTCTCACATGACTTTCTGTATGTTACAAATGCACCTGTTACCATGATAGAAATTATTTTACTGAAGCTCTTTGCCCTCATGGCATCCTTTTCATCTTGCTGGAGGCTCCTGAACTATTTTGGTTCAGGACATAGATCTGAGCAGGACGGTAAGTACACAACAACAACAACAATAATAATAATAATAATAATAATAATAATAACAATAATAATAATAATAATAATAATAATAATAACAATAATAATAATAATAATAATAATAATAATAGTTGTTGTTGTTGTTGTTGTTGTTGTTGTTGTTGTTGTTGTTGTTGTTGTTAGGCTTACACTACACAAAAAACAAACAACTGAAACTGACCCTTGTGTGATTGATTTCTTTACTGAAAGAGCTTTCCCCCCCACATCGCACGGAAAAGATGCTTCCATTTTAACCAGCAGCGTTTTCAAACTCTGTAACAGGAAGATGGATGCTTTGGAAAGGCTCGATCTTTATAAAATCGCATATGGCACAATATCAATGATTGTAGAATAATGTAAATAATTTCATGATATAAATAATGTGTTCATGTCGCAAACATTTAGACTGTCAAAAGGTCGACTCCTGCCTCCTCCTATGTAGGCTACTATACCAGACTTTACCAGACTACACCTTCAAAAGCCATTAGTGGGGGCAACAGTGGGCATAGCATGTCACAACCAGCACCGCGGCGCTCAGGCTACAGCGTGTAATGAGCAGAACAGATGTTTCCTAATCACACCTCTGCCCGGAAAGTTCACGTGCACGGGAAGATGTTTGTCCACGCGCCAGTTCTTCCCCGTGAGTTTTAGTGGAGGAGGATGCGGTCCATATAAGTAGCACAAACCGATAACCAGAACAACCGGAGCGCGCGACAGCTGGTGAGTTGACTACTTCAACAGTGAAGGGATTTCTTTATAGCACTCGTAGTTTTATAAGACTCGTACGATTCGGCATCTCTGTATTTTGCGTCCTAACTTACCAAAACCTTGCACATGCCAGTTATTAGGCTATATATTTGTGCCAAATCAGCAATATAACACAATTACCCTAATTCGTTTCGTTAAAACTTACTAAGCCGGCAAAGCTATTAGATCTACATATATTTAACAATGCCTGTACTGTTTTTAACACTGCTTATGTGCTTTGGTTATTGTACCTATAATCTATGATTCCTGTCTGTCTCAAAGGAGCGATGACTGTTGGATCATCACCCCCCTTAATCAGAAGGGTCTCACCTTCTAAGTCTAAGTTTTCCAGATTTAAAGTAAACCTACCATTTTTCAAAAGGAATACCCATGTTCAGGATGACATCAAGTCTGAAGGTAAGAACATTTTAGTACTCACTTATCTCTCCAACAAGTCAAGATGAAAATAGCTTAGTCAGGTACTTGTCAGTAATGAAATATATTGTTGTTGTGGTCTTTACACTGATGTTCAGGACACATTATATATAGTTAACCGGTATATTGTGCACTATGGTATACAGTAAGTGTTCTGTGCAACTGAGTGTGATTTTATGTCGTCCCGGGGTCCTAATTGATTTTCTGTGCTTCTCTCTCCTTTAGAGGTTCTGTTAACTTTTCAGCAGAACCTACAGCAGCATCACTTGGCAATGGCAGGGCAGCAGCTGATATGTCGAGAGGAGCGTTTATTTACAAAGCAACAAGCAGAGGTGGGACACAGCAAGAGCATGTTGGAGGAAGATGAGGAGGAAAAACTGATTAAAGACTCTGAAGACTTCTTAAAGAAAGTTATGTCAACAGTTGAGAAATCTTTTGATATTCAAACTGACGAAGAGAAAGAATTTCTATATGAGGCAGTCCTAGCCATATACCAAGAGGAAGAGCAGGACAGGAGATGGGAAGGGGTTGAGAAAAATGAATGTCCTCCATGGAGGCCGAGGTGTTGCAGACTGGCCCATGACCGCCTGCTTCAGAATATGGTTACACAGCGGATGGAGCAGGCAAAGCTAGATTCAAATGTTAACATTAAGTCTTCGGTTCAACTGGAGATCACTGCCAAGGGTAAACAACTAAAGGAAGACCTGCTAAAAATTGCAAAGAATGTGAGGAGCTGCTACCCAAAAGAGAACGTGTGCCAACTGTATGCCAAAATATACCATCAGATTTTTAGGGACAAGCTCAGAGAAGTTGCTGACTATGGACTTGCTGATGATGACTGCATGCATATACTCCAGTGGGTGAACATTCTTTACCCCGAGTAAGTGATGAAAGCCATACCAAGGCACTCTGTAACCTAGAAATGTTTTTAAAGTTGTTTATTAATTGAACTACATTTTGCTTTTCAGGATTCTGAGGCATGAAGAGCTCTCTGGGGTGATTGAATATGAACATCTTGAGGCACTGCTCCCTGGTGATATCCTTGAGCTGTTGGAAGAGCAGTTTTTGACCAATAAAGAGGTATATGATGTTGTGTTATTGTTAAATCTCTTACATCTAAGTGCTGAGACAGACTCAGAGAAACCAGGCAATTCACAGTGCTTTGACACTTGACTCTTTCGGACTGACAAATTCAATTTGTATTGTTGCTTTCGGGCTTATACAGTAGGAGGTTTAATCTTTTATCTTTTTTGTCCCTCATTCTCTCCTTTCTTTGGTCATGTCCCTAGAATGAGCTGCAGACATGGTGTCAAACGGCCTTGAACAGTGAGAAGAATGCTAATCCTGAACTGATGGATGATTGCTACTTAAGCCATCTGGGCACTGATGTGATTCAGGTACTACTCCTGAAAATACAGTCAAAGCAATGTACTGGAAATATGTGAATGTGTGATATTCTAAATGTAAATGTTCTTTCTTCTGCAGTGTGTCAATGCTCTTCTAACCTCATCAAAGCAGGTGCTGGGCTCTTGGTCAAAAACTCAGAGAATCACACACAAGCTAAAACAATTCCTTATTAAGTGAGTTCCATTTGTTACAAGCTGGTTTTAAAATATTTCTTTTTTATTTAATGTTCATTAGATACTTCATATTTTGAAGTAGACATAATTACAATTTTAGCATGGCCTGTTTTCAGTTACCAGCATTTCCTTGAGAAAGTGATTGAGGATAATCAGGTGAATGCTGATGCTGTATTGAAGGCCAACCTGCCCTGTATCAGAGATCTCAGGTAAGCATCTGGAAATCTATTCTGGAGTTTTGCAATATGACATTGTACCTCTGGAAGGACCCACATGTAACAGTTGTTGTTTCTCTAGGAATTACATAATGATGACTCCAGATCCCTTCCCTCAACACATCAGGAATGACTGTATAGATCTGCTGACCAGGATGAGAGACACATGCCACAGTTATTTCACCAAACAGATCCATAAAGCTCTCAAGGTAATTCATGCAGAAGTTTTATTTTATTAATTATTTTATCAATGTTTTATCACATTAATGCAGTTCATGAATCTACACAGCTTTAATTGATTATCTACTTGGTTTGTATTAGTATTCATACTGCTAAAAAAAAGTCTTGATTTTGCATTTGCATTCGCATTCTCTTATTAAGCCTATCAGATTAATGAGAGTAGTTAAACTTTTACTTATGTTTGTGTGCTTCTACAGGGGACATACTCCAAACTGGGTACCCAAGAATGGATAAAACACAATGAACATGTATGTAGTGAATTGCTTAATGGGGTGCAGAGACACATTCAGGAAATCAGAAATCTACATGAAGCGTGCGTTAAGGTACAAAGTGCATTGATTTGTCAACAGATTTATTAATTGATGGACTTACTGGTTTCTGCATTCTGATATAAACTGAATGTGGCCTGCTGGATTATTAAAATTTGATCTATTAACAGGAATTAGTCAGCAAGCTTCATGAAGAAGTATTGGCTGAGTATGTGAGGAAAATGATGAAGAAGAAGATCAAACTTAAAGATGAGAAGAAACAACACCAGGCAGCTGAAGCATTATTCAGAAATAGTCAGAAAATACACACTCTGTTTACTGAGGCTGTAAGTTTTATATATTTCTTTAGGCTGTAACGGTGTTTTTACTTCTTTGGGAACTTTGTTTAATAGTCTTGTTTCAATTGTCTTCATATGCAGGGGTCAGACATGGAAGGCCTGGAAGACATTCTGCCCAAACTAGCTGAACTGCTGACACTAAATGATCCACAGTGCATTGAACTCCAATTTGTCACTCTGTCTAACATTTACCCAGACCTCAGGTAATTTATGTTATTTGGGTTATTTATGTGCACATTTGTGTAAAATACAGCTTTTATGCCTCAGAAACTGATTTGTTTTTTTTAACCATTGTGTTTAACAGTGAAGCCCATGTCTCTGCCTGGCTACACCTCAAGGCAAACCTCTCTCCCTCAGACCTCAAAAAAATTAAGAAGACCTTCTCTATGTGTCGTGTTCAGGCCTCTGTAGATGGCCAGGACCCCGTTCATTCAAGCAGGAATTTCTTCTCCAAAGTAGCCATTAAGTAATCCTTTGCAACACTGTAAAATACCAAATGTTTCTAATTCTCATGCTGTATGTTGTATTTATAGTGTTTTATGCAGTGCCCTGTGCAATGTGAAATGATAAAGCTATTGTAATGATTTTAAAGAATTGTAAGTAGGTACCAGTACACATGTTACTGTATGTTTTTGTGTTTTTATCTGATGTGTCTTGTTGAGTGGGGCATTAGTACAGGCCCTCTGTAAAGTCTAAAATGTAGTAATGGTTATTACTAGACTTTCCTGCAATCCTTACCATGGAAAGTAACAGTAATATACTCTCTATTTAGTATGTATAAACATTCTCTTCCTGTTTTACTGCAGTGCTTAATGACACCTTCTATTGTGTTGAACAATAAAGTTACTACGCATTGATTCTTGGCGTAACACCTGTTCTGGTATATGACCAGTATTGAGTGGGAATAGCCTCAGACCTCAGAGAAGTGCCTAGTTATTATAAGATACAGGATATGTGTTTTCCTTTACAAATAAACCAGGCTTAGTTACAACTATTATGAATGAAACAATAACATCCTTATCCTTTACTGTCTGATTGTGGGTGCTCATTAAATAGAGGAAATGGGAAAGGTCAAGTTTAAATGGGGAAGTGCTTTGTTTTAGGGCTTGTGTGTCTAAATCTGAAGTCTGATTCCCAAAATGGTACACTTTGGCTACCAGTTCTGAAAGTAAATTTCAAAAATAAATAATAATAAGAAGAAATTCAAAAATAAATAAATGCATTATTCACTGAATAAATGCTTTTTTTCATGTTTTAGACAGGCCCAACAAGCACTGCTGAATTTCTTTGAACAGAATTACAGATTACAGCCAACTAACAGGAATAACAACAAGCGAATATTTGTGCCAACTAAGATAATACCAACACCTTACAAAGTAACTGTGTTCATTTTAATGCTATATCAAGATTGATAGATAAATTTGCTTCAAAGGCATAGAGCTCCTACCTTCCATGGTGTTACTGTAAGATGACTTAACAAGCATATTAGGTTTTAGGCAGTTTGCTGATTTGGATTGAGTCAGTGTAATTTATTCTAACTTGTGGCTGCAAGAAAACAGGACACCATGTGAGTGTAGTTCGATATTCTCCAAGCCTGCCTTTATTGGTTTAATTTGAGGCTAAGTTAAGTCAAAATAAACAATGCTGCCCTCAAGTGGACAGTGCTGTGAGTTTTCCTAAAGGCAATTTTAAAGTTTTAAAAGAGTTAAAATACTCAAGTAACATGTTTCTTGTTTACTTTAGTTAGTCAGGGCAAGGATCTAACAGGCTAATGTCCTTGTCTTCAAAAACATGTGATAAACCAAACAGACACAACAAGGTCTAAATATGAATATAAAAATAATTTAATAAAATCAAAACAACTGTAATAATCAAAACAAATGTTCTTACATGACACATAGAGCTTTGCTCTTTTGAAGTGCATGAGCAGACACAACATTTCATGTTTATATTTAAACATTAGGTATACACAACCATGTAAACAAGGCCAGTCCAACATGATGAGAAATCATGTAATAACTATAAAATAACATTAAAAAGGCCATTGCAACATTCCACCTCCTGAGGACTAGCTTTAAATTACCAAAATGTGGCAAAACGTTGACTAAAAGTCTAAAGTCTTTTAGAATTTCAGTTTCTGGAGTAGCAACACTGGAATAATTATGAATAATATCAAGTAATAACTTAAAATGTCAAAGTTAAAGTAGTTTAAAGTTAAAGTAGTTAAAGAAGTCAAAGTTATAGGATGTCAGAGTTAAAGTAGTTTAAAATCAGTGTCATGATTGGTTCTACAATAGTGTCTTTGAGAAAACCTTGGAAAAAAAAAAAACCTCATGTACACTTTAAAGTCATGGACCCAAAATTGGTCATCTGCTTCATCTATATATTCATCAAAGACAGCACCACCAGTACATACAGGGATGTGGTCTGACGTGGTCTCCCTTTCTGATGCGGCCTTCAACTTCCCTACTCACATCAATTACTTTCTTAATCTGTCGTCTTGGCAATTCCCCTCTCCAGTGCAGTAGGGCAGGTATGTACTCCTCACTACAAGAATTTACAAATACCACATTTTTCAATTTATCATTAACCAGAAATGTACCAAAATTTAGGATGAGTTAATTGTGAATCTATTTGAATCTGTTAGTGCATAAGAGTGAGTTTGAGTTTACCTCTCCTTAGGGAAAGCGATGTACAGATCTGAGCAGAGAAGCTTAAGAGTATCTACATTACGGCACTGCAGAATCTCACCCATTTTCAACAGGACCATTTTCTGCACATCATTACTTCCATTCTGTTGAAAAAAGTTAAAATTACATTTGCTTTGAATAGCATTTTACAGATCAAATTTAGGCATGAGGAGTGTTTAAAATCATGGCAGACATTCAGCAAAATGTAAAACAAATTCAAATAGAAGCATAAGTTTGCAATGCTGTCATACGTTTACATTTACGTTGCACGCCATTTTACAGAAGTACCGTAAGCAGGATAGGTGTTTATAGTGAAATAGATTACTACTTTCTTGATTTATTCATACACTAGAAAAATAAATAGTCTACATTTATTTTCACATCTTGCATATCTGTGTGTTTTTGGGGTTTACAACATCCAAAAAGTGTTCACAGAGGTTCTATGATGGTTATGGTTCATGTCTCTTTGCAAAGTTCAATATTACTTGGCGAGAACTTACAGTATATTAACATTTGTTTTTCTCACCTGTTCTGCAAAGCTGAAGTGGAAACGTTCAGCATCCATCATTATTTTCTTTTCCACATCATTCCATCTGTTTTCCAATTTTTTGTACTTTCTCTGCATTAAACACTCTAGGTATGCTCTGGTAACACTGTGGTATGCTGCTTTTACAATAAGCTAGAAAACAAGAAAAGAAGTGATTAAGATACATTGTATGTCAAATTACGCAGAACATTGGGATAACATTTAAAAGGTGAAAAAAAGCTAAACTTTTTTTAGGTTTAAAGGTTTAAAATAATGTTAGGTAAGTGATCAGAAGATTCTGACAGACCATTTAAATGTGAAATTATTGCAGTATACATACCTGTTTTGTCTCATCTCCCTGTTCCATTTGTGGTAAAGTTGCAAGCATTTTTTGAATTAAGTCGATCATATTATTCAAATGTCCATCCTCTTTGTTGAAATACTTCTTTAAGTTGTCCTAAAATTGTAAAATGTAATACTTTAAAATGTAATAAATACATTTATTGTAAATCTTGAATCTTGATGACCTAGAGAAGGCCCGCTCAAACTAAAGAAGAAAGCTTAGCAGTGTTTGTAATATAATGTATATGTGACTTTTTTGCATTACATTTGCATTAAGATTGTTAGTTGCTGTTTGGGGAATTCCATTACAGTACTGCACTTCATTTGGTAACATATGAAGGACTCACCTTTGCTATGTTTGCAAACAACTTCTGTACACTGAATAAAGATTGAGTCTCCATGGTTTCTAACATCAGGAGAGTGGATGCATCTGTGTTATTGTTTGAATCAATAATTCTCAGAGCATAGGACCTGCAGCAAAGGAAAATCATATCAAACGTAATAGGCTAAATTGTGTATTACAGGCTTAATCTGATAAGTTACATATAGACCATGTAAATCTGCATTCTTGTTTAAAAGATGATTTAAGATGAAACACAGAACCACTAATCAAAACTAAAGTAAATCATTTTTAAAACAATCTCCAAATCATAATACCATTCGGAATGTCTCTCTTATGACAGATGTTTTAGGCTGACAGGAAATGACCTGGTAGACCTTATGGAAATGTGTCTGAGCACTTCATATGATCCATTTACATTTTACATTTACATCATATGGCAGATGCACTTTACCATGGACTTAACAAAGTGCTTTGGGGACTCCATTTAAAAACAAGGTCTGTGATTTTATTAGTAGGCTCTTTATCCAGCTCACTACATTGTTACATACTAACTGTAGTAAGGATCACCGTTCAAACTCACCTGAGTTGCGTACAGGTATAAATTGTCTTGAAGTGACGCTGTAAATTTGCCTCATCGGCCCACTGTGCATTCATATACCTGCCAACACATATTTGTTGGTAGAAGGCAGTTAATTTTATACTAAGTTATATAATAAAAAAGACTGAAAACAGCTGCCCTTTAGTATATGGCAGAAAATCGAATAAACTCACCTCTGTATGAAACTGTGAAGTTCATCGCAACAAAGTCTTTGTACAGCATTTTTAAGGGTGTGGCTGACTGTTTTACTTGCCTGAATGGGAGCATCCAGACACTTTAGAGAGACAGAGAGGGGGGAGGTGTTAATGTTGGAGAGATTCTGGACATTCCCCGGGATTTTGTGTATTCAAAAATGGGACGTCCTATCTGCCTAGTACCTGTATAACATCAAGTTGGACTTGAATGAAAGCCTCCTCATTGCTGTCATCACAAACATTATTAAGCTCATCATGTTGCAAGATGTTGTGCAGGGTAGTTGAGATATTGTCCTGAAGAAGTGTGAGGACTTTCTGCTTTGAATACTCCAACCAGTCAGCCAACAAGAAAGGGTCTGATACACTAAGTACACCTTTCTGTGTGATCAGGCATCCTTTATGGTCCTGCCTGAAATGAAAAATAATGAAAAGAACCATGACAAGTCATTTTATATGGTTATGCACCATCCCAGCATATTCAGTCATGATAATTATATTGATAAAGTACTTACTTAAAGTATGTCTTTGTCACCCATTGTAGAAGGAAGAAGGAGTCTTTTACTGATGAACTTCTATCCATTAACGAGAACAATATGCCGAACAGGCGGCGATTATAGCTTTCAAGCAGGTAACTCTCCAGTACTGAATCATCTAAGACTGGAACTAAGGAAATCACCTTGCTATGTATCAAACTCATAGCATCATTCAGATATTCCCCGGTGTGTGGCTGTGAGTTTGTTGGCAGTGCAGGAAAGTTGTTATCTACAAACTTTTCCACTGCTATGATGTAGTCTTTCAACCTGCACTGAGAATAGCTGCCAGAGCCCCCATTTCCATCAGCTGTGATACCACACTGTTTCACCTGCTCAGCTGCGTCTTTTAGCTCCTGGATATATTTGTCTCCACTAAGTGTATCTATGAGAATCGGAAGGATTGAGTCTTGCACACACATTTGGGGATCTGCACCAAACTGATCTGTTGTGTTCATGACGCAACCGTTCTGTTGTCTGGGATCTTCTGTAAATTAAACATCGGTATGTAAATGCCATCTGACAAATAAAGCTGCTCCATTCTCAATTCAGAGGAATATGGCTATCACACCAAAGCAACAATCTATTGCAAAGATAAGTCTGATAAATCCTCTCTCATCAGTGTTAATGCTTGGAATACATGGAAAGCTACAAGTAAGTAAAATAGTTCTCTTTGTTTCTGTCATGGTAAAGTCTACATTATGATTCATTCAATTGGAATACTAAATGATAGATATTAATGAATGAATATATAACTTACCATCTGCAGGCTCAGTGGGCTCTGAGCACATGCGGCTCACCAAACTTTCTTCTTCCCTATCTCGACATTTTTTCTTAAACAAGTTTTTCAGGGTTGTCGAAATCCTTGCCATTTTTGTGCATGTCCTCTCTATTGCAAACCTTCTAAATGGAATCAATGTATTTATTATTATTATTATTAATATTATTATTATTATTATTATTATTATTATTATTATTAT
Source organism: Pangasius djambal (assembly GCA_022985145.1). Classification (NCBI taxonomy): domain Eukaryota; kingdom Metazoa; phylum Chordata; class Actinopteri; order Siluriformes; family Pangasiidae; genus Pangasius; species Pangasius djambal. The sequence continues at coordinate 17,453,597 of CM040977.1, forward strand.
TATTATTATGAAGAGCTCGGATTATATCAAACCTCGTTTATTATCCACAAGCCGTGAGCAGCCAGTTTAAATACACACCCTGGCTGGTATTCCCCAGACATTAACCAACCAGATTCATCCACTGCATGCAAATAACAGCCACAGCAACAGTACTTTCCCATTACCGCAAAGCTCTTTCACTGTTCAAAAAAAAAAAAAAATTCCCTAGCTTTTCCCATTGGTTTGTTTACATTGTAAAAATCTTTTGTTTTACACAGCATTCTGTAACATACTAGGTACCTAAAAATATTTTATATTTATTGTATAATAGCATTTTGATGAATCAGGTGGATCACAGTCAATTCGCCATAAACATCAGACAGAACTAAAAAGAAATGTTTTCATCGGTAGACATTAAATATTAATATTCCAGTTCTCATACATTCACACAGTAATCGCTACTAGTCACATTACGAGGAAATGTCATGGAAGTTCTTGAATGCTCTTTACAGATTCTTTAAGCTTTCACTGGATAATTAGGACACCGGAGATCTCACAGTCAATGTATTGCATGTACACAAACTAGTCTATGAAATGAAAAGGGAAGACTGGGGATGAGAAGATGGGATTGTGATTGACATTTAAACGGGCCACTCCGGATGAAGAATGTGCCACGGTAGGGGAGCTCGTCCAATGGATGCCTTGTAGGGGCGGGGCTACGGGTCCACTCGTCATGCGAGGGGGGGGTCCCTGCTCGTCATCGAGTTTCGGTTGTATTTCCAAGGTACTCTGCCATTGCGTAGTGGCGCAAGAAGGTTCTGGAGAGGTAAGAGCAGCAGATGGTAACCATATACCAAGACTGTGAATTTGTATTTGGCTGATTTAAAAAAATAAAATAAAAATAATAATAATAATTCGCTTGTTAATCGTGACAAACATGTGAAAATATTTTAGACCTGTTATTGGTATTTTTCCTCAGCTAGCTAACATGCTGGTTATATAAACTAGCTAGCTACTAGGTCATCACTGCTGCTGTTTCAGATAAATCTCAGCTGGCTGTGTTTAGCTTTTTGGGGGGTTGATAAGCGATATGACGTGATTTTATTTTATTCTCAGATTCCAGTATCGCTTTTGGACCTGCTGCATTGCCCTGACCCGTTTCTCTCCAGCCGTGTCCGGTTACAGTCTTGTATCACGACCCAACAACTCAACTCCAGCTCGACTATCAGCCCTTCACTGCGTCGTTGGACGACTAGCGTTGTGTTTATGTCTTTATTTTACGGAAACGGTAAGCGTTTAACCAGTGGCTCATATCAATATAGTTCATGTTGGTTAACCTTATATTATATATGCCAGAGTTTGCTATGTGTCTACCATTCTTAGTCAGCTGCTAGGATAAAGGGTGTGAATGACGCCAGGAGCTCGGATCAAAATGGCGCCTTACATACCGTGTGTGCGCCGTGGTGGCGCACGTACAGCTCGATTAGCTTAGCTTAGCCATGACGCACTCTGCACCATGGTGGAAAACGAGTCGAGGTTGGCGTCCCCCTCACACAGTTTAGCGCTTTTATATTTAGTTCATTCATTCTGTAAGGAACTGAGTACTCGCGCTTGCCTTTCGGACTGGGAAGAAAAAAAAAATAGAAGTTGACTTCTTGGTTTTATCCATGTTCACATACGTAGCTAAGCGGACATGATGAGCAGCTCAGTGACTGAAGTATGGAAGCCCTTGTAGTCACAGGGGCGAGTCCCAGTACAGCTGGAAGATTCTTTTCCTGAGTCAACACGCATACAGAAGCGTGTAAAGTTTTAATAAGTTGTTTAAAGATGCGTATTGGAGCACTGAATTCGCTAAACTGTTGAATAGAGGGTTCCCTGCTCTGTAAACTGGGTCATTTTGAACCGAACAGAACACAATGGTTAAGACCAACTAGATACTTAACCAAAACTCAAGTAGCTAGTTGGTCTTAACCCCTGTGTTGTGCTGTGTTCAAAATGACCCACTTTACAGAAAGTGGAACCACACTAAACATGCGCTGGTTTAATTTTATCTATTTGAACATTGGTGCATTTGCTATACCCCGCTTCATATTTGTATTACACAGGTTATTATGGTAATTTTTACCTGAGAATAAAACAGATTACAAAAAAGTGGTGAAATATCAGTGGACACCAACTGCAGTTAACAAAACTAAATAAATAAATAGGTGAATTCACTTCGTTGCATTACCTCCTTGTCTTATCTGCACTCCCATTTGACGGTTAGAAAATCCCCAGGCATGAGAAATGGATTTGTGTGTCTTTACTGTTCCCCAAAAACGTAGACATATTCAAGGTTTCAAATGGTCTGTTTCAGCTGCCCAAAATCAATATGACCCTTGAACAGTACACTCATTGCTTCGTAATGAACAGAGCACAAGGGTTGTTATTTGTAGGCGTATCCCAATTTTGCTTAAGTCTGGTTAAAGTGTTTCTCTCATTCACAGTACCTCTGTGTGGAGTTAACATGCTGATCCCGTTTTCATTTTAAGTGTAGTTTTATTAAGGTCTGTTGATACTGAGGGGAAATGACTGGATGATGTAAGGAAGATAATCATAGATGGTACTCATATAATCATAAGTACCATAGGTGGTACTTGACATGTGCAGTGAATAGCAGTTCTTAAACAGTATCAATGTGCGCTCCTGTTTGCCTAATAAAAATGTGTTTATTTTTTCAGAGCTGTTGCGCAGCTGTTGGAACGCAAGCGGTGTAAACCTAGACCACGAGCAAGGAACTTGCAGCCTCTGTGGCAAAATCTTTTTCATGTCAGAGACCGAGCACGCTTGCAGTCGTTTATGTCATCCCGTCTTCTCCAGACAGAAGATACCCAAAAATCCCCATCCAAGATCTTTTTATTTTGCTGATAGTGCCACAAGTCACTCAAAATGTCTGTTAACGTCAACCGCAATGTGTCGGACCAGTTCTACCGCTACAAAATGCCCCGTCTGATTGCCAAGGTATTTATTTCCTATTATGTGTGGGGTTTTTTTTTTTTTTTAATTTCTTTTCTTTCTTTTTTTTCCTTTCCTCTTTCTTAAATGCTAGAATTGTATGTCTGACTTGTAATGGACAGTGGTTTTTGCTCATCTTTGTTCATAATGAGTCATTCATTTCTTTGACCAGGTGGAGGGCAAAGGGAATGGAATTAAGACAGTCATTGTCAACATGGTTGATGTTGCAAAGGCACTGAATCGGCCTCCAACATGTAAGTTTTAAGTGATGTCTTTTTTCATTTAATATAATCAGTTTATGAACAATGCAATGCAAACCTTAATTCATTCCAGTAGGGTGCTGTATGGTGATTTGCTCTCTCCAAGTTAATGTGTGTGCGCCTGTCAGTTTATTTCTGACAAAATGTATTTCTCTGTGCCTTAAGATCCAACCAAGTTTTTTGGCTGTGAGCTTGGGGCGCAGACCCAGTTTGACACAAAGAACGACCGCTACATAGTGAACGGCTCCCATGAGGCCAATAAACTACAGGACATGCTGGATGGATTCATACGCAAGTTTGTGCTGTGCCCTGAGTGTGATAATCCTGAGACTGACCTAGTAAGTAGGCGTGGATGTGTTACTTTTGACTCAAATTACATTAATAATAAAAAAAAATGTTCTGTAGAATTAGATTTGTTTTCACAATGCACTGTAATTTTTTTTATTTTCCCCTCAGTTGAAATTAGAATTTTTGTCTTTCAGCATGTCAATCCAAAGAAACAAACCATTGGAAATTCTTGTAAGGCTTGTGGCTACCGGGGTATGCTAGACACTCGCCACAAACTGTGCACGTTCATCCTTAAAAATCCACCAGGTGAATTTCTTTTAACTGCACCACTGCTGGCATGAAGATTAATTACTGATCAAGATTTTCATCATAACTTCTGACATTGAAGTGTGTTCCAGCATTATTTGCTGATTTGATGAATAGGGGTAAAAGAAAATGTGTTTAAAATGAGTAATGTAGGTACTGAAGCATGTTTTGTGGTTTGGGATGCAGTTGTGTTAGCATAATACATTTTTATCGCCTTCCCTTTTTTATAAACACCATAAATGTAGAAAGTGATAGTGGGTCTGTGAAGAAAGAGAAGGAGAAGAAGAACCGAAAGAAGGACAAGGAAAATGGCTCAGGTAGTGGTGATGCTGGGAACCATAATGACATTGATGCACCGGAAGCTGTGGTGAGTGCCTTTTTACCCTTTTATCCTTGGCGATGGTCGTTAGAATACAGATTACATCAAGTGGTGATGATAGATCAATTACAGAGGTTAAATTAGGGCTGTGTTTCTAATAAAAACAGAAGTTAGAAATGGTGTGTTTTACTTGAGCTTCAGGTTACGTAAGGTGAATTAGCTAATTGTGGTGTAAAAACCTCTACATTTGATATGAAAAAGACTCCTCAGTTAAAATGTGCACTGTGTTTAGGATGGTAATGAAGATGATGAGGACTGGGCAGAGGAAACCACTGAGGAGGCCCAGCGTCGGCGGATGGAAGAGATCAGTGACCATGCTAAGAACCTGACACTCTCAGATGACCTGGAAAGGACCCTGGAGGATAGAGTCAACATGTTTTATAATTTTGTCAAAGTAAGTGGATGAGGGTGTCCCTGGATGGGTACTGAGCAAATAAAACAGAAAAAAGCTGCCTGAACTGAGCTGCAGAATTGACAAATTGTTCGTTCTTAGTCGTATTTTTGTTCTCTCTGCGCAAATTAGTCTTCATGCATTGGTTTTGAGGCTTGTAATAAGAAAATATTGAAGTATAAAGGTGAGTAATGACTTATTCTTCTATCACGTATCACTTCTTCTAGCAAAAGAAAGAAAATGGTGCAATAAACTCTGCAGACAAGGAGATTCTGGCTGAGGCAGAGCGTCTGGATGTGAGGGCCATGGGGCCACTTATCCTGAGTGAACTGCTCTTTAATGAAAACATCAGAGACCAGATCAAAAAATATAAACGCCACTTTCTACGTGTAAGTCACTACAACTTCCTTTCAGCAGCAAGTTTGTTTATTGTTGATGCTGTGAGCAGCCATGTTGATTTGACATCACTTGCTGAATTTGAAGAGACTGTCCTGAGTTCACTAGTAGGAATTCTGAGTTGAGGGAGCGTTTTCTTTATATTTTTCCTAGTCGGCGGTTGGAAATTCTGAGTTAAGATTTTTAGTTGAAAGTGTATATTTAGAATTGTGTACTCTGTTTTTCTTCTGATACTGAATCATTCTCAATTATTCCATCTCTACAGTTCTGCCATAATGATAAGAAGGCTCAGAAATATCTGCTGGGTGGCTTTGAGTGTGTGGTGAAGCTGCACCAAACTCAGCTGCTGCCCAGAGTTCCAATCATACTAAAGGATCTATATGATGCTGACTTGTTGGAGGAGGACGTCATCCTCACATGGGCTGAAAAGGTGTGCACATAAAAATACAGATCACAAGACAAATCCCATATTACGTTTTGCTTGGTGACAAGGTGCTTGACCAGAGTTGCCATATTATTTGTTTAGTCTGTTACATGTGATTTAACGACATGCGGTTTTATCCTTAAGGTATCCAAGAAATATGTCTCTAAAGAGCTGGCGAAGGAGATCCATGCTAAGGCTGCTCCTTTTGTCAAATGGCTGAAAGAGGCAGAAGAAGAGAGTGAGGGAAGTGAAGAGGAAGAAGAGGAAGATGATGAGAATGTAGAGGTATATCAGTTCAACCACTTTGTTTTTCCCTTTTTATTTGATGCATGCAGATGCAGAACCAACATGATACTGTAGTCTGTGAGGCTTTGGGGCATGTTGACTTTCCAGTTTCTTTGAAGGAAAAAATGTATAGTATAACCCTACTTGTATCCTGAAAATTCCAGTCATTTTATCCTAACTTGACAACTCGTAACCATAGCATTGTAATTTATGTTGTACTTTGCATATAATCTATTTTTGATTATCATAATTCATAATCATAATTTATTCTAGCACCCTGAAAGAAGAGTAGACTAGAGCTAGCAAGCGTTGCTTACGGAAATGGCATATAGGTGCTGTGCTAAATTAATTGTATGAGTGGGGGGAAAAAAATTGTAAAACAGATAATAAAATAAATGTGAACATCTCTCCCACTTCTCTAACTGAGGCACATGAAATCCATAGTTGTCTCGGTTCCGTGATGTCAGTTGTGCCCTTATCATTGCATATCGTAGTGCCCTGTGTATTTAAACGTTAGGTCATCATGGCAGTTGGGTAACATTTCAGTAATTGTACTAATAAAATTAAATTTTAGCTAATGATTATCTACCTGCATTGATTATCTACTTATTGATCCTGCGAATGCAGATTACACAACCTAGTGTCGCCAACTGAAGATGTTAAACCTTTGATGCCACGTGTCCAGGGTTATGTTAAGCTATTAACATAGGGCTAATGAATGAGGCCGAAAACACTTTAATTAAGCCAAAACTACGTTGGCGAGATATACGCGTCCATTTTAACTGTTTCTATCCACACTGACTATTTGGCACATATTAAACATGAGTTCCCTTTTCTGCACCTTTTCTCCACCTTTCTTGTACAGTTTTCCTGTAAACTCAAATTTGTTACTAAAGACAAAGAAACTGAAATCTTAAAACTAAAGTCTTCAGGTCAGTAACCTTGGTCAGATTGTCTTGGCTCTTAGTGACACACAACTCTCCTTCCTGCCCTCCAGGTTGTATACTCTTCCTCTGCCCGTGAGCTGAAAGTGGAGACCGTTCAGCCAGAGAAAACTGAGGAGGAGGATGACCTTGACATTGATGCCATTTAAAGAAATGACACATCTTTGGCAGCCAATGTAGACTATCCAGCTTTCTTTTTTCCTGATAAAAAGCTCAAATTAATCCCAGTAGCCTTCTTTTCAGCCCTCTCTCTTATTATCCATGTATTACTATATTACCCTTTGACTAGTTTATTCTATTTCTGCTACTGAGGCATGGTTTTAAATTTGCGCTTTCAGTGTCTTGCTGCTAAACTACTATGTTCATTCTCTCTCTGTACTGAAAAAGTTATATTGTGAGGTTTTTGATTAATGGATTTAACTAAGCTGCACAGTTAGTTGTGATTTGTTTCAATTTCTTTAATCATTAAATAAACGATGCTTTCATGTTACTTGAATTTATATAGTTAGGGTTGGGGCAGGGTAGAGATTTTGTGGTTCCAATTACAAACTATTAGAGTAACTGGGTATGAGCACAAAAATGAGTGAAAGAAAATCAGTCAAGCCACTTTCCTGCATTCATTAAAAATTTTTTTTAATTATTATTATAATTTCTTTAATAGCGCCTGGGGTCTGGTTTTTATTTCCCTCTTTGGAGTTTAGACACGCTGCACTCAAAATGGTTACTTTTCTTGTATGCCTTATTTGATTCCACACTGTTCAATTAAAGCTATTCATCACAGTCCAATATGCTAATTATTTAAAGAGAATAACCTAATAACCAGAAATGCTTCCTGTGCTTGCTAACTTTAATAAATGTTAGTGATTTTAAATAAAAAGCTTCTAAGGTAGAGATGCAAATTAACACTGGGATACTGATATCCTACTCGTGTAAACCTGTGAGGAAGGATCGCTAAGTCATATACTTGGGCTAGAGCTGGGGTTTCCTCCGTTCATGTCTCATTCTCCCTGCCAGGTTGGTTCCTTCCTCTGTGTTTTTCAGTACTCCCTGCACTCTCTGCTTAGACAGACTCCCTGTGTCTTTCCCTTGTGAGAGATGAACAGTTGATCTCATGATTAAATTGACCCAGGGAGGAAACTGCCAAGGCATTCTGCCCATGGGCAATTTGGGGCCACAAACAGTACTCTGTGGTCTCATTGCTGAATTCTGTGCAGTGTGGCCAGAAACAGTGGTAGCAGCAGAAATGCATTAGAGACTGCTTCTCTAAGATGTTCAGTGCCGACGCAGCCAGGGCGTTTAGACATTGTGATCCTGTAGCATGGTTTCTTAATCATGTCGAAACTGTGTATAGTGGAAACCACCTAACTTGGTTGTTAGCCACGAGTAGCACCAAGAACGAGCTACTTGAATATGCTAACAAAAATCACAGGCCTGCTAGACTTTAGGTGGAGAAGAATCTGCCCCATCCCCAAAGTGTTGTGATCAATCCGGATAGTTTAGTATGCCACAGGTCTGCTAGACAAAGGTGGCCCCACTCAGCAGGGATAGGGGGGAATGGAGGGAAACCCAGTTCCAGCCACTGTGTACTTGTTAGCAGAGTCCAGCTAACTTCACAAGCTCAGTGGTGTGGAGAGCAAGATATGGCAAGGGAACCCAGTCAGACGGACACTATGCCATAGCCATGTGGTTATAAAAAACTAATCAACATCTCACCACTCAGAGAATTCAGCAGTGCTGTAAAGTGACAATAAAAGATGTCTTTCCAAAAGGTGTCAGTATTTATCCATGAGAAATCTTTCCTTGCTTGTATCACAGAAGTACAGTGGATATAAAAAGTCTTCACAACCCTGTTAAAATTGCAAGTGTGTGTGATGTAAAAAAAAAAAAAAAAAAAAAAAAAAAAA
>CM040977.1:17468715-17482843 GCA_022985145.1 Pangasius djambal
TTTTTTTTTTTTTTTTTTTTTTTTTCCAGCTCTAACAAGGTCAGAACTTCCTGCACCATTTCATATTTGTAATTATGTAACTTATCATCAGGACCTTGTAAAATTCACAACAGGTTAAGGTCTGCAGTGCTTTCTCCAAGCTCACTGTTCAGTGAGCTTTTGTCAGGTAAAACTTTGATATTTGTATCAAATGGATAATCCCAAAGGATTTGTTCCTTTGTAAAACCTGCACCATATACCGAATAGAGCTGCACAATATAGACTTTGTGTTGTTGTTGTTGTTGTTGTTGTTATTGAAATGTCCTCTGTAGTATTGTTAGCACAGAAGGCTACATTATGCAAATGAACAAACAAATCAGGCAGGTCTTAATTGTTGTCTTCTTAACTTTCGGAATGTTTTGTCATAAAACTGACATAAATAACACCATAATACAAAAGAATGTTATACAATGTGATGAAGTTTCAGTTGTGTTTTATATCTCAAGGCATATTTGTGCAATATATGCAGTCAGCTCCAGAATCTCACACTGATGAGAAAACTAATCTTTAACTGGAGAAAGAGAGAGAGAGAAAGAGAGAACATTTTTAATAAAACAATGTGTCATAATTATTGCCACCCTTGGAGCTTTTTATGAGCAAAATGTAACAGTAGCATTTCTCCTTTTACATTTTACTTTTTGAATTTCACGGAGTGTTTAGGAAGGCATCCACACCTTCCTGTTAAACTAGGGTATAAACATGAGGTGACACAGATGCTAAATACCCTTAGTAATTCATCAACATGGTGAAGTTTAGGGAATACACAAAAGAAATGAGACAAAAGTATGTTTAACCTCACAAACCAGGTAATGAAACGTTTTAGAAGAGGACACAAACAGTGGCAAAAATGCATTTTGCCCCCATGCACTGTGACGAATATTGTTAGAGAGGCAACATTTTCTCCAAGGATCACAGTTGGAGATTGAAATACGTAGCATTTCGACATTTACTGCATTTAGCAGGTGCCCTTATCCAGCGTGACTTACAAAAACACATCCTCATGCTAGTTCACTAGGTCAGGGACTAAGAATACCATCAGCCTAAAAACCCTGTTGGGGGTTAGTACAGCATGAAAAGAAAACACAGAAAACAAGGTGTTCTTTCCCACTAAGTCTTTAAGACTACAATTAGATGCCACCTCCATACCAATAAACTATTTGAAAGGCATGCCAGGAGAAAAGCCTGGAGTTCACTAGACACTACTGAAACTGGTGTCTATGGCCAAAAGAGACAGAAATAAAGATTTTTGGCACCAAACAAGTAAGGCATAAAAAAAGAAGGAAAATAACCTAATATCCATTGTTAACTATGGGGGAGGATCTGTGGTGTTGTGGAACCATTTTTCCTCCAAAATCTCTGGGAACATTGTGTAGTACACATGGCAGTCTATGGTTTTGCTCTCATATTTTCAGTGTGAGAGTAAGCTAATTATCCACAAAGACTTTAAAAAAAAAAAAAAAAAAAGAAGAAGAAAGAAATCTTTACCAGGGGTACCAATAATTCTAGAGCTGACTGCAGCAATGCATTTCACTTATTTTGTACATATCAGATGCCCTAGTACATAATTTATACATGTATTTATTTGTATTTTTACACATGTGTAGACTATATCTGAATCTCACTGGGTAGCTTAAACCCGAACTTGATCCCTTAACTAATATAGATCATGATGATAATTTGCTATTTCACTTTCACAGCACACATCTAATGGTCACAGTCGTATGGAAGGGGCCTCTCGGTCTGCAAGGTCGGGTGGCCGAAACCGTAATTCAGGCAATTCAGGCTCTGAAGACCAGAATCCTCATATTGGGAATTACCGGCTCCTGAAAACCATTGGAAAAGGCAACTTTGCCAAGGTCAAACTGGGTCGTCACATCCTCACTGGCAGAGAGGTGAGCGGTCAGCAGTGTCCTTCCTGTCACACAGCTTTTTACTTCTACTGGAATGTAACAGCTGTATTTTATTAACATATTAGACTGTACATGAAGATTTTAGTTACATCCTAAAATACTTTGTTAGCACATAGCCAAATTTTTATTCTTTATTTAGCCATCATTTAATTTTGGTGCCTTAGTAACTATAACGTTAATGTAGACTAAAGCGTTTTCAAGTGGATTCATTTTATTTTTAATTTTTCCTAATCTCTGAGTGATGTATATAGTAATTTAATAAAATGTACCCTAGAATAAGAGTCCATACTTCCAATGCAAATATTGTTATAAAAATGCTAGAAATGATGTCGAGTGACTTCTTATTATGTGGGGGGAAAAAAACATCAGTCTTTTTTTTTTTTTTTTTTTTTTTTTTTAAAAACAGGTAGCAGTAAAAATTATTGACCGGACCCAACTGAATCCAACAAGCCTTCAAAAGGTGAGCTTAAAACTAGAGTTATTGTGTTGAACATGAGTATAGCTTGTTTTTATTACATGTATTTCAAATGGTATTTGGAGAAATGAGTTATTTGATCTCACTAAACTTTAGGCATGCCTTGAATCACCAGGTTTGTATCCTTCTCAAGGAAATGATGTCATCCATATCAGGAAGGGAGGTGACTGTGGACTCGGAAACATTGTTTTAGTCTGTGGGAAATGATGTCCATAGGGCTTTGATTTGGTACAGATCAGAGTTGGTTTTATCATTTAGTCTGTATATTAGGTCAAAAGCACTAGTTTGAGTTTTCTAGGGTTTACTGTAGAGCTTTTACAAAATCAGCATGGCATTCACCGCTGTGCTAAGTAGTAACTAAAGGCATTTTAAAGGGCTACTTTTATGATGCCTTTTATGGTGGTTTAGGAATAATTAATCAAATGCAGGCCCGCTTATGGCAATTTGGGTAATGCCCCTATTGAAAAAGTTATACTCCTGACATTGATTTGTGGTTCATCTGGGAACTGCTTACAAGTGCAAGTATTTTTATTTGCAGTGCTAAACACTGACAGGATTTCCATCTCTGTGTCTCCTTTTCTCAGTGTTGGCAAAGTGTATCTAAACAATTTGCAGAAAATCTGCATTATGCTTGTTGTCTGTTGGCCCATACTGCTGCTAGCGTCTGGTGGGGGGGTGGAGCCAGCAGAATGATTTTTTAAGAGGAGATAAGGAGAGCCATAGAAGGGCCAGTGTTGTGGGAGGTGAGGGATTCAGAAGAGGCCCATGGGCATAGATGAAGTAAAAAACAAGCTGGAGAGGAATAGAGTAGAAACCACTCTCATGCTTTCCTTCTCTCTGACACATGCATTCAGAGACCCTGTCTCTATTATTAGCTGGGCACAGAAGCGCACTGCAGTTACCATTAGATTTTCCACAACACTATTGTTTTGAATTCTGCATATATTCTGCTTTCTGGTACTGGGCCAACAGAGAATAACTGTATATAGCGCTTCAACACCACATAGCGAAATCATCCACTAACCCTGCTCGCCTCATATTTTTATATTTTTCAAATTTGCTCTGACGCATTGCCAGTGCACCTCTTCTTTAATCCTGCTGCCTCTTTTATATCTCTGCTTTACCCTGCTTCCACTCATTCCCCTTGGTTATTACTGTAGCAGTGTCCTTGCTTTCAGGGGTTATTTATTGTTATGTTCCAAAGCTCACATGTGTCTGGATGAATATGTGAGAACTTCGTTGTCAATAAACGGTTGTGTAATTATGCGTGGGTGTGCATCTTGCACTTCTCCCCTGACTGAAGTGAGTTGTCATGCCGCAGTGTTCTTTAGCAATCATGTAGGTGTTAAGATTTTGGATCAGGGAGAGAAATAGAGGGCAAATGGAGAAAGATGGATTGACAGATAGCTTTCAAGAGCAAAGAATACTTAGTGTATCATCAGATAATATCTACATGCTTTTCAGAGTGCTAGAAAACCACCATGATGATCCCTTTTTAGGATATATTATCTTAGAGCTAAATTGCAGTAAAATCCTGCCATTGTGAATAACAATCATTTTTCCTTAATTTAGCAGTTTAAAATCATTATAGGAACCTGTGTTAATTTTTAACAAGCACAGTGCTGTACTGTACTCTCTGTACTCTGCATTTCTGTCTTTCATTTTATTTGCGCTGTTTTGGTTTAGTTTCGCACTGTTATGGTTTACAGGATGTTCACTGTGAGCTGGGACTTTTTTTTTATGAAGCAGTGAGAGTCTTGGCATCAGACTGATATGGAAAGGCCTGTAGAAGCAATGCATTACATTTAGTCACTTCGAGGAATGTATTGGAAGGATAATAATAAACTTATAATACTACTACTACTACTACTACTAATAATAATAATAATAATAATAATAATAACAACAAACCTTATCACTTTCTTATTTACTTGTCTCCCAGTTTGACATCTGTTGGTTTAAAAAAGTTGTTTTTGGAATATGGCATTGTAAAAATTCCTTTTAGAGTAAATCTGACCATTGTTTTTTCCTGAACCCAGTGACCTTGTTGCCATTTCCGCATCATTCTGCCCAACCCCTGCTGTCTTTAACAGCCACTCCTGTAGTCCCCAGATGGATTCATAGAGACATATTTACATTTAAATTTGCATTTATTTATATTTGTTTGGTAGATGCTTCATCCAGATTGACTTTTATCCAAGGTCAGGTTAAATCAATGGTGTCCATTAGGCCAAATGCTAATGATATATACATGCTGTGTGTGTGTGTGTGTGTGTACGTTTGTTTGTTTGTTTAATTATTTTAAACAGGCAGATTTGTATATGTTGACCTCTTTTAATACCTTTTAGTATTGTACCTTTTTCCATATTAAATGTATATGGTCTTAACAAATACACTTACCCTATGATTTATATACTACTACAACTACTACTACTACTAATAATAATAAACAGGCCTTACACTGTAGCACTGCAAATGTAACTTTTAGCTACTGCCTCCTTTGTTTCTTGTTTTTAGCATGTACACAATGGGTGGTTTAGATTTTGCTTTTTTTCAACTGCAGGTTAATACAGTTTTACTGTAACAAAACAAATGTTTCTGTCCTTTTTTTTGTCTCCTACATGAAATTAAATGTTGATTAACTTGTATTCACTAGTAAAAACTCCATTTACTTACAAAATTGCATTTATGTCCATGTTGACATGAGCTTTGTAGTGAACAGACCACTACTGCTTGTACAAGAAGGACATCATGTTCCAGACGTGTAAATTAACACTTGCTCAGTGTCTTTAGCACTCTCTCCAAGCTAAAGCTGGTGAAATGATGTCTGTGTCCCTTCGTGGATTTATTGCTCAACATCATGTTTTTTTGTCCATCAGCTCTTCAGAGAAGTTAGAATAATGAAGATTTTAAACCACCCAAATATTGGTAAGTTGAAAAGAAAAAGTAACTTGTCAGTAAATGGTGTGTGCACATTTCCTACTCCTGTCTGCCTTATAGTACCATGCCTTTCAGGGTTAGGATCCTCTGATTTACCCCTCTGCGTTTGTTCTGATTTTTACGCTTGCACACAAGATAATGAGTCGTTGGAGCAGACGTATCCTGAAGTATACACAGAAAGAAGCTCTGTGTCTCCCTTCTGTCAGTTTAGACTGACAGCTTTAAATGCTTTTTTTTTCTTCTTTTTTTTCCCCTGAAGTCTTGAATCTGCGTGAGAGAGTGCAACATGTTGCCTTGGAGACATTTCCTTACTGGTGCTGTCTCTACTGCAGAGTCTAACAGGCATAACGATGGAAGTACAATGGAGCTCTTGTCTACCCATTTATAAAATTGCAAGCTCTGCCACATACCTAATGGTCTTAAACAATATGAATGCACACGTTGTCAAGACGTAGAGTACTGGCTTGTTCTTCGAAATACAACGCATATTGAGATACAGGAGTTATTACTTGCAATTTTTCTAAAAAGATTAAAATAGGGCTAAACAAGGAATCATTTTTATATTGGTGAAATATCACAATAAGAACTTTTTAATGCTATTTAGGAACAACATAAATTTATTACTTGATATTAGTTTTTAAACATTTTGCCTTTTTTTGTTTCAAATCATTCAACACTATATAATAACTCGTATAAAAACAGATGTCGACTGGATCATATTGTGCTCAATAACATAAGGGAAGCAAAGCATCGCCAAAGGAAATAGTCAGCTGGCACTAACATCTATAAATATGGAATTGCGCAACCTTATATGCATACCCCAGGACAGGCCAACCACAAGACAACCACAGAGTTCCTGAAAAATAATGACGATTTGCTTGTGTTTATTTATTTAAAATATTCCATAGCAATGTCAAATCTGGTCTACATAATTTAGAGAGAAAGTACTACAATTTTTTTTAAAAAAGTAGAGCAAAGATAAATAGTTTGACCTGTTGTTTGGGTAGAAATTTGAATTGTGGTTGAACACACGTTCAACGTGCGTGCTGCATTAGATGCATACAGTATGCCTGCTGAACCCATCACATTCCCATGTTTACCAGAATTAATCATGATTTCCGGTGAAAAATCCACACTATTGCATCATGCTTTTCTGGAAGGGAGGAAAGAGAAAATCGTTGGCTGTGAAAATTAAAGATGGAGAGAGATTTCAGTAGAATCAGCCTTTATGAATAACTGCATTGTTTCAACCATTATTCAGCCTTTAAAAGTTTTCAGACTTTGTTTCTGTTGAAATTAGGAGAATGAATCTCCCAACTTTAAACATCAATCATTCATCATCCGAAACTGTTTTGTCCTGGTCAGGATCATACTGTCAGTTTAACCATTAAAGATTATTCACTCCAAATGAGTAAAATTAAAAAATTAATTTGTCCTGTGTCTACTTATGCCCTGCAGTAAAGCTGTTTGAGGTGATTGAGACAGAGAGGAATCTTTACCTTGTGATGGAGTATGCCAGTGGAGGTGAGTTTATGCACATCTGTTTGGTTGCCAGCCATGACCTCTTTTCTCTTATTTGTGTGGTCTTGTTTTAGATTTTAGATTTGTCTAGCTCTCATTGGTTTTTATTGCTTTCATTTGTTTTGTGTGCAGGTGAAGTTTTTGACTACCTTGTTACACACGGCAGGATGAAGGAGAAAGAGGCCAGAGCTAAATTTAGACAGGTGCCGTGTTCTTAACATCTGTTTTACATTGACATTCTCACATACAGTTTGATCATAGAGTGGAGACTTGCCACATAGACTCAACCATTTATCTCTAACATTCTGAGGTAGTAATGAAGACTATATGAGCTCTTTTATCCCACACACATACTCTGCAGTGTCTGGTGTAATATTAGAGTTCTTGAGACTGGCAAACTAAGTGAATTAAAACGTGTCCCTTAATTTTGCAGCACTAGTTAGTTGCATTAATTCTCAGTCTGAGGTCCCATTACTCATCAGTAGGCTATTCAAACAGAATAGCATCATGGCACAACCACGATGCTATCTTTAATACCTGGAATAAAAATGTGTTCTCTAACTGGATATTGTTTAGATATAACATTTTACAAAAGATTGGTTCTTGTTCAAAATGTGTTTGAGTGTGGTAAAGATAAAGATGTAAGATAAAGAATGGTAAACAAGATCCAGTAGTAGCCACATTGACTGGGAAATACAGGTCAAGCAATTCCGTTTGTTGGGATGAAATATTAGCCAGTTTGTGAAAGCATATTATCCCTCCCTCCTGTGCTGCTCAGAGCACAGTGTGCCTTTTATTCAGTTTAGTTAAAAGCCTTCCTGCCAAGCAAAGATGAGATGTAATAGGCAATGAATGGAGGGCTATTTAGATATTGATATCTCTAGATTTAAAGTTTATTTAATGAAAACATTTTTTGTTCTTCTCAGATTGTATCAGCTGTGCAGTACTGTCACCAGAAACACATTGTTCACAGAGACTTGAAGGTAAGTCTGCGATCACATGCGTGCTCATGTGGCTGAGGGTGAATATGCTCAGTTATGCTGTAGGTATTTTTGCTATGTGTGTGTCTGTACTGCATGTGAGAAAGCACGACACGTTTTGTTAAGAGCTCACTCATTATCTAGATTGGCCATGCTCACATGCTGTCATGCTGTCATGCTTTCTTCACTTCAGACTGCCATGAATAATCCATGAGAACAGTACGCCTCTCTGTAAGTGAACGAAAGAGATAGGAAAGGGTCATGGCATGTTCCTGAGGTTATTAGTAACATATATGATTTGTCATGCATAATAGCATCTAAATTGAGTGAGGAGAAACTACTAGAGCATGAAATATAGTGTATTCCTGAGGAGCATTAGATTGTAATAGATCATGCTACTCTAAAATATTAATGTTGTTGTTATTATTATTATTATTATTATTATTATTATTACTAATTTTATTATTATTACAGTCATAATAGTGTTGTCTAAGATATTTGTACCCTTCTCTTTGGAGCCTGCTGATGCCTTTTGTTTTGTGAAGTTAAGCTGGTAGTACACCACAGGAATTTTAGCTGTTTTATCCTCAGTTTGCACTTTCTGACAAATTTTAAAAATCAGAAACTATTTTCCATGTGATTTAGATTTGTTTGCTTTTTATGACCGAAAATCTACACAAATATTGCAGTGTAAGATGGTGAAAAAAAAAAACGGAGAAAAGTCTGTTTTTAACCTGTTCTGGTTTTATAGATTGTGTAGCGTATGCCCAGCTTTAGCTATACACTGAGCAATATGCCTTACTGAATTATGACAGCGCATTTCTGCTTTGGAATTCTTTAGATACTGCAACTTTTGTCTCTGAGGCTAAAGCTACAAACTGTTCATTTCTGTGTATCAACAATCAGCAATTTGTCTGTTACATATTTAGAAATGTTTGTGATTGGAGAGACTTTGACTTTTTATAACAGTTTATATTTTAAAAGGTTGGAGAGACTCAGTAACTCCTCTATATCTGTTGTGTTATCTCAGGCTGAGAACTTGCTGTTGGATGCTGATATGAACATAAAGATAGCAGATTTTGGCTTCAGCAACCAGTTCACAGTGGGGAATAAGTTAGACACGTTCTGCGGCAGTCCTCCATATGCTGCTCCTGAGCTCTTTCAGGGCAAGAAATATGACGGGCCTGAGGTGGACGTCTGGAGTCTGGGGGTCATACTCTACACTCTGGTTAGCGGATCACTCCCTTTTGATGGGCAGAACCTCAAGGTCTGAATTTCTGTGGACAGTTCCATTTATAGTTTGACATTCATAGATGAAATTTGAAAATCTGTAATTTATGTTTTTGTGTGTGTTCCACAGGAGCTACGTGAACGTGTGTTAAGAGGTAAATATCGAATTCCCTTCTACATGTCTACGGACTGCGAGAATCTCCTCAAACGTTTCCTCGTGCTCAACCCTGCTAAGAGAGGAACACTAGAGGTTGGTATCTCTGGCTTTTTTTTAGTCCCATTCCCATAGAACAATGACTAATGCAGCTGCAGTTTGCAGTATGTGCTCTCTCTGTATGCGTTGTGAGTGTGGAGAATAGTGAGGGAGCACACAAAAAGCTTAGTCTGCAGCTCACCGTTTCCTAGTTGCAAGACAAAAAAAAAAAATCCATTATTCTCTTTCATACTCCTCTGGTGTAATCACAGTCCTGCAGTGTATTCCAACAATGAGTATGTCAATATTTGCCAACTTTTATTTATATGGATGTGCTCTTTCATATTTAAGAACAGAAGAGACCGTTATATTGTGAGCCCTCTGCTGCCTGTCAGGCAAATTGCTTTCTCCTTGTTTTCTTTTTTCTTTCTTTCTTTTTTTTTTTTTTTTTTAAAGCTAAAACAGCCAGGAAAATGTTGAAATAGAATGGTGCAGATTTGCACCAGTTTTGTTTTCCAAATTTATTTGTGGAATTACAGGTCCAGAAACACAAACTGCACCTTTAAGTTGTTGTGTGTTTATTGTGGATTTACTTTACCCAATGTGTAAAGACTGGTTGTGGAATGATCCTTGTTCTGTTATAGCAAATCATGAAGGATCGTTGGATCAACTCGGGGTCAGAGGAGGACGAGCTCAAACCCTACATTGAACCAGAGGCTGACATCTGTGATGGGAAGAGAATAGGTATGCAGCAAAGTTGGTCTCTGCTTCCAGTGTTCTGTTGTTTGTGAATGTCACAGCCTTTATAGAATGACAGATCTGCCTGCATAACCACATTCACGCACAGACCCAGTCTTTCTCTTGCTTCCTCAACTAAGGCTTCCCTCTTGGTTTCATGAGCATCACATGCAACTGCATAGATATTCATCGACTGAGGGATGTTAGGGTAGTGATAGACTGAAGTAGACTGATAATTAAAAGCCCATTAAGTGCAGTCTAGTCTGTGCTTTTTAGTGAATCCTAGATCAAGTTACTTTTGGAAGAAGGCACTTAGCTAGTACATGAAATTCCACAATAGTGGCATGATATAGACACTATATCTATTTTCTTCTGCAGCCCAATAGCCATCTTTACTGTTACATATTATTCAACACCTATATATTACCAGGAAAAACTCTCAGGCATACATAATCTATATGTCTCAAGCACTGTAAAATATCTGACCTTATTTATTTTAGAAGGAACCACCTTATTCATATAAAAGCATACATCTTTATTCTGTCACTGATTTGTCACATTTGTCTTTTGATGGGTGAATTATGCAGATGTGATGGTTGGTATGGGCTACACCAGGGAGGAGATTCAAGAGTCTTTGTCCAAGATGAAATATGATGATATCACAGCCACTTACTTGCTGCTGGGCAGGAAGCTCAATGAGGTGAGGACCTGCACTGCTAAAGCCATTTCCTCAATGGTAAATTTGCATACATCCTGTGGATATCGCCACAGAAATCGATGCATAACCACTGTGCAGGTGCCAAAGAGTCCATGAAGAGCAGGGACTTTATCTTACATTCTGTTTTTTTGTTTTTTTGTTTTTGTTTTTTTCCCCAGGAGGGAAATGACTCCGGTATCAGCAGCAATCTCTCCGTGGTGAAAAACAGACCCGCTAGTGAGATGAATGGCCAGTCACCAGCTCACCAGAAGGTCCAGAGAAGTGTCTCGTCCAGTCAAAAAACTAGACGCTACAGTGACCAAGGTGGTGCTCAGCTTAACTGTTTTAATTCACTCTAATTCATATAGCAATTCCACATGACTGTTTAAGTTTGTGAATGGTATAGAATACAAAAGAAAGTATACAAATAGTTATTCTAAAGCCTATAATTCACTCAGAAAAATAATTTATAACTTTTTGGGCCAAAGATGATGATAGAGTTCTCTTGATTTATGAAAACCATTCTAACTGCATTTTAAATTAATATCATTCATATTGTAAATTCAACATTACAGACATACAAAGCTGAATGCTATTGTCTCTTTATTCCTTTTGATCCTTCTCTTCCCTCTCTCTCTCTCCCTCTCTCTCTCTCTCTCTCTCTGTCAGTGGGCGGTGTTGTAAACACCGGGCTGAGTAACGTTAAGAGAGCCATTCCCAGCACAGCAGACGTTAACACTAAGCAGGATGGAGGAGTTGTAGTCCGTAAGCCTCCATCACACAGCCCCCCCAGCCCATTACTGGGCAACGCAAATAACCCTAACAAAGCAGACATACCTGACCGCAAGACGGGCAACTCTCTCACTCCTAATGTGAGTACATATGTTTAAGTCTAATTTTTCACTGTGCATTAATGACTTGTTTTTTTAGCATGAATAATAATTACCACTTTAGTGATTTTGCACTTTTGGAAGATGTGTGTGTTGGTTTTACTCAGAATAACTCTGGGGGATCTGGAGGAATGGGTCGGAGAAACACGTATGTGTGCAGTGACAGGAACAACACCGATCGTCTCTCTGTTGTTCCCAATGGAAAAGAGAACAGGTACAGTTAGAATGAAGTCTCTCCTTGCATCCTACCTGGCCCACTTTTAATTGTCAAAAAGTGGTTATGAGCTTACAGTTTAATTTAGTAATAATGATATAATTTAAAAGAAAATATATTAGAAAAACAGAGCTGATTCTAGAGTTTAACCTTTATATCCAAACAATGAGGAATTTGGTAAAAAAAAAAAAAAATCTCTCTGCAAAGAATGCAAAAGGGCACAGTTACGAGGCCCACAGCCTCCTTTCATGTGGGTCACTTGAACTTGTATACTGAAACGGCCCATAGTAAACTACTGCTCAACTTGTTCACACTATCCATAATTCACAGCAGATCCGTAGTGAAGCCAGAGTAGTTACCATAAACCTTTGAATATACGTGCACTGTGGTTTCAATCGCAGCTTGTTTGACTGCGGACTATAACACGGGTTAAAATCGATGTGTTCTGTGCTTGTTGTAAGTCACACTTGCATCTAAAAATGATTCAGAAGCACATCATGTGCTGCCAGTGCCATAAACAGAAATGAATTTCAGAGGAAATATACAAAATAAAATCACAATTGTTTCCCTGATCTGTATGGTTAAATTGGTAAGTGTGAGACATTCTTGATTTTCAGGTGTATGTCAAACAGTGATGCTGAGACAATTTTTTAAATTTAATAATTTAATGCACAATCTACTGTCAGACATTTTTTCCATATTAATAACGTTGCCATGAAATACGTTTATGACACTTCCATGAAAAAAGTATTAAAATAATAGGGGAAAATTAAACCTTATTATAAATCCTGATCTACTTTTCTTTTGCACTATATGTTATTTCCTAATAGGGAATACACATTAATAGTTTCTGTTAGCCCTTCTTTTTCCTATAGAAACATCGGATTATAATTTCAGACCCTACAGATTATTGGTGTTAGTCGATGTTAAATGTTAAATGTTAAAAAAAAAAAAAGACTATGATTACAGCCCTTCAGGGTCTCAAAGAAATGCTAATGTGGCCTGGGCAGAATCTGAGCTTGACGCCCCTTTTGTATTGATTTTCCAGTGGTTTGATTTGTTGTCATTACAAAATAAATGTATTAAAATTCAAAATGTCAGTGTGTCAATATTGTCTCGTGAAGCCTGTTTTGGGATATGTTTCGCATAGTGGCTTTAGTGTATCTTCTCATGCCTGTTTGTCAGTATTTTCATGGCACTTGTAAGTAATTTGCCTTGCAGGCAGCAGAATGCTCTAAAAATTTCTAAACAAAACAAAACTGCCTTTTCAAATGTGTAAGCCTTTGCTAGTTCTACAGGATGTTGTAGACAAAAGGAGAGAGGAAAATCATGTTCCTTCCTGTCTTTCTGCAGTGCGACTTTGTCTCCTGATCAGCAGAACCCAGGTGCCTCCACTCACAGCATCAGCAATGCTGCTACTTCAGATAAACTGCGATTCCCACGAGGCACCGCGAGCCGCAGCACCTTCCATGGGCAGGTGAGGGAACGTCGCACTGCAACGTACAACGGGCCACCAACATCACCCACACAGCCCCGCAGTCGTGCCAACACCAACAACCTGCTCACCAAGCTCACCTCTAAACTCACACGCAGGTAAACACACAAAACCCACAAAACCCTCAACTCTCACAGAGAAGCAGCTGCATGTGTATATACCAGCATCAGTCCTCAATACTAAAATAATGTATAAAATATGCCTAATTAAAGTGAAGAGAATACATGAAAATGATAATTTGAAATTAATTGTTCAGAATGTTGTATTGCAGGTTCTTTAGTTAATTTTCTCATTTTGTCCATCTTTGTAATGTTTCCTCTTTTTGTTTTGTCATCTTTTTGTATCGTAGAAACATGTCATTCAGATTTTCCAAAAGGTAGGACTTCAAGTCTGTTGGGGTAATGAACTAAAACGAGCTGGAATACTAACATGCTTAGTGATTTTCTTCGATTGCTGTGATTGCATTCATTTATCTCTGTATTTGATTAAGCATGCCTTAAAGCTTTATCTGCATGCTAATATGACAAATGAAAATCAGTATCTTGCTACGGATTGCAACTAATCAAGTCTATCTGCTTAACTAGGGCTACCGGTGTACTCAGCTCATGTTTTCATGGCAACATAAAGTGTAAATCTGTTTTTCTGCAAACTCATACTCCGATAATGAGTTGGAGCATGATCCATCCATGAAATGGTCATGGATCAGTAAAGTTGCAATCATGCGAGCTATCCCTTTTTTGTTGTTTTTTCCCCCTGCTGATAGTAAATGATTAAGAACTTTTTTTTTTTTTTTTTTTTTTTTTTTT
>CM040977.1:17489944-17546873 GCA_022985145.1 Pangasius djambal
TTCTTTGGTCTGATCTCAACGGTTTTTCCCCCCACTTTTCATGGCAAATTGCAAATTCACTATGGAAAGGATTTGTGGAGCACAACAATAAAAAGCAACTTGGATTAGTTCCACTATTTCACATTTAATTCTTACTAATTTGCAATAACGCCTGAAACTTCTCTAATCATAACCTTAGCCCCCCCACCCCCATTTAAACAAGCAAGTGTGCAACAGATGTGAATAATTTGCACAGAATTGTGTTATGGCAAAAACTAGTGACTAATCAAAAACTCAAGTCTTGATTTAAAAAACAATAAATAAAAATCACCACTAGATGGAGCCCTGCTCTACTGTAGAACTTTACCTTCCACAGAGAGTTTTTCAATAGCTCTCCTCTCTCCACGACTGCAGTGTGGTGGCAGGCAAAAGCCACGGATGCTCCTGCCTGTTCGCACACGAGAACTCAACACGTAGTTGGGATCCAGATCATCCCCACCCTTAAAAGAAAAAAAAGAAAAAAGGGAAACGTGAATTAAGCCATACTTCAACTAGTAAAGCCTATAATCAAGAGGACTGCACACATTGCAGGAGTCATGACTGTACCTTGAGGTTGTCTGGGTTCAGGTCAGTTTTGTGTTTATCAGTGGGTTTGTATCCACCATGCCTGTCCTCGATCACGGGGTCCAGCAGGTCCTTAAACACCTCATAGGTCTCCTCATCTCCGGCCACACAGCCCACAGTCATAATGAAGGGGTGGCCTAGGATGGAGACATGGAAAATCAGCTCTACATGCAAATAGAGGAGGTTTCACTAAAGACAAGCTAGAGTACATAAGGCACAGTTACACCAATATGCAATAAACATAATCTGTGAGTGGAAAACCATATTTTTCTTGCTAATCTAATTTTTAAGCTTTCACAGCAAAAGATTCTTCACTGAAGATGTTAATCACTCCTGGACTCTGATTCACTTCGTTTTTGTAAAAACTTATTCTAGCCTGAGAGTATTCTTTTACCGGGATTATCTACACCAGTCTGAATGACATTATCTATGGTGAAGCCGTTGGGAGTGGAACGCTCACGGAGCTTCTTGTACATATCCAGTGTCAGAACTTTGGCCATGTGGTTGTTGTGCTGGCTGAGGTCTGGGTATTCCTCCTCAGCAGAGAGTTTCTTGATGGTAAGAGTGCTCATTTTTTGATTGCTACACAAATACAAGAAGACACAAGAACACAATCTACAGAGAGAAATCTGGGGTTTGTAAAAACGTTCCTTTATTTTAATATAACTCAATCAGGTTTCACCTGCAATACTCTACTGCTGCTGGAAAGCCAAGACAGTCAATAATAACTTTACTCTTGTCTTTTTTTTTTTTTTTAAATAATAAATTCAGCAAGGTCACTGTATAATTTGTATTCAACACCTGAAACTGGTCTGGATAGCCTGGATACATTTCTAAAACAAACTACTTTAAGTGTTTGCACCAGATGCCACCAGGACAATCAGCTTTAATACTGGAGTTAAATCTGTTTGGATTTTGTAATGCAAGACAGTAGTTTCCAACTCCACTAACTTTCCCTACTCCCAACACACCTGATCCAGACCACAAAGAGCTTGATCTATTGGGCTGATCCTGGTTTGTTGGTAGTAGGGATAAATGATCTAATGTGGAGTTATGTGCCTTCACTGAACTGCGATGCTTTGAAGCAGATCTTTTCGGCTTTGTGTTCTGGTAAATGCCATTTAAGCAGCTTTACCTGGGTTATCGACTCCAGTCTGAATCACATCATCCAGCGTGAAGCCACTCGGTGTCTGTTTGCTGCGCAGGCGCTCGTACATGGCAGGGGTGAGCACTTTGGCCATGTGGTTGTTGTGCTTGGACAGGTCGGGATACTCTTCTTCAGCCGAGTACTTCAGCTTCAGCTGGTTGTGGGTGTTTCCGAAAGGCATAGCGGAGGCTCCCTGAGTGCACCGAGGAGCGGAGCCCATACAAACATCCGTCAGCGTCTCCACACAAACCGAATAATACAATCGTGCAAACAAGGACTTGGTTTTGTTGAATAAATAATAAATATCGGCAGTTTACCGCTATAAAAATTAAACGCACATTATGAGGGTATAGCATAGTGCTCATTTGTTAAAATGGAGGAATTTTTTAGTTTGGTTAAATGGATATAGAATAAAAATCTAATGAAAGTACTAAAGACCCGAGCAGCGGAATGACAGAGTGCTTATTACAGGTCGAATGCTCCTTACTTAGTAAGGTCAAATTAACATGCATCCTGTAACACACATTAGGCCACACGCAAAAAACTGTCCGAGTATTAAGGAGTGCATGTAGTGTTAAAGCAAGCTGAATGTACAGTCTGGGCTAGGAGAAGTGCAAAAAAAAACTATAAGCGCCCTATCTCCCCAAACACTACTGAAAAACAAAACAGACAATCAAACAAAAAAGATTTTCTGCCTACGCATATAACTGGATGTCAGACGCGTCTGGAAAATCTCTTCACACGAGTCGTAAAGAATTCAAATGTGTCTGTTCAACGCAGCAGACACACGTCCTCCTTCATCAAAACCAAGTCCTTCATGTTGTAATGGAAAGATTAATCTCATCTGGTGTCCTCAATCTGATCTCCGAATTGCCTTAC
The DNA here is from genome assembly GCA_022985145.1 of Pangasius djambal. NCBI lineage: Eukaryota > Metazoa > Chordata > Actinopteri > Siluriformes > Pangasiidae > Pangasius > Pangasius djambal. The sequence continues at coordinate 17,492,574 of CM040977.1, forward strand.
AGATTTGCAATCTAGATTTTGCCCTTTTCATTTTCGTTTCTGTTGGAAAAAAAGATACATAATCTTACCTGTGGACTACTACTAGATGAAGACGGGTTTGACACAAAAGTCCCCAAGTTCTCCCAGCTGTGTACCGAGCTGCAAAGTTATCCTGCTCTCCAGCGAGGGTTTGGGATAGAGCGTTTATTTTATAGTGTGCAAGAGCGGCTCCTATTGGCTAATATTTGTAGTCCATTCATTGGACTAGGAGAATGTGAGGCTGAGGACACAGCATAAGGAGTGCAGCTGCAGCATTTATAAATCTCCAGGGCTCTATCACATAGTACTGTAAATATAAATAATTTGTATTTTTATTCCATTAATGCAGATAGTAGGATGACTACGAGGCCTGCGATTTAAATTATTTCAAGCATGATAAACTGCTATATTTTAATATCTGTGTACTTTGGAGGAGACACAATTCATGCATTGCAAAAACTATCTATCTATCTATCTATCTATCTATCTATCTATATATATATATATATATATATATATATATATATATATATAGTTGAATGTTTACTGATTTATGCATAATATTAAAAAACGACATCATATCTGTCAATATGCCAGTGAATTACATTTGCTAACAGAAGAAGGTCAAAGAAGCTGTGTCGGCTTTCGTTACGTCATTTGTCTGCGACACGTTAGCGGCAAGTCAGTGTTGCTTTACTAACACGTGTGTAGACCGGTTTTGACAGACAACATAAACCTCAAACTGTTTTCAATAAAGGTAAGCGTCTTGTTAGAATCGTTGTTTCCCTATACTAAAAAAAAGCGAACCGTAATACTGTGCAAATTCTGCCTATGATAATGTAAATCCGATATTGCAGTTTGCTAACGTGGCTAGGTAGGATACTGAAGTGAATAAATGATGCACTAAATGTTTTAGTTAGCTGTGGCTGCATGCTGTGGAAACATTAGTTGTGTAGACTCCTGCATGTTTTGCACCAGGCTGCGGCTGTCATGATGTGAGTGTGACTCCAGCTGGACAGATGTCCCACCAACAGACCCAGCAGCTCCGGTGTTCTCTTAGCCAACAGCCGTTGTTGCTATTTTTGTCTAGAAATTTGGTGTTAGTTTAAAGCACTTTAGTTAGCTGACCTTACCAACCCATATACGCGGGGGGCTAAAAAATTATGAATATTTAGATGTCAAATTAATCACAGACTCTAGGCATTACGGTAATGGTTAGCTGTAGACATTCCTTTATGTTTTCCTAGTTTTCTGCACTAATGCACATCACATTTCATGTGTCCCAACTTTCCCGCTTGTTTTAAATACCAAGAATATGAAAATGTACTTCTCTGCGTGGGAAGGACAAAACCCCGACTACTGAGTAAAGAGGGTGTATAAATTGTGTATAAATTAGCTATGGACACCCAAAATCATTAACGTCTTAACTAACTGTTAAACGCCTGGTAGGTTTTTCAGGGAGGCCAGATAATTTCAGTTGATTCCTACATGCTTATAGTTACCAACCATTAGAGGTACTTTATAGCCAATAAAACAAAAAACAGCCAACTGGAGATCGTGAATCCAGTGATGTATATAGGAGTACTAGACTTCAGTTCCACGGCTAAGTTGGCTAAAGGGTGATCGACGACATGCTTTCTGTAATGTAGTCTAGTCAGGTTGGGAAAATGTAACTTCATTAAAAACAATGTGTAGTTTTTAACACTTGGATCATTAGGACTGGTGTCTACAGTTACGTTGCACGATAATTGTACCGTTCAACTTGTGAACACTTCTGGGAACAAATGTGAACCAGCAAAAGCTGCTAGCTCGCTTGACCGCTACAGTGACCTTGCTGAAGTTAAAAAAAAAAAAAAAAAAAAAAAAAAGTTTCCTAATAAAGTGTAGTTTGGTAATATTTTCTCAGTACAGTGACACAGTTTGTGTATAGGCCTACACTTACAGGTTGTCCATTTTTACCTTATCTTCGAGTGAAGTCTTCAGCAGATGGGGACAGTTTCAACAGAAGGTCGTTATAAGCTGCAGAGTGTTTCTTTGAAAAGAGAATTCAAATAATAACGGTTCTGGAAAACATCGCACGTGCAGTGAGGGAAAGTAAAATAGCGGACAACAGAGATTCACTGAGTAAAAAGGAAAATTTTTTTTTAAAAAAACAACAACCCCAAAGTATTAGTACAACAATAAATAAATAACATTTAAGAAATAAAACAACTAATTTAGTATTAAAATTAAAATTTATTATATTTTTAATATAAAAGAAAAGTAAAGAAAAAATCTACAGATATTAACTAAAATTAAATGTATACACACAGTCACAAATTATATGTTTAATTGAACTATGAATAATACAGTTTGACCAGGCAGATCTTTTAATCTGGATTTAAAAACATTCATACAAGAATGTCTAGAATGCTGATATAGTTGAGAATGAAGCATAAATATATTTCACCTCTTACAGCTTGCATAGCTGATAAAGGACATTAAGGAGAATTACACTGTAAAACACCTAGTTCCAGTCCACAAATTTGATTGGACAAGCAGTGTTTCAAGAGTGCTGATATTTAGTATAACAGCACTGGTACATTTCACTGTTTGCATCACTCTACTTGTCTGTGTTTGCTACATAAAAATCCAGTTTTGCAATAGTTCATTACACTGAAACCTGTTACTGCACTTATTACAGGCTGTCAGTCAGTCTGTGAATTGCATGTCTGTGAATTGCAGCCCTATCCAGCTGTGGCTTCTTTGGGAAATATTTTTATTGACAGAACAAAAACAAACCAAATATTTGGCTGTATTGTGTCTGAAATGTCAGTTAATTTATATTAATTCACATGAGCAAGAGTGCTGCTGTACTGAATATCCAAATACTTCCGGACCTAACTGTGTATATGTGTGTGTGTATATGTATATATATATACACACACACATACACATATATACACACATATATACACAGTTAGGTCCGGAAGTATTTGGACAATGACAGAGTTTTTGTGATTTTGCCTTTATACACCACCAAAATGGATTTGAAATAAAACAGTCAAGATGTGATCGAAGTGTAGACTTTCAGCTTTATTTTAAGAGGCTCCACAAAAATATGGCATTTACCATTTAGGAATGACAGCCATTTTAAGCAAAGTATTTCCATTTTCAGGGGTTCAAAGGTATTTGGACAAAGCATGCTCTATTGGGTTGAGATCAGGTGACTGACTTGGCCATTGAAGAATATTCCATTTCTTTGCCTTCAAAAAGTCTTGAGTTGCTTTCGCAGTATGTTTAGGGTCATTATCCACCTGCACTGTGAAACAGCGTCGTATCAGTTTTGTAGCATTTGGCTGAATGTGAGCAGAGAGTATAGCCCTATACACCTCAGAATTCATCTTGTTATTTCTGTCAGCAGTCACATCATCAATAAACACCAGTGAGCCCATTCCATTGGCAGGTATACTTTGGATCATGAGCTGTTCCTTTCTTTCGCCATACTTTTCTCTTCCCATCATTCTGGTACAAGTTAATCTTGTTTTCATCAGTCCAAAGAATCTTATTCCAGAACATGGGATGCTTTTTTAGATGTTTTCTGGCAAAGTCTAATCTGGCTTTCCTGTTCTTGAATGTTACCAGTGGTTTGCACCTTGTTGTAAACCCTCTGTATTTACATTCATGAAGGCGTCTCTTGATTGTAGATTTTGACAATGATACGGCTACCTTCTCCAGAGTATTCTTGACTTCTGTTGATGTTGTAAAGGGGTTTTTCTTCACCAAGGAAAGTATTCTGATTGTCCAAATACCTTTGAGCCCCTGAAAATGGAGGTACTTTGCTTATGGCTGTAATTCCTAAATGGTAAATGCCATATTTTTGTGGAACCTCTTAAAATAAAGCTGAAAGTTTACACTTCGATCACATCTTTATTGTTTTATTTCAAATCCATTGTGGTGGACTATAAAGGCAAAATCACAAAAACTCTGTCATTGTCCAAATACTTCCGGACCTAACTGTATCTTCTTCCTGATCTATAAAATAGCTAGAATTATCCTCTAATTATCCTCTGTTCATCCTGGTTGAAGGTTATGGTTACTGCTATGTCCTGTAAGGAAACACTATCCTTCAGCAACCTTTTTTTTTCTAATATTGCAGCTAATCACAACTGTCCCATGAGTTTTGTGGAGTACTCAGAGTTCATTCAGGAAGGAGATGTGGTCATCATCTTTCTTGGGCATGATTCCATGATGCCCATCAAAGTGGAGTCTGGTGCTCAAACACAAACCCGCTATGGAGCCATTCGCCACTCCACTGACTTAATCGGTCAACGGTTTGGTTCAAAAGTAACATGCAGCAAGGGTGGATGGGTGTATGTACTGCATCCCACTCCGGAGCTATGGACTGTGAATCTGCCCCACCGAACCCAGATCCTTTACACAACGGACATCGCCAACATCACCCTGATGCTGGACCTCAAACCAGGCTCCGTTGTCTGTGAATCAGGTGAGATAACTGAGGCTGAGCTGTCTGTATAGGACTTTGAAGCTAAACACCATTTTCCTAAATTATGCCATGATTAACTAAATTAGAAATTAGAGCATTTGCAAATGTAATCCTTCATTACATATATAACTTTTTGTAACCTAGATATTTTGGTCTTTTTCTAAGAAATTATACGGTCATCCATATCTCCAGAAGGCATTTCTGTTGACTGTACAAACTAAGCCAATAGCCCATCCCTTAAATGTTAAGTTAGGTCAGGTTAAATCTAAAACTCTAAAAGTGATGCTTGATGAGTTCCTAAAATGTCATTGTTTTTACTGTAGTGAATTATACTATGTGGGGTAATGTTAAGGTTGTGAAGTTGCTATAGGAGTTAATTCTGGTATAGGACTCCCTCGGAAGTATCTAGGTATTGCAGTGCTCATAATTTAACAAAATGTTTCTCTACCAAAAACTCTACTTTTGTTCTGCAGTTTTACAGTCATTTTAAGTACAATGAGTGTAGTGCTTGTTCAAATAGTTGCCTTATGTGTGATATGTTAAACTAACTTTACTGAAAGTGACTTTGTGATTGAGCTGAGTAAGCTTGCAGTACTTATCAAGGACTATTATGGAGGTTTAGGAATGTGTACTGTTAGGAGAAAGAGAGTCACCTTGTGAATTTAGCTTTTGTGCTTCTGTCCACATTGATTGACACAGATGTGATGCAACCATAAAGGTCTGATTTAATTTCTAACCCCACTCTTGAAGTGCCCATGAAACGACAGCTTACTGTGGCACTGTGGGTTAGTTGGTACCCATTAAAATGGATGTTTAGAGCTTCCTCTACATGTCTACTGATATTTTGAACACCTAGTCTATAAGTCAGTACATATCAAAACTATTGCAAGAATATTGGAGATTCTCTCACTTTAATTTACAGGGCTTTTTTTTCCTGGTAAGAAATATCTATGACTCACTATAAATTTGTTTCCAATCAAATGGTTATGTCTTTAAAAAGCTTATGTGCCTCCACTGTAAGCAAAGGTTCTGCCAGTTATTAATCAATTTGGTGGTGATGTGGCATGTCTTGAACACTTCTAGCACATTCTACCCTTCCCTTCCTAACTTAGTATTTCAAAGGAAAATTTGTCAACATTCAGAATCAAACCACAACCCCTTAGCTTTTTCATGGCTCTAAGATAATACGAGGATCTGCGTCTTAGTGACACGTTGGCACTCTTTCTTTAGTTCCTTGTGAAATATATGAAGCAACTACAGACTGATGCCTTTACTCTGGTTAAATGCAAAAACATTTTATTTTGGCCACTCATTTTATTTATTTATTTTTTGATTGTGTGGAAAATTTTGTTCCCGCCACTATTTTTCCATAATGTTTTGCTTCTCTCTGTATCCTCAGGTCTTTATGTTTATGGTGTTTTTCCATCTCCGTTTGCGACTCCTTTTTCTGTTTGTGTGGTGTTTTCCTTTCCGTCTGTTTGCTCATTCACTAAGTGGGAGCAACTCGTAGTCTGAATGGATCTATTTAATGGCCTCAGATCACATACACACCCTCTCAGTACTCTGCAGCCACCTCACTTTAGCTGGATTGTTCAACTGTGTGGTATTCTCCTGCTGAATGATTTTTGAGCAGTGCTTTAGTGGAGAGCTGAGCAGAGTCTCTCACACACAGTTTGCGCTGGTAGTGTGATTGATCAGTACTGCGAGTCGTCAGTACTGACTTCAATATATCTGAGCAGTATAAAAAGAATTGTGCTTCTACGTTGCTTTGTGGGTTTTTGTTCAGTCCTTTGTCGTGGTAACAACTCTTTTGTTAGACTTATCTCATAAGTATCTTCCTATCTCATTTGCCCTCTTGGTCACTCTGATTTACCCTTCTCCTTTCCTGATCTATGATCCTGAGTTCAGCTATCCTTTTCCATCTGAATACCACCCTGTGGACCAAACATTGACTGCATTGTTGTAGTAAAACAAAAGCTATGGTGATGTAACACTGTGGACAGAAGGAGGAGTTGGCATGTACAGTTCTCTGTCTTTCTGTGTGTTTGCCTGTATATTTGCAACTTGCATGTGTATGTGTAGGTAAGTGGGTAAGTTTATTCTAATCTGCTATATTCTCTTAATTTAAACTATATGGCTAAAAGTTTGTGGATGCCTGACCAATCACACTCATATGTGCTTTTCGAAAATCCCATTCCAGATTTAGTCCCCCTTTTCTGTTATAATAACATCCACTCTTCTGGGAAGGCTTTCCACTAAATTTAGTTGTATGGCTGTGGGGATTTGTGCCCATTCAGCCTCAAGAGTTTTAACAAGGTCAGGCACTGATGTTGGACGAGGAGGCCTGGTCATCATTCCAGTTCATCCCAAAGTGTTCAGTGGGGTTGAGGTTAGGGCTCTGTGCCGGCAACTCGAGTTCTTCCATTCCAAACTTGGCAAATCATGTCATCATGGAGCTTGCTTTCTGCACAGGGTCATTGTCATGCTGGAACAGGTTTGGACCCCTTAGTTCTAGTGAAGGGAAATTATAATGCTACAGCATACAAAGACATTCTAGACAATTGTATGCCTCCAACATTCTGGCAACAATTTGGGGAAGATCCACATATGGGTGTGATGATCAGCTGTCCACATACTTTTAGCCATATAGTGAAAGTATTGACTGGCTCATTGGTTACTTGATGAGTAACACTGAGCTACAATCAGATGAATATTTCTCTAGTGAACTTTTATTTACCTGTGTAGGTGACCCCAGTATAAAAGGTATGTAACTTTAGTCATGAGATTCTTTGGCTATGTTAAGACATTTTGGTAAGATTGTCTGCATTCTGAAGGGCAAAAAAGACCACATGAAATATGACTGATCTAATCTGATTTAGGGGCTAGCACACTGGGGGGTAACTTTACAGCTTCAGGGTCTCCTGGTTTGATCCTGAGCATGGATGACTGTCTGTGTGGAGCACGGTTTTCCATGTCTGTCTGGGTTCTCTGGTTTCCTCCCACCTCTCAAAACCATTTTGTTAGATGAATTGGCCACATTTGTATGTGACTTCAGAATTTTTTTTTTGACATTCGGTGCATGTTCTTTGGCACAAGGACAACAATATTAACAAAATCCAGCATAAAGTCACGTAATGGAAGAGCCTTGTCTAACTATAGAGCCCTAATTGAGAGCAGAAAGGCACATGGCATACACCACCCTCTTCTGTCTTTTGTCACTGCCTATGCTTAACATAATCTATAGTAAAATCTCTTGTCTTGAAAGTACCAGCTTGCTGGCTTACCTTCATCTGCCTGACAATAGTTAGTGTACACACACCTGCATCATTACTATAAACTATTACTATAACTATAACCAAATATAATAAATGAATTGAATTTGCCCTGTTGTGTAAATAAAGCCTGCTATAAATGCTTTTCCTTTTTTGCATGCGAATGTGCGAGACAGGCACTGGCAGCGGCTCACTGTCCCATGCCATTCTCCGCACCATAGCACCCAATGGCCACCTGCACACAGTTGAGTTCCATGCCCAGCGGGCAGAAAAGGCTGCACAAGAGTTCAGAGATCACAAGGTGGGCCATCTAGTGACTGTCCGAAACCAGGATGTGTGTAAAGATGGCTTTGGTGTTGTGGGTGTAGCCGATGCAGTATTTCTGGACATCCCATCACCGTGGGAGGCCATCATACATGCCAAGAAAGCATTCAAACGCAGGGGTGAGTATGTGTCTCTACATGCACTTGTTTTTAAAGGGCGTGTAACTAAATGTTAAGATTCTGCCTCTACACAAGTTTACTGAATAAGGAAAACTTGTCATTGATGTACTTCCTTTGGGCAATTTGATACTGTAGATTTCCTTTTGTTCAGGTCTAGGCTGCCTTCTGGTAGAGAGAATGGTGTCCGTGCCCTATAGTTATATAGCATAACACCTGTCCCATCTCTGACATGATACATACATGTGCTAAGGGTTTTAAGTGTCCTGGTGTCTAGATGCCTTGCTATTATTGTCCTCTTACTGAGGAAGTATGGACTGGTAACAGTCATTTTTCTGTGAATCATTTACTCATAAGACTGAGTGGAAACTTATTGTTTGAATAACACTATTCACCCCTGTGTCTGAAGAGTAGACTGAAGCTCCCATACAACATATTTAAAAAATATAGAATACTAAATCTGGTCACACTGGTGATACAAGGACAAGTGTACTACATACTATTATGTTTTATGTTAAGATCTGGTTAAGCTTCTATATATTTTTATGTCCTTTCTTTCTGATTTTCGAAGTTTATGTAACAGCATTGTTATGGTAACACAACAGAATATGTAGATTTCCCATCTGAGGAATCTCAGATTGAAGACTCATATCTCTCACTATTGACGCGCTACTGCCAATGCATTTATCTTGGTTTATTGAAGGTCACTGATTTTTAAACTAGCCTACCCCCTCATTTATTTAATAAATGACAATGATAAGGTTGTATAGGCAACAGTTTGTATAGCGTACGGTTAATTTTTTACGACCCTTCTCCCTGATGTTTGTTGGTTGCTGTGGCCAAACAGCTCTGTGCATAGGTGCTCAAGCATGTAGCCCCGTTCCTGCAGCTGAGTGGCCTCATGTCCAGCAAACAGGCCTGGACTAGTCAGCTGCTCAGCTCATCAGAGCTACACTGTGTGTCATTAATCAAGGCTTCGTTGCACTTTTGAATTGAGTGATGGGGTGTTAATTTCTTTTAAAAATTGCATTCAACTGTAATGTTTCATTTTTATTTGTTTACCAAGCAGAATGGTGTATTTGTGCATATTGTAAATTAACTACAAATATACATCACTTTTAGGGCACATACTGAAGTATGTGATAAATGGAATGCAAATGGAATGCATTTATTCAAAGCCCCTTTCCTACATCAAGCGACACAAGGGTCATATATCCAAAAACTTCAGGAAACTTGCTTTAGGTGATTACAATCCCAGGTTCCACTTTTAAATATTTAAATGTGGATTCTGAATACAGAGATGTTATGAAAATTCTAATGGTTTTCAAAAGTGAAATTCTGTCTCTCCTCTTTCATAAATGACCCTTTTATAGGTTCATTGTGTTTGTCTCCGTTTAGAAGCTTGCATGCAGTTATGTCCATATAATTTGTTCTCTCTCTCTCTCTCTCTCTCTCTCTCTCTCTCTCTGCCTCACTCTCTCGCACACATGTACACACACACAGTGACGAGCGTTTGACCATAAAGGGATAGATTGTGAGACTGCAGAGAGGTTAGGCTGAGGGAAAGGGATTCCTTATTGAGAGAACTACAGTATAAATGTAGGGTTTATCACTTGGTCCTGTTCAAAGTTCTTCTAAAAATTACTGTGTCATGAAGCCTTCTTATTGAGCAACTTTGAACAGTGTGCATGGTGCATGTATCCTGCAGAGTGGTTGATTGAGCTTTGTGTAGCCTCAGGTCACATTTATATTAAAAAAAAAAAAAAAAAAAAAAAAAAAAAAAAAAAAAAAAAAAAAAAAAAAAAAAAAAAAAAAAAAAAAAAAAAAAAAAAAAAAAAAAAAAAAAAGATGCATGTAATGAGGTGATAGATGTCAGGTCCCTGCTGTTGTGAATCTTCTAACTCCTGATTCTCTCTTTTTCCTTCTCTTTCTGTGTAATTCTGTCATTATTTGACTGATTGCCTACCCATGTTTAGTGCTTGAAGAGCATGGAGGACTCCCACGCTGCCATTACTTTCCTCTCTCCATGGCTGCTGTTGCCGGGAAACGATGAGTCTGTGTTTATGACTTGGTTTGCATGGAATGGCCTTATTTGTCTGTGGAACATTTCAGGCATACTTTGACTCTCTCTCTTTCTATCGCTCTGTCTAAGTAGAAGAGAAGGGAAATTACCAACCATTAGCTTCACCCCTCCTCTTTCTCTCCTTACACCATTTGCTCCATGTATTTCTGCTGATTGTGTACTTTAAGCACATGCTGTGAACAGACTTGTCGCTCATCTGCACTTTACTACTATTCGCTATGGTACTTCACCATGCTTTATTGCTTAGTCTTTTGTTTTGCCCCATGTCTTTTTCATTTGTATTTCACGCATGTTTTGTAGAGCAGTTTGTTTTTATTTCAAACACAGACTGGTAGTGAAGTAAAAGGAGTTTTTTTCTGTTCTTGTCTACCAGGCTACATTTATATTTTTTGTCTGTTAATGTGCTATTGCAAATGGCTGTTTAGGGGTCTGTTTAGAATTTAGTCTAGCTGAGACAGTCTAATGAGAGAGAACTAGTATAAGAGAATGAAGGCCCAACTCATTCTGCAAGAGTTGCCTTACATTGCAGTAAGTAATTTCATAGGAGGCATGTAAAAAATGTTGAGGTTAATGGGATATCTTACACTTTCGAACTTTTGATCTGTATGAAGTTTACCTCATCAAAGGCATTGCCTCTGCAACTGGATTATTGGTCAATTTTGTTGTGTCCAATGCAACAATGAATAGCATGAGTGAATGTGTGTGTGCATATATGTTCATTTAAATGTTACAGTCTGGTACATATTACAGATGTATAACAGTTTACCAGCGTTATGGATTAAATGTAGATGTAATGGGTAATTTTTTCTGTGCTCACTTTTCCCCCCATTTTTAGGTTTACATTTGCACGGAATTGTCCTAATGATATTTGAAGATTTTTTTTAAAAATGTGTTCGGATCAGATGTGCTAACAGTCAGGTTTCTTTGCAGTTATAATGTATACATAACTCTGCGCCCCTGTTTGTCTCTTCTCTCTCTGCAGGGGGTCGTTTGTGCTCCTTCTCTCCATGTATCGAGCAGGTCCAGAGGACATGTGAAACTCTGGTGGATCATGGCTTTGAGGAGATCTGTACTCTGGAGGTTCTGCAGAGGGTACACGACGTCCGATCCATCACTCTGCCCTTACCGGACTTCGGCCCGGAGGAGGGTGGAGCACATAGTACTAAGATAACTTCTGGCCCTGCTCCAGAGGAAGTTCCACCTGCAGCAAACCCCAGCTACTCTTCAGTAACCTGCAGGACTGCCACTCCACCTAGAGAGATGGCTGGACACACGGGTTACCTCACGTTCGCTTCCAAACCACGGAACTAGAATGCTATGGGAATGGCATGAGATGGATCGAGTGACTAATTGAAGCATGAGTGTAGACTCTAGCCCTGCACTCATTTTTTCTTACAGTCTCTCGTGGTGTAACAATATAATAAAAAGATACAGAGATGGAATTAATCAGAGTTGGGGGACCATAGATGTTTTGCAAATAGGCTAGATGAATTTAAAATACTTGTTTATTACTGTTCATTGTTCTTTGTGTAAGAGCAATCTTTATTTTCATCCAAAGTATGACAATGAATTTTAATAATGTTAGATGTTTTTTGTTGTTACAATAAATTTAAAATGAGAGGAAATATATTCTTCTAATCTTGATTGTGTTTTTCTTCACTGTGGATGTCACCACATACTGCTGAGGCTTTTTCCATGTACGCTTGCCAAGTCCTATTTATCTGACTTTGGAAAATGCAAGACCCTTGAGTTGTTTAACGCAATGGCAAAATATGTGGAATGGAGAGACTTAGAGTAATCGGTGATCAGTCTGCTTATTGATGTTAATTGAGTTTCTAGCTGAGTAAATTCTCACTGCTGATAGATGTGTACATTCCAGTGAATATCCGCATATTTAATAGAGCAGAGGTTTACCACAGTACTGTAGCTGTCATATCTTATCTAAAGCTGGAAACAGTTTTCCCTTACTTTTCCCCCAGTCCAGTTGCCATGATTTGGAGGATTTATAAACCATCGTCACTGAGGTCTGGACACCATAAAAGGTAGTGCTCCCTCTGTGCTCTCATTGTGAACACAGATGTGTTCACAGATATCCAATGCTTATGCATACACTATCATTTCATTTATATATCATCTCTTTTCTAAATGTTGTTGTTTCTGTGTTTCTTTCTGCCTCTCTTCTGCATAGCATGTCACCTATATTCAGTTTCAAATGTATAACAGTTTTCTTGCAGTGTTTTTCTACTCAGATGCATGTTCTATTGTCTGTAGGGTACTAACTCTATTTGCATCATATATATGAAGAAGGTAGGAAATTATGCAGTGCTTTTCATAGGTTGCACATGGAAAAATTACCTTTGACCATATATAGCATGTGCGACAGTGTGGGTAAATAAGGGTATGGTGAGCGGCTGATGTAACAGTGGGATTGGTGTGTTTTATTTTGAGCCTGCTGTTCCCTGGTTAGAGAAGGGAAGGGAAAGACTGAGGGATGAGAATAGAGCTGAGCGGTGGCCCACCCGTGTCTATCTGTTCTCCACTCAGCACAGATGGTCTAAGCTGCACTATACAGCAATAGAATAGCATCTTTACTCCCTGCAAATCACCTTAAGCAGCTTCCCTTCAGATCCACAGCTCCTTGATACATGCTCTCTCTTTCTCTCTTTCACACACTCACACTCTATCACACACACAGTGAAGAAAATACCAGGCTGTGGGACTCACTTTATGGTATGTGACTTAGTGAACAGAAAGTTTTTTACTCCAAAATACTGCTTTGTCATCATATCATGACTGTTAAATTAGCATGTGTATGTTTACAATTAAGGAGGAAAATGGGGTTTAGAAGAATATTTATAGATGCTGAAAACAAGTGACTGCTCCATTAGTGGAACAATCGATGCACTACTTTGATTGACACTCCAAAATATTCTACTTTTACCATCAATATCAAGAAAGATGTTTACCATCAACTGTTAAGTGCTTACTGTTAGCCATTATCTAAATGCTGTCTCTTTGATGCATACACACACTGCTCCTTACTCTCTGAGTTAACCCCTCTTAATCCTGAAGAGGAAGCAAAAGGCATAAAATATCAGTGTTAAGCTTGGATAAGCAGTGCAGGCTTGTGGTGTTGGTAATTTGGATTGCTAAATCTCTTAAGAATGGTTAGGATTGTGAGAACTTAGCACTCTCACAGTTAAACCCTTAAGTGAATTCTCAGCTGTATGCTTGGATTGCAAATCTTCAAGTAGAAAGTCATTTTGGATAAGTGTCTGCCAAGCAAATACATATCAAATACATCAACCTAGCCCCCCACCCCCCCGACCTGATAACACCATTAAATGTTTCTTTCCTAATGGCCTTACTGTGGATTGAGACCTGCCATTTTTCTATTACTATTGTCTAGTACTAGCAGTTTGGATAGACTAACAGATATTGCTGTAGTATGCAGCTTCCATTTGATCTTGAACTCTAGGCTAAGAGATGATAATTGGTTGGCCCTGAGATCAAAATGTAGCCAAGATGTCCAGTGTTGTGAGCATGAATCATGTTGTCTGGTCTATTTTACTGATTATAGTGTAACACCTTCAGGTTACAAGGCCGAATCTAACCATTAGGCCACGACAGTACAGTTAGATTTTCCCATTGATGGGAGTAAAAGGAGGAACAGAGAGTTAGCATGTGTTACTCAAAAACTCAAGCTAAAGAAAATTAGTCACTGGGGACACAGTGATTCGTAGGAAGAGGACAAGGGTTTGGTGATATGTGCTGCAGAACATTATTTGAGTCTTGTAGAATATTTTGTTCAGTTCATATTTTATGTTTTTGGTTTCATTACATATTTACAGTGTGCACAACTCCATGTATATTATTATTTTTTGATATTCTCTGTGGTTTTCACTTCTTCGTGGTAGTGAAATGACAGGATGCACAGCATAATGCATCTTTACTGTGTGAAAATGTTTCATAGCACTGGAGATGGAGGATCTAGAATGTTTGCAAAAAATATCACGGGATTCCCCTTCCAGACACAATCACATGATGCTAAGATATTGCTGCTCTGAAGACCGAGACCAGGCTAGAAAATTCTGTCACCATTTTTACACAATCTTTATTTCAGAGAGATGGATTATACACACACACACACACACACACACACATATATATATATATATATATATATATATATCCAGATAGGTCCAGAAGTATTTGGACAATGACAGAGTTTTTGTGATTTTGCCTTTATACACCACAATGGATTTGAAATAAAACAATCAAGATGTGATCGAAGTGTAGACTTTCAGCTTTGTTTTAAGAGGCTCCACAAAAATATGGCATTTACCCTTTAGGAATTACAGCCATTTTAAGCAAAGTACTTCCATTTTCAGGGGCTCAAAGGTATTTGGACAATTGACTGACAAGAAGTTAATTGACCAGGTGCAGTCCATTCCCTCGTTACTTCAGACAAATGAAGCAGATAAAAGGTCTGGAGTTGATATCAGGTATTGAGTTGGCATTTGGCAGCTGTTCGACTGGAGCTACCAATATGAAGTCCAAGGAGATCTCAATGCAAGTAAAGGAGGCCATCATTAGGCTGAAAAAAACAACATAAATCTATAAGAGAGATAGCAAAAACCTTAGGTGTGGCCAAATCAACAGTTGGGTACATTCTTAAAAAGAAAGAAAGCACTGGTGAGCTCAAAAACATCGAAAGGCCTAGAAGACCACAGAAGACAACTAAAGTGGATGATCGCAGAATCCTTTCCTTGGTGAAGAAAAACCCCTTCACCACATCAACAGAAGTCAAGAATACTCTGGAGAAGGTAGGCGTATCATTGTCTACAAATCTACAATCAAGAGACGCCTTCATGAATGTAAATACAGAGGGTTTACAACAAGGTGCAAACCACTGTTAACATTCAAGAGAAAACAGAAAACATCTAAAAAAAGATGTGCCGCTTCACAGTGCAGGTGGATAATGACCCTAAACATACTGCAAAAGTAACTCAAGACTTTTTGAAGGCAAAGAAATGGAATTTCTTCAATTCTTTAATGGCCAAGTCAGTCGCCTGATCTCAACCCAATAGAGCTGCTTTTCACTTACTGAAGACAAGACTGAAGGCAGAAAGACCCACAAACAAGCAGCAACTGAAGGTGGCTGCAGTGAGGCCTGGCAAAGCAGCTCCAGGGAGGAAACTCAGAATTTGAGTTTTGAGAACATGAGCTCCCGACTTCAGGTAGTCATTGACTGCAAAGGATTTTCATCCAGGTGTTAAAATTATGGTTATATTTACAATTATGTCACTTTGTCTAAATACCTTTGAATCCCTGAAAATGGAGGTACTTTGTTGAAAATGGCTGTAATTCCTACATGGTAAATGCCATATTTTTGTGGAACTTCTTAAAATAAAGCTGAAAGTCTACACTTCGATCACATTTTGATTGTTTAATTTCAAGTCCATTGTGGTGGTGTATAAAGGCAAAATCACAAAAACAAATACTTTCGGACCTATTTAGATTAATTGTTTAAGCAATTAATAGCTCTGAATGTCTACACTTGGTTTGAGCCCTGGGTTTCACCTCTGAAGACTGCATTTGTTGTTAAAAAGGATAAACCAACATGAAGACCAGAGAGCTATCTATGGGAGCAAAGCATGCCATTTTGAAGCTGAGAAAAAAGGCATATGCATTGGGCATAGCCAGTACAACAATTTGGAATGTCCTGGGAAAGAAAGAAACCACTGGTGTACTAACAAACAGACATTTAACAGGTCGGCCAAGAAAAACAACAGCAGTTGATGACAGAAACATTGTGAGAGCTGTGAAGAAAAACCCCAAAAACAACAGTCAGTGACATCACCAACAACCTCCACGGGACAGGGGTGAAGGTATCACAATCCACTTTTCAAAGAAGCCTTTGAGAACAGAAATATACCACAAGAACCACTCATCAGTAAGAATCAGAAGGCCTGATTGGAATTCGCAAAGAAATACAGAGATGAGCCACAAAAGTTCTGGAACCAAGATTAACCTCTACCAAAGTGACGGAAAGACGAAAGTGTGGAGAACGAAAGTATCTGCTCATGATCCAAAACATACAAACTGATTGGTCAAGCACAGTGGCTTTGGCTTGCATAGCTGATTCTGGAATGGGCTCATTAATCTTTTTTGATGATGTAACTCATGATGGTAGCAGCAGAATGAATTCAGACGTCTACAGAAACATTCTGTCTGCCAACTTACAGAGAAATGCATCCAATTTAATTGGGAGGAACTCCATCAAGCAGCAAGACAATGAACCAAAACACACTGCCAACACAACAAAGGATTCATCAAGGGAAAAAAGTGGAAGGTTTTAGACTTGCCAAGTCAATCACCAGACTGTAAGTCAGTTGAGCATGCATTTCACCTCTTGAAGAGGAGACTGAAGGGAGAAACCACCCAAAACAAAGCATCACAAAAGAAGAATGCAACAGTTTGGTGATGTCAGTGGGTCTCTGGTTTGATGCAGCTATTGAAAGCAACCAAATATTAAGTGTTAATTGCTTTAATATACTTTAAAACTCTCTGTTTCCTATACTTTTGCTCACCTAAAAATTGGGTGGTCTTTCACCAAAGGTGCCATGTTGTAAGTGAAAGATGAAATTCTGATCTATCTATCAATTCATTCTCATATTCATCTTTTGATCTCAAACCCAAATGTTTTCATATAGCAAAAACAAAAGAACTGGCCTTGTCATTCCACTACTTTTAGAGTAGATCTATAGATAATATAATACGATCCATAGATAAGATAATACTATTTTTCTTCCTTGGACACAGGAAGCTACACAAGAATTAATCAGAGCTGCTATATAAATATAAACATAAATACTCTATGGAGTATAAATATTTATATTTATATTTATATTTATATAGCAGCTCTGATTAATTCTTGTGTAGCTTCCTCAAGAAAGAAAAATAGTAAAGCACAGTCATTTCGTACATCCTGGCCACTGCTCTGATACTAGTGGCCAAATGGTCCAATTAATAATTGGCTACAAAAACAGAAGCTACTGGAAGCAGAAAAATAGAATAGAACATTTTATTATTTAGTTCACTGGAGCATGAAAAACTAACTGCTGTCACTGGGATATTTAGTAACTGCTTAGTAATACTGTCATTGCTGAGGATCAGATTCTACACAGATTCTATGCAATAACACCCCATAAATTTCCTTTTTACATTGGCTGCTTGATTGTCACCATTTTATTGGAACTGTAAACTATAAAAGTGTAGTAATGAAAGCTGTCCAATAAGGATAATATAGTCTCAGGCCATGTTTTAATGTCTGTATGTACACACCTAGAGTGCACTTTGTTCTGCTGAGTTGCTGCTGGTTAAGTACATTTGGATATGTGTGGCATATGGGCTTGGCAGGTGGAAGCCACAAGAAAGACTGGACTCAAAAACAACCTCAGCTCTGGAGTAGGTATATACTGTAGAGTGGTCGCTAATTCAGTTTGGATAGTTTTTATATGAACTATTATATCTATTATAATGCTTATAGTGCTAAACTAATCAAAGTTTGTAGACTGCAAAATGTGCCATTTCAAAACTGCTGAGGCTTTTGTAGCACTCAAAAAGTGGATAAAAGAAATCATTAATACAGTGAATAATGAATGTATGTATGCAAGTGAGTGGGTGGTCCAGCTCAGCTGATGAAGGAAGGTGGTAGTGGATGACAAGATGAAGGGATAGAGCAACTGAGAGAGGAGGAAGGGCCTTTTGTTATCTGTCCTGTGAATGTGACATTCACTCTAGATTTGGAAAGCTGCCCAGCTACCAACATGCTAACAGGCTAGTGGACACTGCCCTTCTTTTGCCCCTTAATATCTACAACAAGCCTTTGCATTGCAAAGTGATTAAATATATATGTCCTCTTAAGGCTAAAGTCTGATTTCACATAATATATCATATATCAAAAGATATATAAATATCAGCTGCTGTTGGTATCTCTTCTAAAATCTGACTATGAGATGATTGAGTAATGAAATACATTGTTAGAATCTTGTGCAACACAGTACGGGAAGAACTGAGTATGAATAAGGTCGCTTCCGCGATGATTACTTTTCATGTGCTTATGAATCATTATTTAGGGACTCATGAGTACGTGCTGCTGGCATAGGCCAGGTTTCATAACTAAAGTGTGTCCTGTTCTCTGTCTGCTGACTTATGTTATTGGATCTTAATGTTTTGTCCTAAAAGATATGTTATCATAAGATTAAGTGTGTCTTCCAGCACAATAGGACATCAAAATGTCCCTAAGCTGGCTGGAAATGAGGACGTAGTCAAAGGTTTGTGGCTTATTCCATGATTGTGAGATGATCATTTCAACACGTCCACACAGAACCCATGTGACTGATCTCCTTCATGAATATGTGCACGGACAGAGAATTACTTGCTTCCTCCTTCATATGCAAATGACTGACTTTATGACCTTGTGTGAGTGTATGCCCCAGATTGAGTACGTGCACATATGTAGATATCTACTTATTGAATTCAGTATATCAAATAACTATTTAAAAGGAGTAGTGCTATAAAATGAGCAGCTTGGAGACAGAATCCAAATCCATAAACTATGCAGATCAGCTTCTTGTAGAATGCCAGAACTAACACTTGGTGAGACTCGTACGAAGAGCAAGCTTCACTCCTGCTCTCAGGTGTCACGCGGCTGTTTGGAGTAGATAAGCTCAGTTACGTTTGTGTTGGGCTCTGACCTTCACTCTCTGGCGCCTGGCACATGCCACCAGTCAAGAGTATGTGCAATTTTACTGAGATCTAGGGCATGGTGCAGAATTCGTTCAGTTTGTCATTGGACTGTATTGTGCCAAATCAGTCCTTGAAGACCACAGTGTTATTCTAGTGTTTGCCCTTTTGTGACACAATTCAAATAACCAGTTATTTCTTGTGAGCTTTAGAACTGAATTTGGTGGCTCCTAGCCTCCCTGTTTTATGAACTGCCCTCTATGTGTACAGTTGTGAAAATTGTTCTAGGTTTTATTACAATTTTATTTAGTTTATTAAAGATGCATTGTTGTATCATATACTATGACTGACATTGATGGATTGAAGCTAGCAATCTAACAATGTAACAGTGTTCCAAATCTCTTTCTCCTTCAGCATTCTACACTTTGTGAGCTTCCCATTTTTATAATAGTGCCTCTGTTATGCAGTGTCTCAGCTTGACTTGTCCTTGGTTACTACATTAAGAGCATTTTGCATGTGCAGAGTACCAGCATTGGTTTATTTTAATCTGGTTTTCTGTTTGCTAGTGTGAGGTGGCGTGTCACACATTCCACTCAGTATTCGTAGTGGAACACTCTGAGCTGCTCAGGAGGTATAAAACCATGCATTCACACAAGCATGTACAGTGATGAAAACTATAGGATGATCCACAAATAACTGTAAAGTATTTTTTTTTCTCAAAGAAGATTGTGAAATTGGAAGTAGTTCACACAAGCATTGGAAGAATGTGGGCAGTGTTTCTGGTTAAAAAAAAAAAAAGACTTTTAAACTAGCAGAAAACTTGAACAGATGGTGAGCAGAGCTTAAAAAATAACTAGACAATCACCCATCTGTACACTGCCTGTATGTAATGGCCAAAAAAATCACCTCTGACTCCTATCCCCCAGAACACTTAATATTTTAACCCATTTCTTCATTTGATTGCCAGAACAAGACAATTCAGGAACAGTTTCTATCCCTGAGCCATTAGAAAGCTCAAATCCTTATTTTTGCCCTTGAATTAATTAAATCTTTGCATGTTCTTTACTGTGTCATTTCAGACATCAGTAGTTTATTGTCATTACTGTAATGTTAAACTTCTACATTTTTTGATGTCTAAATTGATAATTTATTTGGTGTTTCAGATGCATTCCTGTCTTTCACCTATTGTCTTCTACAAGCCCCCCCGCCCCACACACACACACACACCTTTTCATAAAGTTTAATAAAAGAGAAAGGCAAAGTGGTGCATATGGGATTAAATATGTAGTGTGCTGGAAACTAGGGTGTATGCATATGCAGCATGGTCACTCAGAACAATACACTCTGCAGCCCTGATGATATGTTTATAAGCATTGTACTTTAAACTTATGCAGTCATTGTTTTTTTTTTTTATTAATTAATTTGTATTTTTCTAAATTACAAATTGATATGTTATTTAAGCAGTACTGGTCTGGGTCTATGTCAACTCTCTTGCACAAGGGCTTAGACAATGATTTTAGACAATTTAGATGGTCACTGAAATGATCATGCACCATAATGGACCCAAATTCTCTTTTCAGAGAACCCATGCAAAATCACAGGAAAGCATAACACAAAAAATCATCAATAACTATTGAATCATTTTATGTAATGTTATGCTCAAAATATATCCTGTCTCTGTTTGCCAAGATTTCTGCTGACAGGCTGTCATTCCATTGACTGTGTATTGGTCTTAATATTTTCTCACAGAAAGCAGGGAGCAGGAGATGACTTTCGCAGCTGTCTGGTCTGAATGATGTAATTAGCTGGCCTAAAATTGAGGTTCAGATTGCCATAACTGACATTCCATCCCTCTGGAAGCATCGTTACACCCTAAATACAGACCGCAAGCATTTGGGGAATTTCATTGTCTGAAGGGCAGAGACTTAAGCAGTGAACTTACACACTGTGGTCTTATTAAGATATTATATTATATATGATAATATAATGGGAAGTATATAGAGATCCTGGTGGTCCTGGGGCAGGAAAAGAATAGATCATTGTATTAGTGCAGGCTATTAGCAGATAGCTGAGTGGGGGCTGGAGCAAGAGCACATGTAGCCATATGAGGAAAAGGTTACAGCAGGGCTTGTAGTGACAGGTGACCTTCAGCCACGCATACTTCATGTACCCAGCCTACACTTTTGAATTCTAAATTTTTGTGTCCCCTAATGAAAATGAGTGTAAATTAACCTGAAGTGCCACAATATTCCAAGAAAACAGATAATATAATACCAAATAATACCACATCCAAATTGTGAGATATTACATGATCCTACACATCTGTGAGGCATATTGAAATCCTTTTGATTCTGAGCTCAGATTATTACTAATATGGGGCCTTATGTATTTCTAGTCACGTGAGTTACAAATGAGGCACAACTACAATCCAACCAGAGCTGAGTGAAAAGGCTAACATTCTGGTCACTACTGCCAATCTTAACCACTGCCCCCATGTCATAATATGCATTACAGTATGAGTGTATTACATAACACCATATTACACTATATTTGTTCTAATCTGTTTATGACATACATTCCTTCATCAAATCCAGTGGTGAAGTGTAGAGGACAGCTGGTTCCAACGGTTTTGGAACAATGTAAGAATGTACTTTAGGACACAGCTAGCTCTTAGACATAGATACAATAAAGAGTTATATTAAGTATAATATCTCTTTGTGTGAGTAATCATTTTGTCACCTAAAGCTAAAGCTTGCAGTTGACACAATACCCATCTGTCTCATATGTAAGGGCAACTAACTGCATACAGACAGGAGGTGGAACAGCTGGTGTGATCTAACAGGAGCTAAATACTCTTTAAACTCTGGAGATTATTGTGGAGCACAAAAAAAACCCCACATCTCTGCTCCCCTGTTGGCTCAGCAGTCACCACAGTACATCATCACTGGCTCAGCTCTCGCCACAGTACAGTCTTTAAAACTTCTTGAAACAATCTCCTGGGATCTCAAATAGGGGAACACAAACTGTACAAAGAATAAACATACTGCTCTGTTTGGATAATAAACCTACGTCATGTATGACAGTTTTACAAAATTATTGTACTCTGCCAAAGAACAAATAGCTCTTATCAAGACAAAAACAACAATTCTTCCCCTAAAGCTTTGGTCGCTAATACATTTTCCACACTATATCATTGCTGATTTATGCACTGAATCACACTTTTGTACAGTTGTACCACACCCAAGCTCTACAAACAAATGTTTAAGTATACTCTGGTATTTAGACTATGTATATTTTGTGATACAATATTCTTATTTAATAAACTATATCTTGTACACATTTGTATTACCATTAACTGACAAGTCAATCCTAGTTGGTAAGTAAAAATAATTCATTAATGATTTACTTGGAATGCCAGAGTTAATTCTAGTCCTTTGGTGCCATCTACTGACCAGAACATTTATTTATTTATTTATTTATTTTTGTATTTTTATTAAAAGACTTTTTATTTTGGATGCAAAGCACTTCATGGAACACACTCACTCACTCACTCACTCATCCCACTAATTCATTACATTCATTCCACTCACTCACTTATTCACTCACTCACCCACGTACACACGCACTCACTCACTCACTTATTCATTCCACTCACTCACTCACTTATTCACTCACTCACCCACGTACACACTCACTTACTCACTCACTTATTCATTCCACTCACTCACTCACTTATTCACTCACTCACCCACGTACACACTCACTTACTCACTCACTTATTCATTCCACTCACTCACTTAATCACCCACTCAATTACTCGCTCACTCACTTATTCAGTCACTCAGGCTATCAGGCTGAAAATCTTCCACAAGGGTGAGCTATTGGCACTCTAGTAGCTGTGTGTGTGTGTACGTGTGTGTGTACGTGTGTGTGTGCACGCAGCAGCAGGGCCAGCAGCGTGCATGTCACAATAGTACTTTATATCAATGACTCTGCATGTCTTTTTTGTTCCTCTATAGACTGGAAGTGTACATTCAAATACAGGATTATTGGCAAAATCATTTGTATAAAGCAGACATTACACACAAGAATTAAAATTTTACACTCAGGAATCTGAAGGGAAAAAATGATAATTCCTATGAATTTTTCTGTTATTTTGTCTCTGAAAACACCCCTAAATATTTCAAACAATTGCAAACTATTTTTCATCCTTAAAGAAATTTCAGAAATTTGATTGTGATTTGATACCTTGATAACCTGGAGTGGAAAAGGAGTTAATTGGGATTTTTATCATATTTACACAATATGTTTAACATCTGAAAGTGTAAATAAATTTTTATTGTGACAAATGTTCATTACATAAAAAAGCACATATTTGTTGATTGCAAAAGTATTCACCTGGGTCAACCACCCTTGGTCTTTTGGGATATGTCTCTATTTTGCCTGTTATTATTGACAAAATTGCTGAAGCTCAGTCAGATTGGATGGCGACCATTAGTGGACAGCTAGTTTTCAAGTTTTGCTGCAGATTCTCAATCAGATTAAGGTCAGGGCTTTTACTGGGCTATTTGAACACATTCAGGTTCTTGTTTTGAGCCCCTGCTGTATAGTTCGGGCAGTATGCTTAGGGTCATTGTCCTGTAAAAAGTGAACTTCCACCCCAGTCTCAAGTCTCTGGCATACTGGACCAGGTTACTTCTAAGATCACCCTGTTTCCCAGTACCTTTTTTATCAATTCCCCCACAACATGATGCTACCACCACCTTGCTTCACTGTGGGGATGGTGTTCTCAGGGAGCTGTGTTGGGTTTCCACCAAACATAGAACCTTTCCACCCAAAAGCCTTTTTCCAAAGTTTTGCTGAGTCTCCAACATGCCTTTTTTTTTCTTTTTTTTTCAAAATCCAAACAGGATTTCATATTGCTTGCACTCTTCCATAATTTCCACGTTTATAAAGTTTTCAGGCTATGATGACATAGTGACAGCTTCTCCCATCTGAGCTCTGGATCTCTCCAGCTCCTTCATAGTTACCCTTTGGCTATTTTGTATAGATTCGTGACATAATAATCCCAGTTACAATGGATATAAAAAAGGCTACACACCCCTGTCAGATCTTTTCTCACCTTTAATGTGCAATTGCAAAGTGTACAAATACAGTGAAAAACAATCAGAAATTTTATAGGGAAAAAAAGAAAAATAAAAAAACTTACATGAACCTAGTTGCATAAGTGTGCGCTCTCCTAAAGTAATACTTTGTTGAAGCATCTTTTGATTTAATTACACCACTCAGTCTTTTTGTGTAAGAGTCTATCAGCATCACATATCTTGACTTGGCAACATTTTCCCACTCTTTCTTGCAAAAAAACATTCTAGATCCATCAGATTATAAGGCATCTCCTGTGTACAGCCCGCTTCAGGCCACCCCACAGATTTAGTTTTGATTCAGGTCTGGGCTCTGGCTAAGCCATTAAAAAATATTGATCTTCTTTTGGATAAGCCATTCCTTTGTTGATTTGTATGTATGCTTTGGGTCACTGTCGTATTGAAAGGTGAAATTCCTTCATCTTCTGTTTACTAGTAGACACCTGAATGTTTTGCACTAAAATCAGCTGGTATTT
This sequence comes from Pangasius djambal, assembly GCA_022985145.1. Lineage (NCBI taxonomy): Eukaryota > Metazoa > Chordata > Actinopteri > Siluriformes > Pangasiidae > Pangasius > Pangasius djambal. The sequence goes on from CM040977.1 coordinate 17,517,241, forward strand.
GTAGCTATTCATGATTCCCTTCACCGTGATAAAACCCACAGGTCTGGCTGAAGAAAAGCAGCCCTAAAGCATGATGCTGCCACTACCATGCTTCACCATGGTGTGGTGCCCTTTGTTGATGTGCTTTTTTTTTGCGAAACATACCTCAGACCATAACACATTTTGCCACGTTTTGGAGGCGATTTAGTTGAGCTTGAATATTTTTTGTGAGAAAGGGCTTCCATCTAGCCAATCTACCCCATAGCCCAGACATGTGAAGAATATGAGAGATTGTTTCACATGCAGAGACTAATCAGTACTTGTCAGATATTCCTGCAGCTCCTTTAATGTCGCCATCGGTCTCTTGGCAGCCTCCCTGGTAAGTTTTTGTCTTGTCCTTTTGAACATTTTGGAGGGATGTCCTGGTCTTGGTAATGTCACTGTGGTGCTCCATTTTCTCCACTTGTTGATGATGGCCTTCACGGTGTTCCATGGTACATCTAATGTTTTGCAAATTTTTGTTGTACCTTTCTCCTGATTGATTCCTTTTGACAGTGAGACCCTGTACAGCTTTTTGCAGACCATGGTTTCAGCAGTCAGATGAAACCAAGAAAATGTCAAGAAAATCCTGCAGAAGCAGCTGGTCTTTATTTAGGGTTAATCAGAATAATTTCATTGACGACAGCTGTATGATAATTACTTTTGAACATGAGGTTGAATGTGATCATTTCATTCTGAACACAGCCACATCCGTAATTATAAAAGGGTGTACACACTTATGCAACCAGGTTATTGTAACATTTTTATTTTTATTATTTCTCTCTAAAATGTTTCTGATTGTTTTTTACTTAAATTTTTTATGTTGTAATTTCACACTGAAGGTGGAAAAAGTTCTGACGATTTATCTTGGTGCCTTTTTTTTCACCACAAAAACTTGCCACTTTAACAGGGGTGTGTAGACTTTTTTATATCCACTGTAAGGCCATTTCAGTTTCAAGTTGTAACACTACAAAATGTGGAAAAGTTTAAGGAGGTGAATACTTTTTACAAGTATTTGGTTGTACACCAGCAAAATTATACATTGGTTATTAATAATATAACACAAAATCAGGACCCTAATGAAAAGTTTGGAGTAGTTCAAGTTCACCTACAGAGTGAGGAGAATAGTGATCATAGTAGTTGATTCTTGTGGCTACCAAGAGGCAACCATGTTTGACTATTAGATGCCACCCCCCTTAAGATTTACACTAATGAATCTCTCCTGAAAGCAAAGACAAAATGCAGCTCCTGAACTTCACCAAGTGTCACTGGAGCTTCAGCTGTGATTATGTGTTAGATAATACCAAAATAATTTTTGGCTGTGAATACCATTGACTTATTTATAACAGTACTACTTACAAGGAAAAGCATTCATACCCAGTCTCAGGCTTTGAAGGAGGTTTAATTGTTCTGCAGTTTTACCAAGTGTCTCTAGGCTTGTTTACAGAAAGAAGCTCAGTGCGATTATTCTCTACAGACTATGCATCACTAAATGTAGAGGTGTGATCACTTTAGACAGAAGCATTGCACAAAATTATTTTTAATGAAAAAAAAAAGTTAAAAGATGAAACCATTAAAAAAACATTTTATATGAGTTATTACTTGTACATATTAATACTATATAATGAGTGATATTTCTGAAGTCGACTGTATCTGTGTAACAGGTTCTTAATACCACAAATATGTTTCTTGCTCTCTCTCTCTCTCTCCAGAGATCAGTGGTCAAAGTAAAGTGCTTGCCGTGAGAGAACAGTAACTGATTTTCTTGCTTCCTACCCAAAGCAAGTGACAATGTACGTGTGATTTAGGCAGTTGGATGTGTTTTCACACTAGGAGAGAGTCTCAGTCTGACACAACTGCAGTGTTCCAGAGGCCTGTGTGTGTGTGTGTGTGTGTGTGTGTGTGTGTGTGTGTGTGTGTGTGTGTGTGTGTGTGTGTGTGTGTGTGTGTGTGTGTGTGTGTGTGTGTGTGTTTGTTTCATTTGTACATATAAGACTATGCTTGTATGCTAGGGTTGAAGTCTTGTTCCAACTTTAGTACAAATGTAGTACAAACTTTCGTATAAGACCAAATTTCTCCATTCTATTTACCTTATAACCTACTGTTAACTTTAGACACAAAGGTTCTGGTTGCAAACAAACTTTGTTGGCATGGCATGGCATGGCATGGCATGGTAAGACACATTTGTATTTCCAAATCTCATATTATTCACCACAACGGAGGTGAGACCCTTGAGCAAGGCACCGAACACCCAACTGCTCCCCGGGTGCCTCAGCCACTGCTCTGGGTGTGTGTTCATTACTGTGTGTGTGTGCGCACTTGGATGGGTTAAATGCAGAGCACAAATTCCTAGTATGAGTCACCATACTTGGCTACACATCACTTCACTATTGTTTTCACTTTTTTAAATACTGTAAAAACAGGAAGAATTAAAAGATTAAATCACATGAGGTGACTTTTAATGGTACTTGAAGTATGGAAGTAAATGTTCAATAAAGAATCACAAATGAGAAGGAAATCTGTGCCTCAAATTGCACACTGATTTTTTTTTTTTTAACTGATGATAAATGAGTCACATAGGAACATACTTTAGCTAAAGCTAACTAACGACAGCTAATCATGCTAATAACTATCTGTCATGATACAAATTGGCTAAATAAGTTCTAAATGTTACTAATGACAAATAGAGATTTGTATGCTAGGTATTAGGTCACGTTCATATATCTAAGGAAGAATTCTTGAATAAACAGAAGTAAAACACTGCTCACATGTACACATACAAGCATCTGCGAAGCAAAGAAAGAAATACTTCACTCCTCTGTTCTTGTCATCTGTTGGAGTTTAGATTATTTCACCTGCATGAAGCCATCTTGTAAAAAGGTCATCTTATGGTTTTTTTCTCTTTAAATGCTGTGGTAGTAACAATCAAATGCGATAAATGATAGAACAACTCCAGTTAAGTACAGACAGATGAAACTGGATAAACATAGTGGGAGTGCTGTACACTGATAGAACCGCGCTCCCTGTGTTCAAACAAATATGATAATTTTATAAGTATTTATTAAATCCAGGACGTTTGAAGAATGAAGACCACATATGTTTTATTACATTTTTAGCTTTAAGGGAGTGCAGCTGTATTTCATTTAGATCCTTAAGCAGCAAAGATTGTTTCTCACTGTCTCTCTAGCTTTCTGATGCTGTCTCAGTGTTCTACCACTCATTACAAATTGCAGGACCAACCAGCATTGCATTTTGGTCTGTGATTTTGTTTGCATTTCAAAAGGTGCCACTATATTTTGATGTGATGATGTCAGGGGAGGAGGACTGGTTTGCAGTCAGCTTTAAAATTTATCCCAAAGGTGTTCGGTGAGGTTGAGGTCAGGGCTCTGTTCAGGCCACCCAAGTTCTTCCACACCAACCTTGGTAAACCACGTCTTCATGAAGCTCACATTGTGCACAGGGGCATTGCCATGCAGTGTCATGCTGGAACAGTTGCAGTGAAGGAAATTACAATGCTACAGCACACAAAGACATTGTATGCAATTGTGTGCTTCAAACTTTGTGGCAACAGTTTGGGGAAGAACCACATACGGGTGTGATGATCATGTGTCCACATACTTTTGGACATATAGTGTATGCCTTTTTAAGAAATGGATCACATCACAGAAAAAATGTTTTTAAGAAAGCTGTTTTCCATTGTCTTTCATTTCTTTTGTGCATACAATAAATTTGTGTTCTGTTCTCTGATGTAAGGATCTTTTTTAAATAAATATATAAATAACTCTGCTGTAGAGGCTGCTCAGCAGGAGAGCGCAGAACCAGGTCATCTGAATAGAGCAGGAATTCGATCCCTTAGTCTCTTAGTCATGCAGAGTAAGAAAAGGAGCTGAAGACCTTCTAAAATATTTAACAAATCATTTATTGATAAAAAGGTTAAATAACAGAATCTAAGCAAAAAAGATGTGGTGACAGCTCTGGAATTGAACGTGATATAGAAGAGCATTGTTGTTGTTTTTCTTCCCTTATCCTAAATAACCTTAGTATTTTTTGTCATTATTTTTAGTTTTCATTGAAATAGGGCTACTGCTTGTAGCCTCCCCATTCCCATTTGCCTGTGTGGAGTTGGATGTTTTGTTGCATAAAAAGTAATATTTCTAGTTGTTCACTAATTAACTAAATACTTAGCTCCCAGATAATTTAGCCACATTGTGGAATTTGCACCCATGATTAATCGTTTTAGCTAACTAGCTTACATTAGAGTAGTAACATGTTAATCTGGTCCATGCCTGCCAAGTATTCAAATAATTATGTCCTCAGAAGCCTTTTTTTTTTTTTTTGAATCCTCATTGGATGTGACTCACAACCATCAGATAAATCTGCTAAGGGAATCAGTACTCCACTAAAAGCTTTCAATTTAGTAACTGTTGTCCAAGCAACCATCTATTTATTACCCAATGAGGGAATATTGGCCATCAATAATTTGGTATGTGGACGGGCAGCCTGTGCACAGGTATGCTAAATAAATGAACAGGAAGGAAGCATAAACATACCCAAAGATTACAGCAGAGTTAATGATATGTATTTAGGAAGCAATTGTATGTGTAGGAAAAAGTGTCCAAAATGAAAGGGACTGACACCAAAGGTGTGACGAGAATGAACACTGGTGTGAGTTTTCAGCGCTGGAAAGACAAAAGAGATTTAAAGTCTTAAAAAGGAATCTATTGAAGGTTTTTTCATCAACTTTTTTCCCCGCACGTTCTACAGGGTGTCCCAAAAGTCTCCATACACAGGGGACTATGTATGCCAGCACTACATCGGCTGTGCCTTTATGATGTTGGCCAGATGTTGGTGGACATCCACTTCTTGGTTGTTCCACAACACTTCCAGTCTTTTTGAATTTGTTAATAGGTTTGGCAACAGGGTCGTGTGTGATGTGCTTGCCATGTTTCCTGTTAAAGTCCATCACAACCTTGCGACAGTTTCCCGATCAAGCCATGAGAATGATTTCAATATGTTCTTTTGCCAGTCTTAAAAGCAATTATAAAAATATACAAAGTATGAAAAATTTTGGAAAACACTTTGCTAAAAAGTGTTCATTTCCCCTATGTATGGAGACTTTTGGGACACCCAGCACATGTATTTCTAGGTCATTTGTAAAAATATATACAGACAGTAATATGTTACCTATTACACTTTTAATTTAGGCTCTTAACTAGTAGAAGCACATGTACAAAAACTTAGTGCTATTAATCTCATACTGACGTCAGTGACTCTGATCTTATCTTTTGGTATAAACATCACAGGCTCCACAAGAGCTGTACTGACAGGCATGCGGATAGCTGAACTTCTATCGGGAAGGTATTTTGGCTTGCCAGTGTACAGCAGATAAGCAGGTGAAGTAAGAGTACTTTACTGGAAGAAACACAACACTATGTTGGTAGTCCTGCAATTCTGGAAAATGTAGGGAGATCTTCTTGGGTGTTCCTTACTGCATTTGATCCAACTGCAGTTTTTGAATACTTTACCTGCCATTTGCTTTCCAATGGGAAATGTTGCCATAGAAACAAGCTGATCCAGTCCAGGAACAAATGAACATCATGCCATGCAGAGGAATTTTATTCACCTTTTATTTATCACCTTACCTATAGAGATAAATAAAATGTAAATACTCCAGTTAATCAACACATTCATACAGCTGTTCAAAACTGTGTGCTTTTTATGTACAAGCGTACTCCAGACAGCACACAAAGCAAGCCTCGCACAATCAACAATATCTCAAATTGTATGTAACATTGAGAAAAGCATTCTGTAAACCTGACCACATAAACACATTCTCCATCAAGTGGTCTGATAAGTTAAATAAAACTACTAGCAAATTTCCCTTCTCTTTTATTTGTCTTTCTTGAATACCAAATTGCCCTTGATCATTATGCAAGGTTAGGAACAGGGAAGCTCACAATCACCTTTGGTATGCCACAGAAATAGGACATTCCTCATTACATTCTATATCTATGCAGCTGATGTTCCTTGTGGTTTATGTGATATGCTACCAGCATAAACACTTTCAGTTTTGGCACTAGAGAGAAAAGAGCATGGGATGAAACTAAAATCCATACAGTTAATTACATACTTCAAGATGTAATGAGTCATCTACAGTATCTATCAATTAGCTGGAATTTCTATTGTTTCACTGCATCCATGCCCCTGTGACATCTAAACATCTGGGTTGGCTAGACAAACATACACAGCTGTCACTGTGTACCAGCCTACGTCACACTGTTATAAAAATGCTAACAAGAAAGACTTTGCAGTACGGGTCACAAGTGAACCATCTGAGTGTTTTAGCACCAGCTCAGACATCAATCTCTAGTACTAAATTAGAGAATCCAGAGCTGCTTTGTATCTAAGATGCTACAGAAATTCATATGGAAAGTACTTCTGAAATTAAACTGCTGAATTGAACATTGACTTTAAATCCAAATATCCTATATAGCACTCAAAATATCAACTAATATTTCCTCTCACAGACCCAGTGTATACACTGTATACTGTAATTTTTTTTAGTTTGAGGCAAAACCACACGTTTTATTGTCACCATGGAGACAGCTTCACTGAGATGATTGCATGACTTTCACAGAAAAATGGACAGTGCACTGATCTGTTGAGAAAAAAACTCATTTTGAATTCTCGTCAAAACCAGAAGTGGCCTCAAGCCAGGTCTAATTTTGTAAACGAAGCACTGAAATGTGGCTTATGTTGGAAAAACAATACAACTTTCATACGTGTTGAACTCAGACCACTTTCACACTTGCTGGCACTGGAAAATTATAGCACATTTATATGTGACCACTGTGTGGGTCTGGGAGAACCACTAAACTGGATGTAATGTGCAAATTTGAGAGTGTTTATGAGCTTTGTCATTGCAGTCCAGACAGAAGTTAAGTGCACAAATATGAAGCATTTTGATTGGATTTTCAGTCTGCATTTAGTTCAGTATTTGGCTTTGTCTGGGCTACCACTTTTTCAGTTTGACTGACACAATGGCCACCGCAAAAATAAGACAACACCCTCTGAAGACAGAATGTGACAATGACAGAAGCAGACTACGAGACCACAACAAACCCCTGGGCATTTACCACATCTGGCTTTTTCTTTACGTCTTCCTTTCAATACACTGTGAATTTCACAGCTTCATTTCCCTGTCCCAATTTTCTATACTGCGCACTAGTATTTTATTGCATCACATCCTCTGTTGAATTTAGAGTTATTTCGGGTGTACTCCAAATGACCCCATTTTCTTATACTTTCTGATATTGGTTTTCTCTCTTGACTAGTAGTTGCAGCAAACAGAAATCTTAAGACAGCTAAGTGCTTCCAAAAGGTGTGAGTGTAATTTTTTGAACCACGTTGAAAGTGTTTTAACACATGAAGCAAAGGTTTTTGTGACAAACAAACATCACAGAACAAGCATATGCAGCTGAGGAAGTGGGAATGTTTAAGTGAAAGAAAAAAGAGAAACAGAGAAAAATCTAATGATGGAATGTTGGATGTTTGGGTTGATGAGAGTCAAGTTAGGCGAAGCTGATGTGTTAATCTGATCATGCAGCATGATTCACTGCATATTCACAGGGAAATGCGCTTATGAACTCGGCAGGAGGAGGGGACAAAGCCCTGATGTTTGTAACCATGACAACCCTGACCATTTGAGAAAAAGGCTGAACGATTTTTAGGTGCTATTTTGATAGCCTGTGACACTCTACCTCATCTGTGTGGAATGTTCTAGAATTCCCTGTCTACTTTGATCAGCATCATGTCCCCCACCCCAAACACACACACACACACACACACACACTCTCTCCCCAGGAGGCACAGAAACATAGTTTACTCCTAACACTGACAAGCAGTAGAAATGCCTTCACTTTAGCCATCCATTCATTGTCTGCAGCTAAATGGATTTTTCCCCTTTGATTTCTCAAGATAATCTCTTTTTGATCATCTTCAGGCACTCTTTCTCACTACCATACTACTCTTGAAACACAATGTATGCATTTTGTTAACAAGGGCTTAACAAAACTAATTAAATCATTTGTAACCCAAGAAAATGATAATTTTTTTTATATTTGGGTGAAAATTCTAAATCTTGGGACTAAATCTTTTGAACAGATCTTTCTCTGCTACTTATTCAGTCCAGCCAATCTACAGAGCTCAAACATGGGCCATCATTCATTTTTTTTTTGTTAAATGTTTGTGTCTGCCATATGGTTAATCATTCCTATACTAATAAAAAAAAAAAGTTATTGTGTACACTAAGTAAAGCCCGCAGATGAACCTCCTCCTGACATGCTCCTTATAGACAAGTGGTTGAATGGGAAGCAAGTTTTTGGGAGCAAAACCACACCAAGCACAAAGTAAACTATGAAAAAAGGATGCATTAAAAAAAAATAAAAGCACAAAAAAGCACATCATGGAGCCAGAATCAAAACAGGAACACTCAAATGCTGCATAGGTTTGCTTGCGGACAACTTAGTGAATAAAACTGCTGTTTTTGTAACAACTGTCCCACTGGCCAATGACTAGGATAATAACCAGACAAATTGAAAAGCAGTAGTTGCAGTGCATGTAGGGAAAGAATTTTACCATCTAGGACAAAGTCTTTTATATACATATTCGACTTGTGCAAGTGCTCCTCCACCATGCCATTAACTAGGCACAAAACAATTTAAAAGCACTTTGTGCAAGTGAATCTTTCCAGTATTCTGCTTTTATTCTTTCCACTCTCTCAGTATTCCCACTCATCTGTCTTCATGTCCAGGTAGCTGAGGATGTTCTGGGCATATTTGACCGCTTGTTTACGGGCTATTTTTGTTCCCTGGTCCCCCTGAGGGTCCACAGCATCCAGGGCCAGAAGCTGCTTGGTCAGCAACTCCTCAAGCACCATGTAACTCTTGTCAGCTCTCTTGCCATCAAAGCCGAGCACTTGGAAATGCAGGTCAGAGAGGCTGGCAAGGACATGCCACACGGCTACGTGAGGTGGGGGTTCATCTGGTCCAGGGTTCCGGCGGCCGAGGGCTTCCCGGAGGTCAAGATAGGTGATGACTGCCTGGATCTCCAGCACAGCCCTTCTCCGTGCCTCTCTAATGCAGGGGTTCCGTCCGGTATCCACTTGGTCCAGATGAGTTAGAAGACTCTGAAGCTCCACCCCCTGGCCTGCCATACCCTGTCTCAGTACCTCTCCCCGCAGCACAGACACACGGCTTCGGATGGCCTCAATTTCACGGATGGAGTCATTTTGCGTCAGGTCATACCTGGAAATGAAAAATGAGAACATTACCATTCAAATGTAGATGCAGATTCTTGTACAGCTGCTTTTGTAAAAAGCAAAACTAAAATGGCTGCGTACAACTGATATACAGTGCACAGGCAAATGTCATGAAAGTAGCCTCTCAAAAATAAAAGGTGCAAGAAAATGTTCTTGATGCCATAGTAGAATCCTTTTGTTTTCCAAAACTAACCTTTTGATTGATAGAACTTTAACCATTTTTATTAGTGCCACAGAAGACTAAACAAATTTTTTCCAACATAAATGTTGCCAGAGTTGCTAAAGAATCACAGGTTAAAAGGTTCTTTATGGAAAATCAAATATATCTCTTTTGGAAAGCAAGCATGGTTCTTCTATTGTATCACTCTAAATAACCTTTTCTGGCTCCTTTATTTTTAAGAGTGTACGTGAGAAACAGTGTGGCCACATGTCCTGTAAATTGTTTGAGATTTAAAGAAAAAGCATCCATTTGCCTAATATGGTCAACATGGGTCAATCAATATTGATTTATAATTAATTTATGAAATCCACATGTATAAAATTATTCACACATCTCCTTGTTTTTCTGAAAAAACACATTCTTACTGCACATGTATCCAAGTCTCAGCAGCTGTATGTAATTGCAGTTTTTGCAGTTCTTGGGGTGTGAAGAGCTGTACTATAAATAAAAACGAGAGTCTGTGGGTTTATGGATGGTGGTGATCAGAGAAGAATTTTCTATCTGAATATTTAAAACAGGGTATGCAATACCCCGTGTGTACCCCAGAGTGAAATTTGGAGAACAAAGAAATAAATAAATGGTGTCGTGCATCCCATATTCCGCCATTTCACTATCATATCTACATGCACAGGGGGAGTGCTGTTGCTCTTTATTTCTGTATCTTAAACAACTCAACAATAAAATATTTTACATATCAAAAGCTACACTATGAAAATAGCTATAGGGAGAAGCATTCAACTCCTCAACACAAAGTTCATCTCTTGAAAGACGAGCCTTTATAACATGCACTGCTCTGTTATCTAACAAGGCCCTGTAACTAAATTTGTCTACAAACACCAGAACCCATCCACTGGGGAATCTGCTGACGACAAATATTTTCTCGTGCAGCCTAATAAATATGCTACACTACTCTCTCAAAAAGTTCATCAGAAATTCACAATGAGATTTGAGTGTTGTACTTGAATATAACTGCATTTCAGGAGCTCTGTAAGTGCCTTTTACACCAAGCTAAACATATTAGTCTTGTTATTTCTGTTAAGGAGTTGTCGGCGAACAGATTTTCACCATGTGTTCACCACGCACATTTCTGTCTGCAGAAAAAGTCTACTGGTTGAGTTACACTTTAAAACACATTAAATTAAACTTAACTTAAATTAAACTGCATTTGTTAATCATAGATATGAAACAGACCCTTAAAGGAAAGGCAGTAATTAGTCTTTGTATAAAAAGACCAAGACCAAAGACCAAGGCTGGCATTTAACAACACTATAATTCCAAAATAAGAGATGGTAAAAACACTGCGCATTTTTAAGCGCATGTGTGTGCCCATTACCTGCGAGTGTCATCTCCCTCCCCCTCCAGATCGAGGTGTTTAAGGAGGCCGTTGATCTCTTCCACCACCTGCTTCCTGTAGTTCCTGACGGCTATGTTACTGGACACGTCCAATGCATCCAGCTCCACTAACAGCTCAGTGAGGACACGTGCTAGGTGGGCGCAGCTATCCCGCCCACTCAGCCCCATCAGCAGAGCAACCAGCTGGCAGCGGGCACCACTCACCTGCAAATACATTCATCAATCAGTCTCTGCATCCGCTGTCTACACATCCGTAGTCTAAACCTAGTAAACTAATAAAGTAGTTTAGTCTAAACTAGTAAAGAAGCCTAATAAGTAAGGAAAGCACAAAAAAAATTAAACATTTTGTTTCCCGTATTGCTAACCTGCACCATCACATGATTGATGCGCTGCACGGCCTCATGGGTCTCATCCGACAGAGGCAATGCAAGTGTGTGCGTGCGAACACGGCCCTCCAGCACATCCTGTACAGCACAGACGCGGGTGAGAGCGCGGTAACGGGCCTTCCTGAGCGGCACACTTCCGCCTGTCTTGATCTGGGCCAGGCGCATTGCCACATCCTGCACAGCCTCCACAAGGTCCTCACCAGTCTCCGCTGCATCCTGAGCCTGTCCTTGCCGAAATGGAGCCACTACCCCTGCCAGCAGGAGCCTCTGTGCCTCCTGGCTCAGCTCCTCTATAGCTAATCGAGATGGGTGAGTAGCATTACCCTCCAAGTAGCGCAACAACCCCTCCACCTCCCCTGCTGCCCGCTTCCGAGCCTGCTGCAGCTCCATCCGTCCCTCTGTCTCCACCTTGGAGGTAAGACACACATATATATAATTATCAACTGGGTGTAAAGTACAATAATATATAATACCTACAAGACATCATATAGGCTAGAAGTTTAGCTTTCTACTAGCTTTCTAGTATTCTCTACTATTTTAATAATAATGAAGTATTCTTGATGAAGCTTTGCACATTCTTGGGATCTTCTCAACCAGCTTCATGACGGAACCTAATGTAAAAGGCTTTTCTTAAAGTTTACAAACAGGCCAAGCATTTGTTCACTGCTTCTATAGGTTCTAAATGAAAACTATTTGTTGGGGAAACAATATCATTAATTTCTCTAGTGGCATTTCTCTTAGAATAAATCTCAAGAAATAAGCTTTATCAAAATGTTACTAAGACAATGAAAAATTTCTGTTAAATCTAGCATGTTCAGACATTCGACTCATTTACAATTTGTATATAACAACACCAAAAAACATTCCACATACATAGCCTGTTGCTGAATAAAGCCAAGTTGCAGACACATGACATTATTCAAGTGTGCATGGCACAAGATTCTCTGTGTAAAGTTTAGCATCCCTCATATTTCACCAATGTATTCACAAGACATGTGTCATATATGAACAAGCCCACCCCAGCTCCTCACCTGATCCACCTCCAGCTGGAGTCGTGTCAGCTCCCGCTCTAGTCGTTTGTACTCTCTGTCACTCTGCAGGCCACTGAAGGAACACACTTGCTGTCCTAATGTCACCGCTTCCCTTTGCAGCTCATCCAGGCGCACCAGGGTGGGGTGGGGCCCAGGGTATGGACCCTGAGGGCCCATGTATGCTTGGAATGGCCCTGCCATGTACTGGGTCTGTGGTTGCTGTTGCTGTTGGTTGCCATGATCCATTGTCCTCTTCCCACCATCAAAGGGCTTCCCAAACAGGCTGAGAGAGAAAGAGAGAGAGAGAGAGAGAGAGAGAGTGAGAGAGAGAGAGAGTGGGTGTGTGTAGGAGAAAAATGAAGAGAGAGAGATAACGAAGGAAGAAAACAACAGGGAATGAAACAGAGCAAGACATTTGTAGAGCAAGAGAAAACCATTGTGGAAATTCTGGAGTAAGAAATCTGAAAATTCTGATGGTAATGAATGAATCCCTACAAAGTTTGTTTAAAAAACATCTACTAGAGACAAACCATAAAAGCAAACATTAATTAACTCTTAGCCTACAGCAACAAACACCCACAACATAAATGCCAGGTTCCGATGTTTCTGGATGAACAGTGTCACCTCAGCCTGTTTTCTTACATCCAGGTCCTCCAACCATCAGGACCAGTCATGAAAGAATAAAGAAATTTATTGAAACATCTTGAATACTGACAAGGTCCCACAAGCGGTGGTAGTTTACCCACTCTTGTGTAATTGAAGGGCCTTTGGGAAAGTAATATGTTGACAAGAGCTGCAACCAAGCCGGGAGTAATAATTATAAAATGAAGAAGGCTCGATATCCATCTTACTTTCATGCAGTGGCCTTCTGAGCACCTGACTTTGGCCATAAATTTAATTAATGGAGTCAATGTATTAATAGAGGTAATTCTGTGCGATATCTGACTGCAACAGTCTGGTCATAACAGAAAAAAACCAAATACTTGCTTACCTGAGCATAGCCATATCATTCAAAGAAACATTTCCCTTAGGAAGGCATGTTAGCAAGTTGAGGTTTAATTTATTGCCTGAAATTAGTCTACAGTGTGATACTGACAGCATTAGAGCAGTAGTACTTACAAGCTCTGCTTCAGAGGGGATATCCAATGAGAAGTAAATGCTCTTAAGAGCCAGCAAAGAAAACACACAAGCAAGCCTCGGTCCCTGCACTCTCCACAGATTTAAAGAGTGTGGAATGCATTTTATTGGCAGGCGAGAGCCGCTGCTGTTATTCCACAGAGATGCCTGCGACGTCACTGTCGCAGGTCACAGTCTTGGCTGTTAAAGCAACAGAATCTGTTTTCACCAAGACTTGAAGAAAGGTTGATATCATGTGTTTAAATTAAGACATTCATGTCACATGGCTCTGAAGGTCTTTCTGAACTTTAGTTCTTCCTTAATCGTCCCCAACCAGCAATTCAAACAGATATGTTATTACTGTTATGTCCACTGCTATTAAAGTGTCTCTTGCCACTGGAAAGGAGGAATCCTTAACTCTGCTGGTATGAAGATGCTCAATGAAGCGATGAGCCAATCTTTTCTTCCCCAGTGTATAACTGATCACATCTCTTTCAGGAGGATACACTTTCAGTGGCATACACCGTTTAAAAAGAATAAATAAAAAGCTGAAGCTCTTTAGGTGTGCCTGGAGCAATACAAAAAATGCCATCAATGTAGCTGAGACAGCGCAGGTACATGGCCTCTAAAGAACCCATTTTCGGGCCTATGCTTGCACCTCTTATCTGAGAGTAATGCTTAAATTAAAAAATAAAGCCGGTTAATGTTAACGCACATTCTGACAGTCTTACAAGATTATCAGTGGGTGGCTTTTTCCAGTTATGCATCAAGGATGTGTTTTAAACACTTTAAAACTATCTTCTTTGGGTGTGGTGGGGGGGAGGATTGTTAAATTTTGATGACAATATAGAAAAGTAAATGAGTGTGCAAATGTGTGTGTGTGTGTGTGTGTGTGTGTGTGTGTGTGTGTGTGTGTGTGTGTGTGGTGCCCGGCAATGGACTAGCATCCCATCCAGGTTGAATTCCTGGGATAGGCACTGGAATCACTGACTAGAAAAAAAGTGTGTGCTGAAGATAAATGAGTGTATATAAAAAAAAAAGTCAAAAGCTGTCATATTGTTCTTTGAAAAGTTCAAAGAACTGTAGAAAATGTGAAGAGACTTTTAGAACTATAGGTACTAAACAATAGTTTGAAAATGTTATCTAGAAACTCGGATATTATTTGCGGCGTACAAAAAGAGTCAGATGCAATAGAGTGGCATGTAAGGATTATTTGCACTTAGGTTCTGTGCAGAATCAGGAATATGTCCTGCTGAAATTAACTTGTTAATAGGAAGCACTGACTGGTGAGTGAGGTCACCATCAATCTGCTTATAATTGCTGGTACTGGTAAGTGATACAGTATGTCTCTGCTTCTTTCACAGGCACTAAATCCTACACTTTCAATTCCCACGTTGAAGCTGTCCAGGATTATTTGGTAAATCTGTATTTAGAAAAATCAATAAGGTTCCCACTGACATCAGGAAGTGTGGACAGTGGATCTTAGACATTTGTTTTTGTGTGACAGTCGTCTTAGCAAAGGACCGTAGGGAAAGTAGTCTACTTGTCTTATGTGATTATATAACCAGATAAAGACAAATCAATTCATGTGGAACAATGTAGCTTATCCCACTGTCATTCACTGCATAACTGACATTGCCCATGACCCAGGATAAATCACACTGACTTAATAATACCCTCTATGTGGGTCATTACCAATTTCACCTCTAAGATTTGTTAAATGGTCCAGAAGACATATTTAGCTCCATAATGTACTTTCATGTAGCCTTTTATTTAATCTGTACATGTCAGCCACGGCCTCCTGCTATTTTGCTTCCCTTTCAACATGAACATGACATCATGCATTTAAAAAAAAAAGGTGGCATTCAATAATAAAACTTTGCAGGCTTTTTCTGCAGGTCTGAAAAAAAAAATTGAACTGACAGCATGTGCTGAACACTGTGTGTATGCGTGGGGTCAGGAAGGTTGATCCTCCTGCTCTACAGCTATTCTTGCATGCTTCTCTAGCAGAAGATGCTCTGATTATACCCTGGCATGGGTCTGCTACAGGTCTCTGATTCCCTAGTGAAAATGGGCACAGCATGACAGCTTTGGATGATGTGCTAGCTAGGGTGGGGTGAGGCAATCCAAATTCCCCAACCTATTATTATCAGGAGAACACATATATGTAGGATGATGCACATAAGGTCAACACCCAGGATATTAGTAAAGCTCCTTGCTTGATGCATGATCCAGTAGCTGACCAGAATATTGGCACCACGTAAAGCGACCATTATTTACAACAGAAATTCTCACTCACATGTGGACTACAATGCAAAAGGCAGTGCCTATTCCTACACACATGCCTCAGTGGTATTACACCGCCCTGCATTCAGCATGCACGTCTGGGCAGGAAAGACAATTTGCCAGCTCACCGTCAGACAATTAACCGAGAAAGGCAAATGTCACACCACCTTCAGAGACACGCAGGCTATTTCTCACCTTTTCAACATGCCGAAGACGTTCGCGCACATTTCTGCGGAGGTCCGTTTCCATAAGCTAGACTGACCAAATATTTAGCGTTGTACTACTTCAATAGCGCGCGGTGGACGCTGCGGCTGGTGCGACTACAAGCGATTTTGGGCAGCTGATTCAGGCTGAGCTGCATCAGTGCCCCGCCTATCACACGGACGAAACCAACTCACTGAGCGGGAGGGGGGAAGCCAGGTTTGGTCACTCCAGTAAAACACAATGGAGACTAATGAGGTAACATAACCACATATTCTCCACAATTTATCATTTCATATCAAAACGCTACATACAGCAATTTCACACACCCTGTCCTTAAATTTTAAAACAAATTCAGCGAGTGAGTAATGCTGCCATTCCTGAACAGAGAGTGGGATAACCTCTTCTGTACACCAGCTAGCTTATCCTGCTGTCAGACAGTTAGCTGTACTGCTAGTCAGGAAGCTATCTTCCCAACGGATTGAACAGTCACGGCTGAGCATTTATTTTAAATAAACAAGCCATCAATATTACCGCTTAGGTGTGGAATTTCTTATGATTTTACCAGCTAAGGTGTTTCCACTTCAAAAACACAGTAATCAGCAGGATGTGTATAAGTTACCTTTGACAGCGCAGAACAAAAACTAAAAACAAGCCAAACCAGACCGTGTAGCAATTCAGCAGTTAGTCATTTAACAAATCCTTCATTCAGGCTAATATCTAACACTTCATACTTCACCCAGAGCTTTTCTATCAGCTACCCACCTGCATAACCAGCGCACAGCCATCAGCACCTGTGTTGTGTAGTGAACAGCAGCACAGCCTAACTACAGCTCATTACCACCTGTGACCGCTGGGGACGGACGGACGTACGGACGGACACGGACACACACACACACACACACACACATGCACATACATACATACATACATACATACACACACAATCACATATACACACACACCTACACACACCTACATATACATATACACACACACTCACACACACATATACACACATACATATATATATACACATTTACAAACTCTCTCTCTCTCACACATACACACACACACACACAGGGCTGGTAAACACAGCACACTGTAGGGGTATAACCTCATGAAGAGTTTCCAAAAGGAATAGAGCGGGCTGTTAATCTGCTTCATAAACGCAATAACAGTAATGTGTTGTTGTTGTTGTTGTTGTTATTATTATTATTATTATTATTATTATTATTATTATTATTTGTGCTTAACTTTTTGAGACTTGGCCACTCAGTGGAACCTTGGTCAGGAAACACCTCCCACTGTGCTCAGTACTCACCCTGTACCCTGATTTGATCGTTTAATAGTACCTTGCTTCACACTCTTCACATCATGGCTTAATGCAGTGCTTGTAGTGTAAAACCATGAAATGTTTTGGTCAACCTTTTCAAACGCAACAGGAAGTGGAATAAACCGTTCTCCATAGAAACGGGAGGAACCGGACGTGCGAAGCTGAGATTTACAAAATTAAGTAAAGGCATGCAAACAGTTTTCAAATTAAATGACATTTTGTTAAGTATTATCACAATACTACAATAACACAGTAATGTCTGATTGTGCACACTATATTTCATATTTACACAGCTTTCTGTAACCTTATACAATATATATATATATATATATACACAAAGCAAAAGTTGTCTCAAACTGGAATGAGTTCACTGTTCTTCAGTGGCCTTCCCGGTCACCAGATCTGAATCAAACAGAAAATATTTGGGATGTGGTAGAATGAGAGATTCGCACCTGAAAAGTCTGCAGGAACTATGTGATGCAATCATGTCAACATGGACCAGAATCTCAAAGGAATGTTTCTAACATCTTGTGGAATCCATGCCAAGAAGAACTGAACTTATTTGCATAACTATTTGTCTCGTTGTAATTAAATTAAGATTGTATTGGCTCCCTAAAACTGGGATTAAGAACTACTGAAAGAGATTGGGGATATAGAAGTCTGCAGAGCTGAAGATGTTGCATGGCTTTCACTTCAGTTGTTGATGTTGGTGATCCACATCATTTTGTTTTACGTCTTGTTGTAGAACCTGGGGCAAAGATAGAGTCCAAAATATTTTCCTCTGAACAGCCTGCATTCAAATGTACAAATTTATTGCAGTTCTGAATTAAAAAATAATTGAGCCCACCCTGCTCCAACCCTACACTCCTAATCCCCACAATCAGATCCCTCAGAAGCCTAAACAGGGATTAGTGCAGTGTTCAAGAATAATTTCACAAGAAAGCCTTTCTGTAAACTGCATAATGAACAGATGTAGATATAGTAGTCTCTGTGTATTAATTTTATGCCTGCTTCCAAAGATTTTAGGTTAATAATTAGAACAGAAGTTACAAATAGCAAATGACTTTTATTTTAAAAGCAACCCAAAATGTAACCACGTGACAAACGAAGGCCGGCTTCGTGGTGTATAAAGTGGTGCATAGGTGCTAGCTTGGTTGCTCGAAGTTTGTGAAGGATGTTAGTTTGGTGGTTATAGGATTTGAAATGGATGTCAGAAGAGTAGGGTGCTTGTTCTTTCGGTCGCAGTGTTTAATAACTCGTGGTGTCCTGACGAGTGTTCGACACAGCACTGAGCAAACAGCGCCGGGGATAACGGAGGTGTGTAGCTCCCAAGCTAATCACTAATCACCTTGCAGCTGGCAAAGACTGCAGGGTTGAGTCCCATAAAAAGTCATTATTTCACACTGAACGTATTGCATGTTTTTTGGGGACTAAGATGCTATTAGCAAGTTGAGTATATCTAAAATCACTTTCATTTTCATAAACAGCACATTAAACGGTTTCTATTTATATATTTATCCCCAGGGCTGTGAATTTACAGTTTAAACTATGACATTTCTTCCTAACAGGATATATTCCCTGATTTATGGGTGTTTGGAAACCCGTTAATGTGCCTTTTAATGTCAGAGTTGGATAACAATTACTAGTTATAACGAACTGATTTCCTTTCAGAACATAAATTGAATAATAGTTTATTTTCCACTTTCCTGTTTTTGTGTGTGATTTGTCCAGAATACCACTTACCGATTAGAAATATCTGCTGGTTTTTTTTTTTAAACCAGGGAGGTTACCTGCTTTCCTATGTATATATACACTCACTGAGCACTTTATTAGGAACACTATACTAATAGTGTGTAGGGCCTCCTTTTCCTCTCAAAACAGCCTCAGTTCTTCTTGGCCTGGATTCCACAAAACGTTAGAAACATTCCTTTGAGATTCTGGTCCATGTTGACATGATTGTATCACACAATTCCTGCAGATTTTTCAGGTGCACTTTCATGCTGCGTATCTCTTGATCTACCACGTCCCAAATGTTTTCACTGAAGAACATCGAACTCATTGTCTTGTTCTAAACCCAGTTTGAGACGACTCTTGCTTTGTGACATGGTGCATTATCATGCTGGAAGTAGACATTAGAAGATGGGTACATTGTGTTCATGAAGGGATGCACATGGTTAGCAACAATACTCAAATAGGTATTCAAGAGATGAATGATTGGTATTAACAGGCTCAAAGTGTACCAAGAAAACATTCCCCACACCATTACACCACCTCCAACACCACACGATTGGCTGATTTAGATATTTGCATGAATGAGTAGTGTGTGTGGATGTGGGTGGGTGGGTGTGTGTGTATACAGTCAGATCTGGAAGTATTTGGACAATGACAGAGTTTTTGTGATTTTGCCTTTATACACCACCACAATGGATTTGAAATAAAACAATCAAGAGGTGATCGAAGTGTAGACTTTCAGCTTTATTTTAAGAGGTTCCACAAAAATATGGCATTTACCATTTAGGAATTACAGCCATTTTCAGCAAAGTACCTCCATTTTCAGGGGCTCAAAGGTATTTGGACACTTGACTGACAAGAAGTTAATTGACCAGTTGTGGTCCATTCCCTTGTAACTTCAAGACAGATGAAGCAGATAAAAGGTCTGGAGTTGATATCAGGTATTGAGTTGGCATTTGGCAGCTGTTCGACTGGAGCTACCAATATGAAGTCCAAGGAGATCTCAATGCAAGTGAAGGAGGCCATCATTAGGCTGAAAAAACAACATAAATCTGTAAGAGAGATAGCAAAAACCTTAGGTGTGGCCAAATCAACAGTTGGGTACATTCTTAAAAAGAAAGAAAGCACTGGTGAGCTCAACAACATCGAAAGGCCTGGAAGACGACGGATGATCGCAGAATCCTTTCCTTGGTGAAGAAAAACCCCTTCACAACATCAACAGAAGTCAAGAATACTCTGGAGAAGGTAGGTATATCATTGTCAAAATCTACAATCAAGAGACGCCTTCATGAATGTAAATACAGAGGGTTTACAACAAGGTGCAAACCACTGGTAACATTCAAGAGCAAGAAAGTCAGATTAGACTTTGCCAGAAAGCATCTAAAAAAAAAAAGCCTCCCATGTTCTGGAATAATATTCTTTGGACTGATTAAACCAAGATTAACTTGTACCAGAATGATGGGAAGAGAAAAGTATGGTGAAAGAAAGGAACAGCTCATGATTCAAAGTACACCACATCATGTGTCAAACATGGTGGAGGAAGTGTTATGGCATGGGCATGTATGGCTGCCAATGGAACGGGCTCACTGGTGTTTATTGATGATGTGACTGCTGACAGAAGTAGCAAGATGAATTCTGAGGTGTATAGGGCTGTACTCTCTGCTCACATTCAGCCAAATACAAAACTGATAGGACGCAGCTTCACAGTGCAGGTGGATAATGACCCTAAACATACTGCGAAAGCAACTCAAGACTTTTTGAAGGCAAAGAAATGGAATATTCTTCAATGGCCAAGTCAGTCGCCTGATCTCAACCCAATAGAGCTGCTTTTCACTTACTGAAGACAAGACTGAAGGCAGAAAGGTGGCTACAGTGAAGGCTGGCAAAGCATCTCCATGGAGGAAACTCAGAATATGAGTTTTGAGAACATGGGCTCCAGACTTCAGGCAGTCATTGACTGCAAAGGATTTTCATCCAAGTATTAAAATTATGGTTATATTTACAATTATGTCTGAAAATGGCTGTAATTCATAAACGGTAAATGCCATATTTTTGTGGAATCTCTTAAAGTAAAGCTGAAAGTCTACATTTCGATCACATCTTAATTGTTTAATTTCAAATCCATTGTGGTGGTGTATAAAGGCAAAATCACAAAAACACTGTCACTGTCCAAATACTTCTGGACCTAACTGTATGTATGTATATGTAGTCCAAAGGTTCTGAGTGAAAAGTTTGAAATCTTTGAAATATTTACATGAATTTCAGAATCTCTTGGTATTCGGTATGTACTTTTTTATTTTTATTTTTTTACTTTAATGGCATTGTGCACTCGAGCTGGCATGGACTCCACAAGTTTGTGCAAAACCTTATGATCCATTTTAGATCAAATCCAATCAAATGTCATCTGAACACATGCTTCACTATAGGAGATTAGGCATGAGGAAAATCTGACCTTTTGTACAAAGCAGTAAAAAGTTAATATCACAAATCTGCTTAGATTTACATAGGGACCTAGAAATAGTGCAGAATGTTATATGTTCAATATATTGAATATTCATTTTACTTTTTGTTTTAAATATTTCAAAATTCTAAAACCTTTTGTTTATTTCTAGTTTTACATGTAAAAAAAATAATTCCTGTGTGTGTGTGTGTGTGTGTGTGTGTGTGTGTATGATCATTCATTGATCACAATATTGTTTCATTTGTTTGGTCATGGAGCACCCAAATAACACTCTACTTCCAGTGTTCTATATTTATTTTCTCTAAGTCTCAATATTATGTCCACTATTCTGGCTTACTGTTTTGTTGTTTTATTTACTTAAGAAATCCAGATTTAGCCCAGCACCAACATCTAAATATGATTGGATTGGGCCACCAGACAGACTGTCAAACCTGCGGCCGATCATATACCACATCCCTGAGAACGAGACCCAGCTGGAGAGGAAACTGAGACATCTGAGGCAGGAAACGGAGGATTGGAACCATGAGTTCTGGACAAGACAGAATATCACCTTTAGCAAGGTGAAGAAAGACGGCAGTTCTGTTGAATTTCTGAAACTGTTTTATTTCTAACCACTAGAGAGCAACCTTTCATTATGAATTGTGTGTATATGTGGGTACATTTTTAAAATTTATTTATTTATTTTTTTAAACTCATCATTAATTTAAGTGATGTTTGTTGACTTGTTGGACTCCGAAATTATTCTGAGGGTAACTTAATTTATAATAGCTAACTAATATATTTATAGGAGAAAGAGGAATATGTACAGTCACAGCTGAAGGCAAAAGGACTGACAGAAAGAGATGAGAATGGTAAGTGGTTCAGCAGTCATTCATTTCATTTTAGGTGTTTATGTATTTGCATTAGGGGTGGGCAATATGGCAGAAATATATCACAAGTCATCTACACGAAATATATGATTTTGTTGAAGTTTTGCCAACGGAGGCTATGGTTTCAGTGGAAAAATAAGATATTTCACAAAGAAAATTTGGTGCAAAAATAGTTTTTTGTGTCCGGTTAGTTACTTGTTACGCTGAGTAATAAAGATAAGCACACTGACAATTGATTATAATGATGATGATACTTAGAAAAGTCTATCATGATGATATGTCACAATACCCTTTGTATACAACTTGTATACAAGTTTTCAGTACAACAATCAGTTTCTTGCAAGAAGTGAAGTATTAGGAATGAACTGTGACAATCTGTGTACTGCACATAGTATCTTTGGCAACAGAAAAGTGGCACTGGAAAACTTGGCCACCGATTGCTGATTGGTTATGCTTCTCAGAAGACTGCACATTTTTGTGGGTAAAAATGGAGATGTGGAACAACTAGGACAGGGATTTCCAATCTTGTACATAAAAGCACGTGTGTGGCTACAGATGTAGGAAAAATAGGAGCCACTTTAATCAGTTGAAGTTTGTCTTCAAGCGATGATTAGATATGTCACCTATCTAGCTGGAATGAAAGCTTGCAGCCCTCCAGGCCTTTGCAGATAAGATTGGTGATTCCTGGATTAGGAGAAGTCCACTTTATCTCAGTCAACACAAGCTTGTTTAGTGAACGGCCAGTACAATTCAATGTTAATCTGAGCACTTCTTCCATGCTGTGCGTAAAAGTAACAACTGCACAGTATGATGATGATGTGCACTTAAATGTTGATGCAGTCTCTTATAGCTCTCTTATAATTTTGTTCTGTTTAACGCATGTTTTGCTACTGCGATTTCTTGTTTGTACATTGCAGGAAGAAAAAGGAATTTAACTAGTGAGGAAATGGCAGCCTTCTACAAACACTTCTTAGACAAAAACTATATGAAACATGCAGCCTATAACAAGTAAGTATGCACGTCTTACTTGCATTTTTTTTTTTTTAATTTATTACATCTGTATAAATCATGAGCAACTAGCTCAAATAGACCGAAAAATTGTGATTAAGATGGGCAGTTATATCAACAGTGCACCATTACTGCTTATCATAATCCTAAACACTTTATTTTATAGAGAATGGTACAGACGGAACTTCACCATTACAGCACTGATGGCCAGAGTAACTCTGCGTAACATCTGGAGGACAGTAACTGGTCAAGCAAGGAGTAAAGGCAAACCCACAACAATGTCCAAATAAAGACTCTGTCAACCAGTTTCCTGTGTCCATGCTGTTCAGCTGAACATCATGACATTCCACAAAGATTTCATTAACGATGATCACTGTGGCAATCTGTCAAAATGTAAATCTAAAAATGCATTATAGTACTGCTATGGTATATTCATTTAACTATGCATGTAACAAGTTCAGATATATAAAGAATTGTATTCTAAATGTGGAACCAGTTTTGTGTTTTTCATCACAGCTAGATGTTATTGAATTTTACATGCCCCGGGTTACTTCCATGTTAGCAAATATATAACACATATTCATATAATGAAGATTGCCAGCACAAGTTAAAAACATGACGTAATCTAGTTACAAAATATGATCACAAGTGGTCATGGGAGATGCAATAGAGACATAAATGCCACACGTACATGCAAACACTACCTGTCTGCCCACCTGTTATTGGCTCAGTCGTTGATGGATAGGAACAGACACTGATCCCTTTCCTATACAGCATTTTGAGTCAAACAAATCTTTACTCAGTTCATATTAATACTATGCAGCTATTTTTTTTTTATTTTATTTGAAATGTCAGCTCAACAATCCACACGTGTCCTAAAATTGCACTCTTGTTAGTTACACTTAATTAAGGCAAGACAGGTGAATAGGGACATTTTTTTTTTTACAATAGCTATCACAATCTTTGCTTCGGTAAGATGATCACTTTACTGATGTTCCAAGTATTTTTATTTTTTTTTGGTATTGGAACCTTTTCGAGAATGTACATTTGTTCGTAAATGCAAGTGAGACCTCATCTAATTAACTACACCTAGATTTGCATACTTAATAAAACCAAAAGGCTGGTCTTTTTTTATTCATTTTACTATGAACACACTCGTAAGAGATAGAATACAAGATAAAGAAAAAGATGTTTTAAATATTTTTTTAATTGTTTAATCAAATAACATAGCGCCACAAAACATTATGACTTTTTCAGCATGAAATCTAAATCCAGCAATAATCAGCATTTCCGGAACTTCCATTGTTATATTCTGGTAATTAGGGGTAGGAGTGAACAGGTAAAATTTCATTAAGGCAGGTTTCATCTAGAAACAGAGACTTTTGGTTCTGACTGTACAAAAAAAAACTGATTTTGAGAAAAGATGTAAAATTTAATGTGGTAATGTGTTTCCAGTTTAGTTAGTGGGGTTTATAAGGTTAATAAAGGAAACAAGCTTTCCAGGGATATATGACATTATGTAGTTACGACAAGTGGGCAGAGCTTAAAGCCTTCTCCTTTGAGCTTTCACATTAAGATATCATTATTATTATTATTTTGGGGAAGGGAACAAATTCATGTTTAGCTCAGACATGTGGCTACTGGTTCTAGTTTTCTACTAAGCCTGAACAGGAATAAAGGGGAGTGAGGGAGGGAGGGAGGGAATGAGTGAGTGAGGTACTCAGGGAGGGTGAGAGAGAGGGAGTGATGGAAGGAGTTGGGGGGAGTGACAGGGGGTAAGAGAGGGAGGGAATGAATGAGTGTTGGAGGGGGGGAGTGACAGTGGGAGTGATGGAGTGAGTATGGGAGTGTCTGAGTGAGTCAGGGAGGGAGTGAGAGAGTGCTTGAGGGAGTGAGGGAGTGCTGGAGGGAGTGGGGGATTGAAGGAGTGGAGGAGGGAGTGCTGGAGGGAGTGAAGGAGTGAGGGATTGAAGGAGTGGAGGAGTGAGTAAGTGAGTGCTGGATTGAGTGAGTGAGTGAGTGGAGGAGGGAATGCTGGAGGGAGTGAAGGAGTGAGGGAGTGGAGGAGGGAGTGATTGAGTGAGTGATGGAGGGAATGGAGGAGGGAGTGATTGAGTGAGTGAGGGAGTGCTGGAGGGAGTGAAGGAGTGAGGGATTGAAGGAGTGGAGGAGTGAGTGAGTGGAGGAGGGAGTGAAGGAGTGAGGGATTGAAGGAGTGGAGGAGTGAGTGAGTAAGTGAGTGAGTGAGTGAGTGGAGGAGGAGGGAGTGCTGGAGGGAGTGAAGGAGTGAGGGATTGAAGGAGTGGAGGAGTGAGTAAGTGAGTGAGTGAGTGAGTGAGTGAGTGAGTGGAGGAGGAGGAGGGAATGCTGGAGGGAGTGAAGGAGTGAGGGAGTGGAGGAGGGAGTGATTGAGTGCGGCGCCTGCAGCAGGAGCTCAGAGGAGTCGAGTTTTCCTCGGCGCTGCTCTGGAGAGAAAGGCTGAGCACACAGTGCACCTTCACCGCCTCACCGGATGGGCTGCTCATTCAGAGCCCGACAACCAGCTCTCCTTAAACCCCTGAGACATTACTGAATAAACACTTCGACGCGACTGGATGTTCTACAGAACCGTAAGTGCTGTTCATCCTTTCGGCTCACTAGTTTAGCTAGATTAGTGTTTAGTCTCGTTTATAACAGCAGCCTAGCCCACTGAATAATCTGACTGGGAGTGCCAGCCTCATGTCAAACACGACTGTTAGCTAGCAGGCTAAAGTGTACGCTAGTCCCCGATCTGGATTTATCCATTCCGAGTGCTGTGGTCTCTGGACCTGATTAATCAGACTAGTAAGTAAGGCTCATGAGCTTGAGTTAGAAAGGAAGTGAACTATCGGCTCTCGGCTCTAACTGGCTAAGCCAGGAGGCTGCGGTTTTTAGCTAGTTAGCTTGTTAGCCGCAAACCGATTTTGTGGGTGTCACGCAGAGCAGTTACTTATTCATCAATATGTTTGGACAGAAATGGTTTCACATGAAATTTAGAAAACATTTTTGTATTATTGTTGTTTCGTGAAGTTGCTATGTAGCCAGTGAACTGGCTGGACTCGTTCTTAAGCTAAGGTTAGCTAGACATCAGGAAATATTGTGAAACCTGCCTCCTTATTGATAGTTACGACGTTGCCTTGATGTAATTATAGCTACTATTTATATAAATATCCTAGATTAATTTAGTGCATTTTTATTTGTCCCAGGCCGTTTTACATATCTGTACTGTGTTTTTGTTTAATATTTAGGTTTGCTAGTGAAGTGTCACATTGATCTTCTAATGCAGTTGTCTTGAATTAATTAAATTTTATTCGTTGTGCAGTTATTAGTAAATGATGCTTCAGCAGTGTGTGACATAGCTAAGCCTTGTTAGTTTTTCATTAGTATTCAAGCAGTGGCGTTAGTGGTTTGACATAGCTTGGTCTGCTGTCCCTGAAAGCATGTTTTGTGTGTTTTGGTCAGGAAGATGCAGCCTAGTGTCTCACATCAACCTTTCTGGCCTTTAAATGAGAGAAGTAGTTGGAGGGGAGCTATTATATGACCTTGCACAAGATATTGTGTCTATGTATTTAAAACACATATTTGACACAGTAGAATTTATGGCATGAGGTATACATTAGTCTGAAATTTGGCTTGCCATTATGGTGTAACACCTGGTTAGTGTTTACGCCAAACAGTCAAAATTGTTCGATATGTTTTTGTTACAGGTCTAAAAGAAGCCCAAGTTCAGAAAAGATTTTTACTTCTACTTGCATGCTGTACATGTTTCGCTTCCTCTTTTTTTTCAGAATTAGGAGAAATCAGTACCTTTCAAGAGCTTCTGCTTTTCCTACCTAAGAAGAGCTCGATGAGTGCTGATGATAGAAACAAGAAACGTTTTTGTAACCACAACTATTAGTTAGTTGAGTCTAAATCAGAGTGAAATTGATACTTTTGGTTCATTTGCTGTTTGGTTTGGTTTAGATTCACACTGCGCATTATTAACCAGACCGAAATGCAAAGAAACTTTGAGAAGTGTATAGGGCTGAAAACATACTTTGGAAAACTCTTTCGTTTAGAAATACAGAGATGGAATGAAGTGAATGACGTAATCAGCCAAGCACGACGAAAACCAAGGTGGTGCTCCATAACTGGCTAGATGATTAGTTAAATAACTAGATTAAACTATTTTGTGTCTGTATCCACAATTCATTTTAATTGTACTTTTTTGTTTGTTGTTTGCAGAGCTCAGCACCTGAGCTCTGTCCTTTGGCTCAGAGTGCACTTCATGACTTAGTTCAGCAGCTTGCATCTACAGAAAAGCTGCACACATCCATATACATGGCGTGTTTGGTTCACTTCCTGTTGATTGAAACCAGTCTCACTCAGATAGTGTAGGACCAGGTGTTTTAGTCCACACCGGAGTGTGATTGCTGTGTTCACACCTCTACACTGGAAAGGAAAAAGCCCCATGGTTTGATTCAGAACCCTAAATATAGCATTATCAGAATAGCTTCTCATTGCAGACTTAATCGGGACTGAACTAGGTGGTCTACAGAATGAGTGCAGCCATGGCTGTCATGACAAATGCTGAGGAAGTGAGGGGGGGAAAAGATCTGTTTATATTGGAGATACTGGAGGCTGAGAACATAGTCAAAGATGACCGAATGCCGTTCTGAACATATTCTCTTTTGACTTGGCACATGGTCTTCCACTTTGTTGCGATGTGATGTTGCTTACTTCACTGCGTCCCCAACAGAGAAAATTTGTGCTGTGGTGTTGACACTGTTATCATTAGTGCGCTGTACCCTCCTCCTGATGAGTTCATAAGTTTCCTGGTGAACCAAATAGTGAGTCATACTGCAGCTCGATCAGATTAACACATCAGCTCTGACTAACCAGCCCTCTACAAGCGTCATTCCTATTTCCTGTCTTCTTTCTCTCTCTCTATCTCTCTCCAGTTATAATAATAATCCTATAACTTGTAGCTGCATTATGGCAATACTGTGTATAGCTCTTGGTAGAAAAAATCGTATAGATGGTGAATACGGAAAGAAAAGTTCTCTGTGAGTACAGAAATCTGAGTTAGGGCATACAGAAAATGATTGATGATCACGTCAAAGGCCTGGAGCAAAAGCACTGTGCAGTGAATATCTGTGCTGCAGATTGTCAGCTCTCGCTCCTCTTCTCTTCTCTTCTCTGACACTGTGTTGTGTCTGTAAGGCAGGACGGATTTAGATCAGTTATTAGGATATGTTAGGGAAATTCAGATAGCAATAACTCCATATTAGTCTATGCCAAGCAGTACTATTTAACCGAGTCTTTTCTTACTTCAATCAAAGCAGTATGTTTATCATTTAGCCCTCACTTTAATATGTGAGAGAAGGCGGAGGCTGAAAACACAAAACTAAAGAGAAAATTTCTCTCATGACTAAAAGAAAATGTTCTGGCTTGATTGTTTTTTTTATGGCTTTACTATATTTGGATGAAGGGAATAGACCTGCTTCTTTATTAACACATTATGTATGTTCTGTAATGTAGTGCTGTATTTAAGCTCTAAAGCAAAGGGAAGATCCTCTTGAGCAAAGGTTGAAAATGTGAATTTACACTTCAGATATTTTTACTGAAACTGCTGTCCTTAGCTTGTCCTCTGTCTTCATGCCTCCCGTTGGTACAGTTTGCTATTCTGATCAAAAAAGGGAATTATCAATGTTTTTGTCAGCCTTAATATTGGGTAACATGGGTATTTATGCAGTCAGTGTCTCAGTTTACATTAATAACCAAACTGTGATATTTACTGCATATATATATATAAAAGGCGTTATTACCAGAAATAAATCTATTACTGTCTATCCTGTAATTTGCTTGAATGCTCCCAGACTAGCGCACAGTCATTCATGGTTGTTTTTGTTTGGTTTGTCCTCTGTTGTTTTATGCTTGCATCATTCCCTCAGGATATGTGCAAGAGAGAGTGAAGCACACGAGAGTTCATTAGTGCACCGTCTCCCAGCATGCTCTGGTGCTTCCTTTCTGGTGGTTGTCACATGTCGGGCTACCAGCCTTTCTCTGGGTCACATGAAACTCGGAGTGAGTTGTTAGCCTCCACTTCCTATTTCTCCTTGTGCTGGCTGACGCTGGAGTAATCATGCCTCTTTTCTTCAGTACTTAGACAATAAGCAGGCAGCTCTATTTTTTGAAAAGTATAAGGAACAGTGAGGCTCAAATTAACTGAGATTTAGTGTAGATTTTTCTTTCCTTTTTTTTTTTTTTTTTTTTTTTTTTAAAAAAAAAAAAAAAAAAA
>CM040977.1:17546973-17587160 GCA_022985145.1 Pangasius djambal
AAGGACAACTCGTTTGTGTGGTCTAAAGAACCCCAGTCGAGTAGCCTAATAAAAATGAATGCTTCTGTGCCTATTTTGGATAGTTTGCTGTGGAGAACCTTGTCACTGTCCATCACATGCAAAAGCCACCTCAGTTTTGTGAATGTTGTTGCTACAAATGTGATTATTGTTCAGGATGAGGTGGGTAGGCTAATGAGATTTCCAACGTAAAGGAGGAGGTTTTGCTCCTCGTAACCTTCTCCCATTTACCAATCAGTGACTGGATTTATAGCATCTTTTGTTCAGGCCTGATGGAAAAAAGCTCTGAGGGTTTCGTTTTAAACATATGGTTGGTACGATAAATAGTCCACAATCTAAGGAGTGGCTGCACCTTTCAGGGTTGGGTCAGGCTGAGGCTTGGTGATGAATGGACTTATATGTGAGGAAAAGAAATTTTATAGTTTTATAATCCTGTGATTTATAGTTGATTGTTACTAGTGCAGTATAAGGTTATAGGGTCATTTGATTTGATCTAAGCGATGATGCAACCAGCTTTTGCCAGATGACTGAGCAGGAATTACAATAAAGCACGAATAGGGCGTGCTGCTTGTTGTTTGCGAGAATTGCCCAGGGGTTTTTATATTCTTGCAGTGCTAGTCAGAGATTGTAAGAAATGAGTTGACATGGTGGTCAAACTTAAATTCAGAACAATAATAATGACTAGATAACCCATTTTTGCAGGAAGATGAATAACGCTTGTGTTGAGAATAATGGAGCAAAGGTTGACAATGGAATGTGGAACAGAAAGCATAACTTTTTTTGTGGTGTTTAAGTGAGAGAGCTGGCCTGGGTCCAAAAACCCAAGCTAATTTTCTCAGAACAGGATGGTGTGCTGAAGTAGTAGTGTATTGTTTGAGAAAGAAATGACAACAAGGAAAACATGAAGAGAATGAAAGAATTATGGGAGCGGGGCGCAGCTTGTGGAGAAAGTGAGATGCATTGAAAGTAACATTAAATTGAAAATCTTTCAGTATTGCAGTGGTTCCCATACTAGAGGTCATGAGAGAAACTCACTCCTCTTTTGTTTCATTCATGAATTTTACAAAGTAATATGAGAAATATTGGAGACTGATTTTGATTACTTTGCATATCCATTGCTCAGAGACTGAGGAAGGGATATATAACCAAATATTAAGTGTTATTTACTTTAACTTACTTTAAGACTGTACCAATATTTTTGCTTACCTAAAAATTGGGTGGTCTGTCACCAAAGGTGCCATATTCTAAGTTGTTTAACACATCTAGATGTAAATATCAGGAAATGAAAGCTAAAATTCTGATCTGTCATTCATCTTTTGAGCTCAAACCCAAATGTCTTCAGTGTATAGCTAAAACAAAAGAATTGGCCTTGCTGTTCCAATACTTTTGGAGGGTACTGTGTGTACTATTCTAGACCATTATTGAGAACTAACACTTACCAGATTTCCTATTACAGTAAGTGTTTTGAGTCTTAAAAAAAAACAAACTCTCATCTAGCCTTCAAACCCTCCTGAAAATTCTGTTCTGCATCCCAGTCTTCTGGATTTTCTAGATTAGTAAATTCTTTTGAATGTATGGTCAGAGGCTTCGATTTGAGACACAGCACATGACATGGAGAAAAGCACAATCAATCCAACGGAGGAAACTTATAAGAGAGATAGAGCTTGTCAGTGTGATTAACATTGATGTGGATTAAATTCCTAAATATTTTGTTTGACTTGGAAACCTGACAGACAGGGCTGTTTTGGCTCTGATATGTTATCTAGTGAATGTCACTTTTAATTCTTCCGGATGTAGACAAGATACACGGTGAACGTGTGAACAATGCCGCTTGCGTTGCACCTGCTTCTGCATGTGCACACGAAGTTATGCATCAGTATAAACCAGGCACCACTGCTTCATTCTAGGCCATATCACACCACTCTATTGTGGATTATTTTCCTCTAACAATGCAACACTTCCCACTAGACTGGTCAGTTAGTAAAAGGAATATTCTTTGTGTTTTAGCCATTTGCATTGCACATACATATGTTACTGACAATAAAATGTTCAAAAGTTAGTGCTATATTATAAATCTGGAATTTAAAAAAAAAGGGGGTAGCTTAGTCAATGCTTGGATTCACAGAAAATTCATAATGTCGATTTAGGGTCATTTGCCCAGAAAGTCTGGAAGCCCTTGCACTACTGTCTTTTTTTTTTTTCAGGATGCTGCTGATGGTGTTTGATGGAAATTGCAAGTGGAAGTGCAATTGTTTGGCTGAGGGGGGGGGAAGGAATGTTTTGTGAATGCCTTTTTCTCCCCTCACGTTTTATTGAAACCTGTACAACCGGTGTATGAGTTGCACACAAAGTCTGGGTGTTTTTTTTCACTCTCAGTTTTTCCCATGCAAGACTGAAAGGAGAGCCTACACACATTTTACAAACTGAGCACACTCAATTCACAAAGGCGAGGAACAAGTGTTCTTATGAAATTATACTTATTGAGTCAAACATATAGACAAGTTTTGGTAAATATTTCATTGTGTGTGTGTGTGTGTGTGTGTGTGTGCAGGATGCGTGAGGAAATGTCGAGTGTGGTGTGTGTGAAGGAGGTGGAGGGGCAGGGTGACCCTGCAGAGAAGCTGTCCCAGGATGAGCTGCTGTGTCGGACACGGGAGGTGATGCAGGGGTTGGAGGCTCTGCGTGCTGAACACCAGGCCATCCTGGATGGTCTGATGGGAACGCTGCGTTGCCTCAAGCAAACCCAGGAAGGCCGCGCTGTCGAAGAGAAGACTGTCATGATTCAGCGCTCGCTGGAAATGTTAGAGCTCGGTCTTAGTGAAGCACAGGTTGGAGGAACAAATCTTCTGAAAAAGACCGTTTGTTGCAAATCAGCCCTCTCTTTAGCTTTTAAATCTTCTTATTAAGATAAAGCATTAGGACAAAGAGGATTTAAGAACAGCTATACTATTTCATGTCTCCACAGGTAATGATGGCTCTTTCAGGGCACCTGAGTGCAGTAGAGGCTGAGAAACAGAAGCTTCGAGCACAGGTATGCACAGACCCAAACACACAGTCACAATGTCTCCATGACAGCCATGTTCTCAGTTTCCTGGTATCTAGTCCACGAAGATGCAAATGCATACACACCCCATGTCTCTCCCATCTCTTGTGGTGTCTGTGTAACAGTGTCTGTGTGTTTCAGGTCCGGCGGCTGTGCCAAGAGAATCAGTGGCTGCGCGATGAGCTGGCAGGCACACAGCAGCGGCTGCAGAAGAGTGAGCAGAGCGTGGCCCAGCTGGAGGAGGAAAAGAAGCACCTGGAGTTCATGAATCAGCTAAAAAAATATGACCAGGACCTCAGCCCAACAGTAAGCCTAACTCTTTCCTTGCTCATTTATCCCCATTATATTTTCTATCTTTACCTCTTTCATGTCCTGCTCTCTCTTTCAGGATGACAAGGACTCTGACTCGAGCAGGGAGACTCTGGATGATCTTTTCCCTGATGATCAGGATGAGCCAGCCTCTGGCAGTAAGTGCCCATGTCCTCTTATCCAATTCCTCTCACCACTTAGAGATCTTGTGCTAACTAAAACTGTAACAGTACATGCATCTCCAATTTAGTAATTAAAAGTGTCTATCCCTTAAGTCAACAAACAGTATCAGTTTCGAATAATTGATAGGCATGAATAGATGCTGTATTGGAAACCACAGGGGAGAAAGAAATATAGGAAGACCAGATGGTTCACGTTGCTCTTTGTGTCACAGGCAGAGTGTCTCTCTGTCCCTGTTTTGTGTTTTCTCTATTGTTTTCTGGTTGATTAATGGCTTCAGACCGTGGAGTGCAGATGAAAGGCTTGTGTGGGCTGTGTCATGGAGATAGTCCTTTATTCAGATGGACATTATGGTTTATCAGATGCAGCCTGAACACACTCAGATTAGCTCCCTCTTGCAACATGAAAACCATAACACATCTTGCATCTGTGGGAATATAATAAAGAGTCAAATTATATAATTATTGGTACCATGCTTGAAATATGTTTTAATGCAAACATACGGGGAAGAACAAAACATTATGTAAAAAATTTTTTCTTAAGTAGTGCATTTTTGACTGCAGGGTATTGGTTTCAAAGTAATTAAGACCCTCACAGTTAAGTTTTGTGAAGTCTCCCCTGGAAATCATAACAGCGCTGAGCCTTTTCCCGAGGGATCTCTCCTCCATGCAGTACTTTTTAAACATTTTAAACATTAATATTATGTTTGGACTCTTCAGTTCAGGCCACAAGTTTTCAGTAAGCTTCAAATCGAGAGATTGCAGTAGCAATTTCAAAATATTCTAGAATTTATACATTATACATTTCTCTATTTGATTTGTATGTTTAGGGTCATTATCTTGTTGAAAGATCTATGACCAAGCTTTAGGCCCAATCCCATTTCTACCCCTTAGCCCTTCCCCTTTCCCCTACCGCTCAGTTTCGCGTGTTCACGTGAAGAGGTGTCTTGATTCTCTTTTGGTTGTAGGGGTAGGGGTAAGGGGTAGGGGTAAGGGTAAGGGGTAGGGGGAAGGGCCAGATAGCCCTTCAAACGAAGATTTTTCGGGACCACACTTCAAACGAAGGAGTATGAATTATCTCTGTGTAAACCGGCTACAGCGGCAACATGGCAGCCCGTGCGAACACAAAGACCCACAAATGTAAGCTTTATTGACTTTAATAAAGATTTTAATTAATTTAATTTAATTATCATTACAGACTGCACGATAGTGCCACAACATATTTTCATGTCTGATCAGGGCTGTAACCACCAAAGACATTGAGGGGGGCTAGTCCCCACCAATGATTAGAAATCGCTAAACTTTTTTTCTCAATTATTGCCAATTCGAGAGAGAAAATTAGGACCTAGATGACATATGATGACGTGTAACGGTATAGTAGTGGTGTCCCAATTCTTAGGGGAATATTTTCACCCCTACGCCTAGGGTTTTTGGATTAAAATATCCTGGTACTTAGCAGAATTCATGATTTTCACAGTATCCAGCTACAAAATGGCCCCAAAGCATTAATGATCCACCTCCATATTTTACACTGGGTATCAGGTGCTTTTCTTTTTGTGCAATACCCATTTTTGGATGGTGTGATTGCCAAAACATTTGGTCAAACTACTAGTCTAATCTTAGCTACCTTGAAAGATTTTATTTCACATTAACAATCTCAAAACATTCTTCATTTATCATGACAGAAGCGAGGTTGCTCCAGCAGTCAGGGTGAGAGCATGTGAGCTTGGGGGAAAAGAGTTGGCGTTTCCAGGGGGTGTTAATAGCAGAGAGCTCAATACACCTGCGCCAGTCATTGCATGATTTATATGTGGCTCATCTCTCATTTAAAAAAAAAAAAAAAAAAATGGGTTTTTTTTTTTTAGTGATAATTCATACCTGCATACCCCAACGTTAAATTGCTGAGCTCCTTTGAAAAATGATTAAAAGTTTGTAGGTCTGGTAATACAGTATAATCAGAAAAGACTCACTGGATATTGTGGCACTGTAATATTGTATAAAGATGATGAAATTGTTATGGCCAAGCCTTTCCCAATGTGAAATATGTACCCTGTTTACATTTAGAGGGGTTGTGCTTTTTTTTTTTTTTTGTTTTTTTTTTTTGTTTTTTTTTCCTTTTAAACACCAAGATTGTCTCACTATCTCTGTCTCTGTTTATCTTTGTCTCTGTAGTCCAGCCCCCACACAGCAGTGCTGTAGCAGCAGCTCAGCAGGGAGGCTATGAGATTCCAGCCCGGCTCCGAACCCTGCACAACCTGGTGATCCAGTATGCCTCTCAGGGCCGCTATGAGGTGGCCGTGCCGCTGTGTAAACAGGCTCTGGAGGACTTGGAGAAGACCTCGGGCCACAATCACCCTGATGTTGCCACAATGCTTAACATTCTTGCCCTCGTCTACAGGTCTGGCATCTAGAGATATATGGTTATATGGTTCTGAGTCTTTTGCCAGCTCCAGTTCAAAATAAAAAAAAATTATTCAGTTTGATAAAATTGAGCTCATCAAAATGCAAAAGAATTAAAGGGAAAAAAAAGATAAAACAGCCTTTTGATTGGACAAATTCAAAGATGACTTGATTAAAACAGTACAGAATTTGTCAAATAAAATAAAAGAAGGGGGATACATGTAAATTTAAAAAACTCTGTCTTTATAAATGTAATTTGCCTTATACCTACCAGTCCATTGTTCACAAGCTAAGAAAGTCTACTATCTATTGTAGTCGCATCAATGTCTTCATAGTATGAAGGTTCTCTTACACAGGTCATAGCATTGACTTTAGCAGCCTGTTGTCACACTGTCTTTGTATTGGCCCCTCTTTCTTCTCTTCTCAGGGACCAGAATAAATACAAAGAGGCTGCAAACCTTCTGAATGATGCACTCGATATTAGAGAGAAAACACTGGGCAAAGACCATCCTGCGGTATGTGTGTGTGTGTGTGTGTGTGTGTGTGTGTGTGTGTGTGTGTGTGTTTGGGGGGGTATGTAACACCTGTTATTTTACGCAAAAGGTTATTGACTAACTGTCAGTGTTTGTAAGTAAATTATCCCCTCTTCCTGGGAAAACCTTAGGCAAAGTAAGGAGAGAGTTAGAGAGAATGAGTTATTGGCAGCAGAATCTGTTTGTGTGTGTGTTCAAGCTGGTAGTGCTTACTAGTTTACCAGTTTATGTGTGGCTCTTCACCAGGACCTGCATCCTCACTGTGTATAAAAGAGGTTAGCGAATCATTCTGAACTTTCTGTCTCACTCACTTTGTTTTGCAACCCACTTACTTTGTCCCACACATGCATGGGGCTCAGGAGCACCTCTCAATCAGAGGATGATTATCAAAGACACTGTGGGCTGTTAATGTGTTTAGATTTTATCACCGGGGCTGAATTGATGTTGGTGATCTTGGGTCAGATCTGACTCACTTCCTGTGAGCTCTGATGACTTCAAGTATTTGGCCCAAATCAAAACAGTTGTTTGATTTTTTGTTTTGTTTTTTGTTTTGAGAGCTGTTGTTGGTTTTATCTGACTGTGTGTGTGTGTGTGTGTCTGTGTGTCCTAGGTGGCTGCTACACTGAATAATTTGGCTGTCCTTTACGGTAAGCGTGGGAAATACAAAGAGGCAGAACCACTATGCAAAAGGGCACTGGAGATAAGAGAAAAGGTAGGAGTGATTTTTGTGCAATGTGTGCAAATTTCCATAAGGCCCATTTTCTACATTTGGATTCCTTTTATTGTATGAGATGTAGTCTGGTGTTATTGGTTGTGTAGAAAGTGTTTTTTGGATTTAAGATGAATAATGCCATTTTCAACCCAAGTGGAGAAATATTAAGTAATTTTTGTAATGTTGTTATGTTGATGGTAGTGTGCCTATGAGAGAGAGAGGAACGGTTCAAAGTTCATGCTAAAAGTCACAGTTTACAGTTTTAAACAGTGAACTGAAATTGAATTTGGAAAACTGACAGCTGGGAAGATATTTTAACCCCTGAATATGTAATGCGGATAGTGTTAAAAGGGACCGATAGGGTCTTGGCTGCTGTGTCTAAGTTGTTGATTGGGGGTGTAGTGGATTTGGTCCAGTTATTAGAGTAATTGGATGTATTAGAATATTTGTTGATGGTCTCAGTCATCTCTTGTGTGAGAATGAATGATTTTATAAGAAGTTAAGAGTAAATAATCTTTTACATATAACCTGGTTTTATGCTGTATGTCAACTTTCTGGGTACATTTGATGTTCATATTTTCGCATATACGAATTTATTACGTTTCAGTAAAAATTGGAATGGGGGAGAGCAGGTGTCTGCCTGGTACCTCTAAGCGGTGTTGAACTTTGGGATATGATTCCATTAGTATAAAATGGCAGTTGGTGAAGTGTATAGAACCTAATCCATTGACTAAATGATTCTCCAAAGCCTAATATATTTAATATGGCAAATAAAAACTTATGATTGACACTGTCTTTTGACTTTGTCAGAGGCCTTCTCTGCGTGAAGTGTGACTATTGCTGTTTCTACTTTATGAATAATGATAAAGTGAGGTTTTTATTGTTGTTGTTTTTTTTTGTTGGTGATTGTGGCAGTATTCATCTCTGCAAGTTGTCTCATATTCTGTATTAATTCAACTCTAGTCTATTAAAGAATGGACCTAATATATTCCAGGAATCCGTACAGAACTCTGGAGAAAGTTGCAAGTCGTGGTGTTTTAATATTGAACATTTAACATTTCTCTTAAATTTAATATTTAACATTTCTTTTTTTTCCTTTGCTCTTGAAAAAAGTTGACAGTGAAGACAAAAAAACATAACAAAATGATTTACTGATTTCTCATTCAACCTCTAACGTATGTTCTTTCTGTGTTAATAAAGGAAGGAGTATAATAAACTTGGTGCCTGTATAATGAAATAGACCTGGTATGAAAGTACAGAAAGGCAAAATTGTATGATTGCATTACAGTAACAGTCTATGAAGTTACTGAAAGTAAAGACCTGTGAAGTGTAATTTGGTCCATTCTGACTTAAGCACTGGCGTTTTCTTGCAACAAATATCATGTCTAATACATTTTTACAATTATTTGTAATATTAATAAAGCATTTCTTTTCCTGGAATGGGTGTAGACATCATGTTTTGATGGGTTAATACTGTGTATTTAATTATTCACCATTTTAAATGATGAAATAACATTGTGCAAAATACACTGCCCAATTGACAAATAACAAACATCATCATTAATGCATGTTATCCTCAATAAAGCTGTGTTAGGATTTAGGAGTTAGGATAGCTGGGCTAAACTTTCAGCTGTGTAGGCTTGTAAACTATGCAATAAAGGGTGGACCTGACCAATAAAGGGTGGCTACTGGGAAAAGGATGCGTAATACATTTTCTTTACTTGGTGATTATCTTAGAGACCTTCACCTTTTTCCCAGTACTGTGTGCATGTACTCGCAATGTCATTCTCTCTTATCTTGGCAGTTGTGTTTTTGCACTGTATTGTCTCTTTATGCACATTTGTTTAGTCATTTTTAAACAGCTGAATGGTTGTGTGTGTGTATGTGTTTGTCTGACAGGTGCTAGGGAAGGACCACCCAGATGTGGCAAAGCAGCTGAATAACCTGGCTTTGCTGTGTCAGAACCAGGGCAAGTATGAGGAGGTGGAATATTACTACCAGAGAGCCCTTAACATCTATCAGGCCAGGCTGGGCCCTGATGACCCCAACGTAGCCAAGACCAAAAACAATCTGGTAAATCCATTAGGACCATTCAGTTCCCTGTCTTTACACCGTAATAGCTAACCACAGCTAATACAAAAACCACAGTGAATCTGCTGCAGTTCACTCGCCTACATCCTCCACACAGCCTTTATTTAATTAATTTGTTGTTTTAATTTACTTTATTTAAATAGTGCTCGACTAGATATATTGAGAAGACATCATTTTTTCATCTGCATCAGAGCGTGCCTTTCCTTGTAGTGAAACTTTGAACCTTGTATGTTCAGGTCATTCAGTGTCCATCCGCAGGAGCACATCGCTTTCACGCATGGTGCACATGGGTTTACTTGCTGTGACTCCCATACCACCGTTTTTAAGTTCACTGCACCAGGGGCCTCATTTATCAGCCATGCGTGTGCAGAGTTTTGAGCATAAACTATGCATATGCACTTTTCTACAAACATTCCTCATGCAAGTTGCTACACATAGAATGTGATTATCAAATTCTTATTCTTGTGCTTGAGGACGTGTAGATTTAGAACATGTTCTCCTGAACATACGTATGAAGAAAAACCTAGTGGTAGAAAAGTGTAATTGCGTGTAAACTGATCACAAGGAGCTCACTAATCTCACTTATTGTCAATCATGTCAGCATAATTGACCTGGTGCTCACATTAAGCTTCGGACAGGTGAAAGGTGTAAAGTACAGGTGTAAAGTAAAAACAATCTAATGATAGCTGATCTTTCTGTGCTTGCAGATGTGGGACACAGCTGTGTACAGGGAACATGTATTTAAGAGCTACAGGAACATCTTTGCTCATCAGTGGCTCATCAGTCAGTTTTGTTTGTCCAGTACAATATTAGTTGATCTTTGCCAACAACTCCCTCCACATTTGGAGAGACCAACAATAGCATCCTCATACACATTCAATTTGTAATCTAGAGTTTTGGCCACGGGCATATTTCATTTGAGGAACTAGAGACAGCTCTGGCATTTTCCACCCAACTGTGAGCTGAATAATGACACGTCTTACATGCATTCATGTGGCTCATGCTGCAGTACGTTACATTTCCAACAAGGCAGCAGAAAGACTGCAATAATGAGGGATTTTCACACAATTGCAGGCTTTAAAAATGTAATAGTGGCAATAGATTTGCATGCACGAAGCGTTAAAATCACCCTTTTGAAGCGAGGGTGTTGACTATTTATGGTGATTTCAGTAGCATTTCTGTATGTAAACAAGTGTGACAGTGGACAAGCATAGCAATGTGGAATATGTAGGACTTATTATTGTTCGTTCTGTACAGCTATACTTATGCACTTGTGATAAATTTTCTTCTTTTCCTCTTTACATCTTCTCAAAAATAGAACTTGTATGCGTGCTTTGATAAATGAGACCACTGGTGTTCACTCTCAGCCATGCATATTGAACTCTGACTGCAAATAAACGTGTCGAGCAGATGGAGTATCTTTCAGAGTGCAGTAACTTTTCTCAACGTTAATGACGATCGTGTTTTGTACATCTACTTGTCAGCGTTATAAGTTGCTCCCTGTATTTTTGCTGTCATTGTTGACAAGAAAGCCTTTACTCTCTCTCTGTCTTTCTTTGTCTCTTTCTTAGGCCTCATGTTATCTGAAGCAAGGGAAGTTTAAGCAAGCAGAGACTCTCTATAAAGAGATCCTCACACGAGCTCATGAGAGGGAGTTTGGCTCTGTAGATGGTAAGATATAATCTGTTACTAGTGAGATTGTGCAGTTGCCTGAACACGGATTATGTCATTGCATGTCATAGGCAGATGTTTAGAAGAGATGTTGAGCAGAGTTTAAAAGCACAGGTTTATGTGTCTAAACTAAAAGACTAACCTATTTATTTCAATGGGTTTTTGATCTGGAATGTGTGTGTTTCATTTTTTGTGTTTGTGCAGGTGAGAACAAGCCTATCTGGATGCATGCAGAGGAGAGAGAGGAACAGAGTAAAGTGAGGAGAAGTGAAAATTTACCACTTGTGACCATAAAGAATATCATGGAATATAAGGATGGTTGTAAATAATTGTTTAATATTTCAGGGGAAGCAGAAAGATGGCTCCCCATTTGTAGAGTACGGTGGCTGGTACAAGGCCTGCAAAGTGGACAGGTCAGCATTTTTGTTGTTGTACATAAAGTTTTTTTTTTTTTTTGCCAGCCAGGTGACTTACCATCTGGTACATTTCTCATGGTAGAGTACTGTGTTTGTCAGTCTGTAGTATCAGCCATGTTTGAATCCATATCCACTTTAGCCAGACTATGTGATTAAGTTTGCTGTGAGCTGCAGAATCTCTTAATGAAAGCTCAACCAATCACGATTTCCTAATATCTGACACATTGCCAGTATTTTCTATAAAATGTTGCAGCTCTCTCTCTGATCAGGATTTATATACCCTCTTCCATGTACTCCCTGTAGCCCCACCGTAACGACCACACTGAAGAACTTGGGTGCTCTGTACAGGCGGCAGGGCAAGTTTGAGGCGGCTGACACTCTGGAGGAGGCTGCTGCACGCTCCCGAAAAAAGGTTTACTTTATAATTTGTGTACTAATGCAGAAGTGATAATAATGTTTATAGGGAGTTGGAAGGCATGTCTGTAAGTTCTGGCTTGAAGGTATGCTAGGGGCAATATCACAAAGCTGTTTTACAAGCTAAAGAGCTCTTCTGAAAGAATTGCTCCTTTTCCTAATGTACATTCAGGATACGTTTTACCTAGGGCTGGGTGATATCTTGAAACAATATACACTCACCAAGCACTTTTTATTAGGAACACATGTGCACCTACCCATTTTTGCAATTATCTAATCAGCCAATTGTGTGACAGCAGTTTAATGCATAAACTCCTGCAGATACAGGCCAGCAGCTTCAGGTAATGTTCACATCAACCATCAGAATGGGGAAAAATGTGATCTCTGTGATCATGGCATGATTGTTAATACCAGTTGGGCTGGTTTGAGTATTTCTATAACTGCTGATCTCTTGGTATTTTCACACACAACAGTCTCTACTGTTTACTCAGAATGGTGCAGTAAAGAAAAAACATCAGTAAAGAAAAAACATCTGTGGACAGAAACACCTTGTTGATGAGAGAGGTCAACGGAGAATGGTGAGACTGGTTCGAGCTTACAGAAAGGCTACAGTAACTCAGATAACCACTCTGTACAATTGTGGTGAGTAGAGAAGCACCTCAGAATGCACACCACGTCAAACCTTGAGGCGGATGGGCTACAACAGCAGTAGACAACGTCGGGTTGCAGTGGGCACAGGCTCACCAAAACAGGACAGTTGAAGACTGGAAAAACGTAGCTTGGTCTGATGAATCTCCATTTCTGCTGAGGCACACAGATAGTAGGATCAGAATTTGACACAACCAGCATGAATCCATGCCCCCAACCTACCTTGTGTCAACAATTCAGGCTGGTGGAGGTGGTGTAATGGTGTGAGGAATGTTTTCCTGGTACACTTTGGGCCCATTAATACCAGTCAATCATCAAATGAATACCTATTTGAGTATTGTCGCTGACCATGTCCATCTCTTCATGGCCACAATCTACCCATCTTTTAATGGCTACTTCCAGCATGATAATGTACCATGTCACAAAGCAAGAGTCGTCTCAAACTGGCTTCATGAACATAACAATGAGTTCATTGTTCCTCAGTGGCCTTCCCAGTCACTGGCTCTGAATCCAGTAGAACACCTTTGGGATGTGGTAGAACGAGAGATTCGCAGCATGAAATGCACCTGAAAAATCTGCAGGAACTGTGTGATGTCATCATGTCAACATGGACCAGAATCTCAAAGGAATGTTTCTAACATCTTGTGGAATCCATGCCAAGAAGAATAGAGGCTGTTTTGTGGCCCTACCCACTATTAGTATAGTGTTCCTAATAAAAGTGTTTGGTGAGAATGACCAGACTGGTCTGAGCTAACAGGAAGTCTATAGTAACTCGAATAAGCACTCTTTACAACCGTGGTGAGCAGAAAAGCATCTCAGAATGTACAGCACATCAAACCTTGAGGTGGATGGGCTACAACAGCAGAAGATCACATCAGGTTCCACTCCTGTCAGCCAAGAACAAGAATCTGAGGCTATCATGGGCACAGACTCACCCAAACTGGACAGTTAAAGCCAGGTGTTTTTTCTTTTTTCTTTTTCTAATCTTCAGCTATTCAGTTTGGGTGAGTCTGTACCCATGATAGCCTCAGATTTCGGTTCGTCGCTGACAGAAGTGGAATCGATGTGATCATCTGCTTTTGAAATACTCAAACCAGCCAATGTGGCCCCAACCATGCCAGATAAAGTCACAGGGATCACACTTCTTCCCCGGTCTGAGAGAGAGAGAGAGAATATATGTGTGTATATACTCACCTCTTACAGGGTCTAGACTCAACCCATAAGCAGCGTGTGGCGGAGGCTCTGGGGGATCCAGAGGCTCGGGAGAAGCAGCGCAGCAGAGAGAGTCTGATCTCTGACACGGTGAAGTACGAGAGTGGCCCAGATGGTGGAGAGGAAGTGAGTATGAGCGTCGAATGGAATGGGGTAAGTGCAGCACACACTGCCCAGCCACACACTTACTCACACAAACACACATTGTGCAGAACATATTAAGGTGTCTGGTTTGATATAATAGGTCAGTAGAAGTACTGGGACGAGAGCTACAGTGCATCAAAGTTCTTTATTGTTGTTGGAGGAAAGTGAAATTTAATGACGCATGCATATCAGCCTCTTTGGTTTAATAACACAGATCCGATTAATTAATTTTTAGATAAACCAGAATGGCTTTAGGGACGCAATAAATAAATTCAGCTGAATAAAGAGCATTTATTTTTAATTTTGGGATTAGTCAGGCTCTGTCTCTTATTGATATATATTTTTTGTGGGGGGGCAGTGAGGAAGAATTGTTTCTCATATTTCACGTCATTACTGTTGCATTAGGAGTTAGGAGTACGTAATCAGAAGTCTACACTGTGTGCCAGATTTGCTAAAACTGGGAACACAATAGACACATTAAATATGTAGTATGCTGTAATGGTGGACCAAAACATTTTCTCATGAACTTGTAACTGT
Organism: Pangasius djambal; assembly: GCA_022985145.1. Classification (NCBI taxonomy): domain Eukaryota; kingdom Metazoa; phylum Chordata; class Actinopteri; order Siluriformes; family Pangasiidae; genus Pangasius; species Pangasius djambal. Next base: position 17,561,301 of record CM040977.1, read on the forward strand.
GTTAGACAAGCTGAATGTGATTTGTGTACTACTGGCCTCTTAGTGTTATTATTATTTAGGCTTTCCTGACTGAATGAGGTCCTTTAGGTAATTTGACACAACTGACACTTGTGTATGTGATTTTGTTAGAGCTTTACTATAATAGTCTCAAGTTAACCACAGTGATTTCTTCTCCTAATGATTCTTCACTCAGTGCATAGAGCTTTTTAACCCAGTTTTATACTCAGTCTGGCATATTGAAATAATTATTACATAAGGTTCATTTACTTAAGGAAAGAAGTAAATGAACTTAGTTTGAAATGAGAAAGCCTTATTAAGTCTTTGTGTATCATTCTTTTGTTGCTGTTAAAAACTCTTTTTTTCAATGTGTCTGGTGTTACCAGATAACCAAATTGTGTTGCATAATGCAAAGTTTGTTAGACAATGACAAGTTCATTTGACACTACAATCCATAAGAAACGATTATATAAAATGCCACACTGTTAACTAACTCTTTTTCGTAGAAGGCCCTTAGAAGAAGCTGAATGAGCTTCTGTCGGGCTGCAGATTCTTAGTTGCTATTTTGACCCTCATACCTCTGCTGTAGTCTCTGTGCAATCTTGGATCTGAACTGTCCTGCTCCCGTAGCAACAGCAGCAAATCAACCACTCAGCATTCCTCTCCATAAACATCCTGCCCTCAGGACTGGTGTAGACTGTAGTTGCATCCGTCAGGCTGGTTAGAGTCTGTTCTCACACACTTATTCTCTCTCTTTTAACTTTTTTTCTTGTAACAATATCTGTCCTTCCCTGTTTGTAATATAATATCTAACAGACTAACAAACTAAATTCAGTTGTATGTTTGTCAGACAGAAATTAATCCGCATGTTTGCCTTTGTCACCTACTAAACTTACACACATTCAGCAGGGTCTTCGTGTTCATGTTAAGGTTACACACAACATGCAGGCATGGGCTGTGTGTTCTGTACTTCTCTGTGTGTGATTTTTCAGCTGTTATACTTGTGTGTGTATGTGTGTGTGCTGGATGGGTGAACAGTGTGCTTATTGAACTATAATATTTCTATTAATGTCTTCTGATTCGTATGTTTTTCCTGCCACTACTCCATCTTAGCCAGTCTTTGAAATCCTTTCCTGATTTTATCATTCTCATTTCTCTGCTTTCTTTGTGCTTCTCCTCTTCATGTCCCCTCACCATTATTTGTTAGTGTGTGTGTTTTTTTGTTTTGTTTTGTTTTGTTTTTCTTCCCTCCTCTCTCTCTCTGACTGGTCTTGGTGTAATTATATGTCCTTGTGTCTGCTCAGGCCAGAAGACGAGATACTAAAACAGTAAAGCTGTAAATGGAACCCCAGTGGGTCTTGTCTTATTGCTTTAGCATAATTAGTACATAAATTTAAAAGTTAGCTAGGTGTCTTACTGACCATAAGATGAGGCTATGCACTTTAATTTTTAATATGTTGCAATGTGTTATTTTTTTAATTTTTTTTTTTAAATAAAGCCACTTGTATCTGTAGCTGTTTTTCCCTGGTGTTGCACAGCTTGTTATTTACACATCTGACTAAACTATTGGAACTGCTGGCTGATTCTAGTCTACCCTCCTTTCTTGTGTCCTATATTTGGTCCACTCATTTACCATCTCACTGCTCTCTCCTGCTTTTAATCTCTACTGTAGTAACATGCTGTTGTATCTTTTGTTGTGCAGTCTCTTAATCTCTTTCTCTTTCCACTTCCATGCTCACACTACTTCCTCTTTTATTCTCTTTCTCTCCCTGCCTATCTCTTGTGCAATTGTACAGGTGTAACTCCAGGTGCCTTGTTGTGGTTGTAGAACTTACCTTCTGCATGATGGACACTCGCCTCACCTCCCTCTGCACCTTTGCCCTTTTCCGTCTGCTCTCTCGGACTGGCTCCTTTCTTCGTCCTCCTGCTCAACCTCATCTGGGCTCTAGCTGGTCAAAGCAGCTCAGATAGGCTTAAACAAGTCTTGTGTGGGGCCAGTCCTGGCTTTTTCTCTTTGTCAGAGCTGACTCAGTTGTGGCACTGTATAATTATTATATTTATTTCCTTGATCCTAACGCCACAGGAACCTCTCTTGACCTATTTATCTGTCTCTACTATCTGTGTATCTGTCTGTCAATCTAAAATTCAGTCTGTCACATATACCACACTCTTACTAACTGACTTGTACAGATTTATGATTGTGAAGTGTTAACACTACTGTGGCGCTGCTTGCATTATTCTCATATGTAGTCAATGCAAAGTTGGTCAGAATTCAAACTTCTGGAGGTGCTCTGTGCCACACAGCACCAGAGTGAAAATCCTGTTGGGCTAATCTTGTTTATACAGTGATAATGCATGTTAATAATAATAGCATAGATCTATTATACATCTATAATGTAATAGATACATATGCAGATAATATATAATAATAATCTGATGATCAACACAGACATCCACTCACTTATATTTATTTATATATATATATATATATATATATATATATATATATATATATATATATATATATATATATATATATATATATATATATATATATATATATATATAAAATGATAACCCAAGGCAAGAAATGACGGAAATGTGAATTTGCCACATGGACATGAATCAAAATGTGTCCTACTGCTTCTGTTGTAATATGGACTTAAGCCACCTCCAGTGTATTTCACTGGACTCGCAAATCTCTTTCATATACGCTTGTACAAGTCTTACGTCTCTGTCTCTCATTCACTCTCTGCTTCTGCCAGCCACCTCAGTGGACTTTAACTTTAGTTCTGAGGGCTTAATCTGCGACCCTTTGAACCAGTGGCAGCAGGCATAGATTTTCTCTCATTTGAGCATCTTCATGAAATCTGTGATGTGTGAAGTACAAATCTATGTGTTTATCCAATTACCCTTACAGTGATGCTCACTTTCTGTCCCTATCTGATTCACATCTTTTCACACTTCCGTCTATCTCTAAAGAAACTAGAAAACTTTTTTTTTTTCAGGAACTCCCTGTACAGTAGCATGATTAAGTCTTTGAGCTGCTGTCTAAACTTGGTGTATAGTACTGCCTATTGTTCTCATCTTTTTGTGTTTATTACTTAATGATCATTAATATGAGGTCCTGTAGATGGTGTCTGATACCTAGGAAGAGAAAATGTAAAGAGAATGAGTAGAAAAAGAATGATGAAATGAATAGGGACATGTTTTGGGAGTTGTATGCACCTCTTTTCCTACTAGTCTGCTATCTGATGATGCTGCATCTTGTCTTTCTTAGCTCTAATAAACTGACTGTGTGCTTACCACAGCTTGACCTGTCTCGTGTGTGTTTGTGTGTTTGTGTGTTTGTGTGTTTGTGTGTTTGTGTGTGTGTTTGTGTGTTTGTGTGTTTGTGTGTTTGTGTGTGTGTGTGTGTGTGTGTGTGTGTGTGTGTGTGTGTGTGTGTGTATGTGTGTGTGTGTGTGTGTGATTAATTGTCATTAGTTTGGAGGTGATGGTCAATTTTTTTCTGTTTTGTGTCTGTGCTCTGACTTTCTTGACCTGTCCTTTTTGTATATCTTTGGCCATTTCCTTTGCATCTCCACACCTTACTCGGCTGTTTGGATAAGAAGCAGTGCTCAGGGCACACAACAGAGGAGACTGCAACAGAGCGAAGAGGGGTAAACCAAACAGGATTAGTGCCAAATATTCAACCAATCATCTAAATGTGGCATCAGAAAATAAAACAGAGACTAATTTGCTGGAAATTCAAATGTTGTGCAATCAACAGTAAATTCTTTTGTCTAAAATGATGAAAACATCAGCTAAGCTTAAAATAAATTAGTGCTGCTGCCAAATGCAATGTCTGTGGTCTAGTTTAAGCTGTCAGTCTACAGACGGAAATGCTAATAAATCTGCCTGTCTGCCCACAGACAGAAATTTATATATTAATTCTATTCAAAGTCGCAGAAGTTCGTACTGCTTTGGTGTGATGAGAAGCTAGAATGATATGATCAAGAATCACAGTCACCTGTATAAATGAAAAGTAATAGCATTGTTACTCTGGTCATCAGAGAGTTGCTGAAACTTCAGAATGAAGATCTAAACCCATACACACAGCATGCTAATCAGAAATTCAACACCGTTTGAGAAATGATTAAGCTGCATAGTATTTGCTTGAGAAGAACTGTTTCTCCATGTATGTGATCGACAGACATGTGCACTGCTTTGTAGTAAATGAGTGTGTTCGTGTGTGTGTAACACTGAAGCCTCTCTGTCTGCAGGATGGCTCGGGCTCATTAAAGCGCAGCGGCTCCTTCAGTAAACTCCGAGCCTCAATTCGCCGTAGCAGTGAGAAACTCGTCCGCAAGCTCAAAGGAGGCAGCTCACGAGAAAATGAACCCAAGAATCCTGGGTAACTATCACTACTACCCCACTTCCCTCTCAGACTATTCCCCTCCCAACACCCCAATCTACCCAGCTACGGATCTAACCCTGGGTAGGACCAAACACTGACGCTGACTGGTGCATTGTTGTGATATGACCCTCTTGTGAGGAGTGTAATAGGTTGAGACTTGAAGATTTTTTACTAAACTCTGGTGGGGGCTAGCTTGTGGATGCAGCAATCCCCCACGTGACTTTAAGATGGAAGGGAATACAGTTACGTTGGGGAGTATTGAATGACCAAGGAAGTGAACCAAAAGAGTGATGTAAGATGTCGATAGAACAAAATGTAGTAGAAATGACTAAAATGAAGCAGAGGATTTCAGGGAATTAAATGAAGTTTATTACAAAGGTGTCATGGGACTAGAGGTTCATGAGGAGGGTGGTAGAAAGCTTATTGAGTCAAAGAAAAAAAAAAAGGAAAAAAGTACTAGAGAGAATTATACAGACTTGTACAGACGAGTAGAAACAATATAGGGTATGAGTAAACAGCCCAGGCTTTATACTGAGCTGTGTGTTTTATAGGCCACAAAGAACAAATTACAGCTTAATGGAACTGTGACAGAACAAAACTGGGGGCATGTAGAAATGAACACAGCTTTACATTTATACATGATCATCTCTCTCTCTCTCTCTCTCTGTCTCCTGCTCTACTAAACACTCTTAATGGATGAAAGGGTTGAATTGCTTGACCTGCATTACTTGGGTATACAGAAAATGGTCAAATGTTTCCAGTGCGTTACACTGAAAGACTGGCTCGCTGGCTGACTCTCTCATGTGTCCTCTTACATCTGTCACTCATTCAAGTGGTAACATGATATGCCAAAATGTCACTAACTTAATTCTAATGTCAGCCTTTCACTCTGTAACATTCGGGTGTTTATTTATTAAACTCAAAAAGGAAGCAGCATCTCAATATAATGCCTGAGGATTTTTTTTTCCAGGAGGACCATAATTCCACTTACAGAATAATAAATCTAAGTGTTTATTTGTGCATAATGTGTGTGCACTACAGTATGGTCACCTAGGGAAAAAAACTGTTTCCTTTTTTAGTTAATGTTTGCACTCTGCTTATGTTTTAATTTATTTTTAAATAATTGCGTTTTTACGTTTGTATTTGTCTTACTGTTTTAGTGTTTTCATTGTGTTTGCATGGTTTTCTTTTGGTATGTAAAGTGCTTTCTGTTATACTGTTTATTTGAATAAACATTTCCATGCAAATCCAGTGTCTACAGCATGCCTGCTTACTCCATTTTATCTCACCTTCTCACTCACTCTTTAGTTTCATGTTTTCTGCTTGCACTGGCTTTTTATTCTCTTCTTCATTCTCTCTCCTTGCCATGCTGTAAATTTCAGTTTGTTTCTCCTTTTGTCTTCCTTGAATTCTCCCACACATTCTTCTTCTCCTGTCATTTCAGCTCCAGTTCAGAGCTGTTTTGTGGTTCTGATTGTGTCTGCCTCTTATTAGGAATGCTCTTTCGGTGCCAGTGTACCCTTGGCTACATTATTATAGACGTTAGGGAGTTGCCCAGTGGCTTTGCAGCATTGTTAGGCTAAAAGACACTGCAGTGGTGTGAACATAAATATGTTTAGAGGAGGTGGCTGTAATTAATAAAGATGAACAGTGTAATAGATAAGAGTTGCGAAAAAGTCATTGGTGTCCAATGTGTCCTCTAACCCTAAGCGAGTAAACACTCATCCTTCAGCAGTGTATGTAGCAGTGTGTGTATATAACACCCCGCACACAGTACTGCATGCTTCATTGTGTTCATTTTAGGTAGACGTATCACCTCCTCTCACCTGTGTGAGACTCGCATTAATATGGTTAACAAACGCACAGCCGTGCTTCACAGCCATCCATACCCTCCACACACACACCCCTCACCCCTGCCCTTTGACCTGACTGACAGTGTGCTTGCATGTGGCTCTCTCGGAAGCAGCATGAAGAGGGCCAGCTCTCTGGGGGTTCTCAACGTACCGGACAAACCTGTGGGCGAACTCTTCAAAGTAAGAATCTCTCTCTCTCTCTCTCTCTCTCTCTCTCTCTTTCTCTCTTTCTTTCTTTCTCTCTTTCTTTCTTTCTTTCTTTTCTGGCTTCACTTCTATATTTCTCTCACTTTTTCACTGATATCAGGTGAATCCATCCTGGCAAACTGCAGCATAGCTTTGTTTATTAATTGGTCATGTGTATAAGAACACCAACACAGTCAGACACTAACAGCTCATATCATGTCTACTAATCTCCACAGTAACCCTAAATAACCTATAGCTGTGACACTGATGACTGAATTCACCACTGGTAACTCATTATAGTACCTTGTTAATCAACCATCTGGATAAATTAAACTTTAAAGATATGAGTGCCATGTAGGGATAAAGATTAATATTCATCATTCAAAAATAAATTTACTTGTTTTACTGTTTTACAGTAAAGAAATTTACTGTTTCTATCAAAACATTGATAGATCTTATTTTTGTCTAACTCAAAATATGGAAATGTTTGGTTTTTTTGCTTATATTTGCATGGTAATTAAATTTCCGAGCAGTAATATCACAAATACATCAAATATTGCATTAAATAAGCAAATGACACGACCTTAACATTAGATGGCCCTAAAATACCTATAGAAACAATTTCTTGAGTATCCCTATTTTGCAAGGACATTTGCAGCATTTAGCAGACACTCTTATTCAGTGATGTGCAGAAGTCCATAGAAGTCTCTATGGAAATACATATCCTTACGCTAGTCCACAAAGGCCTGTGAATACTACCAAGGTCTAATGATATTAAAATCCTGTTACATAGGAATTAGTACAGCAAAGTAATCAGTACATGGTCGCTATTTTTTTTCAGTGTTTAGTGAAGTGGTGGGTCTTCATTTGAAAACAGTCAAATGTAATAAATGTGTGAAATTTTTAAGAGATCTGAACTATTCTAGCACAAGGTCCATTTTGTGCAACATCTGAATCTCTGTGTGCAGCAGAAGTTTGACACTTGGAAAGAGCTTTGGCTAAGACTAGTCTAGTCAGACTTCCTGTGTGGGTGTGAGATGCTGCTGAAAACACATGTCAGTGTCTCATTTCTGAAATAACTAAACCGTTCTCATACAGACTTGTGATGAGCCTGAGCACTTAGGTATGTATTCTCATTTTAGAAACCTTCTGTCCATGCCAGCCAGACTGTAAGCATGGCTTTACAGTGTCATTTGTTGACTCTGTTGTAAAGTAGTCTTGATGCATTGATCATGTTCTGAAACAGAAGATTAAAGGTACATTTGAGGCCAGAGGTGTTAGGACGTCTCAGTTAGGGTGTCTACTTTATTTTCATTTCTAATAATAGCTAAGAGAGAGACTTATTTCAGCTTTTATTTACTACATGGTGTCCCAATGGTCTCCATACATAGGGGAAATTAACACTTTTTTTTAGCACAGTGTCTTAAAAGATTTTCCATACTTAGTTTATCTTATATATTTTTTTTCAGATAGCATTTAAGAATGCCTTTGACAACAGAAGAACATATTGAAATCATTCTCGTGGCGGGATCGGGAAGCTGTCGCAAGGTTGCGATGGACATGCAATTACATGCATAACCCCAGATGTGTTAACACAAATTAATCATGAGTGGGAAAGAGACGCCTCTGTGTGTGTTTACAAAGAAATGGTAATCATGTAGAGGATGTTTTGTAAATAAAGTTACATTTTGCAAAAAGTGTTAATTTCTCCTATGTACGGAGACTTTTGGGACACCCTGTATATCAGATTTTAAGTGGGTCAGCAGTTTACATACACTTTGTTAGTATTTGGTGGCAAACACTTAGGGTAGCCTTCCACAAGCTTCTCGCAGTATTTTGCCAGAATTTTTGCCCATTCCTCCTGGCAGAACTGGTGTAACTCAGTCAGGTTTGTAGGCCTCCTTGCTCAGCCACGCTTTTTCAGTGCAGTTCACAATTTTTCTTGGATTCGGAAACATTTTGAACATTTCAATTTTTGTTTCATCTGATCAGAAAACACAACTCCAGGAGGCTGGTGATCACCTGCAAACTTCAGTCTGAATTATTTTATGCTGGTCTTAGAATATAGGGGCTTCTGCCTTACACAACAGCCTCTGAGGCCATGGCGATGTACGACTCTTCTAATGGTGGATGTACGCACTTTGGTACCTGATCCACCAGTGCCTTTGTTGTTTCCTTGGGGTTCAGTTGAACCTTTCGGACCAAAGTTCGTTCATCCCTGGGAGTTATTTTGTGCCTCTTTCCTGAACGATGTAGTGTCCGTGTGGTCCCAAGACCACATTGTTTGTACAGATGCTTGTGGTACCGTCTGTTGTTTGTAACTTGCTCCTTTGGAGGAATCGGACTTTTGGAGATCCACTTTTTTTCCGAGGTCTTGGCTGAGTTGCTTGGATTTTCCTATGCTATCAAGGGCAAAAATGCTCTGTCTCTAAAGTTAGGCCCTTTTACAGCAACAAGTACACTCCCAGTTAGCTCCTAATTATGCTATTGGGCAATAACAAGATTTACAATTTCTGGAATCTTACAGACTGTTTAATGATGTAGTCAACTTGGTGTATGTAAACATTGACAAAATGCAATTCTGATGTAGTGAATTAAGCTGAAATGTGAGGAGTTGTGATGGAGATGTGAGATGTCTTTAGCCTAGGTGTATGTAAACCTTTGGCCTCAACTGTAAATATGTAGAAGATTCTTAATGATTCGGAATGGTCTTAATGATATACTCCAATTTTCTATGTATAAAAATATCAGGATTTACCTGTTTGAACTCTCCATTTTCTCTTCACTCCTTTATCATGGACAGGAGCGAAATAATCGTCTGAGGAAGAGTCGGGATCTGAGTGCCAGTCACACTGACCTAGCGCATTGAAGCTCTGCATAGCATGTGCTGATGAAGTCGAGAGGGTTCAGTGAGGGCACGGAATGAGGCAACTTCTACACCCTTCTCCCAGCCTAAACTCTTTTTTTATTATTATTATTTACACAGGAAACCCTTTACCTTTACTTGCCATTACTTTCCAGACCTAAGTAAACAAATTTATCTTGCGTTGTACCTTTGGACAACACTATAAATTATATACGATCAACTGCTGAATAAGTGCAACTAACAATCGTGCGTTCTCAACCCACTCCCAGACCCAAAAGTGTGCGTACTGAAATGCATTTTGACCTGTGAACCTGCAGGCGAAACTTGGCACATTATTCAGGCTCAGGTTAGGGATTTACATATTCATTGCACTTTTGACCCAATGATTAATGTTCTGTATGTCATTTTATTTTCAATTAGATTTTGTTATCTCTTTGTCTAATGTGTGTGAAGGATATGGTAACATGTAACTGTGTGATTTGGATGTGTGCTTATAGTTGTGGGAAATATGCTTTATTCCTATTTGTTAATTTTTCTACCCAGTTCATTTTCAGTAACATTAGACGTTCAGCTTCATAAGTTTGTCCTGTTTTTCCTGGACTAATTTATTTTTTTTGTGGTAAATTATGAACCACACCTGTTTTAAGGTCTCTGTTTACATTGTGTAATGTTCTTTACGGCATTAGATTTTTTTTTTTTTCTTTTACTGTATTTATGTTGCGGTCCTCTAACCAGATATTCTTCTTTCAAGTGTCCGTAATTAAGAATGTGGATCAAAGGTTTCTTAAGTACCAAGGAAAACTGCACTTCACTGGTCTCATGGAGAAAAGGTTACCAGACTTTTCTTACAGTTGTCAGCTGAGTTTTTACTTCTTTATCTGTTACATTTTTAAATAAATAAAAAGGTTACACAGATTGATGTAGGTGAGTGGATGGACTGGTTCAAACTTGTGATCTTCTTTATATTCATATATCTGATAGACAAAATATTTTGAAAAGGATTATTGAAGAAATATATATTGCCTCTTTTCAACTCAGACTGGTGGAGGGAGAGCTAAAATCACTGTTACAATAGACAGGTGAATGTGCACTGTAAATTGTATCTTTAAACAGTCATGAAGTAGGTCACATGACCAGAGAGTGACCAGAGATGGTTCACTAATTGGTAAGTCACATACCCTTTATGATTTAATAATATAAATATATCTCAGTGATACCAGTCCTTTTATCCAAAGAGTGAACCATTTTGTAAGAATAAAAATGGACCACTAAAGGCAAGGTTCAACTCCACAAACATCTGTGAGGAAAATGAATAAAGTTAATGCAGGTTTGTTATTACACTGCATGTACATTCTCTGCATTTGGCTGCTTCTCTGCATTCTGACAAAGTGCAATATTGTAGCTGCTTTGTGTGTTTGTTCTGTCTGACCTTATATATGACATTCTACTGACAAAAGCTGCTTGGCTTGGTGTCTTTGTTAAATTTGTGATTAAAAATGAATCTATCTTCATTATTGTACGTCTCTGATATATCCTTCCTCTATTTCGAGTTATGGGTGCTATTACATGTAAGAATCTTTTTTGTGCTTTTCTAATGCCTTTATGGGATGAACGTCATTCATTTTGAAGACGGAAATGACTTTAGTAGCTCTGGTATGAACTTTAAAGATCTTTGCTAACAATCAACCTATGATGTAATCAGGGAGTGTTTTGGGGGTTTAACTCCGTCTCTTCCTTATTCTGCCTGCTGTGTTGGCTAGACATCTCCAACAGCCTCATCTGTCACGAAGGACTGAAGTTTGATTCAGTGACTGCTGCGTGGTAGTAAAATTGCACATACAATAAGGATGGATTATTTTTTGGGAGTTGGCTAATAAATTATGGACAGTAAGTCCTGCAGGGGCAGATTTTATTCCTGTCTCAGATTAACAATTGCTTTCTTTTTCATTTGCTCTGTGGTCCATTACACATGGTAAGTGTATGATATTACTGCATTTTGTATTTTAACTTCAGTATATAACATTTGCTTTGCTGCCTTCATATTTACAGCAATAAGGCTTGGGTCTTGTGATATAGAGATGCACAGCTAAACCGCTGACCGACTGCCTGCACTTTAATGTTATAGGTCTGCTACGATCCATTTACCTATTTCTACATAACTTTTCTTTTCTCCTTGTGTTTCTCAAGGAAAAGCTTTGTGAAGGTGGGCCCAGTTAAATAGAAATATGATTAAATTATTTATCATCTTCTCTCTTGCATTTGTATAAAATTTACACTGTTTATTTTTAGTTGTAACAAATTAAAAATCGAAAAAAAACCACCTAAATTTATTTGACATGACCAACAATGACATGACACACACATACCATGCACAAAACATTACAAAAATAGAAAACAGCCACAGAAATCATGAACACAGTATGGTGGTGTTTTTTTACTCAAATACATATAAGTTTCCTTTAATGCTAACTGTAGGAAACATTCAGGAATGAAAGTAAGAAAACCAGAAGACCGTTTCTGGTGAAAGGTGGGTTTACATGCTGAGCACAAATCAGTTTACAGCTTTAATGTTGATCTCAGAGGCACAATGTCAGAACACAACCTTTTCATTACTAAGGGGAACAAGATATAAAGCAGATGGATAAACAGTTCAGACCAATGTAAAATTTCTTAAATGACTAATAGAATAATGTAAATGTGTGAATTTTCCCCATTTCAGGCTTATAAAAGCTTGAACATTCCACAAATACTAGAGACCTTTACAGAACAGAAAATATTCAAAATAACAGAACATAGAAAGCATTTCAATTCTCTTTGGTTAGAATTGATGAAATGTTGAAAGACTTTAGCTCAGCTTGGGGTGGGCTGCAAGTTTATTTCTTGCTTTATATATTTATGTATTAACAAACAAGTCAAATGACTATTGCAAAGTGTCTAGTCCACAAAGTGTACATAATAATAAATAAGAAAGAATAAAAGTGACCATAAAGAAGAAAAAAAAAAAAAAAATCAACAATCTCTGTATTGTCTTTTCAGAACATTTCAAAATTACGTTTAAGGCACCCTTTCTCTTTCAGCTAAATCAGGACCAAAAAAAAAAACCCCAAAAAAACTTAAACTGATGACTGAAAATAATACTGTTATAAAGTATATACACATTTACACACATGTAGTGATCGAACATTAATATGATGACTGTAGCAACTAAATGTTTACATATATGAGGCTAGCGTTTCTTCATTAAATGTTTATTACACAAACTTCACACAAAACAAAAATTTTTTTTCCTTCATAAATGCTTTTTTGGATCTCTCACTATATTAGTATTCCTACGGCAGAATGCCCGGGGTCACATCACAGGGTTCCTACGAACCCTTCTCATGAAATAAAAGGCTCTCATATGACATAGTGCTGCAGCTAAACCATGTTTTAAGGTTCACAGAGGCTTGTGTCTGATCACCTGAACACAGTTGTATCAGGAACAGTCATTCATTGTAAACAAAAACCCAAGATGCATCCAACATACACACACAATGGCTGTCAAAGTGCAATACACTAGTATGAGGGCCAATACAAGTGACTGGGGGAAAAGTTAAAAAAAAAATAAATAAATAAAATAATTAAAAAAGAAAAATGAAGATCTAACCAAAGGCAAGGGGATTACATATTGTAGTCAAGCTATTTATTTCATATCAAACATAGCATTTTGCATGCATTTAATTGAACATGCACAGTATTCGCAAATAAAATATTTTTATTCAGCTTTAGTGAGCTAGGAAATGATATGAATGTGTGGGGAAAAAACTTAATTACTATGGAGGCAGAATAAAAAAAGAAAATTGATTGATAACCATTTTAAAATACAAAAACAGTAGTAATTAGTAGCCTGCTATGCTGGACTTTGTGCTACAAAGTCCAATGTTCTGAAAAATCGGATTTGGGTGGTGAAACAGATAACAGTATGTATATGAGTGGATGGTTGTAGTGGAGTTATTAATGCAGTCTCTGATCATGCTTGAAGATAGATAAAGTATATCTAAGATGTACAGTTATACACACACACACACACACACACACACACACACACACACACACACACAACAGAGAAAGCAAACTTACAAAACATCAATGCTTTGCTGACATGTCTTGTCACCATAAATAACACTTTCTGAACCTACAGAGAGATTAATGTACAGTGCCAAACCTATAGCACATACTATAGGAGCAATAAGATGCTTTTGATTTCTAATAGGATGTACAGTCACTTAAAAAAATACTGAATAACTGTGGCGGAGGCTAAATCTACCTCTCTTTAAAGCCCATAGCAGAAACTGCAACTGATTTAGGACTGAACTTTCAGTACATATACATTGCATGGTGTTTCAAAAAATCCTGCTTGGGGTCTTATGGGTAATGTGTCTATGGAAATGTAAGGCACTAAAGTCACAGGAATTCAATTCCATAAACATCCTACTCGTCCTACTTTATATCAAGGTGCCAAGAGGAATCTTAAAGAAACTGCTGAGACTACCCTTGTGTTATCTAGTATATTCTTGTGATTACCTTGAACTGAAACAGCCCACCTCTAGCGCAAAAAAAGCTGAAATCATACTAGAGAGGAGAAACACATTGAGCATGTGTCTATGCCACAGACTTCTTTAAGATTTCAATCTCATTAACTGCTCCAGTCCTAAACTTCCCTGGTTTACTCCTTACTTTTTTCAAAGATAACAGACAGAAAGAAAAGGATATAGGTGGATTTTTTTTTTAAGAGAACTAGTTGCATGAAGAGTTTTTAGCAGGGAGGGGTTGCTCAGGAACACAGTATCATGCTTACAGTTTGATGAATGGGCCAAAGTGTTGTGGCGCTCTGAGTTTGGGTGAAGAGCAGGAGCTGGAGCAGAGAGAAGGAGAGGTGGAGAATGGTGGAGAGGAGGACATAGCGTCTGCATTTAGTGAGAAGACGGTGGAAATGGCTACGTCCACGATGCCTTGGCACAGCTCCGGGTAGAGCTTCCTAAAGAGGAGAGGAGAAGAACTTTTCACAATGCTGACAACAGAACTGAATAATGTTTCTCATGACATTCTTTTCAACAGAACGAACGTTTTAGAAAGGGAACTCTAAGGGAGATCTGTTTCACACAGCAACCTTAAACCATGCAAAGGAATAATTTGAATTTCTATTCTCAAAATTATAAAATATGGTTTCTACAATGGCACAGAAGATCTCAGCTGTTCAAACTTAAAGGAGGCTACAGAATACTAAGAAACTTTTGAACATACACTATATAGCCAAAAATACATGGACACCTGACCAACATACCCATATGTACTTGTTGAACATCCCATTCTAAATTTAATTTCTACCCATTCAGCCACAAGAGTATTAGTGAGGTCAGGCCTGGGGTGCAGACTGTGTTCCAATTCATCCCAGTGGTGTTCAGTGGGGTTGAGGTCAGGGCTCTGTGCAGGCCACTAGTTTTTCCACTCCAACCTTCGCAAACTGTGTCTTAATGGACCTCCATTTGTGCACAGTGTCACTGTCATGCTGGAACAGGTTTGGGCCTCTTAATTCCAGTGAAGGGAAATATTAATGCTACAGCATACAAAGACATCCTATACAATTGTGTGCTTCCAACTTTGTGGCAACAGTTTGGGGAAGAACCACATATGGGTGTGATGGTCAGGTGTCCACATACTTTTGGCCATATAGTGTATAACCATATCAGTATGACACTGTAAGGGAGTCAGGTAGGCTCAAAAGTAACCAGACAAATAATTCTTAGTTGATGAAAAGAGAGGAGATACTCTAAAATGTCTGTAAAGTACTGACTGTGCACATGCAGGTGCCCCGTTGATCTCAATCAGCCACACTTTAAAGCTCTCATCCAGCATAAAGTCAAAACCGAAAAGCTGGAAGCTCTGGTAGGACAAGTGCTTAGTGCTGATCGCTGGCTCAATACACATGAGGCAGCTCCTGTGAAATAAGGAAAGATATGTCCCATGATGACTAAACACTGTAGAGTAATGGATTAGAAATTCTGAACAGCTTTAACAATTGGTATTCACGTACAAAAACCTACAGATATTTATGACTGCATACTATGTACTAAAGACTTGATTGTGATTATACAGCCACTGCAACTGTGGTGCCCTTATTAAAATAATAAAAACAAACTGATAACCATATCTTAAACCATGCCATCTTGATTATTTGATCGAGAACATCTCAGATAAGGATGTTCACAGCACACAATAAAAATTTTACTTTGTTATGGTGCTCATGTGGCAGCCTTTTCTGTATCCATATAGTGAATATAGTACAATAATGATTAAAAATGTGTATTGTGCAGCTATAAAAAATTATTTCATCACTCTCACGGAAGATGAAGCTTGCTTAGTCAAAGAGATGACTGTAATGAGTGTCTGCGTGCTACCCATCATACCTTATTATCTGCTTGATCTGAGGTAAGATGGATGTCTCCATGGAAACGTTGTGAACATTCAGCAGGTAGTGTCTGAACTCGTCGAAGAACATCTCATTGCCCTCTTCGTAGCGGCCGTAGTTCTGCGAGTGTTCCTTCTGGATGCAGTGATTGGTCAGGTGGCTGGTCATGTCCTGCAGGTCTGAGCTGTTGTACGGCTCCGAGGACGTCCTCAGCACTCCCTCACGGTACAGGTAGATGTTGTACTGATGGTCCACAAGCACCCAGCTCCTTAACACAGAGGATTAACACATCACGTTATAAACCATTGCGCCCTTTCCTGCTTTGTGCTTCAAGTCCACAATTACTAAACAGACAAAATCCAAGAGGCTGTATTTCTTACCTTATATCAAATTTGCGATGACCAGGTTCCAACAGCAGTGGTCGCTCCAGATACTTCTGAATGACGTGAACTTGTCCCTGATTATCAATGAACTCGAGCAACTCGTTTGCATCCTGAGATATCAAGATTCCAGCCCCTAATAAAAAAAACAAACATCTTAGTAAATGATGATTTACATTGCCACTCCATTATGCTTATTTAAGCAGAAAAAAAAACAAAGTGAAAGAATGAACTTTGACACATAAATTGTAAAGCATTCACAGATACATTTCAAACAAAAATATTTAAAAATCACAGAGCCACAGCTCTCAGTTTAATTTCCTCCCTGGTCTAACATATCTGATTCATCACCTAATTTGACAAGTATTTGGAAAGTATTGTGTTAAAGCAGGCAAACATTCATCAGGGCAGTACTGTGGCCCACCAAGAAACCCATGATGCTTAAAATATACCATGAATAAGGTTCAAGATACTCCAATTGCATTTGTTTTTATATGGGAGCTGTGAACGAGCTTTTTGTTCTGTTCTCACCTTTTGCTCCAGCAGATGATTTAGCGATCCAAACTGTTCCCTCCCCATTTTCCTTTTTGGTGTTATAGGAGGCAAGAAAGACCTCACGCTCATCCGTCTTTGGGTTGCTCTTCAGATGGCTGATGCCATTGGTAGCAGGAGCCACAGGAGTGTTGAGGTTGGTTGGATAAATGATGTATGACTCAGGGAACCAGTTACAGGAGTCTTTCAGCTCTGGACTAGTCTTTATTAACCTGCAAGTAATGGGAAAAACAAACAAATATATAAAAGATGTCCAGTGAAATGTATTTGAAATGTACCTTTTTTAAATCATTACAGAGTTGGTACAAAAATTAAAAACCGAGAGCAGCAGATACATTTTCAGATATTTTATCATGTTTTAGTGAAATTAAATTGAATGCGGATACTTATACAAAATGAATCAAAGAACTCTAAAATGAAAGCTGAAGAATGAATTCATACTTGACCAGAGATGCTTTGCGACACAGCTTGTCTGCTCCTCTATAATAGTTGACTAACTGCATCAGTCCTGGTTCATGGCCTGTGAAAGGAACACAGTGGTAAATATTTTGGGAGAGCCAAACAAACAAACTTCTGAACGCCATTTTGCTGAATAATGACTGTCTGTCATTAACCTCTGCTGCTATGGAGTAGGACAAGATAATAACACGTAGGCCATGATGTTAAGGCAGATTAATGTAAATGGAGTTGAAAGGAGCTCAAGATGCTGGATTTTTACTGACCATTAAAGACAAGTCAGAGAGCATCATGATAATACCTGATGAAACTGATATGGCCTTTTTGGCAGTGAACATTATCTGATGCACCAGTCTCGTTCTGAGTATCAGGGCTGATATTAAATCAGGGATAGCATTAAATACTGGATTGTTATCGAAGCAGGTCTGACAGTTTTCCGATGCAATCCACTGATGTAATTTATCCCCTGAATGTCTGTAATGTTGACTGACACAACACGGACCACGGGTGCAAATACATGACACAGTTTGCCTTAAATCACACTACCATCTTGATTACTAGGCAACAGAAGTTCGCAAATGGGCATCTCGGGTACAAACGAGGACACGTTATTGATCAGTATCAGTATCAGATGACAGTCAGAGATCTGACATTGGCACCGCATCAACAATGGACAAATGTGGATTGGAGCATCTGTAGAAATTAGGTTACAAACTTTTTTCACCGTTGCCACCTCACAGCTCCACCGTGTCTCTGTGTGGGTTTCTTCCTGGTTCTCCAGCTCTCTAAAACATGCCAGTAGGTGGACTGGAGACTCTAATGTGCCCTTAGGTGTAAGTGAATGTGTGCACGGTGCCCTGCGATGAACTGGCGGCCCACTCAGGGTGTATTCCTGCCTCATGCCCAGCGTTCCTGAGATGGGCTCCAGATCCTCTGTGACCCTGACCAGGATAATGTGCTTACTTTTCAACTGATTCTCAAGGAAAGCACATCACTGTTCACATAAACGGATAAACTAAAGTGAGTAAAGTGGGTTGACAAATAATCCATGCAAGAGCTTTCAAAACACACACACACACACACACACACTTTACCTAGGCGTCCGTAGGGAAGGCGGTTTCGCTCTCCAAGCATCAAGTTAAATCGCGGATTGTCCTTTTTCAGTCGTTTCCATTTTCCAGTAGAGATGAGGATTTTGGAGACTTCAGCATACACGCTGCTGTTGTCATCTCTTAAAACAAACGTGTACATGAGTGTAGGGTTGCTCATAACCGCCTGCTATAACTAACACACACACACACACACACACACACACACACACACACACACACACACACACACAGACAGTAGACTAAGAGTAACGATGTCCTGTCCGGCTTTACACCGTTACACACACACACTGGACACTTAGCGCGCTAGCTAAAACACTAGCTAATGTTATCTGTCTCCCCGCAAACGACCCTGACCCTGGTGTTTCATGGCTTCTTTGGAGAAACAAGAAAGTTTTTTTTTGCACTCGTAGCAAATTAACTGTACGTGTGTCTGGAGTAACCGGGTTTTTATGAAGAATAAAGGAGCTGGCTCCGGCTGACGGTGTTAGCAGCAGCAGCAGCGGTTCATCCTGACTGTCTGGGTGTGACTCCTCTCCTCTGCTCTGCCCTAGCCGTGCATTTAAAGCTAATGTGGCGGATAGCTAGCACGCTAGCTCTCATGTAGGGTTCCTCTGACTGTCCACAAATTGGAGCTACAATACGAAGTGAAGTAAATGCAATTTCTGAAGCCAGATAAAAGCCCAGATTTGAAATTTCCAGGCATTAGTCGAGCTAATTTGCAGTTCCCGTTTAACAGTCCAGACATCACCGGCACTTCTTTATCCCATCTCTACTGTCAGGAGGTGTCGAGGTGGGTTGCCAGGTCTGAGCCACAGAAACCAGCAAATAAATGGTCTTTAGCTCTGAACCCAGTCATCTGCCCTTTCACACGACACATGCACTGTAAGGCAGGACACTACACACTTCACACACAGCACCAGATTTTATAAAACTGCATCTATAACACGTCCTCCCCCTGAACATGCAGTAATAAAATATTTAAAATATACATAACTCACCAGAAACACTGTTTATTTCACTGTTTTTGTCCACGTCACATGTAGAGAGACAGATAAACCTGTGTAGAGTCGAAAGGTCAAACCATATTGTATTTTTAAAACATATTCAGACCTTAAATCCAGATGATATACATTCGTGAAATTTCACATGTTCATTCTCATCCCTAATTAGAAGGATCTTACAAAAGACTAGATTTCTTTTTGTTTTATTAAGTATGTACATGTATACATATTTAATTAGACAAAACATCATTTATATAATTTTTCTACATTTGTTCCAATTCAGAAATATTTGTCTATTAACTTTATAATTGTGATACTTTTTACTGAAAAAAATCACGATGAAATCTTAAAATCTAAAATAGTTACATAATGTATTGCATAATAATTACATTAAGGTCCTATATATTATGACATATATATATATATATATATATATATATATATATATATATATATAGTCATATATAAAATAGCTACAATTAGTAGACCAATTCACTGAGAAGTTTAAGGGTGTATTGGGATTACTCATGGACATGTGTGTTAGACATGATTTTTACGTAAAATTTTTTTTTTTTTTTTTTTGCTTTTAATGCGGATGCTTTAATGCATACATAACCGATCAAATGTTTGCAAAGCCTCAAACTTCCCAACAGTATTTATTATCCCGCAAAGTACATAACGAGGGATTTGGCAACTTTAATGTGACGTAGAAGCCGCAGGCACGGGCAAAGCCCAACGCGCGCCGCAGGGGTTTATGGTTATTGTAGTTAAACTGTATTTTCCTGCCAACATAGAGAATGAGCACTTTCCACCACACGGTGGCATCAGGAACCTAATAAAGACCGCATTAGCAGGAAGTGCTATCTAAGCAGCACCAGCAGTACACGATGTAGTTTCATCCCCCAACCATTTTCTGGCATGTTTCCCTTTCGCCCCTGTGATTGGCCAGTGGTACAGACTCACAGTTCGTGGATTGGTCAGTGCCTACACGTCAATCCTGACGTAGCTGACGGGTCTTTTCTGAATACAGGTGGGATTTTTAAAAAAAAATGTTTTGAAGGCGGCGGGAAAGTTGTGAGTGGTGTAAGTGGGTTTTACTTGGATGTATGAAGCTAGAGGTTATTATACGCTGCTAAATTATTTGAATGAATAACACAAAAAGTTCATAACGCCAGAGGTAAGTTGTTTTGGTTGGCACAAAAACAGAAGTCATGTATCGCTGTGAAAATAGAGTCAAGTGTTTTTATTCACTCAAACCAGCCGGGCTGTTTATAGCTCCTGAGCTAGCTCCCTATTAGCCACTGCTGTATTAGCAGTTTTACAATTACAATTACAGTTACAATTACAATATGTGGGGGGTTTTCAGCTAAAACGTTCACGTGAAAAAAAATATTTATGTCAACTTTTCCAGTCAATCAATTCATATTTTTTAATTCATATTTGGGTTATCAGGATGTTGAGTTTTTAATGTTCAGTCTTGCTGTATTTAAATCAGAAGAAGTCAGCACTGAGGGATTTACAGCCTGATGGAAAACAAAACTGTTTTTTTTAAGCAGTGACCAGTGGGAAAGGTTTATGGGAAGTGATTTATTTTTGTGAATATGTTGTGTCATCATAATTTGCTGCCCCTGGTTGCTAAACACTCCTAGATTCATACATAGCAAGGCACTTAATTAAATGCATTCTGTTTTAACTGAAACTGTGGCCACTCTTCACACAGACTGAAGCAGGCCAGGCATGAGCAGTGCACACCTGGACGAGTGGCAGAGGAGGTCCTTTGACATTTTGTCTGGCACATATACACCTGAACAGACGGCTGACGCTTATCGGGCGCACATTCTGTCCATTCAGTATGCATGGGCGAATGCCGAGCTCTCTCCAGCCGGAGCTGCCAGCCTGTTCGGGACCTACACTGAGCGCTACGCTGCAGTCCTGGACTCAGATGACCAGCGCACAGGGCTGAATAACTACGCCGACAGTGCCCTGCACCTGGCACGCAATCAGAGAAACCACAGCGACAAATGGGAGTCGTCATTAACAGTTGAAAATGTGTTCACCCTGCCGTGCGTGCACAGGATGATGAAGAGTAGGGTGGACGACAACAGTCTCCTTGTGGATCCCGCAGATGCTGACATTATTGTTGGTGCGGAAGTCAGCCAGAGTTGTGGCAAAGGTATGATTGAGTCTAGTGCTGCTGGTGGATGTAAATCTGAGCATCCTTCACCCTGGTCTATGAGTCATATCAGTGCTGGGGTAGAGAATACAGCAGGTAACTTGGGCAGTGGTGCTGCAGAGAGGACCAGAAGCAAAGAAAATGGTCTTCCTTCAGCCCATAATGTCCCTAGAGCCCCAGCAGGGGTAACTCCACTCTTGGTTCATAACACTCGTAATTCCCCTACCAACTCTGGCTCTTTTCCTCCTTCAAGTTTTGCTAGCACAAGCATGTCCAGTGCGAACAATTACCATTCTGTGTTCTACTCCTCCACAAATCCCTCTAAGAGGAAGAACTTCTACAGTTCAGGAACTGAAAGTAACAGAAGCTCATTCCTGCCACAGGGAGGTCATGAAGTTGGAGATAGTGGTCGGAGAAGTGAGGAGTTTCCTGGCACTAACTTTAAAACGGCACGAGAGCAGCTTATTGTTGACCAGCAGAAAAAATATTCCCATCAGGGCCAGCGGGGTCCATCGGCTCCTGTTGGTACAATAACCAAAAAATCTCTGGGGGCAAACAGGTCACGGGGGGCCTTCTCCAAATTTGTCTCACCGATGCCAAGGCAGGAGGAGGGAAGCAACACCAGGGATCACCCAACACAAGACGTTCAGCCTGTTGATGAACGACTAAAGAACTTTGAACCTAAAATTATTGAACTGATTATGAGCGAAATTATGGACCATGGCCCACCTGTGGCTTGGGAGGATATTGCTGGCCTTGAGTTTGCCAAAGCTACCATTAAGGAAATTGTAGTGTGGCCCATGCTCAGGCCTGACATTTTTACAGGTCTCAGAGGTCCGCCTAAGGGAATTCTCTTGTTTGGTCCCCCAGGTACTGGGAAAACTCTCATAGGGAAGTGCATAGCCTGTCAGTCTGGTGCCACGTTTTTTAGCATTAGCGCATCATCACTCACCTCTAAGTGGGTGGGAGAAGGAGAGAAGATGGTTAGAGCTCTGTTTGCCATCGCCCGGTGCCATCAGCCAGCGGTCATTTTTATCGATGAGATCGACTCCCTGCTTTCTCAGCGCACGGATGGAGAACACGACTCATCTCGCCGGATTAAGACTGAGTTTCTTGTCCAGCTTGATGGTGCTGCAACCTCCTCTGAGGATCGAATATTGGTGGTGGGGGCCACCAATCGGCCACAGGAGATTGATGAAGCAGCCCGGCGTCGCCTGGCCAAGCGACTCTACATCCCTCTTCCAGAGGCTGCTGCTCGTCAGCAGATAGTGACCAACCTAATGTCACGGGAGAAGAGCCAGTTGAGAACTGATGAGCTTGAGAAAGTGGTGTCAAGCACAGAGGGTTTCTCAGGGGCTGATATGACACAACTGTGCCGGGAAGCAGCACTTGGCCCGATCCGCAGCATCCAGCTGAGTGACATTGCCACCATCACACCTGAGCAGGTGCGACCTATACTTTACTGTGACTTCCAGGAGGCTCTTAAGACTGTACGGCCCAGTGTGTCTACCAAAGATCTGGAGCTCTATGAAGACTGGAACAAGACTTTTGGCTGTGGTAGATAATCACTAAGTCTTAATTTGTGGTGTGTTTTGTCAATGTTGGGTTTTTTTTGTGTGTGTGTGTGTAGAATCGAATGGTAACAAACTTGAAAGATCTGTGCTATTTGCTTTAATGTTGTAAAAATTAACAGCTGACTGAAAGCAGTGTTGACTTTCTATGTTTTTTATTTTTTTTTATTTTGAAAGCCTCTTGATACATTTTATACAAGTTCAGTGTTACCCAGTATCATTTTTATTTGGGCCTGGATGTTGGAAAATGTTGGAAAAATAAATAAATTGATTTTTTTTTTCTGTATTTATTCCAATATTAATATTAACTCCCTCATAATTTGTGTTACATTTATTCCTTTGCATCTTAAAGCCTCTTATCTCACTGCAAGTAATTTCTTTAATTCCCTCCCTGTATTTATAGTCAAATATTTTAGTAATAATAAAATGTAATTTGTGCACATCATGTTGGCTAGTCAGCTCACAGTAAGTTAAAAAATTGTTTGTTGCCTAAATATTAGATCTGTTTCTCAGTGGTATACTGCTCAAAAAAAAAAAAAAAACATACAGTGAACACCAGTTCTGTGGGCAGAAATGACTTTTTGATTAGAGAGTTCAGAGGAAAATGGCCAGACTGGTTTGAGCTGACAGGAAGGGTATAGTAACTCAACTAACCACTCTTTACATCCGTGGTGAAAATCATCTCAGAGTACAGCCCATTGAACCCCACATCAGATTCTACTCTTGTCAGCTAAGAACAGGACTGTAAGGCAAAAGTGGGCACAGGCTCACCAAAACTATCACCTGATCTGAACCCATTAGAGCACCTTTGGATGTGGTAGAAGGGGAGAACAGCATGAACATGCAGCTGACAAATCTGCAGCAGTTATTTGATGCAGTCATGTCAACATGGACCAGAATCTCGAAGGAATGTTTCCAACACCTTGTGGAATCCATGAAATGAAGAACTGCCTGGCTGTTCTGGAGAGCAAAGGAATGAATGCCCAGTATTAGTATGGTGTTCCTAATAAAGTGGCCAGTGACAGTAAGGCGTGTTATAATCCAGTTTCTAAGAGGCTTCATCTTATTTAATTACAGGACTTTCAATGTGAAAGGACCACAAGTTGTTCCAATGGATTACTCCCAGTAGGCCTTTCTAGTAGCCATTGATTGGTCCATGCGTTAGCACACTTTACATAGTACAGGATGTGGAAGTTAAGAGTTTTGCAACATGATGTCTGTTCCTGAAGTCATCCTAAGTCACGCTTCCTGAGGATTAACCATTCCTAGTCATGACATAATGGACTGTTTTAATCATTTGTGGGTTTGGTGAAAACAGAACTTTGGTGCTGCTCTATTAAGAGAGACATTGAGAATGTCTTTATACACGTTGTGTTTTCAACAGTTTTATGCTTATTAAAGATGTAATGGTTAGAACTGTTCCCCATCTGTTACCTACATTGTTGCAGTCAGTTCTGGTAAGGTAGGACCTGAGCTCATCTGTAAGGCTCTAAAATGAATCTGTCCTGAAGGACTGGAGTTGGTTGTCACAGCACTTACACTTAGTGGCCACTTTACCGAGGTTCACCTCCCTTACAGTTACACACACTGACCGTTTTATCAGGTTCACCTGTTATATAGGTGAACAATTACTGACACCGGCATGATAGTGGCGTGTTACAGTGTGTGTTTCTGAAAGAGAATTATGGTAGTAATCTTCATACCGCCATACTGTGCTTCACATAGCCATGGGGGTCTCTGGACTCCATTTTGAGAACCACTGATATAAAGTGTCAAGTCTAGTGGCAACATTTTCTTGGTAATACAGAGGAAATGTCCCAAGTTCCTACTAAAAGGGAACAAGGAGCCCTGTGTCTGTTGTTTCCTTTAGTGTGCATTATCCAAAGGAGAACCATCAGTAAATATAGTGCTGACTTCTTCACCTCTCCTTTTTACTCAATTGCTTTACTCACTGGCACCAATTTTCGTTTCTCTTTGCTGCTCAGCTCAGGGCAAAATCTCCTTTTTCTCTGCTTGTATGTGGATCTGGTGAGGGAAGTTAGGCAATGTTGCAGGCATTCTGGTCTCATGATAAGACTAACCCACAAGCTAACTCTTGCACTGCTCTTCCTGTTCTGGATTTGGCCATGCAGTCTGATGCTGCATTTGGGGAATCAGAGAAAAATGATTTGTACAGTGGATGGAGATATGAGGGTGAGGTAATCACTACTGTTTGCCCTGTATGGTTACAGGTTCCCTATCCTAGTCTTGGGGACCAAATTCTTTGTTTTCCCTAGGCTAACACACCTGATACAGTTTATTAGTTAGCACTTCATGAACAGAATCAAATTTGTTAGATAAGGGAGAAAACAAATACGCAGAGCACTGGGTCCCCACACTTGGCGTTGGGAAGTCAATGTTTTGTGAAGGAGTCTGTTTAAGAGGAAGTGCTATTTACTAGTAATTGTTTGTGAATGTTGTTTCTGCTTCCTTTCTTGGTTTAAGGTATGGTGGGAATTTGAGCTGTTACAGATGCCTGAGGATGTTGCATTGCTTATTAGCTCATTGGTGTTTGCACAAGCACCTCTAAAGACATTCTAGACAGCTTTAATTAAGACCAGCAGAGTTCTTTAATTTCTGCAATGGACTGTGTACAAGTTATTTTGCTGACTGATCAGGCTTTTTTGGTGGGAAAAGTAGGCCCTGTTGTTTGTCTTAGCTAAAGATTCAGAGTTTTTCTTTTTATTCCAGCCAAGATATTCGACTATGTGTCACTTTATATATAAACCTATTAACTTTAGGTTTATTTCCTGGTTTTCTGTACACTAGACTATAAATGTCCTGTGTGTGTAAGGCATATTCTGTTTTTTTTTTTTTTTTTTTTTTT
>CM040977.1:17587260-17606947 GCA_022985145.1 Pangasius djambal
AAATTAAAATTAATACATATAAATTGCCTCAACTCATTTAAATCTACTCAGCCATTCTGCTTTACTTTGAAGCCTATCAGGAATGAGTTTTTATTTGTGAACATTTGGTCTTTTATATTTGGAATGTCTATTTCTATCTCTTTTATTTTGGAATATCTATGTGGGTCTGACCTTCTGCCACAGGAGTTTACCAAAGGAAATGCCCACACATGTGATGTAATTTAAAGTTAACTAGAATTTCTGGAAATATTCATTAAGTGATTACTCATTATGAGATGATGAGTGGCTGTAGGTTTCAACTTGAGACATGTAGTCAAGGTTGGCTGTTTAAATTAGCAAATCAAGATTTGATTAAATGGAACTTAACTAAATGATAGTGTTTCATAAGCATTTTGATGTTATATTGCCTTTGAATAGGTAAGACATTTTTTCTCCAAAACAACAAAGATAAATGTACTACAAGTAAAATGCCATTCCTACATTTAGCTAACGTGTAAACCTAAAAGGCTCAATAATTCATTTCCGAACATACTTATTTTTTTTTATTTTTTTTTATTTAAGGTTCATATGACAAGAGCCAGTCTGTGTGTTGCATGCACCCCAGGTAATGATAGGGCTATAGGTAATTGATTGGGTAAGTGATTTTTTTTTATACCTTTGTTTACTAAAAGTCAGCTGAAGTTTGTAAAACAGTGCGAAGGGTGAGATGGAAAAAGTGTAGCCGATCTCCTTGCCTTCAGCAGAGTGACGCTGATTATAGACTGTACTCACATGAAATGAACCAGTCATGTAAATTTTATGAAACAATCTTAGAAAAACTGGAAGACCTTGAAAAAAGTGCTTCATTTATTTTTCATCTTTTTTGTCAAGTCGGTTAATGAATATTTCAGGGTCATGTGGTTGGCTACAGTATCGGAACTTTGTAAAACTAGCCAGCAGTGCAAGTAGTGAGCGTATCCCAGAGGACTGATGGAAAGCTGTCAGCGCAGCAGGGGCAGACCACAGCTGGACTGTGAGGACAAGATACCCAGAATTCCTCTGTAGCTGGGCAAACCTTATCACTTGAGATATTCCTTGACAGACAAAAGGAGATCACTTGAACACCTGAAATATATAGAGGCACCACATACTTTTATTATGGGTTTATTACTGTGCGACACCAACGAAACACTTTGGCCAGTTGCTCACCATTTTTCAGGTTTTGTTGGCAGTGAAGTAGATGTGTGGTCTAGCATTAGTTTGGGTCGAAAGGAGAAGTGAGATCTTGGATTGAGACAGTCAGGGGTGGGTGCTGGCCAGATTATCCCTCTCATGCAAATGCGCTGTCTCCACCGTTAGGTCCCACTGAAGCGTGGGGACACTGCGTTGGCAGCAGCTGCTTCCCGTTTCCACCCAATCACACTAGCGCCATCTGGATGTGTGTGTTTTTGTGTGTGTGTGTGTGTGTGTGTGTGTGTTGCTGCACAGAGCTGATGCCCTAACTCATTTCTGAACAGCAAGTGTGTACACACTCAGACATGGTCTAGCTGATGTTCATTAGCAGGTGTGGCAAGTTGATGGAACACATACAGTACAGTGATAAATTCCCTCTTTGTCCTTTTTACTAACATGGTCAAGTACTGTTTTCCCCTCTAAAAGTATAGATAATGTTCATGGCTATGCCCTTACTCCTCTATTCTCCAACTCCACACTCTACAGTGACTAGCAGAAAATGAGCTATGATGCCCAGATATATGGAATTACATCCAGCTCTAAAATTGTTAGGATTAAATTTTTTTTACTTACATCCACAGTCAAATGTCTCATACAAGTAAAAAATTTTAAATCTTTTAAATTTAAGTTTACTTTGTTGCAAATCATTATCAAATATTGATTGTCAAAAACAAATACAGAAACACTGGCTGAAGGTAATTTTTTTATTGATATTTTGCAAGCATGTTTTAGCATTGCTGATGCTAATATATGTATGTGCCCAATCCTGTGGATATCTAAGGTTAAATAATAGTAAAAACAAAATATGAAGATAAAAAAAGAAATACAACGGACCAAAAAACTTGCTCATAATACATACATTAAGGGGAGTATAGTTCTCTGTTTGAGACGTGTCAAGTTCTCAATACTGCTGATATAAGAAGTAGACTCCCAGTCAAACGTTTGGACACACGAGCTCATAGAATGGTTTTCTTCATTTTTACTGTTTTCTGTTATTTTAGAATAATAATGAAAACATTAACACTGGGATATTACACATATGGAATTATTCAATGACCAAGAAAAGTGTTAAACAAATTTAAAAAAAAAAAAATCAAAACTATTTTAGATCTCAGCTTCTTATTAGTGCTCCTGATGAAGCTTTGCACATTCTTGGAATCTTCCCAGCCATCTTCACGACACCAGGAGGCTTCTCTTACAGGTCTCACATAGGCCGAGGTTGTGTCAACGGCTTCTAAATGAAAAATACTTGTTGGTGGACACAATTAAAATTTAAGTAACAGCTACTTGTATTAATTATAAATGACCTATTAAAAATCCATGCATGCATTGTTCATGGTCATTAAGGTCATTATTTACGTTTGTCTTAGAAACAAATTTCAATAGCTGTATCACATGGTATTTAAGACAGTGAAAAATATATATGTTCAAACTAGTGTGTCCAAACTTTTGATTGGTAGTGGATACAATCTTTATTGCCATATATCTTTACCCTCACATGTAACACTTGAAACTGTAATTTAATAGGTTTGACAATCTGTATATTTACATATACAAGTAGAATAGGTGAGTACCAATTCATAAACATAATTACACAATTTATTATTAAGCCAAACCAGTGAGAAACACAGATGATTTTGTGTCCTCCTGAAAAGCTGCTTGGCTTTTGAATGCATGAATGCAAATGTAATTTAGTCTTTTAAATAAATTGAATGCTGCTCCAAAAACAGGAAAAAAATTATTTGGAGATTTTTCTTAAACAATTTGTCTGTCTTGCCTCAATTTCAATTCCATTGTTCAGTACTGTTTGTGTTTTAAAAGCATTTTCTTTTATTTATCAGTTACTCACACAGTTGTAGAAAAATAGACATGGCAACGAATTATATTTACATCTGTCTACATTAATCAGTGTATATTAAATTAATAATAGACCATTTCTGCATGCACACAGTGTTCAGACAATGTATTAAAAAAAAACAATTATACATATATTTGATATGTATAAGATATACATAAGATGTGTGGATGTGTGTCTGTGTGTGTGTGCTCAGTAGCGGTGTTCTCCACGTGTGATGTGTGAGGAGAACTCGTAGCGGTCCTGACTGCGGTAGCCACATAGGTTGCATTCGAAGGGGTCTCGGAAGCCATGGCATCCCATGTGAATGGTATACATGACATGGTCCAGGAAGAGCACCCTGCAGTGGACGCAGCGATATGCCCTCACTTCCTCACCATCAGCACTTAGCACTTTAAAGCCCTCTGTAGCCACTGCCATGCCCAGCTCCATTCCTACTGCCCGCAGAGACTCATAGTGCCTCTGCTCCTCCTTCACCAGGGGCAAAGCTCCATTTCGTGCTCCTGGGGCCATATGATTGGTCAGATAGATGAGACCACTTGCCGCCGGTCCTCCTCCCCCAGCTGCCCGCTCCTCGTTGTTACTCTCAGTGTCAGTGGAGTCCTGGCCACTGTGACTGGGTGAGCCGTCTTTCTCGCTCATTGCAGATTTGGACTTAGAAAGCAGGAGCAAGTTCTCGGCTGCACTATCTTTAGCTGACAAGCCGTTGCTCTCAGCCGATTGGGCCTTGTGAAGGTTGTAGATGGGGCTGACAACCACATCACTGGTGGAGCCTGGTGGGGTCTGAACCAGCGGCCGCAGAGCCTCAGCTCCCAGGTAGCTTATGGCACTGTTGATGGCCTGGTCAATCACTGCTGATGGCTGCATCATCTCACCCGAGCTGCTCTCAAATGAGAGTTCAGAGAAGCGCTTCTCATCTAACAGACAGAACGAGGAAGAGAGATGGAGAAAATTGACATGGAGCCCACATTTTTAAGGTCCCATTCAGTATATAAAAAGGGGGTGATCTTTCTTGTCCTTTACATTTTAAAAATATGAAAAACAAATAATTATTCACATAATAAATAATAATAAAGAATAAATAATTACATTTAAAATAGCTTTAAAAATAACAGAATCTTTATTTTGCCCAGAGATACAGTAAATTAAAACTAAGACTAGGTTACAGTTAAAACATCCAAATGAAAAAGAGTATGATGATATAAATAAAGTCTGTATTTGGCATATGCATACAGTAAGCTGCAAAAGTCTTAGGCACATGCAAAGAAATGCCGTAGAGCAAAGATGCCTTCCAAAATGAATGAAACTAAATGTTTCTACATTTAAAAAAATACTATAAAGCGCAGTAAACAGTAATAAATGAAACAAAGTCAATATTTAGTGTGACGATCCTTCGCTTTAAAAAAAATGTATAGTCTCAGGTACAGTGTGCGCAGTTTTATAAGGAAATGAGCTGTAAGTGTTACTGAGCATCTTGCAGAAGCCACAGTTCTTCTGGAGACTTTGACTGTCACACTCGCTTCTTATTTTTGCAGCAAAACCCAGCAGCCTTCATTATGTTTTTTGTCTGAAAAGTGTCTCTTATGTAATCTGCTGCTTTCTTTACTGATATACAAACATGCTTCTGTGATATTTAATTTTGTGCTGGAAAACTAATGTTTGGAATCTAAAATGTTTCTGTACTGAATCAATAATGTAGAAATCATAAAATAAAAATCTATAACAAAGTTTGTACTAAAAAAAAAATAGGGTGCCTAAGACTTTTGCACAGCCTTGTGTATGTACAGTATAATAATACTGTATATGACCATATATTATTACATTGTTCGTGAACACACACCACAGTATTTGTCTTAAGACCCATATACCACAGAGATGAGTGCAATTAGATTATCCTGGTTTCCTGAAATATACAAATTCCTTTAAACATAGAGAAAGCAAACTGCCACTCTTACCTATAAACTTCTGTGGCATAGAGCTCTTACGCTTAGCTACATTGTTTGCTATTCTGTCTAGCACCAAGGCTCTCTCAGACGCAGCCAGGTTTAAGTCTTCCCTCTGCTCACTCTGGCTGTTCTCTTCCTTCACTATAAAATGCAAGACAGAGAAACCATGTATAAGATTCAAATGTACAAACCTGTCCTTTTGGGCTGACATAATCTGCACTGACATTTTGCCTCTTTAAACCTGTCATGAACTCTTGTCTCCTCTTTGTTTGTTTTTTAACAAAAGTCTTTCTTAGGTTTCTGCCATAAAGTGTATAATACTGTAGCTTTTAAAAAAAAAAAAAAAAAAAAAAAAAAATCAGTGCCTTACAGCCTTCTCAGTCAAATAAAGCAGTAAATCACAAAATAATCTTTCATGTCAAATACATCCTTTACCAAAGCAAATGGTGAGACATTTAATATTTAATTTAAATTTTAGAAAATATAAATCAAATGTGTACAGATTTTATAATATTTTTGAAAATGTAAATCTATAAATTGGAATAAACAAAGACCTGCTAAGATTATACGCCTACGTGTTAAAAGAGTACATAATTAGTTATTACAGAATAATATGTTAATATTCTCTGGTTAGTTGTAGGTTGTGATTGTAGTCTAGATTTTGTCTGGTTAAAAGAACATATCTCTGAGCTTGTATGAAAGAGTGAGAACAGCTAAGTCACTCCTGCACTGACCTGAGTAGATGCTGTTCTGAAGGCCCATGCACTGCAGGTAGTTGTGGCATCGCTCTTTGTGCTCTTCTAGCGAGCTTCGCTGCTTGTAGCTGCGTCCACAGTATGCACACTTGTGGGGCTTTCCAACTGTCAATTCAAAAGAAAAATTACGGTGCTCAGTGTGCTTTTCTTTTCTCGGTGAACCATGTGTTCAGTTTGTATTCTTTATAAAGCCCAAAATAGGCCAAAATATTAGATTATTGATCAGTGCAGCCTTTAATAGGATGGTGTTCATTGGGAGGAGTGTAAGTTACCAGAATGTGTGCGAAGGTGTCCGGTAAGAGCATCTCTTCTGCGGCAGGCATAGTTACATAGGTGACACTTAAAGGGTTTCTCCCCAGAATGAAGTTTGATGTGGCGTAGCAGGTTGCCCTTCTGAGTGAAGGAGGCACCACACTGACTGCACTGGAAAGGCCTTTCACCTGAGAAAAAAACATACACTTGAGCAACTCAAACACTACAACACATTCTCAAAGTATCTATTTAGGATACTGCAGAAAAAGATATCACTGACTTTTTTGTATTTATAGGAATGTTTAACTGAAAGACATTTTTGAAGCAGTTATGGTATAAATGTATAAATGGATTACTTACTTACTTGCTTACTTATTTACTTATTTACTTACTTACTTATCTATCTATCTGTCTGTCTATCCTTTGTTATTGCAAATATGTCACAAAAGCATTCCAATGCTTAACAAGTGTCTGGATATGTCCTCTATAAAAAAATTCAATTCTAATTTATGACGCACGTTTAAGGTTTTCATTTGACTCACTGTATTATTATTATTATTATTATTATTATTATTATTATTATTATTATTATTATTATTATTTACATCCTAATAAGAGGTGTAAATGGTAGAAATCGGTTATGTCTTGTGATAGCTGTGAACCCTGATGCCATCTATAATTCAATCCAGTATGAGATATACCATGTATCTATGTTAGTCATTTGCACTACATGGTCAAGCTGCATGCAGGCAAACCCTGAGCATGTAAATGATAAGAGTACAGTGATTGCTCTGGGTCTGTCTCTCTCAGTCTCTGTCTCTGTCTGTCTATCTCTATCTCAGTGGCCCTGTTTGCACGGTACATTCGGGTCACAGCTCTACATGCTGCCACAGAGCTCGAGAGGCCCATCAGAGCTGGAAGCCCCGCCCACTGTGCACTGTGGCGCGCGCGCTGCCTGCCCCTCAGATCGAACACAAGCCTTTACGACTCGGCCTGCCAGCTTCGTAATGCACCGCTGCCTGGGTCAATTTGATCTCAAAATCTCATTTCCCCCCCTCTTCTTCTACTCTCAAATAAGGGTGGCCCATCACAATGCAAATGGCAGAGCTCATTTAAATAAAGCGAGGGAAGCGCTTTGTGTTTGAGAGCCACTCTTCCTGATCAGCGCCTCTGGAATAAACCAATATCCAGGGCGCGTGAGTGTTGTGGCATTCTCGGAGAACCGTTTTAATGCGAGCCTCTCTTCAAAGGCCCCCTATAAAATAAGAGTCACCAGTGAAGCAGTAAAACTACTGGAAGAAAAAAAAGAAACTCATTAAAAAGGCATTTTAGGAGAACAGTCTCACCAGCGAATATTTATATTTAAATAGGAAGCACTTCATTATATCTTTTATTGTAGTTTCTGTTTGCATTTGCATTAGTCCTCAGTTCCTTTCTTCCATTTTGGGTTTCATTAGCTTCTCAAGCGCTGAAGTTAAGTGCCTTTTTGAAAAATGTTCTCCACCACTGGTTTGAGCTCATTACAACTGAATACCAATCTTGAGTGAGATAGAAAATAACTAAGTACTTTGATAATTTTAATTTAGCAGAGTTTCTTCCAGCCTAATTGTTGATGTTGCCCTCAACTGTAATTTAGATACACAGATATTTACTTCATTCCCTTTTAAATTTGTGCTTGAATAGGTTTACTGAGCAAGACAAAACACTCAAAACACCAAACTAGCTAAGGTAACATTTGAGCCCTCCACATATTGTAAGGTTAATGCTTTTGATTGTACTAATAGTGGAGTGTAATCCACAGACTGGTAGCTTTAATGAGTTTGGCTTCCTTTTATTTGTCATTTTAATGTCAAGGACAAATTTAGGACTTGCAGTGACATTTTTAAAATGCACTGTAGCTCCTCATTAAATGTGACCATTATAGTACTATAATGCACTCTGCCTCATCAGGCTCTCCTAATCTGCTCTGCATCTGCAGAGTGTGTCTTGCATGTTGTGTGCATCCTAACAAGCCCTGCACACTGTCAGCTCTTCTGTGCTATGGGTGTGAGTGACACTAAGGGGAGGGAAGAGTAGATGGCAGTTGTGCTTACCAGTGTGGCTTCGCTTGTGCACCATCAGCACATTGGGCCCAATGCAAACTATTCCACAGATATCACACTTGAGCTTCCCATTGGGGAGGCGGATGCCCCCGGCCATAGGGTAGGCGGGCGCTGGCTTGCTGTCTGGGCCTGCGTGGGAGCCGTTCACTTTGGCCCCTGAGCCATCGAGCATGCGCAAGTCCTCGGCCACACACTCCTCTTCCTCGCCATTCATCTCAGCGGCCAGCCCGTTCTCCTCATCACTCCGAGCCTCAACTTTTATATTGCAGGCTGGAAAAAGAGGGCAGTGGGCCTGTTTAGTGAAGCATCAGGCTGAATGCTCACCCTGACTATCACCTAAGCTAACACTTTCATCTTTCTTCTAGTATAGATGACAATTGTTTATGGGCAGGGGTCTCATGTTTATATCCAGTGTACAGGCTTTAGTGATTTTGTTACTGTATTATAATGTTATGTAACTTTAGGGAAAGACATAATACTTGAGGACAATCAGGGCATATGTGTCTCTTTTTTGGTTACTAAAATAGAAAGTGTGTGAATTGCGTTTTCCATTAAATGTAAAAGCATAACCTTCTCAAACAGAAGTTGCAAAGAAAAACTCAGGCTTCTAACCTAAATAATAGCACCAATTTCTAGTACTAGTGTTTTGGGTTTCTCTTCACACTACACAAACACAATTCTGTTTTGAGCAGTCAAACAGTAAACTCCTATATGAGTTTGCTCACTCAGGAATTGGGAAATACAAACTCCATACACCATCTCTCTCAGTATCACAGTTCTCTGAAACAAATGACTGATAAACAGGAAACAGAGACACAGGAAGCACTGTGAAACTGAGGAGTGCAGCGGTGTAAACCAGACCAACAAACCGTGGTAAATACATACACGCTCATGCTAATGCAAGTGAGACTATAGAGACGAGGGAGTTAGGGTGATTAATAAAACAATCTAAATTTCTAATGCATGAAAGAGTTTGAATTTGAGAACAAAAACAACAGCTAATGTAGCTCTAACCTGAAAACAACAGACTACAGTCTGAAGATTTTCACTCCAAAGACAAAAGAAGAATGCTACTGTGCCTTTAGGACTTCTGTGCTTTTTTTGTGCGTGCAATTTTATGCAGTAGCTTTCACACTGCTGCCCTTTGCCTAAAACTGTTCTCACTCAGTTTGGGTCGTGTGGTTAACATGTCATGGTGCCATGTTCGATTTCCTCATGCATTTACCTCCATTTGTACACACTGAAGAGGAAGAAGTGGAAATAATGAAATATAGGAATCTAGGAGAAAAGGGGAAGCTTCAGTAACAGAGCCAGCCCAACCGAAAAAAAACAAGGCCAAGAATTATGGAGAAGTGACAGAAAGGGAAGCACAGACAGGGAATTGTGAAGCTGTGCAACTGAAACAGTGTTTTTGTGGAACACAAAAGGTATTTTTTTTCATGCACACTACATGGATCAGCAAATATGTCACATGATTCATACAGAAAGCATACCTCAGTTCCTTTCTGCCCTATCTGTACAACTAACTATGTCTTCATTTTAAATCAAATATTATATCAACCTAAAATATCATAAGAATTAATATGTAAAGACAGAGAGCAATATTCACTGCAACAGAAGGCAACAAACCACTCCAGGAGAGGCCCCCAGAGAGAATACCTCATTTTAAGAGGAAGTTGAGAAAGTGTCAGCTCAAAGATGAAAATGTGTGAGCTCACTATACTGATAGCAAAAGTGCTTCTCTCCATAAGCCATGGCCTGCAAGACACTGCTGATGATCAGTGCTTACATTCTGTCTGGTCTGATCCTGAGAGCAGGTTCCTCTGTAGCAGTAATATCCTAAAATTCCAGCAACTCTTCAGCTACCTAAATATACTGAAGTCATACAATAAAACCACTGTTCAGATTTCATTTATAATAATGATTTAAAGTTTTCCAAGTCCTGCAGTGCATAAAAATCCTAAGTGAGAATAGGAATCCTTATTGATCTATATCCATATGTGGATCCAAATCCTCTCATATACACTGTTACAGCTACTCACAGTCCCTCTGATTGTATCGTTCAATTTTTTGTCCAGAGATATGTGACCTAAGCTTGGCAGAAGGAACTAGCTTTGCTGGTGTGCTGAAATCTCTCATGGATTTGGGGAAGTTGTGACTAAACTGGAGATGGGAACAGGAGCTTTTACTTTATATAATGTTTGTCACACATCCTAATTTACCCTTTTTGGGAAGCAAGTGTCAAAACCCACAGGCAAGAGCAAACAAAGAGCACTACACTAGTACAGAGAACAAGAGAGGAGACATTGGAGCTCATTTCATCCTGCTTACACCATGACTGTCACTTTCTGTCACATTAACCTGAACTCTATTAAACACCACAGAGCAGATTTATAATCACCCTGAAGCTTGATATATTTGCAGCAAAAATACATTCTACTAAAGGTGGGACAGATGTGCCACCTAACTGCAATAGTCCTGCATGTGTAAAACTGGGTGTCAGCTATGTTCGTCTGAAGGCACTGCTTCTGTTGTCTCAAACTGAAAATAGCTTTGTACTTGTTGCTTTGGAGCCACACACTTAACCACGGCTTTGCTCAGTGTGAATATGTGCATGTGCGCTTGCACATATGCGACCTTTGATAAGGAGAAAAAAAGGCACTGCTTCTTTTGCATTTTTAGGAACTTCAAAACGTTTGACTGTAAAATGGCAGTGACACAAAAGCGGCCGACCAATAATTTGTGCACACGAAACTTAAACTCAGTGCTGTAAAATACATTTTTTTTCACAGAGAAATTTGTAAATGTTATTTATAAAGTAGCACCAAGTCAGAAGCAGCTTTCAGTCTTTAGATTACTGATTATAAGATTTTGAATGATCAAGACCTGAAATGAAATATCTGACATTATGTGACCCTGTTCTTGAAGTCTGCATTTACACAGAGCTCTTGGGTTTTTTGCATGGCGCCATTAGGAGAATAGCTAAGACTGACAGCGTGAGCCATCACAGTGTGTGCGTTTCTGATGCTCTTCTCCTTCCTGTCTCACTTACACACTCCTGATCGAATAGCACATTGCAAGCCAGTAGTAAATGATCAGCGCAGATAGCTACTGCTCCATTACCAAGTTTCTGCATTAATCTGAGAAGCAGTGATGCACTGCAAAGATATAATAGTCACATCCTCTCACACACTGGCTGATTACATCTTCAAGGACAGTGCACATACACGCACACACACACAGGCAAAATTTAAGATTATCTACAGTCTGTATCAAATAGCCTGTTTAAAACCCATTATCCTGCAAAATATGAATCTCTGAAGTAGAACATTTTATCTTGCAAACATGTAACTTGTCAGATAGCTGGAGATAAAGTTCAGCATTCCATAAGGTTTAAAAAAAATTACATATCTTTAATGTTGAGACTTCTCACATAAAGATACATTTCCTTCATGTCATTAAAATGATTTTTTTATTCAAATGTCAGATAGAACTTTCTAATTATAAGCTTTTGTATAAAACATTCCTGAAGGTTTAATGAACGATATTTATTAAAGTTTCCTCAGACGTTTATTTGCTGTCCCTTTCCCCTAGCGAGGGTTGCAGTGTGTGATGAACGTTATGGGAAGGACTTTAAAAATCATGCTGACAGTGTGTCAGTGAGAAGTGAAATGACTAATCAATAGCTGTCTGTGTCAGAGTGAATGACACGTAAACACCGCTGTCCACAATGCACTTTTGTTACAGCCTTTCTAACATTCTGTTCCTCTGGTACAAGCTTCAGTACTTTATAACCACTATTTAATGCAGATGATTCTAGCCTAATTTCTATTAAGCACAACACTAAAGGTACCACCAGAGTATATATACAGTACGTATTTACTGATTTCACCTCCTACACCCACAGAAGCATTTTGCTTGTACAGTTGAAGAAGGACTTTTGTTTTTCTGGAAACTGTGTGCACTATGCTTAATTTACATTACATCGTATTAATAATTATGTCAATGGAAGGTCCTCACAAGGATAGTAAGACAATCGTGTGTGTGTGTGTGTGTGTGTGTGTGTGTGTGTGTGTGCGTGAGTGTGTAGGTGTAGCTTGGCAGTTGAAGTGAAAGCATGGCAAAATGTGCAGGTGCAGTCCTGTATTCTTGTGTGTATGTTTGTGTACGTGTAGTGCCGCCTTTGCCTGTCTGGTGTTGCTCCTGAACATTTTATCTCCCCGTATGAGTGTTGAAACTGTGTTCTGGCAAGTTCTTCTTAGGAAACTCTTGCACATCCTATTTCAGTTTCCTCTGACATCTTACTTTTTTTTCTCTCTCTCTCTTTTTAAATTACTACAGCTTCAAAGTGTTTGGGGCAAGCTAATCTGGAACTACTGGAGGGGAAAATTCCTAAACTAAAATACATCAAGATTTTAAACAGGCCATCTGCTAACCTCAGCTTAGCCAGGTCCATTCCTATCCACATCACAGACTTTGCTTCTATTTAACCTACTTCATACTCATGCGCTGTTATGGCACTCTTATACTAAGATAACATGTCTTCCTGAGAAATCTCTATTTCACCCAACAGAGTATCTTTGTCATTTCATGTAGTACACTGCTGTGAGACTACTGGCCTTCACCCAGAACATAAAAACTAGTGAAGCTAACTAACATCCAGCCAGGTGTTGAAGAGATATCAAGATAATGTTTTTAACAATCTTTCTGACTAATTTTACAAGTAACATGTAGCAATATGAGGAGTTAATAATCTAGTCTATCATTTCTATTCTATAATTAATATAAGAAGCCGTGTAGAAATTCAACTCTGGTGTTTAATAAGTACATAGGGCATGTGTGTGTGTGTGTGTGTGTGTGTGTGTGTGTGTGTGTGTGTGTGTGCGTGTGTGTGCGTGTGTGTGTTTAACAGATTCTTGTTTCCTGCCTTCTCCTTTCTGTTTCTGAATATGGAGAAAAAGGAACATAAACATTCTAATCATAATCATCGATGTGCAGAAAAGGGGGACTCAAACCAGGGGCTAAATAAACTGCACATGATAATATGATAATAGCAATGCTGCTACTGCTTTTTTTGAAAGGTCCAGGACATGTGTGAAAATCAAATTAGAAATTAAACATTTACATCAAGCCACACTTTAATGAAGAATTGGATTAATGTTCTTTGTATGTCAAAAAAAGGTAGCCACATGCAGCATTACATTTCAAAATTTGTCTTCTAATGAAGGTTTATTCTAAAACTCTCACAGCATATTTTCCTTTTCTTCAGCACTTTTAGTGTGCAACATGCATTTTTATCGATTACATTATTTGATTTTTCATCTGATTGCTCATTTCAAAATTCTTGGAATAAACTCTTTGGGTTATCCTTAAACTTAGTACTTTTCTAAATTGGTTTTACTTTCTCCCATATCATAATTGAGGTACTTTATGATCTGCATTAGATACTGGTTATTGCATGGATTCTACTGTTGGTGTAAAACTCTTAAGTAAAGGTGATTTAAGGGGTTTTTCACATTGGTCTCACCCACCTGTTGGTTTGTCAGTGCGATTGTTGTGCTGGAGACCTGTGCTGGTGGACAGGTCCTCTGGGACAGGCATGGCCTCCTCTTGCTCTTCTGCCCCTTCATTAGTAGTGGGGCTGTCCCTCCCTAAATGTAAAACACAAAATAACTCTTCATGCTCACAGTACAGAACATTCACACACACACACACACATATGTATATATATATATATATATATATATATATATATATATATATATATATATATATATATATATATATAGTTATTTATAATTACTTATAAAATTTATTAAGGTTGTCATTTCTAGTTCCAGTATGTTTAGCCAGTATGTTTGTCCTGTAGTTAAAACCTATTGTTTTATGTGTGTGCTACTTGTTTTTTTTTTTGTTTTGTTTTGTTTTGTTTCTTTCCCTGTTTTCCTAGGAAAGTGCTTGCTGCAACATTTGTCTTTAACACACATGGTTTAAACAGCCTTCTGGATGTGAATGAGCTGTTTTGAGAAGCTGTGCAGCAGGATCTGGGTTTGCTGAGGCCTACCACATTCTGGTATTGCTCTGAGTGCGTGAAATGATGCTATACCTGCTATTTGGGACATTTCCTGTGCCTCTTCAGTCTCCATCCTGTGCAGGTACTCTAACAGGAGCAAGTGAAAGAGAGAGGGAGCGAGACAGACAGAAAAAGACAAGCAGAGAGACAGAGTCAGAAAAAAGGGTTTTAGTTTCATCAACACCTACTGTAGCAAATGTAACACTCTAAGAGGGGGCGGTTAGTGATTAAAGGGGGAATGCCCTTTCTTTGTGTGTCTCCATCACCCCCTACAATAACACTCCTATTCCAGTATCAGACACCACTGTCCCGCACATTACATTACAAAAGAACTACAGACATTTTCATTACCCTGGCTGACAGCCTGCGTAGACTGAGCAACTGGATGGTGGGCTTCAGGGGTGGGGTGTAGGGAACTCAAGAGCAGCCTTTCAGACCACATTTGTTATTTATTGTTAATTTCCCAGCACATAATCATCCAAAAATGCAAACTGACTGCCGCAAAATTAAGCAGAAAATTAGATGGCCCTGGGTCACGGGGGATGCGGGTGTTTGGCATAGCCAGCTGATTGGCGCTCGTGTTCACTCTAATTTACTGAGCATGCATGGGTAAGCCCGGCAGCCCGTCTCTCTTTCTCTCTCTCACTCATACACGCTCACACAGGCAAGCCGTAGACATAAACAAAAGGTGAAGTGGACGCAGAAATGGAGTGAGAAAGAGAGAGAGGTGACAGAGATAGTAAAGAGGAAGAAAGACAGGGGGAGTAAATGAAAGAGAGAGAAAGAGCAAGAAAGAGAGGAAGTATGATAGAGGGGAGATGAGAAAAGGAAAAAAGTGAAAATGTCAAACTAAAAACATGAGTAAGAGAAATTAAGTGCAAGAGGCACTACAAAAGGAAAAGAAAGGAGTGCTTGAGAATGCAGTAGGCCGAAAGAGCAGTGCTTCCTCGGGCCAGGCCTGCATATCGAAGGAGTCACCAGTGCGCGTGGCCCCATTAATAATGCAGGGTCCCTTCAGGCCTGCAGCAGATGGGCACAACAGCCTCGGCCTCCTCGCTGCCACTTCAAGACGCTCCCGCTGGAGGTCCACACCCGGCCCCTGTAGCCACGCAGAGAGAAGTGAAGCTCCTGAAAATAGCCAAGCAAGCTGAAGCGCGCCCCTGGGAGAAGGGGAACCTAGGCCTTCCTGTTTTCACTGACAGATGGCTCCACACATTTGGAACAAATAGCGGGAAGCAAGTTTGTGATCCGTATGTCGCAATGTCTCAGCCTTTCTGTGGATGACGCCACAGCAGCACACAGACCCTAATTAGACCTAGGTGTATTTGTAGGGAAAGAGGTGCACTTGTGTACTGGGAGTGAAAGTTAAAGGTTAGACTGGGTCAGTATATTTATGTGCTGGTCTGCAAGGCTCGACACTGCGACTTCTTGGCAGAACAATATTTTTGACTGCGCACATGCGTGTGAGTGTGTGCGGGTGTGTTTAAGTGTATTTACTCAGTATTCCCATTGTGCCCCCTCTTCTGAGTAGCTGGTGTAAAGGGAAATAGTGATGCTCTGGATAAAGGAGGGGGTGGAGACATTAATATTTCTCATGACAGCACATTCTTCATTACTGGTGTAGGTCTGGAAATTGCGTGTCAATACATCTACATTTATGTGTGTACAAAACGTACACAATGTTCACATTTTCATTTTTTAAATGTTTCTATTTCAAAACAGTGTATGTACTAAATCACAATTTTTTTTGTCATTCATTTAATGAGAATATTTAAAAAATGTAAATTCCAGAATAAACTCAGTGATAAGCTACAGAGGACGACTGAAATTTAAAAATTCCATGTGAGCAGCCTAACACACATAATTAAAGATGTGTTAGCCAGTAAATGTGAGCTCAGTTTCTTAAAAGTTTTAAAGGTTTTCAAATTACAGAGCAAATCTCTGTCTACCAATGATAATAGTGTTACCATGCTTCTGGGAAACCTGCCCAAATAATTTAGATCTGACTACACACACTTTTGAACTGTAGGTGTTAAAGTATTGATATTTGATAAAAGGTTACAGATCACTCATGATTCATGTACTTCAGTTCATAAATTACCAGAACTAGAGCAACTGTCTATAAACAACTGTATTTTTATTCCTAGTACATTTCATATAATAGAGTGGCAGAAATTCCAGAATTTTAATGCCAGTCATAATGTTTTGTAATGTGTTGTGATAGACAAGAAGTTGCTCTGAAGACATCGTACACTCACCTGTATCTAAGCAGACAGTTAATAAAAAGTTAATGTATTGGAATATAACCCTTTTATATTACTGCCTAAGCCTTAAGGCAGTTGTTATGCTGTTTTTATGCTGTTGTCCTGTTCTCTGCATGTGTGAGTGTGTATAGATAAGATGACATCGCTACTATAGCACAATCGACAGGTAACTTTGCTAAGAGTCAGGAGATGAAGTGCCCTTAACATGTTGACAGTAAGAGGAATTTAAGCACCATTTACAGATATGAATATACAGAGACAGAGAGAGTGTGTGTGTTTGGAAGGAAGAGCAAAGCAGCGCAACAAAGAAGCTCAAGCAGAGCAGGGTGGAGACTGTGAGGTGCAAAACCGTTAAACAGTCAAAATGACATGGCTCAGGTCAGAGGAATTCAGAGGTGAGAACAACTTTTCTACACGACTACTTGGAGCTGGTTAATTCGACTCAGGATTAAAATATAAGAAATAATTTGGAACTGAGGAATCCTTATAGCAATAAAGTTTACGTAAGGGTGGAATTATGGAATTTTTGCTTGGGGTGAAACTAAAAGGATATTACACTTACTGTACTGAAAAAAGTCTGGTAAATTCCATGTTTTCTAAAAACATCTGCTGAATAATATATCAGGGATATTCCTGAAACTCCCGGCCTAATGTGTGACATCACAAAATTAGCTGCTATTTCACTGTACTTTTTTTATGCTACATTTACGCAGGTGATCCAGATCCAGATGAGGTGTGTATATGGAACTATTTCATTTTTAATTCTATCAAAAAGTAGGCTTGTATTTTATATGAAAGTAAAAATGTCAGGGTATTATCATTTAATAGTATTTAGTGATATATGTATAGTCCCCTTTAATGACAAACATATTTGTGGTTTTTTTTTAAATTATAATTCCAGTTTTTCAGTTTCTGATAATAAATATTGACATTGCCATTACCATTCAGAAATGTAAGCGCCAAACTGAGTAAATATAAATGTAGTTTTGTTGATGTTTTTAATTTTCAAATAACTGCTGATGCATGTCCACCCCTTACAGAAATTACATGCACTTCTATAAAATAAAAAAAGAGCTACAAGCTTCACAGAGTTGATGGGAATGGGTGGGTTTCTGAGCTAAAATATTACTAACCATTTCTAATTAGCCGGGGCAAACTTAACTCAGGAAGGGCTGGAATAACTTCTTCTCTGACTGACTGGTCTTGCATCAGTGGGGATTTCAGCACTGTGCTGGACTAGCTGATCTCTGTCAGTGTGAGATGATGATGATGATCTGCAGCTCACAGCTTTCACTCAAATAAAACTCCAGCACAAGCTCATTTACATCTGCTCCACTTCACTACACTGGCCTTCACAACTTCATCTCTCTCTCTCTCTCTCTCTCTCTAGTTTAATTACACTTTTTTTATTTTTCATTTTTAGATTTGTGACATTTTATACAAAAATATATTACCCATGCTAGCTTATATAAAGTTTCTGTAAGACTGAGTTGCTTTTCAGTGCTTCAATGGGGCAAATGCGTGATGCAAATATGAAATACAACAATCGCCATAATCCAAAAGTGATGCATTGTTTTCTAATTTGAAAATTGAAGCAAAAGGGACGGGTTTTGTTTTAATATCAACCGCAAAAAATATGAGTCGTGTATTTTTAATTTGTACAATACACCTATTTTAAATATTGAATTAACCCAAACCACTGAACACAAGATATGTAGAAATATTACTCCCGATTACCGTGTGCGCATTTGTGCGTTTTTCGTTTCTTGGGACTGTATCAGCACGGGCAGTGAGTCAGACAGAGAATATAAGTTCTCACAGCAAGGATAACGAGACAAAATGAGGCTTCATGTTGGCTGTCCCACGAGGGAAAACATGCAAATCATTCATACTTTGCCTATTGTTTTTCACCGGCTTTACCTAATCTAGCCGAGCACATTAATTCTCTCAGGCTATATTTTGTGGATAAATTTGCTGCTTGCTTGGAATAAGGTTATTCCAGGATAACTATTAGGATCATAATTAGTATTATTAAAAATGTTCGAGGATGTGCAAATATACTGTACATAAAATTACATTTATATATTAATAAGTGATTAGAAGTGGGATGTTTAACGAAATGCAATTAAAAAAGAGAGAGAGTGTGTGTGAGAGAGAGAGAAAGAGAGAGAGGAGGAAAAGTCTCTGTTCATGAAGGGCGTAAAGAGCGGAAAGAGCAACAGGTGCCTCTCAGTATGAGGCGCTTCCGAAAGTAAAGGACAGC
Organism: Pangasius djambal; assembly: GCA_022985145.1. Lineage (NCBI taxonomy): Eukaryota > Metazoa > Chordata > Actinopteri > Siluriformes > Pangasiidae > Pangasius > Pangasius djambal. Next base: position 17,605,983 of record CM040977.1, read on the forward strand.
ATTTCTCTCAGCAAAGATTATTTCTAAAATTAATGTGTATAACGAAAATCTATGCTTCCCACTCTGTGTGTAATGACTGCTATGTATACGACCAAAATAAATATGTTTTGAATCCAGTCAATCGCTTGGATCTAGGGACACGATTCCTCTCTGGAAAACCAGAGGGAAAATGTCGCATATATATATATCCAAAAATTCATATCCAAAAGTAATCCGAATCTGTCTAGTGCTTATTATTTTGTGAGAAAGGTAAGGTAAGTGTAAACTGATGGAGAACACTGAAACTTTTTACCACTCCACGCTGTAAGCGTCTGGGAGAAGTGAAGCGCACCTGCTGTAGGACTGAAGTTTTCCACTATGCCCGCTCTTTCTCACTCTCCTAGCAGAACTTTATTTCGACTTTGACCCCAAACCGGCGCACCTGAGTGTGTGAGAGTGTGTGTGGATGTGTGAAAGCGCGGTGGAGTTGATGTCCATACCTGTTAGTCCTCGGCTCGGGTGCAGTATGAAGCTGTTCCAGGCGCGCAACGCTCCATGTGGCGCAGTCCGAGGCGGCGCGGCGGCGCTGGGGATGCGCGGTCCCTCCCCTCCTCCCCACTGCACTTCCTCCTTCCAGCCCAGCATGCCTCACGCGTCTGCAATCAGCCGAAACCTCCCGCAAGCTTTTATTTTCCACAGGCCGAGCAGCTCCCGCAAGCCCTTGGCACCTCGCTTTGCGTCGTGCCAGTCAAAGAGGACGGCCAGTAGAGTAGCGCTGGCAGCTATGCATGAGATGGGATGAGCAGAGTGGACCCTTCATGGGTTATTCATTTAGTTTCTCTCAAGAGAGAGACTGTACTGAGGGTCTCTTCTTGTTACTGGATTTTACTAACAATACTGTGGGTAATAAGGAGAGGAGAACACACGCGCGCACACACACACACACACACACATTACATATATATATACACACACACACACACACA
>CM040977.1:17607047-17685500 GCA_022985145.1 Pangasius djambal
TGTGTGTGTGTGTGTGTGTGTGTGTGTGTGTGTGTGTGTGTGTGTGTATTTTACGTAATTTCCCAAAAGGTTTTTGGAGCATAGCATCTTATGACTGAACTGTCACTTAACCTTATAGTAATCTCAAGCCTCTCTTCACTGTGAACTCCATAGTCTTCACTGGACATCTCCATAAGCAGGTATATATAAATATCCTATATTTTCCTGTGTGTTAATCATAATGTGTTAATAAGCCATGTTTGTTTCTCAGCCTATTTTTCACACTCACTTCATTGTGATGATTTCATATGTGCTGCGGTTCTGGTTTTGTCTGTAAGTCTCTGTTCAATAGAGGTGTGTCATCTGCAGGGGCTTCACTGGCAAGAACTTGTGCAATGCTCCTACAATACCGACTTGGTAAATTCCCATACAGTTCATTTTTTAACGTATTATTAGGAATTTAAAATCATTTTCCTTAATATAATTTATATTCCTTAATGTAATGCTCACCCTGCAGCTAAAAAGGAGGTCACGTGGCAATTTATTCTCTATTATTTCTATGGACTGCATCTAACCACATGACCTGTTTCACCCACTCCTTTTATAAATGCCTACACACTACAGAGATGACATTTTGGTTTAACCATTGCTTGGTTTAGTGACCTCAATTGAATAATAACTTAGTTTACAAAATTATTGGACTATTGTCTTAATTGCATTAATTTTATATTAAATCTAAAGAACCTCACATTAAGCAAAACATGATTAAATCATTAAAACCTTTTAATGAATGATTAAATTAAAGTGATTAAATAAAATTATTAAATTAAAAATGCTTTATGAAGTTTTATGCATGTGCTTTACTGTTTTATTTAGCAATTTTAGTTTGCAGTCATATTAAACACATTGATTCTGTTCCGTGATCTCATGTTCAACATCCTCGGCCACTTTCTTATTACTAATATAAAACTAATCATTTGACTCAAAATGGATGCACTGATGATACTGCTACCAATTATTCCAAGACATATCATTTTTCATTAATATTTATAGAAGCTGTCAATAAATAATGAGAATGGGAGCAAGTTTGGTTAAAATAAATAGATTCATTTCATTCCCATGTTTTGTCATTATATTGTAAATGATGTTTCCACTACACTGCTTCATGGCTATATTGGAAGGCAATAAGCCAGTTGGAGAATTCTAACTTTTTCTCCCAGTGATCCTAATGTTTGACCCTCCCAGGTTGCTGCTTGAGCTGCTGAGTCATGTGTAGTAGGACGCAACTCTTATCTCCAGTCAGCCAGGAGGACTTTCACAGGCAGTTGGTCTGTGTGAGTGAGGAAACATGGATATTGGCCTGCTGCTGCAGGATTACCTGCTCTGGTATGCTGGGTAGGTTCACTGGATGATTACTGAATATGTCAAGAAGTCTTAAGGTCACTGTCAGTGCCAGTGGAGATCATGGTTTCATCTTGGTCTGTAACTCTACAGTATGGAGGTGTGGTGTAGGTCCACTCCATAGGCCAGAGGCCAGGCAGAGGGAATTCAAACAGGGGGCATGACTCAGCAAACTGTACTCCATCTCCAATCAACACTGCCAGAACTGAACAAGGGCTTCTAAACCAGAGAGATACCAACAAATCCCACTGACTCAGCATAAATGACTGTGTCTGAAAGGTCAGGAGCATGTGAGGATATCAGGACATGTCATAACCTCACATACAAACAACATTTATTCTACATGTACACTTAATAGATCAACAGATACACAAGAGTGACTAGTCTATTCACTCCTTTTTTTATGTGTAAGAAAAATTCTGACCCAAAATATATTATTTCTATGTTATAGTGAAACAAATCAGTCAAAAACTCCAGACTATTGAATATTTAAGAAGCCATATAGTCCAATAAATGTTGTTCAAAGTGTTCAAACAAATAATGGATTGGATGGTATTATTATTATTATTAGTAGTAGTAGTAGTAGTAGTAGTAGTAGTAGTAGTATTAGTATTATAACTAAACCCTGGCTCACTGTAGCACAAACATTATAGTTGGCCTTTTAGTCACAAAGTCACTGTATACTAATTTGTAAAAACTGGGTTTAAAAAATGTATTTGGTTCTGAAAATGTATGAACTACAGTAAACAAACTGTATTGAAACATGCACATATAACCATAACACCTCATCAGATTCACCACCTTCACCACAGTTAAAACTCATTAGCTCAATTAAATGAGTACCAATAGACTGATAGAAGTGAGCAGTCCATTGTTATTACATGGCTCTTTAAACAACCCATATTTTAGACACTTAAACAACTTGTAATCCATAATTGATTTAGATGCATAAGTTTGAAGTGTTCGAGATTGGTAATCACATTAATAGTCAAATTTATTTAAAATCTCAATCTGGAGCTTCACATTCTTTGGGAATACATTATGCAGCAAGATGTCAGAGTAAATTAAATTCCCTTGTGCACACTAAAGTGTCAATTTCCTTATGGTAATCATCTGCTGGAATGGATGTGTCAGTAGAAGGAGTCAGGCATGCCTGACATTTACCCTCTTTATGGAGAAATGACAGGAAAAAAAAATCAAGGGGAGGCAGAGAAATTAATCTTTCGCACGAGTGAGTATGGAAAAGTGCATAAAAGACTGTTGAAGAATCAGCCGTTATGTTTGTGACCCCAACATGAAAATTAAGCCAGTGATAGCAAGTAGACCAAGGAGGATGAGAGGGGGCACAGGCTGAGGATACCGGAGGAAGAGAACTACACACACACAGCTGTTGGGGAGGTAATTTTTTTTATGTGAACGATGCTGCACAATAATATCATGGCCCTAGAAACAAAATCAGGTGTGCTAGGTCACCAAGTAAGACACTGACAAGCTTCAGTTGAATAAGCATTTCTCATAAGAGTACTAATACCATGCTACAGATTATCTTTAATTGTACAATACTGTTGAATCAGAGCATAATCATTATATGGTTCCTTCTAACTGTTTGGCTGTTTTTGTGGGGTTTTTTTTAATTTTTTTAACAGAATTAGTTGGAATTATGAATATATGTACAGATGGCATCCCAATCTAGCACATAGCATAGCATAGTCTTTAAACTGGACAAAGCATGAATGAATGAAGAATAAATTAATATGTAACGGGACACCGAACATATGCATGAAGTTAATAAAAGAGTTTGAATATATAAGAAAATAAAACACATATCAAAAAGAGATTTCAAATCAATTTAAAACCTTTTCTCTATTGATACTGCAAACAAACAAACAAGTCTCAAGTTAAAAAAAAAAAAAAAACCTGAATATCACATGTGATGTTTTGTGTTCTTACTAGTCTGTCAATGGCTAGCCATCTAATCTTCAGGCTGTATGAATTATTCAGGGGAGAAAAAAAAAATCAAATATACTCCGCAAAAGTAGTCAATCAGCACTGGAGAACACATAAGAGACATTTGACTTCTAAGACCACCAAATATCATGAAAACTACTAATGTTTAGAAATGTGTTTTTCATTTTATATTGATAACAGGCTATGAATTGACATGGAGGCCATAAGCTAAAAAGGGGAAATCACATGAATGTCAATGCTGGCTACAGTTTTAAAAATTTTCTTCCATTTAATGAGAAATGAAATGTGATTCTTTGTATTGTTTATCCAGCAAGCTTTTGCAGCCAAGGGAATTAACCTACTGCACAGGTTCCCAACTCTGGAATATCCCCTGTCCTACACATTTTAGTGCTTTCCTGCTCTAACACACCCATTTCAACTCAGGAAGGGCTGTTAATTAGCTGATTAATTGAATCAGGTGTATTTGGAAAACACTAAAATGTGTAGGGCAGGGGTATTCCAGCACCAGGGTTGGGAACCTGACCTACTGTATGAAGAAGTACACTTTTATTTTAGATATATTTAGTTTGGGTGATCTTAACTTCTTAAACACTCTCTGATTAAGAAAAAAAAAACTCTGCTTTAAATGATCTACCAGAGGGAGAACAAACAAACAAAAAAAATTTACATTTCGAATAAATGAAGTGCCAGGTAGATACCATAATCGATATTTACAGCATAAACTGTAATTTTGTAAAAGATCATTGTACTTTATTTTTAAACAGTTAGCAAACTTTTTTTTTTTTTACAGAACTATTATAACTTGTAATTTTTTTCTAACATTTTCATTCCCAAATGTAAATCTTAAATAAATTTGAAAGAGGCATAGGATGCTGCTTTTGGTGCCTTACAGTAAAGTTAATGATACCAGGTGTTCTACTGTGTTATTACAATATGGTCACAGCAATGTTACGGTAGCTCGATATTGCATAATCTGCCATATCAAGCAAATTCTTTTTCCAGAATACCATGCCAGCTGAAGTATCATACTTAAAAACACATTTAATACCATATCACAGCACTGTCAGATTCTCTATTCTGATCAGAACTTGTGGGTTAATTAATTCAATTTTACAGTACTTCAGCTGCAAGGTAAATGACAAGTTTATATTGACGAGCTCATTCTAACGTTATAGTACAATGTGCCATTCTTTAATAAGAAAATTGCTATGGCATAAGAGGAATAAAGCACTTTGGGACATGATACTTATGGAAAATAACCACCGTTGGTGTGGTAACACATCACACCACCCTGTCGTTGATTAGTTTCCTACAACAGCACACCCCATTGTGTTTTCTTCTTTATATATTGTTTTGAACATTGTATTTTTCTACAGTAAAATACTGTGTGTCACTGTAGTGGTAGGGATGTTAGCTATGTTTCTGATTAAAAGGTTTAACACCTTGTTTAGAAAGTAACTCTAAAACTGAAAGCATCATATAAGAAAAAAAAAAAGATTAGCATAAAATAAGCTCAACAGTGAGACTTAACCTTGCAAGTATAATGTCTCACTTTATTTTTCTAACTTCCCTTTATTATAAACTTGTATGATGTTAGTTAATACACAAACGTCCAGCCTACTACAATATATATACGTATCAATGCAGTGGTGCGGGGTTTGGCATGCAGTGACTGTTGTTTCTTCTCATTTTAACTGTATCAGATCATGATGCTCATAATGCCTGGAGAGCAAGAGCTCGGAAAAACATTTTGTATCTTGTGAAAGGAGATGCAGAGGTGAGGCCCCTCCAAACCAAACCCAGGCCAGTAAAACGTCCATGGCCCCAGCATGGACGTTAGTGGTTATCTTCTAACCACATCTCCATCTCTGGAAATGGTGTGGACAGGGCTGTTACCTCCACGGCTCTGGTCTCTAACTAACAGACAGAAAAAGCAAGCCAAGCAAGCTGCTGGAGTGTGCTGGCATCAATAATAGCACCTAACACACACTAAAATTAGTAAGGGGGCCTCTTTTTAACACATCATTCCTACACATGCTTTAATAGCTTATACAGATGGACAATAATTGAATGAATTCATTTATTACTCAATAATATTTTTATTGTGTTCTGTTATACTGTAAACTGTATGGCCTACTCCATATCAATAAATAATTTATTTAAATGAATAAAAATTTATTTAGTCGATAAATTATTCTCCAAAAGTTCAAATTTGGTGAGGGGGAAATCATCCTATACATTAAGGTATGTTTGGGTGTGCTAACTGAGTGAAATCCTGAGGGGTTTGTAGCACAGAAATGAAGGTTACAGGGGGGGGAAACAGGAAACCAGCACGTTCCTATTTCCTGTCAACAGGTGAAGCTACATTGTCTTTTCTCTTTTATTCTCCAACCACAGTTCTTGGGGTGTAGAGTATTTCAGAAAGTCTTTTTAAGAAACAGCAGATATTTCTTCATTGCTTACCTACTGCTGTATAAATACCTGAGACATAATGAAACAGCAGCAAAGTTTAGTGGCATTGTTGCAACATTTTGTTATTGCAATTGATTGAGTAAATTCTCTGAGGAAGTCACAATATGTAAAAAGGACTTGAGAAAACGATATGCAGGCATCACACTTTGATGCACACACCACACACATACGAAAGTGCAACACAATGAAATATTCCTCTATATTCACAGAACATCTCATCTGAATCAAAGGAAATTATGCTAATAAAGCATCTCATTATTCTAAACTTACAGAGAGCCAGTCTGTGCAATCACATCATTAAAGATCTATTCACAAATACAGAGTAGAGTTCTTGAAAAGCAACATTTTCTATTTCTCCATTTGGTGGCTATTCCATTTTTGTGCATTGAGACTATGAATAAATGGGAGGTGTGGGAGCTTTAGGTTGAAGGAAAGGATTGCACAGTGGGACAGTGATGACCAGAGGGGACAGAGGGCCTTGCCGAACATATGATGATGGTGTTGAACTGCTCCTACAAAATACACAGATCGCCCGCATTTAGTTACAGTCAAAACAGCAGAATAATGAAGCTGAATGTTAACACATTATACCTTATAGTCTCAGGAAATAACGATCTAATCTAATCAGTTGTACAGCCAGTGATATGAAGCCATCTACCTTCTCCAAATGTTATATGGTATTTAGAGTCAAAACAAAAAGTCATTTACAAAGCCTAGATGAACAAAAACAACTTGTTATAAGCAAAGTTAAGAGGAAGTTCTTAAGGTGCTAACTGGTCCTCTTTTTCTGCTATAAGGGAAAGCTGGGAGGGCTGCTTTATCAGCAGAGGAAACAGATTTCAGAGGGCGAGTCGCTCCAGGAAAATGGATCTGGGTCGACCGAAAACCACGATTACCACCAGCAGCTAGAACAGCTCAGCTCTGGATATGGCCATCTGTGGAAGGCTTCTCCAAAAGCGGGTAAACCAGCTCTACTGAGACCCAGTTAGGAAACACGTTTTCAAAAAAAAAAAAAAAAAAAAAAAAAAAACAGTCCCTGGGTGAGGAGTTTGGTTTTCCTCTAGTGCCTCTCTTACACATTGCCTCCTCCTTCTTCCTCTCTACTCAAGCTGCACATGGCTCAATCCTACTCATTCTGAAAGCTGAGGACGTTTTACCGTTGATGCTGACACTGAAAGGGAGGGAGATGTTGACCTGACATACCCCAAGTGTGGCCCACACTTCAACATCAATGCTCATAGTGGTACTTTTTACAGTTCCTCATTTTAATGATTTACAAGTTCCTTTTCCATCTGCCCATCTCCTTATTCCACACATTTCAGTATGCTTTGTGGAGTGATGACTTTGTCAACCCTTGTGTTTAAATCATCTTTTGGTGACTTAAATCTACTGTGTGACATCTCAGACCTCTCCCATAATGAAGCGTAGTCCAAGAGTTGAAGAGCTGTAAATTTAAGCCACAGAATTGTGTTTCACACAATAAGGAACACAAGGGAGTGTTATACAAAGACCAACAGCTGTAGACATCACAGTGGGGTGAAACTGACTACCCAGGGCCTCTAGACCAGGGTTCTCAAACTTTTTTCAGCCAGGGATCTTTTTAACTGTAAAAATATTTTACAGACCCCCTCAGTACCAATTTATTTTTAAACATAATCCAACTATTCAAATATTAGGCTCATTATTAAAATGTGTACAATGATATGTTGGCTATTTGCTGGAGCCATGAAACTTTCTTTGTTTTTGAGTTACTGAGGTTTAGATTAAATCCATTCACTGCATGTGATCAGTCAAACAGGCTAAAAAGTATATTGTGGGTTGTGATTTCCATTTCGAAAAAATCGTGGACCCCCACGGACGCCACTTTGAGAACCACAGATCTAGATGAAAAAGACCCTGAAGGGAACAGGAATAAACAGGTTGAAAATAGGAGCAGGCCCAGCAGAGCCCTATATTTGCACAGGACACAGAAATTCCTAAAAGACCCATGCATCCAGCTATGTTTGAATTTTTTTTCTGACAAAGACAGAAAGATCTAGAAGAGACCTAGATAAAAGAGAGAAAATAGAGAAAAAGAAAGACGTAGAGAGGAAATGGCAAACAGATAACTGAGAAATTATCCATTATTTAGCATTTATTTGATTAAAACTATTATGATCAAATAATGATCTCCTGCATTACTTTGCATTACAGCCAAACTGCTTTTTAATAGTGACTGTGTGTCTCATCTGAGACAGGTGCAACATAACTTCAGAAGCACTTATTGTGTCAGGTCTCTCAGGAAAACAGTATGAATGTACTGCATTGCTGCCATCTGCTGAGCTAATGCAGTGTACACGTGCTGGACTGCGGGGCAATGAAAACTCACACAACAGACTCCAGGTTTGTTCAGCAAAATAAAATGAAATTTATCTAACTTGTAATCTGTTCCATGTTTCATATTAGATAACAGAATGACAAGCTAAAAGGATGCAGTTTAAAAAAAAAAAAAATTACTGATGCCATATACTGTAAAGCCTACAAAATATAGTTAAGAATGTACTGAGTAACTATACTTCATTTGAAGGCTGTTATAATAAATACAGGCATGTTTGATACAGACTGTTTTTAAAACAGGTAATGAATAGATATTTATGCTCCTTAGTGAAATTATTACTGTATACACCCTATATTGTAAACTAGGAATTATGCTGTTTAGCATTTTTTTATGTAATTCGCTTTTACTGATTGCATTCAGAACTCACCATCCATTTTAAATATAGTAATTGTGCTTCTTCCAACAATATATAGGGTTAAGACTTTTATTTGTTTCAAATATATGTAACTATTTCCATTTCAAAGACCTTCTAAATGACTTTATACACCCAAAGAGAGGCTTTCTATTTGAAATATATAGATTAGGCCTGGTATCCTGGTATCATGTTGCATATTTCAGGGTGAAATAGTGTGTAGATTATAACAATATTTTTAGCCTAAAATCTGTAAAAGTATAGTTAAAAACATCCAAAATCAGATGTTTTTTGTCAAAATGTAGACACTTTTTATGAATTGTATGTTACAGTGTATAGCTTTAGATTCCAGTACAGTTTTCCAGATTATTTTTGTAGCATAAGAGCATTTCTATGCTTTTAGACAGTACTCATATGTGCAATATGATATTTTCCAGATACAACATTTTCTATTTTCACTAAAAGTGAATCTGAGTCATTTCAAGAGGTAAAAGTATTTTTTGCAAAAAATAATTTTATGTTGAATGTGTGCTATACTATGTATGTGCTTTACCCTGCAGTCTGATGAGTGGGCATGGAAGAAGGCTGGCTGGTGGCTAAGGTGCATGGTCTGTCGTGTAGAGCTTTCCCAGTGTAACCAGGAATAGTGGGATGGCTTTAGACACATCACATATGACACGTGCATAAACTCAACCAACTGAAAATGCAGCATTCACATCAGTGCCGTGTTAGTTAAAACAGCATCGTATTTATACATTATGTCATATTCCATCACATCATGTACTGTACAAATATCCACTGCTCACATACTTGGTTGTGGGAGTGTCGGGAGGTAAGACGGTACACAGCACTGTCAGTGAGATGAAGACTTTCTCTGGGATGTCAATATCGTCCAGGTTCTCAGATCCAATCACACCACTGTGCAGGACAGTAACACATAACAGCAACCCTTAGTTCATAACTATATATGCATTTTCCTAATTTTTCTGTCAAATTATATCGGCAAATCTTCTGCAACCACTTACCTATATAAAATAATTGATCTTGTTTTTGGACATGGGCTGGTTCTGTTTAAAAAAAAAGGAAAATAATTTCATTTTATTTTTTCATTTAAAAAGAAAAAAGAAACTTGTGATTGTATGTTTGTCTTTGTTTAAAAGTTCAGTGTTACAGCACTAAGGAATAATATCTTACTAAATGGTTGCTCATGGAAATGTGTACGTTTTAAATTAGATTTTAAAGCAACTTGAATCTTCAAGAGGACTACAAAAGAAATGTGTATTGAACTCTTTCAGTTCTCAAAAATACAGCCTGCTGGCAGGAACTGAATAAGTGAGAGAATTTGTAAGTTGAGTTATGTTGCTGAAAGAGTTCAGTGAAAAATTCTGTTATATTTTACAGCGGTTACTGGTGGAAAATTAAAGGTCACTTATTCTATGCATGCTCATTATACAAGATAAAGAACAACAATTACTAAGAAAAATAAAGTATTACACAAATCACTTGCAAACTGAAGGGCTTCTTCACATTATATAAGGCATGAATTTGATGCCTATTCCAATGAGGTCCAATAGTCTTAAAGAGAAACAAGGAAATAAACTGAGCAGGAGAAAGGCCTACAGATCTACATCATATTGGACACACATGGAGCCACACATGTGCTTACTGAATGGAAAATTAACCTGCCATAGTTCAGGCCTGCTGCTGTCTCAAAGTGAAGCACAGGCTTACAGAGTCTGCCATTTTCTCCAGAGTACTCAGTGTTGGTTTGAGATGAGGGTAGAGTCCCAGTTTATATCTTCATAACATGTATAAACAACATAGCATCACTGATATTGCGCATAGATAAAGCGTGCATTATAAAGTTATTAAAGCCGTCTAATTGCACACAGCTGAATGTCTGTCTGCTCTGGTATTTAAGTATACACAACAAATTTACTTCTTATTAATTGACACTCTTAATTAACTAATGAAATGACTGCAGAGACGTGTGGGCATGAAATGGCAGGTGGAAAAGAAAATGCTTGCTCTAATAAGCAACATCAGATATCCTTAACCTTTGAGCTTCTGATGTGTAGATGCACCACAGATCCTTGTCCATCGATTTAGGGGGAAGAGAGGTACATGCATCCTAGATGGGTTAAAAAAAAAAAAATTTAAAAAAAAAAAGAGGAAGGGGCACTATATTATGGCCAATACGGGAACTGTAAATACACTGGATAATGCACTAGATAAATATCAGCTGTATAAATAGGTATGATTCCTACCTACTTAAAGTAGTCACACAATAGTTTAAACTAAACATTACAGCAGTGAGAGCTGCTTGCATAAATAAATAGGGATTACTGAGTGAACAGTGCTCTCTCCAACCTCCCAGCACACCTGAGTCAGGTATCTAATGTGTACTTGATAGCTTGTTACATGAGGGAATGAGGGAGAGAACAAAAATAAGGACTGTCACTGAAGACACTAATCTAATCTAATGATATTGGGGGAGCGTTTCAGCATCCTTCCAGTATTACAGTATTATGTAATTACCATTCCCCTCTCCAACAATCCCACCACCACCCCCAACCCTCTTCAGATCTTCACACCCCAGAGGACTGGTGGAACCTGGAGGAACCTGGATCAGGTCTCTCCCTGCTGCTGTGGTCCTGCAAAATAAAAATTAATGAGTCTGGCAATTACACACTTATCTATAACTGTTAAATCTATTAAGGAGGGTAAGGAAGGAATAAAACACTTTGGGAAATACTGTTATAGGAAATGCTCGTTTCTTCACCAGAATCGAATAATAATAATAATAATAATAATAATAATAATAATAATAATAATAATAATGCATTTTATTTAATGCCACCTTTCAAAACACCCAAGGTCACCTCACAAGCAGGCAAAAATAAAAATACAAATCACTACACAAGACAAAGGCACACAACAAACACTCAGCATATACAAATAAAATACAGCAAAGACTCAGTAAAACATATTATAAAAAAGCCTGAATAAAAAGATATGTCTTAAGACACTTTTTAAAAGTGTCCTTTTTTCTCTCACATAATTAAGTAAAAAAAAAAAAAAAAAAAAACAGCCTTTTGCAGAGAAACCCGAAGGTGAAAAATTCCTCTGTCCAGAAGACTCTCCATTACAAAGTGCTGCCACTGGAGACTCCTTCCATAAAGTAATAATTATTTAAAGACATAAAAAAAACGTATGAAAACTTACAGAAATTTTCATCCTATCAATGATTATTCGTTTACCTTTGTTAAATGACAACACATTCTTTTAAGTCATTTATTATTAGGCCTAGATTATGTAGATCGTCCATCAGTCAAGTCTGTGTTTATGAGACAGTAAGGTATAAGAGCGAGTACATTAATATAAACCTGTGATGAACCTTACAGCTGGGACTACTTGGGAACTCAACAGCTCTGTCGTATGAAGCGTGGTAAGTAGTGAACCTATAGTACATTTCCTTTCAAGGTTAACTTGACTCTGGAGTTCCAGTGTCTCACATGTCCTGGCTGCAGGTCTGAGTGAGGGAGTGCGAGGTCGATATGTCGCTGCCCTCTGATCACAGTGTGTGTGTCTGTGTCGCTGAGTGGGGCCAGAGGAGTGCCGGGGCTCGGGGCAGAGGCCTGAGGCTGGAGCTTAATAAAAGCATAGCTGTCTCTTTCCGTCAAGCTCTCAATGTCGTAGCGTCCCCTTTCATACTGCCTCAGGAGGCTCATTCTGGGAAAACTGGAAGTGCAGCTCTTCTTCATCAGTGCTGGTCAAAATAACTGATGTGGCTTTTCATGTGTTTCTCTGAGTCTCTGAGACAGAGGGCTGCTGCTCTAACGTAACTGATACGCAGTGTGTCAGCGTCATTTGTTGCCTAGAGACTGCGGTCCCATCCAAAATCACGTAGCCTCCAAACAGAGTAAGCCGAGCAATGATATTAAGTGTGTAGACTACTGTGAGCGGGTAAGCGGGAATACCTCTGTCGCCACATCATGTCGGTGTACCCTGCTTATTCGTGTTGCGTCTTTGACTGCAGGCCTGCTACTAACACTAGCTAACTTTGTCCTATCATTTAGTAGGCCTATGCAGTTTGGGACAAAACCTAATAACAATTTGTTTGACTTGAAAAATGATGTGTGACGGGTGCCCAATACAAGTTGTATAGCAAAAGTGCTTGAAGTTGACTTAAACTAGGTTTATTCAAAAGTTGATGGCAGACCTTTTGAGCACAATAAAACTGCAACGGGAGACAATTCTGTTTGAGGGGAAAAAAAAAAAAAAGAAAAAAGAAGAAAAAAAAAAAAACAGCCGCAAGTGCAGAATGTGTCCACTAGGGGGCGATCATGTGCTAAGGACAGACCTGTACAGTGGACTCTACAGCGGAGACTCAAGCCTTAACTAGCAGCAAGTCTCCTAGAAGACTATTTTAGCCTCCCAAGTAAATTTATACATATATATAATTGCCATGGTTAAATTATTTCAGGGTTCGTTAACGTTTGATTTTATTTATTTTAATCACAGCTTTGCTTCGAGTGCGGACATGGTGACAGGAAATGTATGACTGAAAGGTTTGCTTGTTTACGATCAGTGAAAAACATTTTACATGAAAAACATTTTACAGTGTTGAGCTGGAATATATGGGAGCCCAGGGTATACCTTTACAGTCATGTAAGAGTATACTGTGGGCTCCCATATGCTTCACTACAGGAGTTTTGGCTGACAAAAGCCAGAAATGTCCACCCTGGTGCTGAAGCTGCAGCAGTGTACAGTGATATGAACAGCTGACAGTTTGCTCTAACAGAGACTTTAATAATTAGAAAAAGCATAATTATAATGTAGGATGTAGTAAATATTGTAGATGTAAGTAAGATAAGTCAAACATTTAAAGAGATAAACAATTTCATATTTTCGAATTAGAGTATAGTAGCCACACGTATAGGCTACTCAATCACGAATGTGGGCACTTAAGTAAAAAATTAATTATCTTTATATTTACATCTGAAAATAAATCTCTTGTAGTATTTGCCTATTTAACTGGAATAAATAAACGCTATAACTGCATGACTTTATGTGGAAACATACTTATCTTACCTAAAAATGGCAACAACAAAAAAATAGACTGGAATTTGGTGAAGACATGTCAGCCAGTCAGAGTTCCCTTTGCTACTTGCTTCTTTGTAATAGCATAACTTGCCATAGATTGTATTCATTCAGTCTTTCATCCACTTGATTCTGGACATGTTCAGGGTGGATCTGGAATCTATACTGGGAACACCAGTCCATTGCAGGTCTGGCTTTATGACTGGCTTTTATCATTTCTGTCCCATTGCACATTTACATTAGCCTACATCCCACTGCTTTGCCAAGGTTTCACTCAGTTAGACTCAGTGCAGTTATCATCAGTGCAGATATATCGATATTCACATCACCTGCAATATGCAGAAACATAGGCCACTTGTAACAAAGAAAATGTTTGAAAATCAGAAAATCCAGATGCTGCTGTAGCTAACTTCTTTCATTCATCAGATGAAAGAAGTTAGCTACAGCAGCATCTGGATTTTCTGTGTTTGGCAGTCAGACTGATAGCCTGACAGCACATACACTTGGGGAATGTAACCAGAATTACCTTTTGAAGTGAAGTGTGACCAAGTATGGTGACCCATACTAGGAATTTGTGCTCTGCACCCATCCAAGTGTGCACACACACAGTAGTAGACACACCCAGAGCAGTGGGCAGCCTTTTTTGCTGAGGCACCCGGGGAGCAGTTGGGGGTTTGGTGCCTTGCTCAAGGGTCTCACCTCAGTCGTGGTATTGAGGGTGGAAGAGAGCGCTGGTCATTCACTCCCCCCACCTACAATCCCTGCTGGACCTGAGACTCGAACCCACAACCTTCAGGTTACAGGTCCGACTCTTGAACCATTAGGCCACGACTGCCCCAAATATTTGCTCCAGTGTTGGAAAAATAAAACTACATAAGACCAGCTTTACAAGACACCTTCTTGTATCTGTCTCTGTCTGATCCTAAGTCCCTTATTGTGTAAAAGTTTTAGAATTCATGTTTCATAGGGTTATTTTATTCATACTTATTTATTCATAGTTATGTAACTTTATTGACATGTTGAGTAAACTCTTTTAACCATTCTTTACAGGGAAACATTGAAATTAAAAAGTAAAAATTCAATAATTATGTTTTTGTTTTCTTCACAAGAGATTCTTCAATTTATTGAAATCTTCATCTTGATAAGTTCACGGTAAGGTCAGAGGCAGAGACGAGTGAGTCAGTAGAAATGAGGCATCTCTCGCCACGTACTAAAGCAATGTGTTCCTTTCAAACGATCAAAAATCTGTGCAATATACTGCCTAGTTTGTACTTTAAACATAAACTTTATTACATGCATAAACATGGATATTTCAGCTTATGAGAATATATCAATCATGAGGAACAGGAGAAAATGTTGGCTGCTGCCATTAGCCATGTGTAGCACACGCTATACAGTCTGAGTGTAAAACACTTTGCAGCTGAAACTCACTTAGGCCAATTATAAAGGAATACACTTCTTACCATCTCGGACCAGATCAGAAGACTATGTTCGCTCGTGAGCCGGTGTTGCAGTGATACAAGGGAAATAATCACCAAGACAGGATTATAATTGAAAAGGTGAGTATAGTTCTTATACACTTGAGATTCAGTTAAGGAAAACAACAAAACAAATAAAAATGACAGCATCTATAATGACAATAACTCTCAGGTAAGATATCCAATGACACACCAAATCAATCTCAATCAACTGTTCTTGATTCACCATACGCCTGTTTAAGTGCTCAGCCATACAACGCAGATATGCAACTCAGATAGTGGAAAATGTAGTTCTTGTCCACAGTTGCGACAATATCCGGGAAAATTTTTTTATACGTGTAGTCCTACCACTTAAATGGTTATGAGTTGTCCAAGTTCAGGAAAACAAGGTTGGCTCGCCAGTTTCCAGCAATGCTGAGCACTCCTCGCTGACGGCAGAAACACTTCTACAGCAGACATTTTTAACAAACTCCTCATGCAGTACCAAGAAGGTCTCAAGGAACAGGAGCAACAAAAGGGAAAAGACAAGGTGAAAGTCACAATTAATTACAATAAATTCCTATTTAACATCCTTAACATTTTCAACATAAAGCCCCAAAATACACCAATACACATTTACAAGCACTTATTTCCCTCTTTAACACATTTCCTTAACAGAAATATAACTAAAATAATGAAGAATAACTTCTTCAATTAACCACTCGATTAGCATATAGCTCGTAGCACATGAAACTGCATGGTTAGCTAAACTCCAGGTGAGCTACAATACACGCATTACACTCACTTAAACACTTTTAATCACTAACTCAACCCTTAATTTAGCACTTCACTCACATTTTTAACTAAAGAAGGTCATTTATGAACTCACTTACCAAGAAAATAATGATAACTATTAGAAAAGTCTGTTTTACAAAGTTTTCGTCAGATGAGTTTATTGTAATTAATTGTGAATTTCACCTTGAATTTCAATACAAACGCGGTTATCAACTTTCTTTAGGACTGCAATTGACGTGCGTCACTACTCCGGCAGCCATTTCCCTCTTTTTCCCGAGATGACACTGCTTTTTTTTTTTCTTTTTTTTTTTTTCCTCTCGAGATGACACTGCTCACCTCTACTTAGTGCTTGTGATGACGCAACCCAATAAAGGCGGAGCTAATTCCAATTATTCAATTTAATTTTTTTTTTTGTTTGTGATGTCCACTGTCATTTCTTCAACAATATTAGATTTTTTATTAGATTCTTGCCCATTAAAATAAACAGTAAAATGTTTATACGTGCATCTTAGTACTTATTTTCCTTTTACAGGTTCCTAGTAACCTAGGTTACACGTCACCTAGTAGACAAGTGGCGAATGCTGTGTGTAATGTTAACATTCTTTTACAGACAAAAAAAGTATATATAATGTGTATGTACAACCTGTATGTTAATAATGAGTTTATATCCTATTACCTTAAATGGTTTGCATCATCGTCATTATCACCAGCATGCTTGTTCTGAAATGTAAATCTGATCCTGGTTAAGAGATAAAGTAGGCCTATTATTGAGTATTTACTAGATTATTATTGATTATTCATGCTCTAGTAGTTATTTGAGAATGCTTCTATTTTACTTGAGTATCTTTTTTTTGTTTGTTTGTTTTTTTGTTGTTGTTTTTTTTGAGTATTTAGAATAATGCAAGTTATGTAAAAGTCTAAACCTGCACAGTTAACTGAACTGTTGCATAACGTGACCTGTGACCCATGTATGGTTTTGACTAGTCATGTCAAAATACACTCACTGAACACTTTATAAGTAACACTGTACTAACACTGGGTAGGGCCTCCCTTTCCTCTCAAAACAGCCTCAATTCTTCTTGGCATGGATTCCACAAGATGTTAGAAACACTCCTCCCCACACCATCACACCACCTCCACCAGCCTGGACTGTTGATACACCCTACCATCTGTGTGCCTCAGAAGAAAGTTTTCCAGTTTTGGTGAGCCTGTGCCCACTGCAGACTCAGCTTTCTGTTCTTGGCTGATAGAAGTGGAACCTGACGGGGTCTTCTGCTGTTGGAGCCCATCTGCCTCAAGGTTCAACGCGTTGTGCGTTCTGAGATGCTTTTCTGCTCACCACAATTGTACAGAGTGGTTATCTGAGTTACTGTAGCCTTTCTGTAAGCTCGAACCAGTCTGGCCATTCTGCGTCACCCTCTCTCATCAACAAGGCGTTTCCATCCGCAGAACTGCTGCTCACTGGATGTTTTTCTATATTGCACCATTCTAAATAAACTCTAGAGACTGCTGTGTGTGAAAATCCCAGGAGATCAGCAGTTACAGAAATACTCAAACCTGCCCATCTGGCACCAATAATCTTGCCACCGTCAGAATCACTGAGATCACATTTTTTTCCACATTCTGATGGTTGATGTGAACATTACCCAAAGCTGCTGGCCTGTATCTGCATGATTTTATGCATTGCACCGCTGCCGTGCAATTGGCTAATTATATAATTGCATGAATGAGTAAGTGTACAGATGTTCTTAATAAAATATTCGGTGAGTGTATACCATAATAATGATGATTTTATCACTACCATTAGATAAGTTGTCTAGTTAGTTAGCTTCCTGGCATCTAAATATTTTGGGGTACCACTTCATTCTCTAAATAATTTCCAGATTAAACTGTTACTTTATAAGTTCACAAACTGAGCTCATATGTAACACTGCCTTTTTGTGGAAAAATATTTGTTTAGCATTGCGTTATAGCATCTGTATAATCAAAATAAAACATTCAAGCGGAGAAAACCATTTAAAAATCTTTGAATATAAAGATAAACATTTAGTATTTGTTAAATATCTTTAAAAGTCTAATAAACTATATTAAATATAATTATATTAAATATTTAATTTTATATAAATAAACTGTTAAAAATGTTAAAACATATTTAATATAAATACTCAGCAAATATCTACAGAACCTAATTAATGTTATTTGGCAAGGGAGTGGGGAATGTAACGCCCCCTCAAGTTAATTATGTTGAAAATGATGTTGCAGGTTCATTTCAGCAGAGTGCTTTCTGCAGGAACTCACATTCAGGCTTTTAACTGAGTAATCAACACAGCTTCTACAGCTTCATGCAGCTCCTGCACTATGCACAAAGCTGGATACACTGGTTCAAACTGGCCCTCTGTTTATTACTGTACAAAGCAAATGCTAGGCCTCTTGTGAAAACTGAATAATCAGGTGCTTTTACATAATTGCTTTAGTACTTATGTACTGTAAAGCATTTCAGATGTATCTAAAATTGTAGTTCTCCTAACAATCCACTGTGTGATTTTTTGCGATGCACAAATATAATCATTACATTTTATATTCTCAGGCCCATTTACAGAAGGGTGCAATTATCTGTCGTCATGTGAACGTTTAGATTGATTCATCTTCAGTAACAGTATTATCCTGGTGTCATGGTGAATTCGAGCCTATTCCAGATACATCAGGCATGAGGTGGGACACCAGTCCACCTACTGGCATGTTTTTTGGGTGTGGGAGGAAACCAGAGAACCTGGAGGATACCTCAAACAGACACAGGGCGAAAATGCTGCACCACCATGCCACCCAATTTCTAGAAGTTGAATTTTTTTGACCCTGAATTTCAGGTAATATGGAATGACTTGAACAATCCTTGGAGTATTTTTAAGGAACTCAGTAAGATACCCATCACCAATTTAATTTAAGCCCTGAAAATCCCACTGAATTTTTTTTGGAGATTCTGTATCATTCTCACAATTTCTTCATAGCACTCCAACAAATATAACCTGTATAAAAAGTATTACATTGCACTGAAATGTGATTAACACATGAAACAATAAAACAATTAATGGAAAAAAGAAGTATGGAAAAATTAAAGAAAAAAGATCTTGCATTTCAGCAGTAGGCTATTTTTGTATTAACTACTTTGTGCATTTGCAAGACAATAGTACTGAGTCCAATTATTTTTGGTAGGCTGAGAAAATTATTGTGATGGAAAAAATTTTCATCCTCATCACAAGCTGATGTCTTCCCTGCCCAAAACGGCGTCTAGCATGCCGGATCCTCTCTTGATATGGCTTGACTGATGTTTTCACATGCTCCATGTCTTGCTGCAAGAAGACTCAGTCATTCATGTGGCATCTGATCAGAGGCACTTCTAAAAGTTTGTAATGATTCCAGCTTGGTCTAAAGGCTCAGATGTGGCTGGACTCACTGCCCAGCTTCCCTCATGCCATGATTGATAACACTATCAACAAGGACAGCACTGAGCTCATTAGAAAGTTTTTTTTGTCCTCTGCTCTTGTTTGCTCCATTGTTTTTTGTTTTCCTGTGTCAATGTGTGACCTTATTTAAAATCTGACCAACTACATATTCCCTTTTTTCAGTGTGGTGACTTGTGTTCATGGATTACCTAATATTGAAGTTCAAGCAAGAAGTAGTACAGTTAACTTGATGTTCATGGTTCAATGTGAAATTTTTGCATCACTTTGATTACTTTGATTTGAAACATGTAGCATAATAAATGAAAGAAAATGAGAAAGCCACAGCAAGATATACAGCATTGATCTTTCCTCTGTTGCGTGAAATATGCATAGCTTCTGCTCATGTATAGGTTCTGCGTGGTGGTAATTTGTGCTATACTATTTTTCATTTCAATTAATGCAGTCTGGAATCCATTTACTCTCTCTCTCTCTCTCTCTCTCTGTCTCTCTCTCTCTTTCTCTGCTTCAGGCTCATTCGGGGGAGGGGGACTACTCTTAATGAATTACAATGTCTAATATTTTTGTCTTGTGTAAGAAATAGTGTTCTCCAAGGAAAGAGTGCAATAGACTGTCTGGCTAAAATCGGAGGCTATTTTTAGTCAGCTATCTCCACCCCTTTTAAATAATTTACAGCATCTCAAATTATTTAAATAGTACTACTTCCATTCTGTTGTGCCTTGCCATACATGACAGTGGCACTGCACCTGAATTCAGCAGGTCTTAAAAGAAACACAGATCAATATTTTAGAGGCAGTCCTGGAGGCGCACTGATCAACACACTTTTAACTTTTTGCCTACTTCCAAAAAATGTAGCTTATGAACTAAATATCACGGCCTACATAAATTGGTTTATATATGGAGCAGGGAAATGAAAAAATTGTGCAGGGCAGTGGGCTCTAGTAATGGAGTTGAGGACCCATGTTTTAGACCACAGGACTGTGTGTGTGTGTGTGTGTGTGTGTGTGTGTGTATGAGTTACGTATTGTAATATTGTAATATTGTGCATATTACAGAAATTATATACAAACATATTTTATCAACACACTCCCTTTCCAAATTTGTTTAGTATTATTTATAACTCTATGCCACAGGCTATAGCCTTTAGCTGTCACCATGGTAATTATTCTGCTTCGTGCATCTCATGCATTATTGCACTTTTACTGCCTGCTCTGCTCTCTTAAGCGCTGCTGGCTTTGGCATTTACAACCACTGAAACAGAAGTGAAATTTCAAGAGCAGACTCATCCTGTCGGGTCTTGCTCTGGGCAGCATTTGCGTGTAGCACTTCCTCCCTGCTTCTTGTTCTGAGCCTCTCACACTCAATTAGCTGATTGGAATAATGAATTTACAGCTTTGTAGTTTCATGAGGGACTTGGGAAGAAGAGATATCTGTGAGCTGTCGTGTTTGTTTGAAATCAGAAGGGCTTACTACTGCAAAACACACCTTAGCCTAAAGCTTCTTTAACAGTCAAAGCTAGTACAGTTTTCTGAATGCCCAGGACAAGAACACTGCTACAAGAAGGGTTTATGTTTAATGTTAGCCAGCTGTCAGCTCATAACAAAGTACATAATGTGAAATGTGAAACACAGCCACTAAAACCTACACCTTATACTGGAGCCATCATGCATGCATTTGTAACAATTTAACTCAATTTGTATGAAAAGGTACAAATGTTAAGATTAAGGTGAGTGGTGGCACCATTTCTAACAACTTAATTTTTCATATAAAATCAAAAGAGATCTAACCAAACTGCACTGCTGCTCATACAAATATTTAATGAAATCAGTTTTTTTTTTTTTTTTTACAGCATAACAGTGTACAGTGTGGTACTGAGACCCATCTGCTGTGTAACCATTGCATTGCCAGATTCACTTATCATCTAATCTGTTAAAAAATGCATCAAACATCAGCTTTATTTATAAAACATTTAATACTGTCTGGAGAAATGAAATCTGTAGTTGTTGCTCATTGTAATGATTAGACACTAGATTCACTAGATTGGCTTATATTTTCATACTTGAAAAAGTGAACTTTGCTCTTTAAAATAGCATTGCATTGTGATTAAGCTGAATTCAGTTAAGGTAGTAAGATGGTATATCTTATCTAAGTAAATCTCTCTCATGCTTGGGCTGCTTTTTTCCCCCACAGTGTTCATTACGATGCAGCTGGTGGGGTGGTTAAATATGTACTGTGCAATTAAATGAACTTAGACTGTTAGATAAGCCTACCAACATATGGTTAGACTGATATTATTTTATAAGCCCTTCTATTAAGTGACAAATTCTGCCTTAGCATCAAATTACACATCTTCAGCTGTTAATTATTTCAGGCTGGAATATTGCATGAAAGTGAATTTTGGTGTAATGCGCCCTCACTGGAAACATCACACTCATTGCTGCTCGCTCATGCATATTTTTAGAGATACCATTACCAGAGGTGAAAAAGACGGCCTCTAAATTTGGCTGCCTTCTTCCTGAGCTCCCCCCATCACCAAAATACACATACACACACACACACACACACATCCCATCCCTTCAATTCCCCCTGCCCATGCCTTCTGACTTTCTCTATCTTATAACACAGCCAACAGTTTCAATTAAGGAGTAAGTTGCAATATTAGGTAGGCAAAGTGTAGGGTGATGTACTTGTTCTGTTGCTTGGAGAAATGGGCCTGTCTCTTGAGATCCCTGTGTTTCCTTTATTAGACTACCATGCAATTGCACACAGTCAAGCTGTTTTTATTTTCTTGGTCAGTGGGCTGAAAGTACCTGGACCAGAGATGCTTAAAAGCAGCTGCCAGAGTGAATGCCATTCTCTTAGCTCCTTAATTGCTGTCAGCTAACTGGGTGTTTTAGCAGTACCTCGTTTAAAACATGTCAAAACCTCTCCTTTCCTTCTGTCATACCTGCTCGTTTGTGGCTTTCGTGCATGTTCTCCTTTGTGGCTTTTAGGCATAAACATATGTCTATTACAGCCAAATGTAGTTCTTAAGTAGGGCCAGTATGTCATGCAGCATTCATAAGGAACCAAAAATGGTAAAAACTTGTCACCATTTCCTTCAGTGAAACAAGGAAACACATAGAATGGAAAAAAGGTTCATGGAAGAGTGGCAAAATCAGTGTGCACAGATTACACTGCAAAAAGTGAAAATATCTTGAATAAAGTCAGATTTATCTAGTACTTACTATTATAAGATTACAATAAACTAAATCTAAGATTATTAAACCTATTTTATATTTTTCTTTAACTAATTTCAAGCTTTTGTTTATTTTGCATCTTTGTAGAAATAATGCTTAAAATTAGCAACAGTATCTGGCAATAGAACAAGACTATTTCAAGCTTGAATTTAGCAAATATGTCTAGAAATAGATTTAATAATCTTTTCTTTGGTTTCTTGTAATCTTATAATAGGAAATACTACATAAAAGTGACTATATTTAAGATATTTTCACTTGTTAAGATGTAATTTTTGCAGTGTAAGGTAAGTGTATGGCCAGCCTGTAACTTTCATGTAACACAGAAAAATGAGAAAAGAACAGGTTTTTGTTAACATGACCTTGTGTTCAGACAGCTTGACATCTAGTTATGCAGACACCTGTACTGAAACAATGTTCTCTCCTGAGCTGAACTTTGCCACAGCACATTGTGTATTCAGTTCACAGCAGAGCAGAGAGCAAAGGCGGTTTCTCCCTGAGCACACACTAACTCCGGCATGGAGCAGGATGTGCAGGATTATCCTTCCTGCCCAATCACTCCCCGACAGAGCCACACACCAATCAATAACACACACACAGGGAGATGCAACACGCCACCATGGCTTATAAAAGCAGATTGTCAATAGCTACCCGCTACCTCTGTTTCTGTCCAAAACAAACTCTGTGCCCGTGTTTTCTCTCTTTTAATCACTTTATTCGCTAGTTGTTAGGTACTATCGTCCAACATGATTCAGTGATTTCACTGCTTCATCACACCTGTGAAACACTGAATCAATTGTGCTTGAGCAAGAAAATCAGCAAACTTTGTTTGAACTCATGCCTCCAGACTTGTGCACATACCTGGGTAGGTAAAAAGCTTTATGTCTGACTTTTTTGGACCAGAAGAATGTGTTAGTGAGAAGAACAAGCCATAAATGCACAGGAAGAGCCTATGGATAAAAGTTACTGAAAGCATGTCCCCAACCATAATATAGTATACTGTAGGGCTGGGGAATACAATGATATAATATCAATATCATGATATAATTGATCATGATATGTTTTTCTGAGATACTGTAATTTTTTTAAATCTAATTTTTAATGATTTATTTCTTAATGATTACAAACTGACTGGAAGCAGCTGATTTGAAAAATGTACTTTAAAACTGTCTTTAAAACTGTAATACGTTAAATGTTAATTTAATTTGTTAATTTTAAATGTTAAAGTTAAAATTTAATGTACACATTTAAAAAAATAAAAATACTTTTAATTAAAAAAATAAAATAAATGGATTTTTGTAGACCTTAAATAAAACAGTTTTTTTTTTTCAAATGCAACACTACTGTATTGTGGGAAATCGTGAGTAAACCTATATATTGTGTATCGTAGAAATGTTTTCATGAATTGTGATATGATATTTTTGTCATATCAGCCACTGTTTGTATACTGTATATGACTTTGAATATGAAATGAAATATACTGATAACACAGTAAAAAGTGAGACTATTATTCAGTAGGACAATAGTACTGATATACCACAATATTAGGCATTATTTATGTATGGCTATTTAAATAAATGTGAGCACTGCACACTGAACAGATGATCTTAAGACATTATGCTATTAAATGGCATAAAATGCTTTCTTCTGTAAATCATATCCATTCCATTATAATACATCCATATCCATTGTCCTTCTTTACTTTTCTCTCTATAATGAACAATGTCACTGAAAAATTAGTTCTGAGCTTTCTTATGAGCTTTGCTAATTTTGAGCCTCTGCTATTGTTTTGTCACTTGCAGTAGTGTGGAGAGAATGAAGCAGGGTCAGTAATGAAGTAATGTACTAAGCCTGGAACACATTCAGCAGTGTGCAGTTCATTCTTCAATCCATACTCTCAATATCACCACAATTATGTAGGAAATCACTGAAGGAGTCATCTGAGGAAGTTATCTTTACTGTCAAAATCTATAAAAGCCTTCTTTGGATCGTTAAAACCAGTGAGATTGCAGACAGTCCTTTGAATAAACTCTGGTTCAGAGGAAATGATTCACTGTTAGATGCAATTGGACATCAATTTTGAAATAACTAATTTCACAGCCATATCGCTAGTGTTGAATTAACACCTAGAATGTTGACTTAAACTCTTCCAGAGCTCATTTGTGTCTGCCTGGACTTATGTAAATACTGTAAGTGTTAATTCAGCAGTGGGGATTTTGCTGTGCTGGCTACAGGCCAAAACCGCAGTGTTGCTGCTTGTTAGGGGAAAAGTATATCATTTGTATGAGAGGGGAGAGGGTAATCGTTTTGCTCTTCTGCAACACATCGTTAGGAACTCCGTTTGAAGGAGGCAGAGGCTAGCTGGATATTAATACACTTTGGGGAATTCCATTTCAAAGAGGAAGTCTAATTTAGGGCATCCTCCCAGATATGTAGTCATTAGAGTTAGTGTTCTTAATTGGACTCTCACTGGGTAGCAAACCAAGCACGCACTACCACTAAAACTATCAAAATCCCCAGTCTAAATATTTTTTCAAGTGATAATGCATATTTTATGGAAACCAGATCAGAGATCAGAATCATTAAACAGATGCTTGTAAGCTGTTTATTTAGAGATGTTTTTAAATTCGCTCTTATTTAGTGTCATTTTTTTCAGTATTTACCAATTATGTTGCTGAAATGACCAAGCAGGCTGGCATAAAATTGTCCAGCTTTGCTCCTCTCTGTTCTAGGGGTTGGATGTTGTCTGTTATTTAAGACAGTGATGGCTCAGCTTCAGGCTCAGCTTCAGGCTCCACAACGGAAGGTTGTGAGTTCAACTGACCAAGCTGCCTCTGCTGAACCCTTGAGCGAGGCTCTTAACCTTTATCTGCTCAGCTCAATTGTAAGCCGCTTTGGAGAAAATCAATGCATGCATGTTCTGTGTTTACTCAATGAAACTTGCTTCTAGGCAGCATTAGATAGGTAAGACAGAAAGACTAGGCCCTTCTGCAGACAGATGGGTAACAGTGTTTGTTAGCATGGCAGAGTTCACATTATAATGCATGTGCATACATCTGACTTCATTTCCTACCATCCCCAAGCCAGCTCACAGCACATTTCGCTGGAGGACTATGCTGGATGTGTGTCAGAATCAATAACAGAAACTACAGGATTGGGTATACATGATAGGCCAAAAAAAATGATGCATTTTAATAAAAAGAAATTTTGACAATAAAACTTGAAATCTGTGTAAATTGATAAAGTCATAAGTCATGATAAGGTTTTATATACTACCAAATGTAAATTTATTATTCTTTCATTCATTTCCAGTGACTACTTTATCCTCCATCAAGGTCATGATGGATCTGGAGACTATTCTAGGAACACTGAGCATGAGGTAGGAATACATCCATCACAAGGCAAATTTAATTTAATTATGTATTATGATTTGATAATTTAAGTAATTTGTGCTGTTTGAGTTTGTTACTGTCAGAAGGAAGTAATAGAACATCTGTGCTATTAATAAGACCATAGATAGGAAACATATTATTATACATACAGAATTCTTTAAACAATACAGTATGAGTGCTAAATAAAAAGTGCCTTCTTATCTATGCAAGTAATATGTTCTTTCCAAGTCTGAAATTGCAGTTTTGCAGTGTCAGGCTTGGATGGAGCTAAAAGGTGGCATTTGGGGTTATGGAGTAATTGAATTTCTTTATTGCTGCATGTGGCTCATAATCCTTTAATATCTCAACATCTGGTGTTGAAGCATGCTGTCAATCTCATTTTTACTGTGGGAAGCCCAATGTTAAATATGTTTGAAGTCTTCTATGAAGTGAGTTGTCAGTATTTTGACAGCCTATTTCTCTGTCATCCATTTCAGAATGCTGATTCTTTTACAGCATGTCATTAGTTGGGGCTTTGACTCTGCTGAGCTACTTTGACTTTCGCAGGTGAGCAGGTCCTACACCCCATCATCCAGCTGCTGATGCAATCATCCAACCATAATTTAGTTTCAAAGGATTGCAAGGAGGCAGCGATCTCTCATAAGTAACAGCTGGGTTTCATTCAGACCTTTGGACAGCTGAGAATTTAGATCAAATTGAATTTTTTTCCCCAAAATCACTACATTTTTAGAATGCCTCTTTAAAAAGCCAACATACTGGGACAGTGGGACCTGCATAACCAGAAATGTTTAAGGCTTACACGTTAGTGCACAGTGTAACTTGATTTATTTGAAACATGTAAACACAAATACAGAAACACCTTCTTGTTTAAATTCACTTCAGTTCAGAACACAAGAAAAACCTAAGATATAAACATCATAAACAGCTCCTATTTTTTCCCCTTTAATTTGCTTAAACTGTTATCACATCCGTTGTGCTGTGGAACATGCTGAGAAGTGTGTTTATCATTTGATTGCTGGCTACAGCTTGTCTTCCTGACGTCTGACAATGTTTTGCCTTCATCTGCAGTGACAGCTGTTTATTCTGCATACATTCTAATAAGTAGCACTAAAGTCTGACCCTGTTACATATATGATAACATATCAAAATACAGTAACTATAAAAAATATAATTTAACTGTAAATCAAATATCCTCCTGTCTCTGTAATTTTTTCAATACATATGTAAATAAATATCTTTTATTACACTAGTTACAAATCTCGATACAAAGTTTATGTAGTAATATAACTGAATTGATTCCCCCCATGCCCTTTGCTCCAGCTTGCGAATATATAACAGTATCAGGAACACAGCACTTTACATGACACTTTATGTCATATTTCAGGCTCTGAAACGGCATGAGGAATGTAGAACAATGTGGCTTGGCCACTGGCCTTTCTCCGAGGCTAACTGATAATGCTACTGACAGGCTGAGGTCAGATCGTGACGAGCTGTCACAAACAGTCATGACAGATGTAATACCCCCAAAATCCCAGCAGTGTGTGTGTGAGACTCAGTGCTGCTGTTGGGCCGTTACAGAGCCCAGCTGGGTTGCCTACTCCTGACTGACAGCTGTCTCTGTGAAGGCTGGATGTGGTGTGAGCGCTAGGTAGCCCTAGCTTCGTTGGCACTCATTCCTGCTGCAGGTGGCCTGCCGTTCAATGCGCCAGGTGCCTTCCTCATACGTGCAGTAGCAGATGGTGCAGTCGTCAATCTTAACCTCGCGGCCTGCTGGGATCACTGCAGTGTCTGCGTAACAGTTGGGTCCTAAATAAACAGAGAGATTTGAAAAAAAAAGAAAATAGGCAGGCTCAGTGTTAAAATACATGGAAAACATAACCTGTGTACAAATCTGTTTGCTTACTATGCAGAGGAATTCGTGTTACACTGAAATGCAGTCATTACAAAAAAGAAGAAATGCCATGCATGACATGTAGAAAAAGTGCTACAAGAAAAAGTTAAGCACAGTTAAGTTAAGTACTAAGCACATTAGTGTTCATTATCATTATTTTTCTCCAGATGATGTGATAGTCTTTACTGCATTTCAGGTCAAAACAGTAGCAATGAAATGTAATAGGTGTTCAAGACCTCTAATGAATTTTGGGTGTGTTCAACGTCTGAGTTCACCTGTCTTTGTAACATTCAATTGAAAGTATTTTTTTTCCAGCTCATTTTCTTTGAAAGAAATGGTAGATTTGTTGTGTGAAGCACATAATGGCCTTGAAAAGTCCAAAGGCACATCATCAAATGTTGAAACAGTGCACAACATGTGCTCCGCTGATTGCAGCCCAAGCAGTGCCATGAATTGATTCTCAACCCAGCCCCATATTCTGTACAGATTTAGAAAAATGCAGTGATGTGCTCAGCATTTAGCACTGCCCCATTTAAACCACAGCACAATGGCCAAATTTAATGCAGTATAGCGGAGTTTAAATGCAAAGCATTACATACAATGCAGGTCTTTAGAGACTGACAAACATTAATCCATAGCCTATAACGGTGTTGTTTTTTGTAGCTGTTAATGGGGTTTTGGTTAAAATCTTCATTAATAGCAGTATAGTTTGGAATACCTAAATAGTCAAACATTAAAATGATTTTAATGTACAATGTCCATCCAAACCCCCCCACCCCCCCACAATCTGCTGACGTACATAAATGCAGCCTGAATGATCTCATTTGCCTGCAGTCCTTTTGTGTTCCACTTCAGCAAAACCACACACAGATAGCAATCAGCATGGAAATGGTCCTCTTGGGGATCTCGAACGAAAACCATTACATGACAAAACATACCGCTCCGACACTGGAGACCTCAGCCTCAGGGTTTACATAAAACATGATCACATTACAATGTCAGACCAAAGATAATTACTAGGTAGACAAATTAATGTGTAAAGAATTTATGGATGTGCAATATAAAGACCCCCATCTATCTTATGACAGGATATGCTTAAGAAATAAGAAGTATAACGGCATTGTATTAAACACAATAATCAATATACAGTCGGGTCCATAAGTATATGGAATGCAGTAACCGTTTAGGAATTACAGCCATTTTTTACAGACTCCCTCCATTTCCACAAGCTCAAAAGTAAATGGACAATGAAATGATAAGCAGTTTCATGGCCTGTTTCCTCGTTATTTCAGAACATATTTGATATTATATATCGATAAGATATTAAGTTGATTCCAAGTGTTTAATTTGCATTTGGTAGCTATGCGGTCCAAAGAGGTGTCCATGCAAGTGAAGGCTAACTGTTAGGCTAAAAAAAAAACACAAAAAAAAAACAGAGAGATAGCAGAAACTTTAGGAGTGGCCAAATCAACTGAATAAACTGAAGGCAGAAAGACCCACAAACAAGAAGCTACTGAAGCGCCTGCATTAAAGGCCTGGCAAAGCATCTGAAGGGAGGAAACAGCATTTGGTGATGTCCATAGGTTCCAGGCTTCAGGCAGTCATTGACTGCAAAGGATTTGCATCCAAGTATTACAAATAATCCTTGTATTTATAATTACATTAGTTTGTCCAATTACTTTTGAGCCTGGGAAAATGGAGGAACTCTGAATGGATGTAAACAGTTAATGCAATATTATGTTAAACCCCTTGAATTAAAGCTAAAAGTCTACACTTCAATCACATCTTGACTGCTACATTTCAAATCCATTGTGATGGTGTACAGAGGTAAAATTACAAAAAACTGTGTCACTGTCCAAATACTTAGGGACCCCGACTGTATAATGCAAAACCATAAGAAAAATCTTTTGTTTTTTTTGCAGATGTTTACCACAAAGAACTGTACTAATGTCTTTCTGAAAGGCACAACACTGACAAAGATCTAAATTTAGACACTGCAAGAACACATTCAGCTACCGATGAAACAAAAAATAGGGATTTCAGCTTCCATGTCTGGCTACCATTGTAAGACAGATTGGCTCTGATACCTCTATGACTTTCTGTACTGCTGATAAAGAAGTTGAAATGATTTAAGGGAACTAGCACATGCTGCTATTTCATGATGTGTGCTATGTTGACCTTTTAAGTAAAATAAAAACCAAAAAAACTCCAAAATGCATTTTTTTCCTGTAAATGACACATTCGCAAAATGCCATTTTAATTGCATCTGACACCGGGTCTGGGCAACATGGGTTCTTTTATTTTTTCAAAGCAGACTGATATGCACCAAGCCTAGATATTAGGCTTTTCAGCCTCTACAAAGGCATTATCATAGACAGAAGTGCTGCACTCTCGGGGATATAGGTGCATCAATCTGCATGAATATTTAGTTGATGCTGTCAAAACGTCAGTGCAGTTGTATTTATAATCATTTCAATCTGAGTTTCAGAGTCCCTGCTGAATACCAAGTCTGTTTATGGAAATGACACTGTCATTGCTGTTCCATCAAGAACATTTGCATCCCACATTAATCTCTGACTCTGAATATTAGTTAATATGACTGTTCTGTATATTTAACTGTTACACAAAAGGGGATTTTTTACATGTACACATCAAACTTTGTGATGAACACTTGGAAAGAGAAGGAGAGAGAAGAAATAGAAGAATGATGAAGAGTAAAATAAACATGTTGCAAACAACAGCACTACATTTTTCACACCAATGAAAGAGATACATGGTCCTAACCCTTATCCTAAGTACCAAAGCAGCGGTGTAGGGGCTAAACTCAAAGGGGAATGCCATTAGACACTCTTTGGTGCATTCAGGGATGAGCTTCATTTCCCTTTGCTTCAACAGTAATTGAGATAAAGAGTAAAGGAGGAGAAAAGCTTGAACCCTGAAAATGGTATGATCTTTTATATCTCATTAGAGCTCATGCTCTTGAAGAGAGCCCAAAGCATAGCAAATGAACACTGCACTCAGAATCACCGCAAAAGATCTCCCTCTAATGCAGTCTTTCAGCACACATGCATTATAAATGTAGCTAAATGACCTTGCTTTGTAGTGCTGGAGGAAAAATGAAGTTTGGTTTTCTTTTTGGTGGTGTAGGACTATGGGAAGAGAGCCATGTTTTTGCTAAAACATTAATTAATTAAGCTATTATCATTAAAAGTCACATGTTGCTCTGGATTTTTGTTATCAGGTGAAACCAATTAG
The DNA here is from genome assembly GCA_022985145.1 of Pangasius djambal. NCBI lineage: Eukaryota > Metazoa > Chordata > Actinopteri > Siluriformes > Pangasiidae > Pangasius > Pangasius djambal. Next base: position 17,638,184 of record CM040977.1, read on the forward strand.
CATGCGTGGATGACATAAAACCTCCTGTTTTTCCCTTATAACAAAATGCAGTGAAAGTGAAATTAGAATATTGCTGGATACATTGCTTGAAATATTACACTGATTATCATTATTACTCTTCATTTTAATGAGTAGTGGATACAATAAACTCTAATTACAAAATATTGTCCAGTTGTATATATATTCCACTCATGAACCATATGTGACGACTACAGCACTCATAATGAACCCTGAAATGTCCCTCATAAACTGCCATGAATATTTTCATCTATATATCTCATTTGAAAACATGAGCACTCCTAATTCCCCAGCATTGTGGCCTCTCTGCCTGCCATTCCACAGTGTGAAGGGCTTTCAGCTCTCACACGGCCTGTTTACTGCAACCTGCTTGGCTTCATGGCGACCCCAGTGGCTAAGCTCTTCAAGAAGAGCGCCTGTTTTTCCGTGTGTTGCCAAGGCAATGGCTTGCACGACGCAGGTTCGCCAAAACGGAGTGCACAGCAGGGAAATAGGCAGCAAGTCTGTGCTCTTAAAAAGCTTCTACAGCACCATGCTGTGAGCTCCTGTTATGGTACAAGAGGAAGACATGTTGTGCCTGCGTGGTCACTGAGTTGAAAAGCATGGCGGCATCCCATCTGAAAGTATCTTTTTTGTGGCTGTGTGAAGTTGTGAAGTTGGAGTATATTTGATTTGATACACTCAGCTATTCAAGATTTTAGATTTTTTTCCTCCTTCCAGGACAGAGTGACATTTCTGGCACTATACTGCTGTTGCATAAATGAAGGAAAATGTTTAATGTCAAGGTTTGTATTTAATGACAGCCTGTGAGTGACTAAAAGCACAGCTTGCATGCTAGACACGATTGTGTGAGTGTGTTTGCGCCTTCAATTCGATTCCCAACGATGCTGCCGCTCGCAGATGTTCTTTGATATTCATGAACAACTGCCTGTGGTGGATGTTACCAATAGCACTCACTTTCATCTCAACCCCATGGCACTTCCTCAAGTGTTTCCCAGCATACCGCCCCAGCAACACATCCCAGGGACTGCACATAATGCTTCATTCAGCAGTCATGAAAAAGACCTAAACCTCGCCTCTTCATAAGCAACAAATGGAGACATCAATCCCCTGGACTGCTTTCAAAAATCTCTGTGCTTTTCATGTCCTAACACCCACATAAAATTAATGACATTTAGGCGAATATGATGCAGTGTGCAATGCCAGGATGAAGGCTTTCAGGAGGCTTAAACTGTCCTTGGCTTAACTGCATTTTTTTAAAAAAAATATTAGCCTGCAGTGGCCAAAGAAGAAATAGTAGAAAGGATAAAATAGCCTAATAACTGTGGAAAATGATAGATACATATCCCCTTTGAGTTGCCAGCTTTCTGTGAGACCTGATATAAGCTGGCCAGGCTGCAGCCCCACTGGGCAAAGTGTGCTCGGCATTGACTGGGTGCATGATTATGATTATAGGAGAACTGCCAGCATCCGGTTTATTTACTGATTCTCCACAGTGCCTTCCCATTTTGCGTCAAGTCCATGATCCAAAATGAAGATGACACCTCCAATTTCTCCTTTTCTTCACCAGCTATTATCATTTCATTCAGAAGACATTCCATTTTTCTAAAACCCCAGACTGTGGGCTCTCTTTCTTGTAACCAGACCAAATCAGTGTCAGACAGATGATAATGGCCTCTTAATAGTTCCAATGAAACAATCACACTGACTCTGTTTTGACTAAGAACTATGCCAAACAAAAGTAAGATGTGGAGAAAGTAAGATTTAAGACACTGATGTTAGGGTGGTACACAGCTGATCCTTATTAGGAGTGCAGACTAACTTAGAACTGCCTTACAAGGCAGCCATCCTGTAGTGTCACAGAGCAAGGCTTTGAAGTCTTACTTCTGATGTGTGTAAATCTCAGGAGGTCTGAGCATCTGCCTACCCAGCACACTACAGCTGTTCCAGACACTTTGTACCTGAGACCCCTGCAACAAGAGCCACAAAAGTGATACTGCACTTACTAGACACTCCAAACATCAGGAAATAAAAAAACAAGTGCCAGTGTCTGACGGCAAAATCTGGTGAATCCTGAATACAATCAACAAGTTATGAATGCAATCAAACTTAAAGACAACTTGATATCAAAACTGACTTTTTAAATTTTGCAAGCCCATGGCCTTGGTTAGACTGTACACGATAAATCTGTACTAATTACTTAAAAGACAAAATTATTCTTTGTCTGTAATATTTTACTAAATTGCAGCAGTTCATCCCGCCTCTGATTCTTGACTATATTACTGCAGAATCATGGACAAAAATAAATATCATAACCAATCATTTACCATTTGTAACACATTGAGATGCTCGTGAGGGGAGCACAAACTTTGGCCTCTGCTTTTTTGCTGTTCTCAACTGCATGTACAGTACATCCTTAAATAATTATGGCCTGACACTGGAACAGAATGTTCATCCTTTTCCTCCATCTCTACCTCCTCTAATGAGTGTGCCAGTGGTGTTGCAGGTGAGTTGTCCTTCACAATTGACCGCAGGCTAGCATCTAGACCTGACTCCATGTTGGTTTTGGCCTGAGCACTTTTCACATGGCAATCAAATTTTGATGAATAAAGACCGCCGCCTACCCAAATAAGCAGTTTCACTCAGAAATATGTCACACATCAGAAGAAAAATGCATTTACATTTTCATTTCGCACCACCTGGTAAGCACACTCTGAAATTAGGTGGTCTTGTGAAATATTGTAAAATACCAGCAACTGTAATTCTCTGCAGACAGGAAAGAGTTCCAACTCATCTTGAAAGCATAAATCCTGACCGCTTGAGTGCACACACTGGCATTTGTTCTGCTGTGTTTGGTGCTTCAGTCTTAATACCACCCCTGTTCCTGTTGGCATTTGCTTTTCTGTTTCATGGGCTCTATGTCCATGTATTCAGATATTCTGCTCATCCAAGCCAGGCTTAACAAAACTCCTCTGTAATTTATTTAGATGCCTTTTTAAAATAATGGCCTTACCTCATTTATTGACAACTGAGCACAGAACTTTAGCTGCCAAGCCTGAGATCCATATCCCAAGTTGTCATTCTGTTTTGCTTAAGAAAGCAACATAGCTAACGGTGCCATGTTAGATTAGGATCAGAGAAGAAGCACAGGGAGCCACAGCACAGGGTGTGCTGTGTGAAATGATCTCAGATTGCTACGGCTCCACATAATCTGTAATTCTGCAAACTTTCCCCAAAACACTGTAACGTGTTCTGATTCTACAATCCACACATACACTTATTTTTCTGCAATGTTTTAGCTCATTTCATTAGCCAAATAGCGCCAGCAAAGTGCAAAGACGAATTTTTCATTTGTACTGATCAGACAGCATCCCAGCACTGCAGAAAATGAGTCTTTTCTATTCTCTGCAGTTTCCTGATTGAATGCCTTTCCACAGCCCACTCTATAGTTTTTGCAGACAAATAAAGTGATAACATTGTTTTTTTTGTGCAAATGTTTAATCATCAGTGCCCTTGGGCTGGTGAAAGCAGTCACTGAAACACCTGCTAGAGTTAATCACCTCATCTCACCTTCATAAATCAGGCAGAGGAACTCTGATGGTTCATTAGTGCAAGTACTGGTGAAAGAACATCTCCATTCTGTTAATGTTGCTAATGGAAAACAGTATCAAGACATTTTAAAACTTAATGCCTTTGCAGATATTGGCCCTATTCAAGTTATTCATTGTCATGCAGTGAAATGTTAGCTTACAAAACACCTTGTGCTTTTCCACCATTATTTTGAGCACTGCCAGGTTACAGGTGATGGGGGGGGGGGGGGGGGGGGGAGTCAAATTGCTTTGGCTGTTTATTTCTTAAATGAACTCTTTTCTGTGCTTTTATATGGTACCCAGTTAATTATTTATTTGCTCAGCTGCATTTTGTGAAAAGAAAGAAATCTGTAGAAAACACATTTAACTTACATAATGTGACACCATGACGGTTCACAAAAATATTTTATTTTATTGAAAAATCTAAACCTCTTATATTCTCTAAATGTAAAAGTTCAGGTTATCAATGGATGAATGAGATGAATACACACGCAAAGCCCACTCATAGTACAGAGATACACTTCTTTCATGCTGTCTTTCTGGTGAACTGGGAGGGGAGGTAATTGAACGTACTGCAGGCAAGTCACTGCAGTCACTTCTGAGAAGTGATTTTCACTTTGCTTATAGGAGACAAGGAGACTCAGAGGGGGATGAGAAAAAAAGGCAGAAATAAAGACAGGGAGAGAGATAGACCAAGCGAGATTAAGGCAAAGAGTGTAAAAAAAAAAAAAAAAAGAGGAGGAAATAGAAGAAGCAAGAGATAGGAGACTCACCGCTCTTGCACACTGGGCAGCACTGGTCAGGCTCATATATGGGATCCACACACTCTGTCTGCGGGCAAGCTGACACAGAACACAAAACCTCCCCACTGGGTTCACATCGGCATTTCTCACATGGAGAGACCTAGATACATGAACCCACATAAACATCACATACAGTACCTTGCAAAAGTATTCATACCCACTGAAATTCTCCACATTTTGTCACATTACAACCACAAACAGAAATGTATTTTATTGGGATTTTATGTGATAGACCAACACAAAGTGACACATAATTGTGAAGTGGAAGAAAAATGATAGATGGTGTCCACATTTTTTTTTACAAATAAATATCTGAAAAGTGTGACGTGCATTTGTATTCAGCCCCCTTTACTCTGATACCCCTAACTAAAATCCAGTGGAACCAATTGCCTTCAGAAGTCACCTATTCAGTAAATAGAGTCCACCTGTGTGTAATTTAATCTCAGAATATAAATACAGCTGTTCTGTGAAGCCCTCAGAAGTTTGTTAGAGAACATTAGTGAACAAACAGCATCATGAAGACCAAGGAACACACCAGACAGGTCAGGGATAAAGTTGTGGAGAAGTTTGAAGCAGGGTTAGGTTATAAAACAATATTCCAAGCCTTGAACATCTCACGGAGCACTGTACAACCCATCATCCGAAAATGGAAAGAGTATGGCACAACTGCAAACCTACCGGGACATGGCCGTCCACCTAAACTGACAGGCAAGGAGAGCATTAATCAGAGAAGCAGCCAAGAGGCCCATGGTAACTCTGGAGGAGCTGCAGAGATCCACAGCTCAGGTGGGAGAATCTGTCCACAGGACAACTATTAGTCGTGCACTCCACAAATCTGGCCTTTATGAAAGAGCGGCAAGAAGAAAGCCATTGTTGAAAGAAAGCTATAAGAAGTCCCATTTGCAGTTTGCGACAAGCCATGTGGTGGACACAGCAAACATGTGGAAGAAGGTGCTCTGGTCAGATGAGACCAAAATTGAACTTTTTGGCCTAAATGCAAAACGCCATGTGTGGCGGAACCCTAACACTGCACATCACCCTGAACACACCATCATGTTGTGGGGATGCTTTTCTTCAGCAGGGACAGGGAAGCTGGTCAGAGTTGATGGGAAGATGGATGGAGCCAAATACAGGGCAAAAACCTGTTAGAGTCTGCAAAAGACTTGAGACTGGGGCAGAGGTTCTCCTTCCAGCAGGACAACGACCCTAAACATACAGCCAGAGCTACAATGGAATGGTTTAGATCAAAGCATATTCATGTGTTAGAATGGCCCAGTCCAGACCTAAATTGAGAATCTGTGGCGAGCCTTGAAAATTGCTGTTCACAGACACTCTCCATCCAATCTGACTGAGCTTGAGCTATTTTGCAAAGAAGAAAATTTCACTCTCTAGATGTGCAAAGCTGGTAGAGACATGCCCCAAAAGACTTGCAGCTGTAATTGCAGCAAAAGGTGGTTCTACATAGTATTGACTCAGGGGGGCTGAATACAAATGCATGCCACACTTTTCAGATATTTATGTGTAAAAATATCGACAGAAAATATCGATAGACGCCATCTATCATTTTCCTTCCACTTCACAATTATGTGCCACTTTGTGTTGGTCTATCACATAAAATCCCAATAAAATACATTTCTGTTTGTGGTTGTAATGTGACAAAATGTGGAAAAGTTCAGTGGGTATGAATACTTTTGCAAGGCACTGTATGTATGCACAGCAAAATGCTTACACAATGATAGGAAACACACTATACATTAATCCAAAAGAGCATATATTTAAGAGTGTGTATATATACACCCACTATATGGTCAAAAGTATGGACACCTGATCATCACACCCATGTGTGCCCATTCTAAAACAATGGGTATTGCTATGGAGTTGGTCCTCTCATTGCTGTTATAATAACCTCCACTCTTCTGGGAAGGCCTTCCACTAGATTGTTCATTAGTGATGTCAGGCACTCATTTCGGGTAAGGAGGCCAGGCACACAGTTGGCGTTCCAATTCATCCCTATGGTAGTCAGTGGGGTTGAGGTCAGGGCTCGTTCCACTCAAATTCTTCCACTCCAACCTCGGCAAAGCATGTCTTCATGGACCTTGCTTTGTGCACAAGGGCACTGTCATGCTGAAACTTGTTTGGGCCCCTTAGTTCTAGTGAAGGGGAACTGTAATGCTACATCCTATACAACTGTGTGCTTCCAACTTTGTGGCAACAGTATGGGGAAGAACCACATACAGGTGTGATGGTCAGGTGTCCACAAACCTTTGGCCATAGAGTGTATTTATGGTATATACAGTATACACAGTACACACAGTCAGGTCCATAAATATTTGAACATTGACAAAGGTATTGTTATTTTAGCTGTCTATCAAATATTGTATATCACAGTATAATGGAGGTGAAAATAATAAATAATGAATACAAGCTCAAATCTGTGTCAACAATTCAGCAGGGACTTCACCAGAGAAAACACAGATGGTTTAACACAAGATGTATGCCATTAGTAAACCTCAAAACAGGAAGGCCAGAATACAGTTTGTCAAAAAACATCTAAATATGCCTATACAGATCTGGGACAACATTCTATGGACAGATGAGACAAAGCTCAACTTGTACCAGAATGATGGGAAGAGAAGAGTATGGAGAAGGGAAAGAACTGCTAATGATCTGAAACATACCACATATCGTATGGTGTGGGCATGTATGGCTGCCATACATGGTTCCCTGGTTCCCTTGTATTTATTGATGATGTAACTGCTGACAAAAGCAGCAGGGCTATACTATCTGCTCAGATTCAGCCAAATGCTTCAAAACTCATTAGACGGTGCCTCACAGTTCAGATGGACAATGACCTGAAGCATACTTCAAAAGCAGCCCAAGACTATTTAAGGCAAAGAAGTGGAATGTTCCGCAATGGCCAAGTCAACCAGCTGACCTGAATCCAAATGAGAATGCATTTCACTTGCTGAAGGCAAAATGCTCCAAGAACAAGCAGGAACTGAAGAAAGCTGAAAAAAAGGCCTGGCGGAGAATCACCATAGAAGAAACCCTAGCATCTGGTGATATCTGTGGGTTCCAGACTTCAGGCAGTCACTGACTGCATAGAATTTGCAAACAATTATTAAAACTGACAATTTATTTAATGATTATGTTAGTTTGTCCAATTACTTTTGGTCCCTTAAAAAGGGGAGGATTACATATAAAAAGTGCTGTAATTCCTAAACCGTTCACCCGATTTGGATGTAAATGCCCTCAAATTAAACCTGAAAGCCTGAAATTCAACTCCAATATACTGAGGTAGACAGCTATATAGGCGAACATGATGCACCTTGGCACCATTGTAGCTTCTATGTTTTGTAAATGCAGTTTCATGATACAGAAACTAATTCTTTAAATCTAGTGGCTTATACAGTGGTTTGCTAATGTATTTGTGCTCACAGATCCACCTCTTAATGCCCCAGAAAACAACATGTATGCCTACTAACAGGTTATATTCACTCCTCTTTATTTTCCAGGCACAAAATACACGAAGAGTATCTCCAGCTGAGAGAACAATGGACAGCATGCTACTCTGTTTCTGCCAGAATAGAAAGGATTTATTTATGGCAACTTGTTGAGCATGAACTTGCGACATATCATCTACACTGAAAACGCTGATAAACGTACAACAGATGAGATCACACCTTGCCTCCATAAGAGAACAGCCCTGCAGGGTCTTAACAGATATTATGCTGAGATAGTTACCTCTGCCAAGACTCTAATTGTTAAGGTTGCCTTCTGCATATGTATTAGGAATACTAAATCCGGCCCCTAGATATTGCCAGTCTTTGTAAACAGACTTAATTTGTGTGTGTGGTGTTGAAGAGGTCTCCATAAGGCAAAGAAAGAACAACACATGAAAATTATGAAACCATGAAAACCATGAAAATGAAAAGAACAAAAGGTAAAAACAACGAGCAGCTACAAATCTCTCTCTGGCAAGTGACTCATGGTTCAAAAAGAATAATTTGAAGACCTGATACTGCTTCTCACCTGATGACACAAGTGCTGCTTCGGAGGAAGGCTTGTGGCTAATCAGTAAGCACTGTCATTTATGGATAACCACCAAAACATGTCTTTCTTTTTTAACACCATGATTTGCATCTAAATAGCAGCTCTGGAATTACAGATGTCATTTAGATCATAGAAAACCAGGAAAAACAATAACATCATCTTTCTATGGGGTTAGTCCAAATGGAGGAGGCTAAGATGAAAAATAAAAAAAAACTGATGAATCCTTTGACTGAGACAAAGAAAAAGTAAGAACAAGAATAAGAACGCAGCACATTTTTGTTCTGTTGCAATCAATAGTGAATCAAGATATGATGTACACATATTAGATTATTTCGACTTGAGTCCACCAGAGCACAAAAATTCGATTCACCTATGTGATGAACAGATATACAAGGAACCAGTGGTGTAATGTGAGTGGAACTTGAGCTGACTGTCATTTTTTTCTGCCATAAAATATACTATAGATATCACTATAACTATATAATTCGTTGCATGTTAATAATATCCAGTGTATACAGCAATTACTGGAAATAGGTGCAATCTTAGGTGGTGGAATAAAAGCAAATGACTATTTACATATTTAGTTACACTGTAGAAGAACAGATTTCAATGTTTATAAAGCAGTGGAATAATAAGCCATTATTACAGCAAATTTGGTCTAACCTTGAATTCCTCCAGTGACGTGTAGGTCTTGCCTCTGAATTCACAGTAATTCTTCTGTTCTTTACACTGAGGACAGCACTGGCTGGTGTCCACACGCAGACAACGAGGATGGACTTTTGGACACTCTGGCTGGTCACACAGGGGTCCCTCTTCTGTGCACAGGCAAGGACACGTGGAGGGTCCAGGCGTGAACTTCTCACCAATGGCAAACACAAACCCTGTCTCATCCATGCAGCCCTTGCCTCTATAATCAGGGTAAGCATACTCATCAGTGGTGTCCACTGAGGCATTGGCCTCTACTGTTGGGTCTTCATCAGTTTTCTTTACAGAGTTCTGCTCTGCCCAGACCTCCTGTGTCTTTCCCTGAAGTTTGGATCCTCGCTTTAAGGAGCTCCAGGTGGGTTTCATTTTGCTGCTTGTTCTGTTCCCTCCTCTCGCCCCTTCCAGTCCTAGATTATCAATCTCCTCCAGGCGCTGCTGGCCACTGGAGTTCACCACGCCCTGCTTGGAATGGTTTAGTGCCCGCTCCAGACGCTCCCTCTCCCCTGTCACGGGCACTGGCACAATGGGAGTGCCCCATGCACTCGTCTGTACGAGCCAGGTTAGAAAGATAAGTCTTGTTGTCATGGCAATGGAGCACAGCATTTCTTCTCCCCACCACCCGCAAGGTGGGATGACACCTGGGCTTACATATCACTCCTCACATGGCAAACAGGATCAGACTCATCTGCAGCAAAATAAAAACTTCAACTACTCACCTTTTTAAAACAGTCACAATGAAACATGATGGACATCAGCACCATGGACGTTGCCCAAGTTAACAGAACTCCCCAAGGTCTGCTATGGGCGTATTCAGCAAGAACAGCAAAACAGTTAGCCAAAATCAATAACACATTAAATGAATAAAACTGAAGTATTAATGTACTTCCCACAGCAATCCAGAAGTAATACAGTGCCCTCATTCAAGACACCTATTATTGATTTTACTGTCCACTTATTGGTTGTGATTATGCTGCTTGAAATTGTTTCTGTGAAAGTTGTTTCTGTACATAGAACATAAAGGAGATGGAAATGTGTTAAATCTGACAGAATCGAGTGCAATAACACATGGTGAAAGCAATCTTCCAGTCACACCTCTACACATCGGTGGCAGACACAAAAGTAAATTGCTTCAAAGATTGGAGGGCTGGTTCATCAGCTTCTCAACCCTTCTCACCAATTCTTTACTCTGTCATCCACAGTCAATCCAAGAAATGAAAGTCAGTTAGGTGAGCAGAGAGGTTAATTGGGAACTGGACCTGAATCACACTCGGGCAGAGGCGACAAAAAGAAATTGTGGTTTCTAGTAGGCAGAATGGACGGAATATCGCCAACTGATGAAATGTGATCAATCAGTTTAACACAAAATGTAAATCCATCAGATTAACACAAGGGCTTTAACAGGCATGGTCCTCAAGTCCCCTTGTTCTGCAGATTTCAGTGTTCTCTACCATCAGACTCCTCATTATCAGCCCTTCATGAGAGGATGTTTAGGGAAACCTAAAACCTGCAGTAATCCAAAAGCAGGGCTGGGTAACAGATAAAGAGCCTGTTGATGCCATACACAGGTGCATAGACGCTTCACCATGCTAAAGCCCAGAGTGGAAACAGCATTAGCATAACTCATCTCACTGATTTAACTGCAGCAGAACAATTCAGACTGTGATTCCTCATTAACATTCCGCTATCCTGACCACTTTGCGCCTCGCCTACACACTTTAAAAGCGTATTTAGTAGCCAAAAGCCTCTTCAATACAGCGCACAGCACAGAAGCCTGTAAAATCTCCAGCAGTGCTGCTTCTTCTCAATGCGCATTCTTATCTTTCTTTTAAATCTCCATGCAATTGCTGGCGCCAAAATAAAAATCTATTGACCCAAAGTAATAGAATTATCTCGTTTTTGGCGGTGACTATATTCCCTAAAGGAGCTGTTTTTATTCTGACAGGCTGAACAGCGGCACATAAATCACTTTCAGTGTGGCTTGAACAAGTCCAGCTCCCACACATTTAACTTAACTGTACGCTTTAGGAATACCTAACACAAACCCACTAACATAAACACAAACACCATGCTATTTTGGGTTTAATGCCAATACCTGTATGCCTTTCGAGGAAGGTTTTTTTTTTTTTTTTTTAAATATATAAAGCTGCTTTATTCGAAATAGACGAGGATTTAATCCGCGCTCTTCCAGTTCAGGTTTGCGAACATCTCCACAGTGCCTCCACCACACACTGTGCATGCATACATCTCCTAACTGCGCTCTCAAACGCTGCCCAACGTTCCCAGCATTAAGGGTTGCCAGGTTGTTCCTAGATTCGGCCACCAGAATCCTCCTTTTTTTTTTTTTTTTTTTTTTCCTATAACGGCCCTAACCTTCAAATCAGCGTTATATATAATAAATAATTACAAATAATCAACGAAAGAGTCTAGAATCTTAAATAATAATAAGGCCGTTTTATTCAAATCCAAACGCTATTTAAAAGCAAACATGTGTGCGGGTAAAATCGCAATCTGGCAACAGTGTAACCGTCAGGGTTTGGGGCTGAATGGCTGCCTTGAGCAATAAGTTGAGGCTGAGAGGGACAATGCTGAAACGAAGGCTACGTTTCAAAACTCATAATATTAGCGTACTAATCAAACGTTAGGCTACATATAGTGTCGAACACATTACTACGCAGTTTTGGATGTAGCTTCAGCAAAGCAAACCTGGGTGGCTGCAGCATTTTGTTCTATGATGAAATTTACATTTACAGCATTTAGCAGACGCCCTAATCCAGAGCCCCTTACAGAAGTGCTTTGTAGTCTCTATCAAAACATATCCTCATACTCTTAAGTATGTGAATATGCAGTTTTCCACTTGGGTTTCCTCCAGGTTCTCTGGTTTCCTCCTACTTACTGAAAACATACCACTATAAATTGCCCTTTGGTGTGTGTGTGTGTGTGTGTGTGTGTGTGTGTCTGTGGATGGTGTCCTGCAATGGCCCGGAGTCCCATCAAGGGTGTATTCTCATCTTGATCCCAGATGCACAACCTGCTAGATGACAAAGGGACAGAACGACCAGAGTGGCCTCTGTGGTTAGAAATGGTCTCTCCTGATGTTGTATCAAGTGAAGTGCAAAAATGTGGAACTGGTAAAAGAAATATGAACCAGGCAATGTGTATATGAATGGGTATATGGGTACATGAAGTCCAATCACCAAGTGGCACTTTCCCCGACTTCAATAAAAACAGAAAACTTGAGAGAGTTTTTGTTCCTTTATGATGCTGTTTGACTTAACCTATAAATATACCTATGAAGAGAAGTGTTGTTATGCAGTTTTGCATGTTGCGATAATGAGAAGGCGGTGTGAATAAGTTTGATGTAACTTAAATAGAAAGGTATGTAACTTTGGTTCTGTGAACACTGGATAAATGCCAGGGGCAGTAAATATCACCTAGATGAGATGCCAATCATGATGTATAACTTTAGCATAGATGGGGAATTGCAATGGAGCGACAGTAAGGTCAGCCAAGGTCCAATGCTTCTTGTCCCAGTGGGCTGTATGGTTTGAACCACAGTCAACAATGAGTGAAAATCTCCTCCTGTACCTTGCCAAACCTTTCGCAGATCTGGGACACCACTTTGTCACTTTGTTACTTTGTTAGTTCACCATGAGACTAAGTACTGTAAAGTGTGGTCAAGGCACATAGGAGCCAGTCATCCAATTATAGCAGTATCCTGACACCTCTGGCTGTCAGACTCTGCCTGTCCTTGAAAGGCATACTTCAAAAGGAAAAATTTTCTGGCACAATACAAACATGGAAATATGCACAGATAGACTGACACGAAGCAGTTCTGTGGCTGCACAGTATGAATTACTGCTAGCCGACCACACCTGTTATTGTGCATAAAATAGAGCAGAGAGCTGCCTCATGTCCTGACTCAGGTAGTGCACTGTTAGGAGCAAGACCTCGACCAGCTCCCTCGCATATGGAATATGGAGATGTGAAAGATTATAGATTAAAAAAATGCTATGCTACCTGACCAGCATGGAGAACAGAGGGAAACTGACTATAGAAACTGACTGTTGTCAGCAAGTGGCTAACATATCGGGCTAACTATGAACAATGCTTCGATAACACCAAGGACGAGACGCCAAGGAAGAATTTGACTGGTGGGATGAATGAGGGCACACAGAGGGAGACTCCACCCAGACCCCATGTTGTGCCTTGACTAGGTTAGCTGCACTTAGCTATAGGTTCACTAGTGGGGAGACCGTGGGGTGGCTGTGGTGCTCAGCCAAAGCACAGAAGGAGACTCAGTGGAGTCCCCACTTAGTGGAGATACGAGAGGAAATCTACCCCAGCCCTTATATGCATATTAGTGGAGTCCAGTTAGCTTCACAAGTTCAATGGTGAAGGGTATGATATGGTGAAAGAGATCGACTCAACCATGCTAGTGTCATGTATTCATAGTCCTGTAGGTCACTAAATGGTGGACGATGTGAAAAGCACAGAGGGAGACCCCACTTAAAGAGAGGTGAGTGAGGTACTGAGAATAATCCAGAGCTAACTCATGGACAACATGGTGACTGATAGTTAACAATGCTAGCAAAATAATGTGGGAATCCAACTCAAGCTAGAAATGGACTCAAATTAAAATTACATCACCTAAGTACACTTACATAACTTTGTGACTTTGGTCTCAGCTTGTGTGCACATGCACACAAGAAGGTATCCAGATGATATTCACCACCCCTGGAAGTTAGGAGGGGTGATTTTTTCTTCTTTTGTCCATAGGTTTACATGGGTATATTTCCAAAGCTGTGAATGAGGGGTACGGCTAAGGAGGATGCCATCTGTTCTTGCATACAATAGGACTTTTGTGCCTTGGGTGAGGTGATTACATTCTTTAAAAAAAAAACCTCTCTTCCTATCCAGCACATATCTGCATTAATGTGATTGATTTTTCAGTCTGTCACAATCATTTCCACAAGGCTGCTCTGATGGGGCGAGACGGAAAAATCATTAATTCAGCATTAAACAAAAATGTAGGCAGAGAAGCATTTCAGTGGTACTCAGGCTGTTTGCTCTGGCTTCACCTCCTCTCAAAGAAGAGCTTCTTCTAACACTAGAACAATCGATCCAGTCCAGTAATATTCAGGTCTTCGCATGCGGATTCTAAAATAGGTAACACTTGGGGTTGGGGTTGCATTTTGTAACTTGGCTGTGAATTGTTCATATGTGTGTATCGCTCAGGAGGTGAAGTTGTTACATCAGTGTTGAATAGGGTCACTGCTGGCTGAAAAGAAGACAGGGGGCCTAAACTCAGTAATGTACTGTAATGATTTGCTCAGAGCAGGTGCATATATATATATGGAACCTGTGAGAACATCTGTTAATGCAGTACCTGTGAAAAGGCGTTTTCATGCCCAGTTAGGGGAAGAGGTAAAATAAAGTTCATCCCTGACAACACAGAGACATTTGTTAAAAAGCTATTAAGATAGAGCCATTTATAAAACATGACTAGCATTGCACTATAATAGAATAACATAATAGTAGCTCTACAGTCATTGTTATATACACAATACCTGGAATGGCACATACTGAAAGACATGATACCATTTTGAATGTTTTGTTATTCTGGTTTGAACAAGGATCAGTAATTTGGATGCATCAAATGAATAAATGTTGAGAATGTGAATCCTGTGCATCCTGTGGGCAAATTGCCTTGTGGAGCGGAAGTAGATGAATTTCCTGCAGCATATAAAAAAAGCAGTTAATACCATACTATAAATAAAAAATTAGATCTATTCAAATAACTGAAATTATATGAGATTCACTTTCACTATGCATCGAAAAACAAATTCTCCTTGAGGACTGTACAGAAGTGCAAGCTTCCTTCAACCCAAAATACCTCAAGCAATCCATGTATTATGGAAAACAGCTACACTAACAGACACTATCTTTGCAAGCATCAAGAGAAAGTTATGAATGTCAGTAGAATTTTAAAAATTCTGTACTCTATTAAAAATGGAACAATTTAATTTGAAAGTCAAGTCACCTTTATTTATATAGCACATTTAAAAGACAATGGGTGTCAGCCAAAGTGCTGTACATCTCAGCTAAATCTAACCAATGAAATAAAAGACAAATAAAATGATAAAACATTTCAAATAAAAGAATAAAAAGAATAAAACTAAAGTAGTAAATCAAAAGAGAAATAAAAACATTAAATGACAAAACCACAGATAAAAGACAGGACAAAACAGAAGACCTGACCTACTACAGATCTTAAAGGCTTTCAAATGTCTGGGAAAATTAATATGTTGACAAAAGAGGGAAAATCAATCAGAACCATTGCACAAGCATTGGGCGTAGCCAGTACAACAATTTGGAATGCCCTGAAAAAGAAAGAAACCACTGGTGTACTAACAAACAGACATCAAACAGGTCAGCTAATGAAAACAACAGCAGTTGATGGCAGAAACATTGTGAGAGCTGTGAAGAAAAACCCCAAAACACCAATCAGTGATATCACCAACAACTTCCACAGGGCAGGGGAGAAGATATCACAATCCACTGTTTGAAAAAGGCGTCAAGAGCTGAAATTTAGAGGCCATATCAAAACATACCACAAGAACTACAAAAGTTCTGGAACCAAGATTAACCTCTACCAAGGTGCTGGAAAGGCCAAAGTGTGGAGAAAGAAATGACCTGCTCATGATCCAAAACATACAAGCTCATCGGTCAAGCACGGTGGAGGTAGTGTCATGGCTTGGGCTTGCATAGCTGCTTCTGGAACGGGTTCACTAATCTTTATTGATGATGTAACTCATGATGGTAGCAGAATGAATGCAGAAGTCTACAGAAACATTCTGTCTGCCAACGTACTGAGAAATGCATCCAATCTAAATGGGAGGAACTTCATCAGCAAGA
This sequence comes from Pangasius djambal, assembly GCA_022985145.1. NCBI lineage: Eukaryota > Metazoa > Chordata > Actinopteri > Siluriformes > Pangasiidae > Pangasius > Pangasius djambal. The sequence continues at coordinate 17,654,268 of CM040977.1, forward strand.
CAATGACCCAAAACACACAGACAACACAACAACATACTTCATCAGGGGAAAAAGTGGAAGGTTTTAGACTTGCCAAGTCAATCTCCAGACTGTAACCCAATGGAGCATGCATTTCACCTCTTGAAGAGGAGACTAAAGGGAGAAACCCCCCAAAACAAACATCACCTGAAAGAAGCTGTGGTACAATCCTGGGAAAGCATAACAAAAGAAGAATGCAACAGTTTGGTGATGTCAGCGGGTGGCCAGCTTGATGCAGTTGCAAGCAATGGATATGCAACCAAATATTGTTATTTAATTTACTTTAAGGCTATCTGTTCCTATACTTTTGCTCACCTAATAATTGGGCGGTCTGCCACCAATGGTGCCATGTTCCAATTTGTTTAACACATCTAGATATAAATATCTATGAAAGCTGAATTTCTGATCTATCATCTCCTATTCATCATTTGAACCGAAATCCAAATGTCTTCAGTGTATAGCAAAAACGAATGAATTGGCCTTGCTGTTCCAATACTTTTGGAGGGGAATGTGACTCAGTGCTAAGCCATGAATACCTAATCATACTGTGATTTAAAAACAAATAACAAAACCTTGAACTGTTCTGTCGTTCACTGGCAGCCAGAGAAGTGAGGCCAAGACAGGAGAGATGTGTTCCCTCTTTTTGGTGCCGGTCAGGAGCAGAGCAGCTGCATTTTGGACCAGTTGAAGACGGGACAGGGTTGACTGACAGAGTCACATGTAGAGTTAATTGCAATAGTCAATTTGAGAAGAAATAAAAGCATAAATAACAATCTCCAAATCATTAAATGACAAGATACATTTAATTTGGCAATAGTTCTCCATTGAAAAAAACCTTCCTCTCACAACTGAGTTTAACTGCTTGTCAAATTTCAGTTCAGAATCGAAAATAACACCAAGATTTTTTAGCTTTGTATAACACTTGACCAGGGCCACAGTTTGTCAACTACAGTTCTTGTGGAATCTGGATTAGCAAATATAATTTCTTCTGTTTTGTCATTATTTAACTGGAGAAAGTTTTTAGACAGCCAGCATTTAATATCTGTAATACAGTCAAAGAGATTTTGCAGAAAGCCATTATCAACAGGTTTCAATGGGAGATACAACTGTGTGTCATCAGCATAAAAACGGTAGGAAATAATTTATGTATGAAAATGAACCCAAGGAGAAGCACGTACAAAGAGAACAACCTAGGGCCCAGGAACGACCCTTACACTACTTGTCATTTTTGTTAACACTTTTCACTTAAGTGTTAAGTGAAAAGTGTTAAGTTCTACATTTATGAGAAAGAAGTGGAGAATGTTATCAAAAATAGCCTAACATATGTATAACCATCAAATAGTGAATATGAAAGTTTAGTAAACTTTACATTTTTTAGTAAAGATTACATTTTATCAGTTTTCATATAATCAAACCTTGGACTAATGAATAATGCAGAGAACTCAAAAACAACATATGGCTTGGGAATAGTCCAGAAGGAAAAATGAGAGGCTGCAGCATGTCAGCATGACTAAAGAGGCCTCGGGCCAGCTACTACTACATAAAGTCTAGGAAAGATGTACACCATCAGGGCCAAAGGACTACAGCAAATTACTATGCTTCATAATACTTATAACACAAATATAACCCATTTTCTGCAAGTGACGCACACCACCTCTGCTCCATTACAGTCCTAGTGAAACATTTAACTTGTACATAGTTACAGTTAACTGGAAACAATAGAAACATTAAGAAAATAAACAATAAAATCACAAATAACCATAATACAGTGTCATTTACATACATGTAGCTCATTTCCTCATGTCACTACAACCATGAATATTTTGCATAGTTGAATACTATATGGGACTAATATTTGTATTTTTGACCTAAATAATTACAATTTAAATTTCCTGCTTTTAAGGACCTAGCACAGGTGATATATTCAGCAAAAGAGACCCAGTGTGACTATTTGAGACTAAGTAAAAACAAAGTACTTTTTGAAAAAAAAAAACATTTTAAAGATCATGTATGTACATGCATGTACTATAATTGCATGTAACTGACTACCTTAATAAGTTTGAGCAAGGTTTCAAAATCAGCATGCTGTAAATATAATCACATTAGTGAATTAAGTAATCACATTAGTTATGGTTATGAAGGGGGGAATGGAGTGTCAGAAAAAATATATGGCTTGATATCACTATCTAAAAGAAAAAATATATGGCTTGATATCACTATCTAAAACATTTCTAAACGAAATGCAAAAGGAAATGCAGGATTATATGAGATGCATTTCGTTTGTGTCCTGTTCATTTGCATAATATTGTACAGAAATGTACAAAAGAGGACAAAATCTTCAAAGCTGTCAAAAAAACAGAAAACATAACATGTAAACGAAAGATTGTCAGTGGTGGTCAGTAGGGGGCGAACCTCTGATGCTCTGCTTTTTTGATGGTGGCTGAGGCAGGGATTTTTGTGGTGTAGGGAGCGAGGCCCGGCGAGGCAGCAGTGTGCACGGCCAGCAGAGGCACAGTTTTCATGCCAAGCAGGCTGGAGACTGGAAGAGCATAGTGGGTAGTAGGGATGGAGGGCATGGCTGGGGGTGAGTGGACGTTAATGGCCGAGGGAGCAGCCAGCATGGCCGCAGAGGCAGAGGCAGGAGAGGCAGACTGGGAGAAACTCAGGCCGAGATCAATGGTAGTGCTGGAGGAAGAGGAGGCGGCCTGGATGCTGAGTTTAGCCATCTCTAAACTGCAAACACAAACACATACCCACACACATTCCACCACCACGGGGCAGGGAGGGAAGGAGGGAGGCAGGACAATGTTAATAGTTAGAAGAGGAACAAAAAGAGGTTAAACAGGAAAGCAAGACAAATGGAGATAAAAAAAAAGAAAGATCAATAATGGGAATGTTATGTGTTACAAAGAGAAATAATAACTAGGATTTCACATGCCTTGATAAGTATTAATAAAGCTGAGGGGAGCCAACATAGGTGGGATTAAACAAAAGGATGGAGCATGAAATATTTCATTATAGTGATATACTAAGAGTGCCAAATTCTTTTAAGCTGAAAATACCAGAATACCAGTTACATCTGTAAAAGCCAAAGGGCTTGTGTTTTGGCTGCAGGGGTCCTCTTACCTGGCACTGATGAGGTACTGGGCCAGGCAGATGCTGGCTGGGGAGCCAGTAATGGTGACATGACGTACTGCTGAACCATCCGTGGCACTGGCTATCTTGATTTGGGCTCCAGACATCTGGCGAATTTCATTGATCTTAGTGCCTTGTCTGCCAATAATGCAGCCTATGAGCTGAGAGGAGACAAGGGTAAGTGGCACATCGCATGATTTATTGGGAACCTCTGAATTCTAAGTAATAATAATAGTTTTACTAGTGCTTCACAGCAAAGGATTGAATTCACAAGCACTAATCACACACAACCTTTTCATGTAATTATTGTGAAGATATAGATATTGGGAAAAGTGAGAAATGTGAAAATGTTAGCCATCTTGGTCAGTTTAATTAAATACTAATGCTTTATTAATCACTGACCCATTGTTATGGTCCCAGTAATGCCATTGTGCCACAGTGAGACATTAAAGTCACACTAGTGACAGCAGCAGTGAAAAGGGAGAAAGGCAGAAGCTTAAAAATCTTCTGTCCCTCCACTGGTCTCACAGCAGGGTCTTATGTGTCACTGAGGTCATTACTGAAATGTGACCTGCCATGAATGCTGCCAATCAGTCATATTATGCCTCAAATTTAAAGGCTAATGCATGCATTTCATGCACAATGTAACTGTGCTATCAAAAACACTTACCTCATTAGGTATGCTCAGCTCATGAGAGCTTGGTGAAACTGACATATCCAGACCTATTTAGGAAATAGACAGCAAAAACTCACAAAACATTCAACAAGGCCATATCAAATGGCTAAATATACAGTATAACATGGTCTACATCACTACTCCACTGGTAAAACTAATAAGCTATGCCAAAATAAAGCTAAGTCAAACAATCTGAATCAATAACAATAATTTACATCAAGTAGAGAGCAGTAGGGCTTTGCATGTACATAGTGTCAGACTAATTATATTTGGACTGCATCGAATAAACTAACTTTTCAATTAAAGTTAGAGGCAGTCTCTTGTAGAGTAGTTCCTTTTTTCTTATAGCAGTAATCATGGTTGGCCTGTTGCAGCGTGTGTGGCTGTTGCAGAATAAGTGTGGTAGTGTGAAAGGGATGGAGATGACGGGTACGTTGGTGGACTGAACAGGTCAGGTGTGATGTGGAGGTACACATGGAGTTGCACATGAGAAGATCAGATCACACAGACAAATCACAAAGCCACCACAATGCTATAAGAGCTCATGACATGACAATGAGCAAAAAAAGTCACCTGAGTCATAAAAAAATGGTTTCAGCTAGTGAAAGATATATATGAAACACATTCAGTCTTTTGACTTTGATGGCCTTAAGATGACATGAATTTGCTTTCCCTTTCCTCAGAGTGGAAAAAAACAAAAATTAGCATGATTGATAGTGATGATTAACACATGCAGAGAAGAGGGGGGGCAGGAAAGAATAGTGTGGGGAAAGAGAAAGAAAAAAGTATATACAGAAAAACCAACCAAGACAAAGATGTAGAAAAATGGACAGAGTGACAAAGGGAGAGAAAAACTTTCCCAGGGATCTTTGGGTACGTACCAGGGAAGGCAGGGTTGCTCTGCCCAAGGGAGGTAAAGGGGATATGCTGCATAGCCAACTGGTGAAGCTTGGTCAACTGCAGGGCAGGAAGGGAGGTTAGAACTAGCCAATCAAATGGAATTATTTCAGAGGAAAACACATCTACAGACAATACACAGCCAAATATACATGCTCATAATTAGAACTGTTACTTGGGCTTGTTAAAACTTAGCCCAAAATAACCTGGAATCATGACTGTAATGACATCTGATTCTATTAACACATTTTTGTGATAATATTAAGGGTATGAAAAAAACAATGGAGGAAAAGGTGTTAGTAGCACCAGGCATTAGTCGTACAAATGCACGGTCCTCCATGAGAAACCATTGTTCTAACACTTTTGTGCATTCAGAGAAACTGCTATATTAGTACTGGTCCCTCTGTCAGTATTTTAAGGTGAAAGGCATTGAGATGTATAATGGAATGCACTGGTAAAGGTGTAGTGGTAGAAAGGGAAGAAGGTGGTTGGGGAAAGTGTAGTGATGACTGTTAATAAGAGATCTCTGATCAACATCTCTGATAAGACAGCAGTATTGGCACTCACGTCTTGGGGAGGAATGGTGTACTGCGCTGGAATAGCAAAAGTCTACACAAAAGAAAACAATATCAGGCTGGTTGGGATAAATGAATAAAAAAGTTATACAGATTTTATTCAGTTCAAATACAGCTCTCTGTCTTTGACACAGTTGAATGCAAGAGAATTGTGAGTAACAATCTTCTCAGAGTATTAACCACAAGGGGTCACTGTATGAATATGTCCAATAACCATCTGGGCTGGCTCATTCAATGTTTATGAAATCCTGATGCCTGCTGCATTTTAATGCTTCAGGAAGGATGTGTTGCAGATCTAAAAATTACTAAAAGTCTACAGGGCCCTAACATGCTCAATCAGCTTGCCATGTTAACCTTTTACACCTCCCATTCTGAAGGTCAGGATTGCTGTGCATTACATGCCTTACAAGCCTCTTAAACAACACACAGCCCTTTATAATTTAAAGGTCAAAGCATCATATACATATAATCACACACAATGACCACTATTCTCGTTTTCTGAATAGAATAGAATAGAATAGAATAGAATAGAATAGAATAGAATAGAATGTTGCATATTGGCTGAGAAACAATGATCGAAAAAGGCCTGCTGAGATTCTCCTACTGCATTGATCAAAACAGACAGTCCTGGATCAGCAATTCAGGGAGGCCACCCAGAGCAAGCCTTATCTACATGTCTTAGAGCACTGAAGCAGACTACTAACCACTGTGCTGACTATGTTACTGATGAAAACTGAGGGAAAGATTTATTCGGCCACACTGATCTCATATAAATATCTACACTCCCCTCATAGAATGCAGCTACGCAGCCATTAATGTTTAACTAGAGCCACTGAATTCATAAACTAATAGCTGCTGCTCAGTGGGTCTGTGAAATGGATGGAAGTACTCACAGGAGCTGTATGTGGTTGGGATAAAACTGTGGGATTGCCACCAGAGGATGGCTTGGGCCGGTAAGGAATTGTTGCTCCTTTAGGCGGTGACTACACATAGAAGAAAAGAAAGTTCATTCAACAAATTCAAACATTTTCTTAGTGCACAGTATGCGCTCCTCTGCTGGAAAGCCCCACAGTGCCAGTAGACAAATTAGGCAGGACAGAAACACGAAAAACATGCAATGAACATAATTAAATAAAATTCAAATGAAGCATTTAGGTGAATATTAGGTTAGGTACTTTCCTTAAGTTAATAAAGCTGAAGCATGAAGGAAATCATCCATCTCTAAGCGGTAGTCATTAAATTTTACACACACACACACACACACACACACACACACACACACACACACACACACACACACACACAAAATGTTTGTCTTACTATCCTTGTGAGGACCTTCCATAGATATAACATGGAAAGGTCCCCATAAGGTCAAAACTGTTGGATATTTCTATCCTTGTGGGAACATTTAGTCCCCACCACAATTAAAAAAAACATGTTCACACACGTACACACACCTCCAGCATGATGGTGCAGATGTGTCTCACACACTGTGTGATGGCATTGGGGGTGCCAGAGATGGTCACTGCTCTCTCAGTAGACTCTGGTAGTAAGTCTCCAGCTACCTGCACCTGTGCACCTGTGGTCTAACACACACAACTGCTAATGCAAATGTGTCAAACAGGAGCTAAAGATGTAAGATGGCTAATAAAAATCAAATTTTGTTACTTACAAAAATTACACCTCACACTGTTACGTCATGGTATTATATTCTTTATCTGTTTTGCTTTATGAGCGCACCACATAGACACATCAGTACAAGTCTTGATTGGGCATTGTTACGATGTGTGCTGTTATTTAGGACAACCTATTTAGATACTTCATATAAATACGAATCTATTTTTGCTCTGGAGCTTCATCATGTCCTAGACATTCAAATCTACTGGGAATTCAACCAACCAGTTCACCCGCCTCAGCCCTGAATAGAGAGGACAGCTAAATTTATCCTGTGAAATTCACATACAGAAGCACAATTCTTGCAACAAAGTGCACTGTTCTCCTGACAAAAAATTAATACATTGAGAAAAGTAATGCTGCTTCAGTGGATTCTGCATTGCATTCTTCATAGTCAAAAATTTAACTGATAATTTATATATATATATATATATATATATATATATATATATATATATATATATATATATATATATATGGTGTTTCAAATTGAAGCCAAAAAGGGCACCGTGTATATCTGTAGACTTAATGGAGCAGCCCTTAGCTCACAAACACAATAGCTCTTTTTTGATGAGAACAATTAATCACATTGAGCCAAAGCATTCCTGCTGGGCATGCAAACAAAGAATACCAAGTGTTCGACAAAATGACCATGCAATGAACATTTGGGACTCTTTCATAACATTAATTCTCTATCATTTGTTATCAGATTAAAGATCGTATCTACCTCTCTGATCTCTTTGATTTTGGAGCCTCCTTTGCCGATAAGTGAGCCACACTGACTGGCAGGGAACACAAGGCGCAGCGTGACAGGAGGTCTGCTTGACACTGTGCTGTTCACCATGCAGGCCAGTATATCCTGCAACAGAGACCCAATAACGTCCATAATGTCCGCTTCATTAAAAGTCATTCCTTCAACCTTGCAGAATGTGATGGCATCTATGCTCTACAGACGGCAGCTAATTAAAACTGTAGAATTCTATAATGTCTGGGGAGCTACATGAAGTGAAAGATAAAGAAATTTTAATTACAGCCTAAACCCATTTAGGCAAGTATGGCATGTATTTCATACTATATTAACAGTCTCCAAATACACCACACAATTTCTTTATTAAAGTCTTAATAAGTGCTACTTTCAAATAAAGTTTAAATCCTTTGTGTAATGATTACCAGTATATTACAGCAGAATGACGTTAATTGCATATAATGACTTTTTTTGTTCAATATGATATGCCACACCTCCTCAAACTTCTCTGCAATCATGGCAAAAGCTTTGAAGATGACCTCAGAGGCACCAGTGATGGTGACGATCCGTTCTGTGCTGGAGCCGTCGGATATATTAATACGTGCTCCACTCTATTAGAAAAAAAAAAAAAAGCAATAGTGACCTTATTCTAGTGCTGATTAGGGCCAGTCTATTCTGTACAGAGTTCTTTTCTCTACACAGTCACTGCACATTGTACAAGGCAGACACAAACACTCATTTTATCATTCATTTTAAAAAAACATTCATTTCATGTTTATTCTTCATTACTGATGAAGAAGGTGTTTTTTAATTCTGCAATGTACAGTCTTTTTTTTTAACCATTCATTGTAGCATGGTAACATTTGATATAAATAAATCTCAATATTTTACAATTTAATTGTAGTACTTACCTCTTCTCTCATTTTCTTGACAGTTTCCCCTTTCTGAGACAGAGAAGGTGGTATTAATTAAAAAAGGAAAAAAAGCACACGCTCAATATGCAAATAAGTAGAACACATTTGTAATCAAATGTGTAGTTGATTAAGTTGTTGAATTAAAATATCTATACCTTTCCAATGATACTGCCCACTTCCTGCAAAAAGAATTCCACAAATAATATATAAATATATATATTTATATAAAAAATGAGTGTCTTTTCATTGCTGATCTACTGTATTAATGTATTCTAGTATATTTTTATACTGTAAAACTAGTGCATTCAACACCATATACATATAAAGTACAACGAGACTTACATGTTAGTTTACTTACTAGGTGTTACTAGGGTATGTGTATTACTTGAAATATTGAAGCATAGCATGCTTAGATCACAAATAGAACACGTATATGGTAGTGATATCGTAAATTACCGCATGACACCCTGGCTGGTAATGAATTACTTTAATATAATCCGATGTGATTTCTACCTTCAACAGAGAATTTATTATGAGCTGAAATAGCTCATAAACATTTATAATGCAAGAGTTTGCAAGCCTCACCTTTCCATGCATTAGTAGGCGGATGGTGAGAGTGACATTTAGCCCTCCCTCAGACCACAAAGCAACCTCTTTCTCATTCATATTCATACTTCTTGATGATCTGGACACTTCACACTTTCAGACAGACGGTCTCTGTGTAGACAAACAGATAAGGATGTCAGCAATTCAGTCAGCCTAGCAGAGAATGAAGCAACTGCAGTTCAATAAGCCGTCTCAGCGACAACCAATTCCAATCTCTACATATTTGATTATTTCAATAAACCCTACAAAAACTGATTCCTCTATACCACTCAAAACAATATTCAATTCCAGATTTGTCTGATATTTCACTTTGCTATTGGGAGCACTCATGTAGTGTGAGACCTAAACGCTGCAGTTTCAGCTCTATTTACATATACATGCATTCTATTGGTTCCATTTTAATAACACTGTTGTGGCATGTTTTTTTAAGCTTCAAAAGGAGCTCCTAAATTCCTGTGTATGTTCAGAAAATATTTATCATTTTTTAAATATCTGAGAGGTCATGTGGTCGTGCCTTACATACAGGTGCACTGAAAAATGACTTGTATTTCCATACACGTCTGAATGGCCTTTGAAGGTCTTTTGTGAATATCTTATATAGCAATATTTATTGGGCAGTTTTGCACTGAAATTGATACCACACATGCTATTTGCCTCATGAGTCCATGCAGGTCACAGAATGTGTTTCATTTGAATTTTAGGTGGTACAGAATAATAATATTCCACCACCTGTCCTTCATTTTTCAGATACGTACATGAGATATGAATTAAGCAGACCTCTCTCTCTGTCGCCATTTTACTCTGGATGAACTGGAAAGAGAGTGTACACATTTATTAAAATGACAAAACAGACAGAAAGACAAGTGTTTCTTCATTTGAACTTAAAGAACAATAAAGTTAATTGGAATGAGAGGTCTGGATCGAAAGAAAAAAGGGTGGAATTTTTACTAGGCTTCAGTCCGCTGCTGGTCCATCAGGTAAACACATCAAACAAGCAGCAACAGCCTTGCCTAATCCTATAGGCCAGGATTTATTTGGCTAATGCTAAATCCCTTTTGACCCATTTCTGTCTCCTCAAGCTTGTCAGCAGTCCCCCAGACCACAGAAACCACTCTATTACGCACAGCAATAACGAAGCCAGATGCACTGTTCATACATGCACTGTTGATATTTCTTCACAGATCATGTGGCTCTCAGAAAACACTAAGGAACTGTGATATTAGCATACATTTTTGTTCAACAACTTTAAAATAAACTCTTTGTATTCATTGTTTAAACTTCGCTGTTAACTTAAAATACCAGGCAAGCAAACTATGTTAACAAATCAGAATTTACACTGTAGTGTTTGTTAAGTGATATTTAACACATTTCAAAGAATTCTTAAATAAATCTTCTAATTTTAATTACTTTTTTCATTTTATTATTCATTTGAAACAGTCACTGGCTACATGCATTGACTTTAAATTACTTTAAATATAGATATTAATAAGTTCGTTATAAATAGGATTGGTCAGTACATGTAATCACTGGATATTTAAACACGTATGACAACAGGCAAAGAGTGTGACATCTAGAAAACACAGTGTAATATGCATAGCTGAACTTACAGTTCATACATAAATCAACTTCAGCAGTATTCTAATAGAAAGGCTTTAAAAATCACCATGAACCAATTTATCTTCAAACCAATTACTTTCTGTGTAGAATCTACCCATAAGTGCAGTAGGTTAAATGCATGAATAAGCCTGTTTGGCACTCTGTAAATGTGACAAGCAGCTAGTTAGCAAACTGACCTGCTGGGCTGATTGAGGTTGAGGCAGTAGGTTGGTGTCAGTCAGTTGCTTTTCCCCTCTTGTTTGCCTTGTTTCTCCAACAATGTGAGTGAGTGTGTGAGTGTGTGAGTGTCCAGTGGCTGTATGGTCCGGTAATGAAGAATTGCCCTCCTTTGTTGTCAGCTGTATTCAGAGAATAGACAGATGGCCATGTGCCCGTAGCTCTGCCTGACTGAGACTAGCTTTACTGTTTCCCCCCCACTGTATTAGTCTCAGATAAGCCCATACAGCAGGGTAGGCCAGCTTGGAGTTCCTCACTTAATACAGTAGGTCCCATCATGGGAGTAGTCAAAGCAGTAAAGTTAGAAAGAATACATTGGCTTTATATGAAAGGACTTCTGCTTCACGTCGGCTACACCTGCATGTTCCTGAAACTTATCAACAATCTAACTTGCAATTAAAACAGACAGAAACACATGACTAGTAAATTTAGACATACGAAATCAGTCTGTTATGGACAGGTTAGCAAGATATTCGGCAAAACGATGATAAAAGTTAGATTTTTTTTTTTATTTAATCCACAAGAACATCTCTAGACTGATTGTGTCACATCGTTATGGACGGAGAGACACAGAGAAGAGTCTGTCATCCCTTCCCCCAACCCAGCCATCTTCCTCTCCTAATGAGACCATTTCCACGAAAACAATGTGATCCTTCAACGAAAAGAGATGCATTCAGTTTGATGGCCAAATTATGAAGTGAGGGAATCAGTGGAGCAGAAGTGATATTTAATTACTGCCCCTGTTTGAGATGGAAAGTGATAATGGTGCATAGCCACTTCCCAGATTCGTCCTTCTTTAAACCTCAAATTTAGTGCACAAAATTGCAGGTGTTAAACATATACAGCTCATAAAGTACTCCTGTTAAAAAAACCTCCTTTTCCTCACTCCAGATACTTACACATATCAGTGGCAGAGCATTAGAACTGATATGTGTAATCCCTTGATTATTTTATGCCAAGGTTGAAGACTTTCTTATTTGCTCCCCGTTGCAGGATGTGAAGCATCAAAACTTCATGGAAAAAACTGTCAATACACTTGTACTCTGTATCCAACTGGTGTTAGGTCTATTCACACCTCAGTTTCAGTGAGTATGGGGCACTGAGCTTATTGGGTATAATTCTATAATAATTCTCTGATCTGCAATCACAGTTTTACTGTGGAAAGTAAGATTTTATCAGAAGAAGACTACAAATATCCTTTTTTGCTGTTGTTTTGTTGTTTTAACAGGGCATATAAAGCAGTGGTTCTCAAAACAATAATAATAATAATTATTATTATTATTATATATTTTTTTGTTACAGAACTGTTGCCTCACACTTTCAGGGTTGTGGGTTCAGTTCCTGCCTCTGCACAGTTTGCATATTCTCACTGTGTATTGGGGGTTTCCTCCCCAGCCCAAAGACATGCAATGTAGTCTGACTGGCATTTCCAAATTGTCCATAATGTGTGTGTGCACAATTGTGTGCCCTGCAATGGGCGTCCCCAGCCTGTGACACCCTTGGTATAGGCTCCAGGCTCCCTGTGACCCAGCGTAGGATATGCAGTACAGAAAACAGATGGATGGAGTTCTTATAGTTAGCCTGTTTAGCCTGTTTGACTCCTTGACTCCATGGATTTAATCCAAACCTCAGGAACAACTGAAAAACATGTATGCCTATTAATAATGTCAGTTTGGGCCTAAATGGAAAGTTCAGGAATAGAAAGACCTATAGTTCTGATAAGTAGACAAACTGTACATATTCTTTTTAAAAAATAGCGTAATATTTATATTTTTGGATCATTATCCAAGTTCATAAACCTTTACTGACGGGGTCTGTGAAATGTGTTTTACAGTTAAAGATGTGCTCCTTTTTTCTTTTTTTGAGAACCCTTTTGATTTAGAGCAGTGTATCAGGCACTGCAGCAGGTTTTCCCACCTAATTAGCTAAGAGTAATGGTTGCAGTTGAACTATGAGAAGTCAGTCAGTCCCACTGGAGCAGAGTTTCAGTCAGAGGCGTGTTTTTTCCTTCGCCTTGTTTTCTCCGCTCACATGTGGACTTGGGACTCACTGTAGCCTGTCACACAAGTACATTTAACTCTGACACAATGTCAGCGACAGACAGCCAGTAAGAGAAGCTGACATTTTGATATAATGGAGGCGTGTTCGAGTGAATTCAGCCGCATGTGCACGTTTGAGAGCTTTAAGGAAATCTGGCAGGGTTACAGTTTCGGTTCAGAGCAGCAGCAGCTCATCCGCCGTGAATTTTCCAGACTCAAAGGTAAACTTTCCATTCATGGCTTCATCCGCAGACACACCAAGTTTCCTTGCCTGCTAATCGTTTCTTCTTGTTTGACCAAAGTGAGCGTTGTGTTTATCCACTGACAGTACTAAAAGTGAAAAAAAAAAACTCAAGAAAACGTAGTCTATTGTTAAGTTTGAAGTTTATTTCATAGCTTAAGATACTACTGAGAGGTTCAGTGTGTGTGTGTGTGTGCGCGCGCGCGACGCGCCCTCTGCTGCTCAGCATGCTACAAACAAACGAGAACTCTTGCACTATGTTCTTAAAGTTACAGTGCTTGTTAAAAATAGAAAAGAAAAAAACTTCGGGACAGAAATCTTATCCTGAGCTGTCCTGGCACTCCATGCTTTAGACGTCAAATATTTTCCTCTCATTATGCTTCTGTAACACTGATTTGAGAGCAGATAATAGTAACCACACATTAGCAAATAATTAGGCCGCACCCAAAACTGCATACTGCTGTACTAAACAGCGTCACGACACCGCTTAAGCATACTGCACACTTGTGCACTGACTTGTGACTGACGCCCATGAGATTAATCCGCACAGTGGACGCAGCACAACCCACTTTACAAAATGTTCTTCCGCAGCTTGCACTAGCATTATTGTTCAAATGGATTATATTGGCAAAGGAAAGTTGCACTAAAGGCAGGGGTGCCAATAATTATGACAGGTGAATATGTTAACAGCTGTGTTTTTTGATGAGAGGTTCTGTTGTTTTTACATGAATTTACTTAAAATAAAGCTGAGATTATCTTATATTTCCGTGTGACATTAAGCTAGGCTTTTTTGATAACTTTTTATGCCATTTTTATTAGAGGTGCCAACAATTCTGGAGCTGGACTTTAATTTTAGACTTCATATACTGTATTGTTATTTATATCTTTTTTTGTTTAATTGTTTGTTTTGTTTGTTATACATTGTTAGACATACTAGGAAAGCAGTACAATTTAAATGTATAGACAATATAACTATTTTATAGTAATTTTATATAATAACCAAAGCTATTATTACTACTATTAATTAGCAGTTTTTTACACAGATATTACCTACCTGGATCATGCGGGGACAACATTCTTTGCCGAATCCCAGGTCAAATCGTTTTATGAGGATATATCCAGGAACGTGTACGGTTAGTAATTTCATAAGCAATACTCTATTATATCAATTCAGATATCTTCCTAATTCCTTAGATTAAATATACCTGCAGTAGTAACTGTTGTTCAGCATTATTAGATGTGACAGATCTGAATATGAGTGAGTTTCTAAAGTTAAGTATTTCTCCCAGGTAACCCTCACAGTCTCAATCCCAGCAGTAAGATGACACATGACACAGTGGAGAGGGTCAGATACAGGTACTCTATTTCTCACCTGCCAGTGGATTTTTCCCTTTCCTTTTTACAGTTTGTAATGCCACTGAAGCTTTTCTTGGTTTCACAATAATGTCCATATCAAGTCAAGTGGCTATATTGTCATTTCAACCATATACAGCTAGTTAGTACACAGTGAAACGAAACATCGTTCCTCCAGGACCAAGGTGCTACATAAAACAAACACAGAACTATGGGAGACTACATATATTCACATAAAGTGCACAGTGCAAACATGTGCAGACAGCACAAGACAGTACAAAACTACCAAAACAAGACAAAGGGCACAGGAAGTTACAGTGCAGTGTCAACTAGTACACAGTTCTAGTAGAAAATGAATCAGATGGCAGTAGTGCAAAAGAGTAACACTATAAGTTGGTGTAAATGTAAACATAAGGAGTAGCAGCCGGGTAGAAAGTATAAAGATTATATACAGTATATAATAAATATTTGTAGCAGCAGAAATTGAATATGGAGATGTGCAAAAATTGCAAAGAGGATGGGGTGATGTTCAGTTGAGTGTGTGTGTGTTTTCAGTCCAGTCTCTGAGTGTTGAGGAGTCTGATGGCTTGGGGAAGACACTGTTGCATAGTCTGGCTGCGAGGGCCCGAATGCTTCGGCACCGTTTGCCAGACGGCAGGAGGGTGAAGAGTTTGTGTGAGGGGTGCAGCATGTGGTGTAAGTGTCTGTGATGGAGGGAAGAGAGACCCAGATGATCTTCTCAGCTGTCCTCACTATCCAATGTAGGGTCTTGCAATCCGAGACGGTGCAATTCCCAAACCAGGCAGTGATGCAGCTGCTCAGGATGCTCTCGATAGTCCCTCTGTAGAACATGGTGAGGATGAGTTGTGGGAGATGGGCTTTCCTCAGTCTTCACAGAAAGTAGAGACGCTGCTGGGCTTTCTTTGTTATGGAGCTGGTGTTGAGGGACCAGGTGAGGTCCTCCGCCAGGTGAACACCAAGAAATTGTTGATGTGGAATTTCTTCATCAATTTGAAGAAATTGATGTTCAGCGGAGAGTGGTCACTCTGTGCTCTCCTGAAGTCAACAACCATCTATTTAGTTTTGTCCACATTCAGAGACAGGATGTTGGTTCCGCACCAGTCCGTTAGAGGCTGCACCTCCTCTCTGTAAGCTGACTCATTGTTCTTGCTGATGAGACCCACCACAGTCGTGTCATCCACGAACTTGAGGATGTGATTCGAGCTGTGCATTGCTACACAATCGTCAGTCAGCAGGGTGAACAGCAGTGGACTGAGCACACAGCCCTGGGGGGCCCCAGTGCTCAGTGTAGTGGTGTTAAGATATATTACATTTGCAGCTTGTCATCGTGTACACAACTTACAGATGTGTTTCCAAAGCACAGCTTTAGGAGCTAGTTTTAATACAGACATACTAGCAAAGCCATCATTGATCAGGAGATTTATTGTTGTTTAAGATGGCTCAATACAATGCCACTTTGTCAGAAATGGACAGGGTTTTGGATGCAAGTGCAGGGTTTTTATTAAGAATCAGCGAAGTAGACAAATACAAAGGGCAGATCTGAATCGAAGTCATGCTTCAGACAATGGTTCAGGCTTTCAACTCGACAGACTAGAGTAGTCAAGTCTAAACTTGATAAACTAAAATAGCATGCCACAATCAAAAAACAGTTGAGTTAGTAGTCATGTGACATAATATGACTGATAGTCTGTTTTATCTAGTTTTTGTAAATTATAGTACTGAGATTTTCATTGTTTTGTATCTTATACACTATTTACATAAAAATCCATTGTTTTAACAAACTTATGAAAAAAGAACATTCTATTCTTAGGGAAGAAAAGTTATGTAGAATAATTAGTAATAAATTGTGCATGAAATTTTTTCTAGTATGTATATCTTAACTACAACAGATAAGCGGCTGTATTTTCGCTCAGGCACCTGTGGAAAGCCCCCCAAAAATGCCTCAGCTTCAGAACACAAAATATTTTTCTATTTTTTGTGCAGGACTTCAAAGAATTGTGTTATTTGGTTTAGATTTTCAAAAATAATATATGGTTAGATTGGATTTTTGTGAGTTGGTGGGCCTCATGATGCAAACGTGTAATTAATAAATAAATATAAGTAAATATTTACAATGAAAAATGAAAAAGGCTTCAAATGTGGTGGCCCACATCATTGCACTGAAGTTTTTTCTGTTCTTGTGCATCTAATAATAAGCTGATGTGATAAGTCATTACTTCTAGGACATTAATGCGTATTGTGTTTTTTTTTATGCTGTAGGATACTGGAACACTTTAACACCAGCCCTGAGGAATACTCAGTCATTTTCACTGCTGGCAGCACTGCAGCTCTTAAATTAGTGGCTGACTCTTTTCCTTGGACGTCTGCTTCTGATGAACATTCAGGAAGTCAATTCTGCTACCTCACCGACAATCACACGTCAGTAGTGGGCATTCGGGGAGTAACTGAACCTCAAGGAGTGGGAACAGTGCCTGTCTTTCCTCAGGAAATAGAAGCAAGAGCTAAAGCTAGCCAAGTCACAATGAATACCCAGGATGAATGCTTGGTGGCACATCTTTTCTGTTATCCTGCCCAGAGCAATTTTTCTGGGCGGAAATATCCACTGAGCTATGTGAGAGGGATTCAGTGTCAGCAGCTCTACCCAGCGTGCGAGCACAGAGGTCGATGGTTTGTTCTGCTGGATGCTTCTGGTTTTGTTGGCTGCTCGCCACTGGACCTGAAGCAACACCCAGCTGACTTTGTGCCCATCTCTTTCTATAAAATGTTTGGATTCCCCACTGGACTTGGAGCCTTACTGGTGAGGAACGAAGCAGCTGAGCTGTTGAAAAAGAAGTATTTTGGTGGGGGGACAGCAGCAGCTTATCTGGTGGGAGAGGACTACTTTGTACCAAAGTCTGACATAGTTAGCAGGTACTCTGCAGTACAAAACTCACTTTTCTACTCCTGAAAACATTGAATTGACTTAGTTAGTAATTGGTAACTCAGTATTCCTTTATTTGTGTTTGGGTATGTTTAGATTTGAAGATGGAACCATTTCATTCCTTGATATTATTTCCCTCCACCATGGGTTTGATGCTCTGCACAGACTGACTGGTATGAAAGTTACTTCTTTATTCTTTTAGAACAACAATATTATTTTAATTAAAACAAACTATATTATTGGTGTTTTTATTGTCCCCAGGAAGCATGATGAACATACAGCTTCACACATTTGGCCTAGCTTGTTATACCTACATCATACTGTCTTGCCTGTGCCATAGCAATGCACAACCTGTGGCTCAGATCTATTGTGACAGTGAGTTTGAGAATGCAACAGATCAGGGCGCAATCCTCAACTTCAACCTGCTGGACTGCTATGGCCAAGTAATCGGATATTATCAGGTCAAACATTTATGAAAAGTACCACATTCTCAAAGAGCTCTGACTTCTAGGAACTTTATTTTAAAAATAATTTTTCAGGATTCAGAATTTACAATTACTTTCCTGCGGAGGGCACATTAATCAGTTTATTAGAGACCCGTGATTAAAAAGCCACTCTTATTTTTCCCTCAGGTGGACAAAATGGCCTGTCTGTTCAATATTCATTTGCGCACAGGCTGTTTCTGTAACACAGGGGCCTGTCAGGCATATCTAGGCATCAGCAACCAAGAGGTGAAGAGTAACTTACAGGTCAGTGAGATCTTCTCTTGCATGCTGTAAGAAATATGAAATGTTCTTTCAATCACATTTTGCATATGGTCTACTAAGGCTACTTATTAATTGTGGTGAAGAAGCATTGTAGCATCTGAAAGCTGTGTTGTATTGATTTTACTTTAAGGCTGGTCATGTCTGTGGAGACAACATTGACTTGATTGATGGACGTCCAACTGGGTCTGTCCGCATATCCTTTGGGTATATGTCAACTTTTGAAGACTGTCAGTGTTTATTAAAGTTTATTGTTGACTGCTTTGTGGAAAAACCGCTAAGACTGAACCAAAAGAGACTGGCAAGGTTAAAGTCAGCTGGAATGGCAGAGACCTCGGCTTCAAATGAGCTGACCTCATTGCCGACCGAGAGACCTGTGCCTGTGATGAATGGCTTAAATATCTCTCCTGCTTCTGTCAGCAAGACCTCGTCACAGGATACTATTCCAAAGGCAGATAGGAACAGTGAAGACACCTATATATTGACCAATATCTTCATATATCCTGTTAAGTCATGTGCTGCATTTGAGGTACATTAAACATCAAGCTATTCTGCATTTTGTATAGTATTACAGACAGCAGTTGTATTTACAATTTATTATTTTGTTTATACCGTTCTGTATTTAAAATGAAAGTCAATACATGTCTTTGTCAAGTCTCATCAAGAAACATCATGCTGTTGTTTGGAACTCCACAGGTGACAGAATGGCCTTTGGGCCCTCAGGGGCTCTTGTATGACCGCATATGGATGGTGGTGAATGAGAATGGAATATGTCTCAGTCAGAAGAGAGAACCCAAACTGTGTCTTATCAATCCACACATCTGCCTAACTTCCAAGACACTGTGCCTGGAAGCCTCAGGTCAGAGAAATTTTGCAATTTTAGTCTCATTTTACAGGCAAATCTTGCCGTTATAATACCCAACAATTCACCTAGAGGCATGTTTTGGGACTTGGCAGGAAATAAAGAGTGAGTTTTGCTGTTGAAAGAATAGGTATGGATCCTATTACTCTTCCCCTGGAGATCAAGGGTCAAGAAAAGGATGGCCAAAGACCATGTCAAAGCAAAGTCTGTGGTGACAGGCAAGTGGAATACTTACATTTTAATTTTGTTTCATCAGATTTGTGATATGGTCCTGTCCATTATATTTATCACACAATTGCGAATGATATTGATTGATAACTTGAGACTACTACATATTGAGTTCTTCATGGGTCTCTGTAGGACTAGGGGTTAGGCCACAGCGATCTCACCACTGCGGCCTGGGTTCGATTCCCAGCCAAGGAACCAACCCCAGCTACTGGGGCTACATGTAACAGTGTGCTCTCTGTGCCAGTCCCAAGCCCAGATAAAATTGGGGAGGGTTGCATCAGGAAGGGCATCCAGTGTAAAAACTGTGCCAAATCAATTATGCGGACCAATGATCTGCAGTGGCGACCCCTAACGGGAGCAGCCGAAAGAGGAACACCAACAACATGAGTTGTTCATATGCAACACTGAACGCTTCATACTTTGCAATGATGTAGGCTTTCTATGATACGATACTCATCAAACCTAGGAGGCCATGGCACCACTTCAGCCATTCTCATTTGTAAAATGAAACTTCGCTATGTTTCTGAAGGCCAGTAATAATAAAATACCTATTTCCTTTGTTTCAGGGTACAGGCTGTTGACTGTGGAGAGGAAGTGTCAGTTTGGCTGTCTAAGTTCCTGGGAAAACCTTGTTATCTCATTAGACAGAGTCCCAGTTTTGCCCGGGATATGAAAATTGGCAAAGGAAAGGGTACAGCACTCAGTATAACACACCATATTAACCATTACATTATGACAGTTGCAGGTATTCTGTGTGTTTTAGTAGAAATGTCATGCAGGTGATGTGTGGATTCAATTTCTGTTAAGTTGTTCAACACTAAGACAGTACATAAAGGGCATACTGGTTGTTCCAGTAGTCACATAGAAAGCAACTGACCAAAATAGACAAATGTGAAAATATACCATATAACACTAAGTCATTACATTACACACTCACTGTCACTGAAAAAATTGATTTCAATACATAACTAATAGATTCAATTTGTCCGTAGATCAATTTTTGTAAATTTGATCAATTTGCTGGTTATGGACTATTAGTCTAATTTTTTTCGTGTGTATTTAAGCAGTCATGTGAACACAATGTAAATCTGACTGTATGCGTCTATGTGTGATTTGTGCTCTGCAGGTGCCTGCCCTCCTGTCCTCTCTCTGGTGAATGAAGCTCAGTTTTTGCTAATTAACAGATCTAGTGTGGCACTTCTGCTTAATCACATCATTAACAGGTAATGTTTGCTACCTGTTACGTCAACATAAATACACTCATAATGGGTAGTGATGCAGTATGATTTTGGGCTTTAATTTATATGCAGATTTTTCCATTCCATGATTTGGTCTGATTGTATAGTGAGCTGGTTAAAGCCTGGATCCTATGTTAATTCTCTTACAATTTGGCTTGTCACAGGCAGGACAGCACAAATAATTGCACCTCTTTCGACATGCTGCAACTCATCAGTCGTTTTCGGGCAAACCTCGTTATTTCAGGCTTGGAGCCTTTTGAAGAAGAGGACTGGACAAGTATAAAAATAGGAGGCACACACTTTCAGGTCTGCAAAATCTTTAAAATAACCAGATGTCTTATGAGCGCATTTAGGCCAGTTTTGAAAAAGGGCAGTTGAAACTGTGATATAGAGTATCTTGCACCAGCTGTACATTTGAATAGCCCATTAATCATTTCTCACTGGTTCGTTGAAGGTGGCAGGCAAGTGTGGTCGTTGCCAGATGATTGGAATAGATCAGACCTCTGGCACTAAATCCCAGGAGCCTCTCAGATCTCTGTCTGATTGCCGGATTGGAAAGGTCAGTAGAATTTAAAACTTTATTCAGGGAGTGTTTATGTGAGCATCAGGTGGGGTGGAACCCTGGTACATTAATTTGATGTAAACTATAGCATGGTATAGAGGTGATATAATACAATTTCACTCTGCTATATAAAAATGCTTTTTTTATTTAAAACTGTCAGATGTATTTCTTCAGTCACGGAGTTGTTAACTGCTGTGGATATACATTTGATTATTAAAGAAAAATTAATTTACTTTTCTATTTTAAAGACTTTTCTGTGTAATGTATCTTTTTGCCAGAAGAGAACTTTCAAAACTAACAAACAATGATTTTCAAGACTTTACTTTTTAAATGTCTTAATTTTTTTCTAATTCACAGGTCACATTTGGAGTATACTTGAATCACCTTTTACAGAGATCCAATCCATATCCTACTTTATCTGTTGGGTCCCATGTGATGAAAAAACCAGCAGCTGAATTTTAGAAAACCACTGTAATATGGAGCATATGTATAAAACCTAGGCTTAATCTGTGTCTGTAAAACTGTATAAGTCTTATGCCAAATTTACACTGCTGACAAAGTGGACCAAAACCTATAATGATTTTATCAACACAACCTAGCAAGTAAGACACCTTTCACAAGGCTATTTTCAAAGAGTGAAAGGTGCACCATGTATTTTTATCTAATGAGTTGTAACTGAGATGATCATTTTTATTGTCATTTATTTCTAAATAAAGATACTGATGCAAGATATCCTTACTATATGATTTTTATTACATAGTATTTAATGTGCATACATATGAGACAAACCTAAAAGATTAAGAGAACATGTGCTAATCTTATCATAACTTTATTGCAGTGTGCTGATTCTCAGTAACCTCATACCTTTCAACATTAACCTCAAGGGCTCTTTAGGAAGCTATTCTCTACAGTGATAATAAACACAGCAAGGTCTGGCTTCAGTGATGATAATAATAATAATAATTAATAATTAAATTATTAAAAAATTAAAAAGTATGCAAAAGCTGCTCTAAACATTTCACTTCTTTTCTCAAAAGACAGCAAAAGAGAGTGCTTTTTCTGAAGCTGGAACACCCAGAGATAAAATCATTATAATTGATTCTAAACTCTCTAATGGATTATTGCTACTAAGTACATTATGCAAATCTTCTAGCGCATTTTAATAAATGTTTCATGCTGCTGTTGTTGTCTGAAACATGCTGATGGCATTAATGTCATTTGAACTGAGAGGAGAGGTAAACATCAACCCATTACATCTGTATAAAAAAAAAAAAAAGCAACGCTTACTGTGAAAATATGGTTATAGTCTGCTTAACACAGTTCTGTGTAGAGTACTGGTTTTTCTAATGTAAATAAAAACTATTATGTACACCGATCAGCCATAACATTAAAACCACCTGCCTAATATTGTGTAGGTCCCCCTTGTGCCACCAGAACAGCTCAGACCCATCGAAGCATGGACTCCACAACACCTCTGAATCTGTGCTGTGGTATCTGGCACTAAGACATTAGCAGCTGATCCTTTAAGTCCTGTAGGTTGCGAGGGCCTCCATGAATTGGACTTGTTTGTCCAGCACTGGGGAATTTGGAGTCCAAGTCAACATATTGAACTCTCTGTCATGTTCCTCAAACCATTCCTGAACAATTTTTGCAGCGTGGCAGGGCGTATTATCCTGCTTAAAGAGGCCACTGCCATTAGGGAATACTGTTGCCATGAAGGGGTGTACTTGGTCTGCAGCAATGTTTAGGTAGGTGATATGTGTTAAAGTAACATCCACATGAATGTCAGGACCCAAGGTTTCCCAGCAGAACATTGCCCAGAGAATCACACTGCCTCCGCTGACTTGCCTTCTTCCCATAGTGCACCCTGGTGCCATCTCTTCCCCAGGTAAGCGATGCACACGCACCTGGCTGTCCACATGATATAAAAGAAAACGTGATTCATCAGACCAGGACACCTTCTTCCATTGCTCCATGGTGCATTTCAGATGCTCACATGCCCTTTGTAGGAGCTTTCGGGACAGGGGTCAGCATGGGCACTCTGACCGGTCTGTAGCTACGCAGCCCCATATGCAGCAAGCTGCGATGCACTGTGTGTTCTGACACCTTTCTATCAGAGCCAGCGTTAACTTTTTCAGCAATATGTGCTACAGTAGCTCTTCTGTGGGCATCCCCATGTGCATCAGTGAGACTTGGGTACCCATGACCCTGTCACCGGTTCACTGGATGTCCTTCCTTGGACCACTTTTGGTAGGTACTAACCTTTGCATACAAGGAACTGCCAGTCATCTAGCCATCACAATTTGGCCCTTGTCAGATCTGCCAGGTTATCCTTTGGGTTTTCTTGTAACTACTGCAACGTGTATTATCCTAAGATGAAATTCAACATTAAGAGTCAGAGGTTGAGCTGCAAGAATGTGTTAAATAGTTGACTAGGTAATACAGGCAGGCATATCCACTGACTATTTGTAGAGAAAGAGAGAGAATATAGCTATCTCTGCTAGATGGCATGGGTGCTAGAAATCATATATAATTTCAGAAAGTAAATGGAAGATTATAAGAAATAGATTTTATTTTGGTTTATTTTCCAGAGGCTGTAAGCAGGATGGAACAGCCACCAGATTTATGCCTTGCTTATCTGTGATTCTCCTGGCTTTTGTTTGTAGTTCTTAAACGTGTTCCTGCATGACACGTGCAGTTAAGAAAACCACTCCCTAAAAGTCCATCATTAAGTGCTGTACCATTCCATCACTAGGCAGTGCTAAAATCAAAGGAGGAACTAAATTATTCATGAAAACATCTGCTATACTGAATGAAAATGTCCATCCCATGAATCATGTTTCATCACTGAACCAAATGAAAAGGATCAGGTCTTCTTCTTCAACTTCTTCATTCCTCACTGCCACAGTCCAACACATAGCAATTAGACCCTTTAATCGCCACATGCAGCTATATTTCTCTCTATTCTAATTTAATAAAAATCATTTGTAAATAATGTTAATGAGTTCCTGTCTCATGCCCTGTATTCCCAGGATAGGCTCCAGATCCACCATGTCCCTGACCAGGAGGATGAAGAATGAATGAATGAATAATTTTAATGCATGCAGATTCATAAGCTCAAATCTAAAGACACTGCAATGTTTGAGAAGGGTCTGAATTAATGTTTAAAATTGGAACTCATCCATAGCTTTGGCCTTCCACCCTAAAATAGTGAGTTTAGAGATGAGATGTTATTGTCTGTTAAGGGTGTCAGCGTAGGATTGCTAAGTATGAATGTATTAGGGACATAATATGCAGCAAGAGACATGGTAATCAAGTAATTAATAGGAACAGTTATCTAGCAGGTACATTTACTTTTAAGAGAGGTGATGGCAAAGTTGAACTGACATGAGAATGAAGTGGATTTAGTCATTTAGATAAAAATAGGGTCAGGCTAAATGTAAGTTTGAATAAATTGTCAGAACTTCTATAGATCTGGTTATCTGGCATTTTATTGATTTTATGTACCACCCATCTTCCTTCCTAATGAATAGCCTTATGTAAATGGTTCAACTTCCACTTAAAGTTTCAGAGGATTTAATCAGTCTACCATCATATCCATCATAAACCTTTAATCACCATGATCTCTGATTTGAAGTAATAGTTCAGTTCAGAAGTAGCCAAAAATTACTTTCACATTGTTCCCTGTACCACAGTCCAAACCTTACATCTGTGGTTTTGCACTGGAGCTTTGTGGCTAATGATGCTAACAAGTAAGGGACTTTTCTTTACTTGTTATTTTAGGCATTAAGTTTGCATGATGCTTTAATGCTTATAAGGTTTCTGATACTGTGTGTATACTGAATATTGTTATCTGTAATTTGTTTTTTCTGTAAAAATGGGAGAAATCATGTCGCATACAAAAAAGAAGTAGCAGCAATCTTGAGGCTAGAATCACTTTCTTCATTGGCACATAGCTTGGTATCATAATAAATGGATTTGTGCATACTTTTTAATGCTTTGTCTATATGTAAATGTTATTGCTGAGACAAATGATGTCTTTTGAAACGTGTGTGACATTTTAGGCATGCAGTTTGCATGGTGCTAAGCTTCCTGGACTTACTAGCTATAATAGCCTTGTAGCTTCAGTACAAAACTAAAGAAGAAAACATGTTTGGCAGATCAACTAGTCAAGACAAGTCAAGTGGCTTTACTGTCATTTCAATCATATACAGCTACTACAGTACACAGTGAAATGAAACAACGTTCCTCCAGGACCATGGCACTACATAAAAACAACACAGAACTACATGATACTACACAGAACTAAATAAGGCCTACACAGGACTACATAAAGTGCACATGTGCAAACGTGTGCAAACAGCATAAGACAGTACAATAATTACTAAATTATTGTACTACTACTACTAATAAAATTATTTTTATTATTAAAATAATTACTTTTTGGGAAGAACACTTTTGTCTACTTAGACATATTCAAAATTAGAGATCATGATATTTCAGACTGTGTTTTTGTTACATTTTTATAATTTGGTGTTTCTTAGACAATTAAATTTAAGATAATATTTCAGAGTGTGTTCTGTACTTAACTATACAGGGCAAGTTAGAAGACAGTTTCACCTTGATAACTCGAGAGTTATCTATACAATGAAAATCATTTTCAACAAATATATTTGCAAATCTACTGCACAAAATGCTGTGAATCAACAGTTCTGCAGTAATTTCTGTTACATTGCACAAGGCCTCATGTTCCCTTCTTCACTTTGTTTTAGTCAACTGCTGTTTATGTGTAGTTCAAACTGCTTTGTGTTGAGCGCACATTCAGTCCCCTATGCCATGGGTTCTTAAACTCTTAGCAGCCAAAGACTTAACTGTATAATGAATGCTGTAAAGACATAATCAAACTGTTTAAATATTAGGTTCATTTTAATGTGTACAAAAATAATATGTTGACTATCTATGAAAGTCGAAGTGCTTTTTATTCCAGAACTTTCCACCAACAGAATATTCATCCATCCATTTTCAATACTGCTTATCCTCGCGGGGGAGCATGAAGCCTATCCCAGGGGACTCAGGGCACACAATCGCACACACACACCTATTCACACACTATGAACAATTTAGAGATGCCAATCAGCCTACATCACGTCTTTGGACTGGGGGAGGAAACCGGAGTACCCGGAGGAAACCCCCAAAGCTTGGGGAGAACCCCCAACCCTGGAATATATTATTATTAAAATTGTCATTAGTTGACATTATTCATAGGCCTATTTGTTTGAGTTATTGAGCATTTAGCATAACCAGTCAAAAAGGCAATAACTATAAGTCAACAACATGTATAGCTTTGATAATTTGATGATTTCTACAGCTGTTACCAAATTTCCACAAAATTTCACAAATCCCAGGACACCAGTTTGTGAAGCACTGCTCCAAGCTCATAACTTCCACTTTAAGGTATGCTCACATCAGCGCCATTGAAAAAGAGAGTTGCGTCACTTTTTGCTCTTGCAGCCACACAGTCATGTGGTTCATGTAGCTCTCAATATTTCCAAACCGGTATCACTTCTCTCTTTTCTTTCTAAAACCCTTGAACGAACTGTCTACAATCAACTCTCTTGCTATCTCACACAGAACAACCTCCAAGATCCCAACCAGTTTAGCTTCAAACCGGCACACTCCTCAGAGACTGCCCTTTTGGCCATCACTGAGAAGCTACATGCTGCTAGATCAGCCAAACTGTCTTCAGTCCTCATCGTCCTTGACCTTTCAGCAGCGTTTGACACAGTGAACCACAAGGCTCTCTTGTCCACCCTCATGAGCCTAGGAATTCGTGGTGCAGCATGGCAATGGTTTGCTTCCTACCTGGGAGGTCAATCATATCAGGTGACATGGAGGGGATCCATATCTGCTCCCCGCAGACTCTCCACTGGTGTCCCACAAGGCTCAGTACTTGGTCCTCTCCTGTTCTCCTTCTATACTCGATCTCTTGGTGTGGTCATATTCTCACAGGTGTTTTCATACTACTGCTATGCAGATGACACTCAACTCATCCTCTCCCTCCCTCCCTCCCTCCTCATGACACTCATGTTTCTGCTCGGATATCAGCATGTCTGGCAGACATCTCATCATGGATGACAGCTCATCATCTGAAACTTAATCCCACCAAAACTGAACTGCTGTTCATCCCAGGTGATTCATCCCCATCTCAGGATCCTGCAATCTCCCTAGACAATTCTCTGATCTCAGCTTCGGTTAATGCCTTGGGGTAACCAATCAACTGTCCTTTTCCTCTCATGTTGTTAATCTGAAACGCTCATGTCGATTTCTCCTTTATAACATCGTCTAAGAATTCGTCCATTTCTTTCCACACAGGCCACACAGGTACTTGTTCAGTCCCTTGTCATTTCAAGACTAGACTACTGCAACTCAGTCCTTGCAGGTCTGCCTCTGAGTGCCATTCGTCCTCTGCCACTGATCCAGAATGCAGCTGCACGATTGGTTTTCAACCTTCCTAAGTTCTCCCATATCACCCCATTGCTATGCTCCCTCTACTGGCTTCCTGTAACTGCCCGCATCAGATTTAAAACATAGAGGCTTGCTTACAAAGCCAAAAACGAACCAGCACCCACTTATCTGAAAGCACTTATCATACCTTGCACGCCACCATGCTCCCTCCGATCCTCTAGCACTGCTCGACTGTCTGGTTACAAGGAAGGCATGCATCGAGACTCCTCTCTGTTCTAGCACCAAGGTGGTGGAATGAACTTCCCCTAGATGTCTGAACAGCTGAGTCACTGGCAGTCTTCAAATTACATCTAAAGACCCCCCGTTCAAAGCACTTTTTTAAGTCGCTCTGGATAAGGGCGTCTGCCAAATGCCATAAATGTAAATGTGAATGTAAACAAATCTGCGCTGTCAACCTGTTTGTTTAAGCAGAACAGACAGCAGAAGCAGAGAATATATTTGCAGCAATTTTCAATAAACATTAACACATAATGTGCATTACTACTCTTACTACATTGATAGTAGCATTTTATTTCTGGGGAGTGATGGAGAGGCAGCATTAATCAATTTTTCTGTGTTTAATTTTGGAGGGAAGGGAGATTGCTCTCATAACATAGAATACATTTACAGTATGTATGCATTCATATTTCTCTCATGCTTCTATGGTTATAATTACTCACATCCTAATGTTATCTTATGTTATGGCATTCACAACAATGTTATGGCATTCACAACAAGTCCATTGCATTCTTTCTTTCACTGCAACAGTAGGAAGAAAAGGAGATCTGGACAACTGGCCATGAGCACTCAATAAACGTAACTGGATGATGACTGTTCAAAACATCTCCAGACACACATGCAAGAACCAGAGTCAAATTCTTATCCATACAATAATAGCAAAAATATTCAAACTCCATGCCACAGGTAATGCTACAGGTACATGAACTGTAGTAACTACTGTAGTAACTAAAGCCGTCAGACAAATGTAAGAAGTAAAAAGTACAATATTTGCCTCTGAGATGTAGTGGAGTAAAAGTTTAAATTTGCATTAAATGGAAATACTCAAGTAAAGTACAAGTACCTCAAATCTGTACTTAAGTACAGTATTTGAGTAAATGTACTTAGTTACATTCCACCACTGGTAGCAGACCATGTCATAGGCCCCAGAGGAGACCAAGTCTTGAGTCGGGTCGGGCCTGTTGCATTGGAGAGAACTGGGAGTAGTAAAGAAAGATAAAACTGGGTGAAGGTTAATACAATGAAGGACATTGATTAAATAGACATCATACTTCCTAAAAATTTCAATGAGGTGGAGATTGCAAAAGTGAGAGTACACACCTACAGTTAGGTCCATATGTATGTAGATATTGGATGATTTCTGTCCAGTACATTGAATCTGAAATTAAATAATGACTATGGACTTCGAGTGCAAAAATGTGGAAGAGAGCTTGTCTGGGTTATTGTTGGTGGGGTATGGAATTCGCACTCCATTACTCTTACAATATACAATTTTGGTATTTCTATGAAGCCTATAAGCATATATACAGCTGCCAGTTTATTAGGTACACCGAGCTAAAACTAATACAGTCTGACAATCCTGTAATAAATCCTACCTTCACGAAGGTTAGAATGCATCCACATTTATGCTGCTGATCTCATCACCCATCACTGATGCACTGTATAACAAACGATGTGTGTAATGACTGAATTAATCAAGGAACAACCTTGCTAGATACAAGCTAGCCATGTTATCTCGTTGAGCTAGCTACCATTCATTGAAATTAGGTGTACTAATACGGTATGGTCTTGTACTAAGTGTTGCGAACAACAAATCTAATCACCGAAGATAAACTTTGTATGCTAATGAATGCCAATAACTGCAATTAATTTGAGGTAAATGTAGGCCAAATGACATCTGGTTATGGTAGCTAGTGAAGTGTTGCTCACGCTAGCTAACTGCAATTAGAATCTAAGAATCTAACTAGCTATTATCAAACGATAAACATTAATTAAAGCTGGCTACATAAATTACCACTATTGACTAGATTCATGAGAGGTCAGCTAATGTGTTAAAATGTTAAAAAATGCAGTGATTTCATCACCTTACCAGCAAGTGTGTTTGGGAAACTATTCAGTGTTTGGAACTATCGGTTAAGCCACTACACGCGTAACTTCGCATTCTTTGATTACAACACAAGTTTATGGCAGTCTCATAACTCGCTATTTCAATGGCACTGACTCACACATACAATGATTTCATCACTACAAGTCGCCAGTCGATGTACTGTAAAGTTGCCCTTTACTGTTGCCACAGTAGCATTTATCAGTGGGTGGTGCAACTAGCATTGCACTTTTGACAACAAACCAGTTTTCTTGCCGCTAAAATTAAACATTCTGGAGGGACAGCGTTTCTATATAAAATTCAGCATCGTATTTATGCATTATATCATGCGAGATGAAGGAGAAGCAGTGTGTGCTCTTTGCCATTGCGGACATCTATCTGTGGCGAAAACGCAAGTGCCAATTAGCTTAGATTATGGCCTTATCGCGTTTAAAGCCACGGATCCCGTGCGCTCTACTGGCTTCACACTCATTGGTAGTTGATGTGCCAAGTCGCTCCAACATACAGTTTAAACTTTTCTCAACTTTGTCGCGTCGCTGGACACGCCCACATCTAGTCGTCAACGGTCGCTCTCGCTCACGTCGCCGGAAGTCGTTGAAAATGAACGGTCTCCGGTCGCTTTGTCGCTGTATGTGTGAACACACCTTTACTCCTACCAGAGAATTACTCGGTTTGCTGCAGAATGCAGTGGGAAGGACATGAACCTCGAACAAACGTTTACAGACCATACTGTATATGCTCGCGTCTGTTCAGCTCAGTTCTATCTCACACTTCACTCTGAGACATTTATGGATGTGGTGTAATGGCAGCTGAACCGCTGCCAGTTATGTAATGCTAATGGGGCAAAAAGCACAGATCAGCGCATATCCCCTTTTCTTTAGAAACTTATTTGAGCAACAGCGCAATTTAGTTTTTTATGTCTACATCTGTAGGATCTGTAGGTATACAAAGCGTAAATTTAGCAGATAAAGAAGGTTGTGTGTAGACTAAACGCAGTTCTGTAAACTCTGCGCAGGATTCCGCAGATCTCCTTTAACCCAAGCCCAGTGTGCGCAGGAGCTGTGCATGTGCGCTGAGTGAACGCACCACCTGCTGTGTTTCTGTGTGCACAGTGACAGGAGGCTTCAGGGTCTCCACCCACTGCTTCTTCCTGATCCATAAACTCCACACAAGTGCTCTGTTTAAAGACTTGCCAGATCTACTGGCTATGTAAGTAAAAAAATAATAATAATAATATAATTATTAGCCAGCTGGTTTGTTTCGCTTTTTCTTTTTTTGGAGAGTTCGTTTAAATGTTTGTCGGTCA